>NC_061169.1:10243682-10456106 GCF_022113875.1 Hydra vulgaris | reverse complement strand
TTTACGTAATATTTATTCTGTGGTGATAAAAGTTTGTATTAAAGTCTTTTTTAGAGTGAAAAATTGAAAAATTATGGTTAAAACATCATAAAATCAACGTATCTATTTAAAATCAATTTTGAATCATTTTAAATTTTTTTCAACCTTTTATTTGAGTTGTATTCAATAAGTTAAAAGCAATATTAACAGAAAAAAATTTTGTTAAAACAATTTATTTACATTTAAAGTTTTGTTAAAACAAACTCAAAAAATATATAACTTCTTAATTCTCATACTAAGTTTTTTAATAGATATATTTTGAAAATTTTTTACTTTATTTTTACTGAAAACTTAAATATGTTTTACTAACAGATGATGATACATATTTTCTCGTTCCTCTTTAAAAGAAAAAATAAATAAAATATAGGAAAGCTTTTTTAATGCTTAAAACCTATTTTTTTTTTTTTTTTTTTTCTTCAATTTACTGAATTTTGTTACCGAAAACAACAACCACTAAGAAAAAAAAAAAAAAAAAAAAACACAAATTATTTAAACTATTATTATTGTTTTCAATTTAAGTTTATTTTATTTTCTAATGTAGTTTTTAAATTTAAAACTTTTTTCTGCAACGCGTATAATAAAACTTGCGCAAACGGCCATGATGATACTGTCTCAATTAAAAAACGCTTTCGTGGTCGTACGAAACGAAAAACCGCACGCCTTTTCCGGAAAGGCTTGAATGCTAATCAAGCACTCGTACTTATTATTGCTACTCATTTAAACTGTCTTAGGCAAGCAAAATAAAATAAAAACCAAATAATTAGCAAACTTTTCAGTCTGATTTCCTCAATGTAAATTAAGTAACAACTTTTTTTTAAACTGCACATTTAAACTGCGTGTCTTTTCTTAAATATGTATTCTGGCATGCCAAAACTTATGGTAATCTGGTCTTCAATTTTTCAAGATTAAATTTAGAACATGAACGTTTCAATTAAGAAACAAAAAATGTAATTGAGAAGAATGAGAATTGCAGTTAAGAAAAATAAGATGTAAATGAGCCCATAAAAATTGTAATAAAGAAACATAAGATGAATTTGAGAAACATGAAAGTTGTAATTTAGAAAGGTTTATAAAATAGGTAATCAAAATAAGGTTCGTTGTCTTAGACTTTGAGACTTAAATTACTTTGTAATTTAAGGCTGGAAAAACGTCTGACCAAGCTGGCCAGGCTAAAATAAATAAGTTTTCAATAAATAACAATAAATTAGTAATAAAATAAAAGTAATGAATAAGACTTCTAGCAAACGGTGGTAACTGAAAAAGTTCAATCTGGTGTCAATCGGAACTGTCATTTTATAATTTCATGTTGTATTTTTCAGTTATATATTACAATTTATAAGTTACATGTCTTAATTGCATATAATAGCTTCTAAATTTTACTCTGTTTCTTAATTCCCAGTGGGAAAAAAGACATCTTTAGACGAATAAAAGACGTCTTTTTTATGACTTTTTATAATCAGCCCAAATAAAGGCGTAGAAAGACGCCTTTTAAGAAAAGGTCTTCAAAAAAGAGTTCAAAAGGACATCAATCGGTTGTTAATAAGGATATCATAATTTGCTTAAGAAAATTAAAAATATTTATTGCCAACAAAGATAGGTTTTAACCCACAGTTTCGTAACTACGATATCTTTGTTACGTTCTGATTGGCCCTTTATTTGTTTACAAAATACTTTTATAACTTTTATTTATGTGAAACGTTTTTGCGAAGGAAATTTAATTAAAATATTTGATTGTCATTGAAATGTCAAAGCAATTAAATTAATGCGGAAGTACATTAAATTTAAAAAAACCGCAATATTAACGACAAGAAAGTTTTTTTTAATTAGTGGTGTTTGTTTTTGTTTTATTAAAAAAAAAATTTTAAACATGCGTAAATGTTGCTACATCGACTATCTTATAGCCTGCTGCTACAAGGGAGTGTTTCTACATCGACTATCTTATAGCCTGACTCGCAACGGAGTGCTGCTACATCGACTGACAAATAGCCTGACTCGCAACGGAGTGCTGCTACATCGACTGACAAATAGCCTGATTCGCAAGGAAGTGCTGCTACATCGACTGACAAATAGCCTGACTCGCAAGGGAGTGCTGCTACAACGACTGACAAATAGCCTGACTCGCAAGGGAGTGCTGCTACATCGACTGAGGGTTTGGTTTGGGCAGGCAGTCTATCATTAAAAAAAAAAAATTCAAGTTTTTAAACTTTTTCTGGTCTGGTTTATTAACGCGCTTTTTAAAACTACAGTTTATGGAAAACTCTTTTTGACTACCATGCAAGAGTATATATATATATATATATATATATATATATATATATATATATATATATATATATATATATATATATATATATATATATATATATATATATATATATATATATATATATATATATATATATGTATATATATATATATATATATATATATATATATATATATATATATATATATATATATATATATATATACACACTATATAAAACATATTACTTTTATTTAACTGTTTTTCTAATTAAAGCATACTGAGTTTTACAAGTAGAACTTCTTTGTTCTCTACAGAGAACATCTTTGTTCTCGGACCTTCGTTGCTAATACCATTTTAAGTTCTTTGGAAAGCATTTTCTCCGCTTGTGTTGATATATATCAACATATTTTGTCACCATTTATACTTCTCTTTATGTCAAAGATTGTGTTAAATTTTTTTCATCAAAATTACCACTAAAAAGCATCCATAAAACGAATATTGAAAGTTGCTTGGTTTCAACACACAAAGGAAATCATTTCCGAAATGAGTAATCGATTAAGTGTAAATTAGAAGTAATACTTCTAATTTACACTCAATCGTCAGATTCAGTGTTAGGGTTAGGGTTACCCTACTACTTGGTTAGTGAAAAAAGTACGTCTTTCTTCATGTTTCAAAGTTTTTTCAGCGGCTAGTTCAAAGGCATGGCTCCTTGTTCTTAAAATGTATTTGGATCCTCGATAGGCTGGTGTAGTTTGTGGCGCCACAAAATTGATTGAATCAATTCTAATAACTATTTTGCACTGCTGTATAAGATTAATACGCATGCGGCGAATTTCAAGAGTAGTCAGATTAAGCCGTGTTAAACGTTCCTCGTATTTTAGATTACTTATTGACCTGATCCATTTCGTTGTTCAATGCTGAATTTTTTCAATTGTATTTATATCTCCTATGAAATGAGGAGACCACGCTGGGGCAGCAAATTCTGATAATGGTTGGATATAGGTAGTATATAAAAAACGCCAAAGAGTTAAACCACGACTTCTGAATCCCTTTTTAAATTTCCGTAGCACTCTATTTTCAGCTGCAGCTGCGTGTTCAGCTTGTTATTTCACTTTAAGGTTATTGGAAACTATAACTCCCAAATTGCATTCTTTTGCTGTGGTTTTGAGTTGTTTGCGATGACCATTTTGTGATTCCATTGTATACAAATAGTTTGGCTTGTTCTTTTTTTTTTTTTGCCCATGTGCATAACTTTGCATTTTTCAATGTTAAATGGCATAAGCCAATTTTTGGACCAGTTTACAGCAGTGTCAAGATCTTTTTGAAGACATAGTGCATCTTTTTCTGACTTGATAACACTTATGATCTTGCTGTCGTCTTCATACATTTTTATGTATGCAGACGATACATAATTAAGACCGGTAAATCGTTAATATAGAGCACAAAAAGGAGTGGTCCTAAAACCAAACCCTGAGGGACTCCGCTAAACACTTTTTTCCATGGAGACAATGTATCATCTATTTTGACACGTTGTTTTCTATTTGTTAGCCAATTTCTTATCCAGTTATGTAGTTTACCGTGAATACCATAAGCCTTTAGTTTATATAAGAGTCTTTCGTGCGGTACCTTATCGAACGCTTTTGAAAAGTCTGCATAAATTACGTCTGCCGTAAATCCCTGGTTGATGGCGTCAGTATCAATATCCCGCGATTCTAATTGGTTTGTTGAACACCCCTTGTGTTTGACGAATCGATGCTGAGCTGGGGTAGTAAGGTTGTTTTTGACGCAGTGCTGCATAATTAAATTGTGGATTAAACCTTCCAACACCTTACAGGGTACCGAGGTTTTGGAAACGGGCTGGTAGTTGCTTGCTTTTAACTTATTTCCTTTTTTGAAAATAGGTGTTACTTCTGCTTTTCTACATTGATCTGGAACAAAGGATGTTGAAATAGAAGATTTAAATAACATGGTTAAAGGTATTGAAAAAGCTTCTGCGCAATTTTTTAAGACTCTAGGATGGATTCCATCAGGACCTATTGCTTTTGAAGGATCAAGTTTAAGCAATCTGTTTTTGACTTCTTCATATGTAATGAAATTGATTCTGATGTCGCAAGTGACAGGAGATCGGTTTAAAATACTTGGTAGAGGTCCTTGCGGCTCTACTTACAGCATAAAAATAATCATTCAATGTCTTACATATGTTGAATATGTTATCGGTCACCGATCCACTGCTGTCTTCAAGTAAATAGATTTTATCATGGACTTTGATTTTGCTTTTCACATAAAAGTTTAGTCCCTTTGAGTTATTTTTAAATGAAGAAGGTAATGCCTCCTCATAAGTCAATTTTTGCTTTTTTCACAACTTTTGAGACGGTTTTTGCTGCTTTGCTTTATTCTGCTCTGATAAGTTGGTGCGTCCCTGGTCCTGCTGATACATATTTACCCCAGAGTTTACTCTTATTTTTTACAGCTTCCATGATCTCACTACTAATCCATGGATTTTTTTGGCTGGTATGGTTTTGTGGTACTTGGTATGTAGAGTGAAGTAGCTTCATTATATTTTTCAACTAAAAGTTTGTATTTTTCGGCCTCTGATGTACTTTTGAATAATGCCTCCAAGTCATAACTTTTAATATAGTTAGAGATAGATGTATAGTTTGCCTTGCTCCACACTAATCGAGAAATTATAGGTGGTTCATTGTTTGTTATTGTTGCTGCGAATGAACCTACAATAGTTAGGTGAGCTTGTCCCTCGAAGGTAGATCCCAAAGGTTCAGCTTGAGTTAAGAAAATTATTCTGTCTGGCTCATTGGTTATAACTAAGTTCAAGATGGACTTTGGTTCTTTAAAACGTGAATTTCAAAAGGTTGGAAAAGTGAAAAGTTGCGTAAGATGGTTTTCCTCTAAACAAGACTTGAACTTAATGACAGGTAAGCTGTTGATCAGTATGTTGACTGCTGTCAAAACACCTCCTCCAATGTTATTACTTTCATAGCTAATGTGTCTATAATTAAAATCACCATAGAGTAGTAAGGAGTCGCAACCGATTGTTTTGAGGGCCTTTGTAGCAGTCTGAATTGATTTGGTGATTTCTAGGAGCGCAAGTTCATCTTTATTTGATGATCAATAGATACACCCTAAAAGGAGTGATTCATTTTCGAGTTTCAGCTTTATCCATATCTGTTCAATGGTGTTTTTGTTAAGTTGTTCAATGTTTGTGAGCGTGCACTTGAGATCAGCTTTTACGCAAATAGCTACACCACCTCCTGTTTTTCCAGCCCTGTTTTGCGAAAATATGTTATACCCTGCAATAGCACTATCTGAAGCCTCAGTAAACCACGCCTCAGCAAAAAAAAAAAGATGTGGGCGGTTATGCTTGGTGGTTGCTTGTATTCTGGCTTTCAACTCGTCAATTTTTGTTTGATTTAGTGAGCATGGATTATTTGCCCAAAAATTGATGTTACTGAGAACTTTTACTGAGTAAGTTTTAGGTAGTTCGGGCTGCTGAGGTATGACAGGAAAACGTCGAATTAATGGTGATTTTCGAGTTGGACGTTGTCTTTTAAGATTGACGCTCGGTGGTTGTAACGATTGGAATTGTTGAGAATGAGACTGTTGAGTTTTTTTTAGCTGGGTGGGCGGGGGTGAACTTCCATCAATGACATTTGTTGTGAAATTTGGTTTTGAGGCATTAGCAATTGCGTCTGAAACGATCTTGATGTTGACAAAGACTGATCTTTTGTGAGCAGTTGACTCTTGTGCGTTAATTGGTTTAGCACAGTTAAGGCGTCAATGGATAACGAAACGAAATGGCGAGTCAAGCAGCTTTAAATTTGCGAGTTCATTATTTCGTTCTTTTTTTCGCAATTCAGTTTGTTGAATTCGTGCTGTTTTGCCTCCGTTTGGTCTTCTCTAGCAAACACATTCTTATGCTCAGGTGTGACGAGACTGTGGTGCCTGGTTTTCGACAAGACTATGGCATGCGATTTAGGGTCTTTGACTGTGACCTGCATGAGCTTGGTTTTTCTGATTTCCGTGTCGAGTTTTTTATGATTAAAACCTCTGACTCTCACAATAACTGAAGTGTCGATACCAACAGCTCTGAAGAAATTTTTGGCTGTCTGTTTATTTTCGTCATATTTGTCTGAGACCTCGAGTCCCACCACAATTACAATGATTCTTTTTGCTGTCTTTGTTTCTGCTCATGTGCTACTTTATTTAAAAATAGATTCTGATCATTTTTACTTTCATTAGATTTGTTGTTGAAGAGTAATGAGCATGATATCGGTTGAGGTTTTTTTAGTTCGCTAAGAGATTTGTGTAAGGATTCGTTTTCTGCTTCTAAGGTGAAAACTTTGTTTTATAGAATTGCAACGAGTGCTTTTACAGCTTTAAACTCTGCAAACATGATATAGTCTAGTTGCTCTGTTTTACCGGGTCCTGTTCTTGAAAATCCTTCAGGTTCATATAGACTAGTGATGGGGGTCTTACTGGCTTTGACCAGTTTTATTTTTGTGGACATGTTTTACAGCAAAAAAATAGTAGTAATAAAGTATGTACATACACATATATATAAACTTGTATATGTGTATATAGAAACAATATATATTTCTTTCGTAGATATGTATTAAAAATAAAATAATATAGTGATAATTTTCCGTAAATATATTTATCAATTAATAAATAAGTATAAATATATAAATATCAATTTATATCAATTAAAAAATGCTATAAAGATAAAGCAATAATATAGACAGAAATTATGTCTAGAAAAAAGAAGAATAAGAGGGAAAAAAAATAAAAAGAATACGAAAAAAAAAAATTAAAACTCCTGAAAACTTACGCTCGAACAGAAATACGCCTTATCGACTCAAAGGTTAAAGCGCATGTATGTGGATAAATGATGGATATGAAATGTGGATAAATATATTTTTTATTTTAACTAGTTTTTCCCTAATCTTAATTTTTATATTTTAAAATGGACGATAATTTATTAATTAAACTTTGTGATGAAAATGTCACAATTTGTGATAATGACGTCAGTAATTATTTTAACCAAAAATTATTAGAAAGCAAATACTATTTTATTTCTGAATCTAATTTTATCTTCAATTTGAATTGACGAATTACGCGTCAATTCATCAACCACGAAACTTCCGTGCCGGTGGAGGTGTATGCATTTTTATTCATAACTCCGTAAATTTTATACCACGTAATGACCTCAGTATGAATGAAAAAGATTACGAGTCATTGTGCATTAAAATAATTAATCAAAATTTTAAAAACATAATTGTTAATGTTATTTATAGAGAACCGGGTAATTTAAAAAATTTTAAAGCTTGCTTGCGTAATTTTTTAACAAAAAAAAAATCATGTTTACTTTGTCGCTGACCTAAATATTAATCTTTTGAACCATGCGTCAAACAACAGTGTTTAATGTTTTGTAAATACTCTTTCACAAAATAATTTCATTTCAACAATAACATAGCGATCAAGAATCGCAACAAGTTCCTCTACCCTACTGGATAACATAATTACTAATAGTTTTTCTAATAGCTGCTTCAGTACAGGTATAATAAAGACTGGCAGACCATTTCCCCACATTTCTTATAACAAAAAGCATAATCCCTGATAATATTCCCATAAAACATATTATTTTTAGGCGACAGAATAATGAAAACTCCATACAACAGTTACGCAACCTTCTAATTAACTTCGTTAATTAGGAATTGTTCTCCAATCACGTGATGCTAACAACTTATTTTAGCGCAATTTTGTAAACAATACAATAAAGCGTTTCCTGTAAGTTTTATATAAAGTAAAAATCACCTAAAAAGGAAAAAAAGAAAAGAAAAACACAATAAATACGTAAAAATCAAATATTTAGTATTCGATTCCAACCAAATGTCGCTCTCTTGAAATTGGAATTAGTGATATTTAGGAAATATAACGGTTGTTTGATACTATTAAATAAAATCAGCTGCGACTAGACTTAAAATCTTAGCCTTAAAATTGATTTTGAAATTTCAAGATTTTAGGCTAATTTAATTCTTACTTTACAATGCATTGTGAGGTGAAAAAATTTGTCTGGAAATTTCAAGTTTATATGATATTACATGATTATAAGAAGAGTAGTTAGTTGATAATTGTAGCGATTTGATTGCAATTATGTTCCGAAAGTAATAAAATTATTTTAATAAATTTACACTCAATTATAGATATTTATATTTTCTTTTGAAGTAGCATTATTAAAACTCTTGTCTCATAAATAGTCAAGTTATCTTATAAAAATGTTTAATAACATAACTCGACTTTAAGTATTTGAAAAAATTAAAGACACTATTTCATCACAACTTACGTCAAGACAAATCGTAGATCAGTATATCAGTATGCTCAAAAATAAATTAAATGTATCCATCAATTAAAATGACAATTTTAGTCGTTTTGCAAAAGCCCTTCTCGAATTTGTATGGAAATGCCGATCAAAACTTAGCAAAAAATATTTTCGAAATAAGAGCAAATTTTTAAGTGGCTTAACAATAAAATTTTGTCTTTAATTAATCAGCTACCTAGCTAACAATCATCACAAACCGTTGATTTAAACGTTTCTTGTTTAAATGAACAGTCATTTGGGAGACCATGTAAAAAATACGAAGATATGTCATACCGAAGTAAACGCATGACGCATCGATATTGTTAGTAAATCATGATCATGATAAAATTTTACAAGTGGCAGAAATGGGGTTAAAAAAGAAAAAGCGATATAGTTTGCTGTACGTATTAAAAGAATGTTTATTAAATGTAGATTCGGCAAATAAAATAAAATGTTTTATTCAGGACAAAAACAAGCAAATCGTACCTAATACGCCACTAGAGGATTAGCATTAATGACAGCTATGAATTTATCGAAGACGCAATATCAAGTTATGCGAAATAACTCAATTAAATGTAATGCAAATATATATCCTACATATAACAACATTATAGACAAAAAAAAAGTGTTATCCTGATGGTATTTATATAGCTGAAAATGGAATGAGAGGCGAAGTTCCACTGAAAGAGGCGAAGTTCCGCTGAAAGAATTGTTATAACATACAGTTCATCGAATGTTGCAAATAACTACTGTTAAAAACAGAATATCGCAACTTGGTTCCCTTAAATCCTGTTTAGGAATGACTTTGTATTGCAAATGGGGCTTCGATGGTGCAAGTAGCCAAAAACAGTATAAACAAAGATTTTACGTCCAAATAAACAACAATGATGAATATAATGTTTTAATGTCTGATCAAAACTTGTTTTCTACTTGCCTAGTGCCACTTAAGTTATCATATGGTGTTATGAAAATTTGGGAAAATCAAGTATCTTCTTCAACACGATTCTGCCGCCCACTAAGAATTCAGTATATTGCTGAAAACCCTTTAGTTTTAAGAGAAAAAAAAAAACTTTGACAAGCAAACCGATTTGCTTGAGGAGAGTGCAATGATTATTGATGTAGAAATAATGGAACCAGAAGCTGAAAAGAAGCTCGTAATTGAAGTAAGCTTCAATTTTAAGCTTACAATGATTGATGGAAAAGCAGTAAATGCAATTTGTGACATTAAATCGGCTCAAATTTGTAATACTTGGACCTCGTCGAGCTTTTCGTCAGCAAGCAGAGTTTTCACGAATAATAGGAGTCAAGAAAGATTTAATCTACAGACTATACATTATTCTATCTGTCATTAATTTAAATAAAAAAATTAACATAGCAAAATATGAAACATATTGTTTAGAAACTGCAAATATTTTTGTTCGAGAGTACTCATAGTTTTACATGCCAGCCTCAGTACACAAACTACTCATTCATAGTAGTAGTGCCAATTACTAAAATTATGCTACCAATTGGAATGTACTCTGAAAAAGTAATCGAAGCTCGGAATAAAGACAACAAAAATATTCGTTAACAGCACACTAATTTAAATAAAAAAATTAACATAGCAAAATATGAAACATATTGTTTAGAAACTGCAAATATTTTTGTTCGAGAGTACTCATAGTTTTACATGCCAGCCTCAGTACACAAACTACTCATTCATAGTAGTAGTGCCAATTACTAAAATTATGCTACCAATTGGAATGTACTCTGAAAAAGTAATCGAAGCTCGGAATAAAGACAACAAAAATATTCGTTAACAGCACACTAATTTAAATAAAAAAATTAACATAGCAAAATATGAAACATATTGTTTAGAAACTGCAAATATTTTTGTTCGAGAGTACTCAGACACTCGTAAATTTGATCGAAAAGCTACAATGACGGACCAACTCAATTACTTAATGCTTTCGAGTGACTCAAATCTTTCATCTCTAAGCTATGCAAGATCGAAATATAAACATAAAAAAATGAATCTAGACGGAGACGCAGTTGATCTTCTTTTTCAAGAAACTGAAAAGGAAAAAACAAATGATGCTAATGATGATATTTATGTGGATGAAGAATATAATAAGTTGCATGAGGATGATGATTTTGATGATAGAAATGAGGAACTAAAACCAATACACATAAATGAAATAAGAAATTTTAATGAGCACATTGACATTATTGAATCTGAAAATGAAAACACTGATTTTCCATTTTATTAGGCCATTTTATTATACTAAGATTATATTTATATTATTTTTACCATTTGATTTAAGCAAAATTATTATATGCGTAATATCTAAAATAGAAAAAAAGTTTTAACCTTGAGCTAATAAAAATAAATTCTAATTTGACTATTTTATATTAACAATATAAAATATAGTTAGTGTAATTCACTAGAAGTATATAAAAAGGATGTTAATGACTAATAGTTTAATTATCTTTTAACTCTTACAGTATGTGCAAGTGCCTAACTTCAATTTTCTTACAGTTTCTACGTTAATTTTTAAAGCTTAAGGTTTTTTAAAGTTTTAAAGTTACAAGTTTTTAATCAGATTGCTGCAATTATGAACTAAGTAGTCTTCCATATCATATAAACTTGAAATTTTCAGACAAATAAATTTTTTCACGTCACAATGCATTGTAAAGTAAGAATTAAATTAGCCTAAAATCTTGAAATTTCAAAATCGATTTTAAGTCTACTAGTAAGTTACAGCTAGTCGCAGCTGATTTTATTTAATAGTATCAAACAACCGTTATACTTCTTTAATATCACAAATTCCAATTTCAAAAGAGTGGCATTTGGTTGGAATCGAATACTTAAATATTTGATTTTTACGTATTTATTGTAAAATGATTTTCTTTCTTTTTTTTCCTTTTTAGAAAACATTAAAATAATAAAAAAAGTTTATTTTAAACAAAAAAGGTTTGATGTGTTTAATAAAATTATAAAAAATAAAAAAAACTATATTCCTTAAACAATTATCTTAACTTTAAATTCGTCTTTTTATAAAAGCAAAAAAAGTCGTCGATTTTTTTGAACTAAAAAATATATCATAAAGAATACATGGTCGCAGCTGTTTTTTTTTTTTTTTCAACAATAACTGCCGTTTAGTAAATGCAAAAATCAGAAAATCAAACAATCTTCGAGTGGCATTTTGAAAAAGGAAGACGAGGAAATTTTTTAAAACCCGTTTAAAATATCAACAATTCTAAGACATATTATGACTAAATTAAATACAAATATATAACTAAAACATTTACTTTTTATTAGCACTAAGTTAATATGTTTACTTAAAATAAAAAAAGTCCAAAGCTATTTTAATTGAAAAAAGTTATGTAAATTTTGAGGATAAGTACTTTTTAAAATAAAAAAATTTCCGAAAATTTGACAATTTTAAAGCCACTATGAATAGCTCTAGCAAGATTGCCTTCATCTCTAGTAATTAAACGGATACATTTTTGAGTAGAGTAAAGCACTTATGTTTCAATAATAATAAAAAAAAAAAAGTTTAAAAGATTTGACTTTTTTGGGACTTTTGGCCACGGAAAAAAAATTCTGGCCCACTGTGCATAAGTTCAAAACTGATTCAAAACAGTTTTTATTAAGCACAGATTTCGAATTTTATTATAAGTCTTTCTTTTAAAATAGATCAGATATATCAATTATAAATAAAAACAAGGTAACTGCTCCTTGTAATCATTAAAAAAAAGTATAAAATTATTGACAATAACCATTATCACAAATCACATTTCCTCGCTTTTTATTTTATGTGTGTATAGATTTAAACTCATGTATGTGCATATTTGTACTTATTTATGTGTGTATGTGTATGTGTGTATATGTATATATGTTCATATGTATATGTGTACGTACACATATACATATGAATATATATATATATATATATATATATATATATATATATATATATATATATATATATATATATATATATATATATATATATATATATATATATATATATATATATATATATATATATATATATATATATATATATATATATATATATATATATATATATATATATATATATATATATATATATATATTAGGGTGGAGTGAAAAAAATTTTCGTTGAATATCTTGGTTGGATAGCTATAAAAATTTGCTGACATATGCAATTAGTAATGTGGCAAACAATCAAACGATTTAAAGCATATCTTGAGGTTCCACAATTGACCTGAATTATAGGCATATTTCAAATAAAAAACAATATTTTTTGAAATTTCAAGTTTATATATGACAACATATTTGTGTAGCAGTATACATTTTTAACAGTCTATACGAAAGTTACAAGTAAATAGAACTAAATATTTGAAAAGAAAAACACATGAAAACTCTAGTCAAACATGTTTTTATAGCTACAAATGATGTTATGCTTTAGTGTCCAGTTTCGGCATTTTTGATCTCGATTCCAAACGTGCTCTTATGAATCCGTCGCGTTTTTCTGGACCGCAAACCGCTTGGGAAGCTTCTGTAACTAGCTTAATATGCCTCTCCACCGACTGAGTGTGACAAGGATAGCGGGCGAAATCCAGTCTTGGTGTATCTTCTTCCCGGATTATGGTTAAAAAAGTATCGTCATCAATGTCTATTACGATTGGAGGCTCTGTGATTGGAGTTTTTTGCCAATCGATCATGTCTATGTAACTGGTAGCTTCAAAATTGATTACTGGCATACAGAAAGATCTAACTGAACTCGTGCGCTTCTGCTTCCTGGATTTCATTATATGTCTCAGAGCCAACTCGCGTATTTCTGATTTTTCGTTTGTAAGCATCGCAAGCAACAGGTTTTCTGGATGAGTAAAAAATGCGTTGCGTTGAATTACTAGATCAAAAACTTTCTTCAGCTCGTCTGTGAGGTAGCGTGATTTCAGTATTGTATTATGGACATGTCGAGCGCCATCTTTACATGAAGAAGTATTTTTTATTTCAAACCTTGCTGGTGCATAAACTATTACGATGAAGGTAACCATTGTCTTCAATTCATCCGATGGGCATATTGTGGCTATATACAGGCGTAGTATTCGATTAGCCGTTGTTAACCATCTTGAATGATTGATAACACCAGGATTGCAAAGTGAAAGGCCTACAGGATAAACACCAACACTGACAGCGGTGCACAAGTCAAACAGATATTTTTGATCTGTACTTAAATCGTCAGAATTTAAACCTGTCGGTAGAACACAGTTTATGGGTGTGTATTTGACAACGGGAAGCTTCTCACATGCCACCAATGATTTTCCGATTGGACCAGAAAATCCTTTTGGACCATTGGTAGGTCCATCTAGATGTTCGAACAAATGCCTTAACGGTAATTCGTTAGCATGTAGCTGACATGCGAACCATTGCAGCGGTTTGTTCAACGCCACTTCAAGTAATCCAATGATACCTCCTTGATTGCCTGTATTAGCAACGGTTCCGTCACAACCTACAGCTTTTATACCACCCAGGTCAACATTCTTTTTACTCAAATATGCAATCAACTCAGCCGCAATAACTTTGCTTGACCCTGCAATTGGTGTAATGTGACCAAAATAGATGGATCCTGGTTCGGATATAATGAATATATGTTCTTCAGTTGTTAGTTTTCGATGAAATTTCCCATCACATTCTTTAATAAAGGGTTATTGGACTGTCTTTTCTTCCATCAAAATATAGCCCAGTGATTGTGTTACTGACATTGGCACATAATGTTCCACGTTTTTTACAACGCTCTCGTTGCACTTTACTTCTGTCAATCACTTTAGAAACATCCCTTACGTGGATTATTCCAACATCTTGAAGAACAGCACTGGCGATTCCTGCTGCGGCCCTGTCGGATACACCATGTCGATCACATGCTAACGCCAGAGATAATAACTTAACTCTCATCTGCTTGTCACTCAACTTTCTAAATTGTTCATTAGGATCCGGCATACAATCGTCATCAGATTCGTCATCGCTAGCATCAGTTTTCTCTTCCGTAGAAGAAAACTCCTCACAAACATCTGACTGTTTCTGACTGATGTCATCAATGTCAGATTTGCTGCACATCTGCCTCTGCGTCAACTCTTTACGAATATATCGTTTTTGCAATTTGATGGATTCGGCCTCATCAACTTTAGCAATGATCATACCTCGTGGACCCCGCTGATCTTCTAGAAAATCACGTTCAATTGCGGGTGTCTTTCTTGACTTTTCACACTGACACTGAGATATGAAAGAACACTTGCAGGAGCAAATGTCAAAGAGTTTTTTGGATTCATTTTTAAACTGAGATATTTTCTCTCGGTATGGTCCGGAGTCTTTTCTAGACTTATATGGTCTCAGCAAATTCATGAACGTCTTGTGGTACTTGTTCAACATTTCTTGGACACGGCGGTGGCTTACATGTGGTATAGAAGCTTTGTCCCATATTTGTTCCACTTTTGTTGTCACTATTTCTGCCACATTGACAGGAAAAATGCACGTGAATAAAAATGAACAACAATAAAAAAATACCGGAGAGTGAATGCTTATAAATGGTTAAATTTTGAAGTTGGTTGTGGAACCTCAAGACGTTACCTAAAATAATTTTTTTTTACAGAGTAATTGATTATATCACAGAGCAAGTTTTAATAACTATCCAAAGTCAAGCAAATCAAAAAAAAAAATTTTTCCACCTTTTCACTCCACCCTAATATATATATACATATGAATATATATATATATATATATATATATATATATATATATATATATATATATATATATATATATATATATATATATATACATATATGTATATATATATATATATATATATATATATATATATATATATATATATATATATATATATATATATATATATATATATATATATATATATATATATATATATATATATATATATGTGTGTGTGTGTGTGTGTGTGTGTGTGTGTACATAAATAAGTACAAATATGCACATACATGAGTATAAATATATACAAACATAAAATAAAAAGCGTGAAAATATGCTGAAATATAAGCAATGTTCAAATTTTTTTACCTTGTCCCTAAATTATTGGATGATACTCTTAATTGTATGTTACGGTTATATAGAACTTTTTTTATATAGGGCTCGTCGGTAAAACAAAGTGTGTATTTTTCATTCTTACTCATCCAATGTAATTATTTTTGAACATCAAAATACTACTACAACATTAACAACAACAACAACAACAACAACAACAACAACAACAACAACAACAACAACAACAACAACAGCGAAATATTACTACAACTACACAAAAAAAAATCTTGCGAGAGATAAGTTTCATCCAATTTCCTTAGCCATCTTTAATGATTTTTAACGTGCTTTTCAATAAGTAAAAAAGATTAAAAAACGACCTCAAAATATTTACTTAATAATCCATAAAGATTGTTATCCTGAGTAATTGTTGTTCTGAGTAATATTATAAATAATAAGTTAAATTATTTTTCGCTTGGCCTTTTAACTTAAAAAACTTGATATGACTCTGTATTTTTATAATATTTCTTTAAAACATGCTTTAAACGTTTTTTATGCAGTTAACATCAAAGTAAATCAAATTTTAAAATTTTCAAAGTTTTTTGATCCAAATATCTAAGTAATTAAAATTTTAAAGATGTTTAAAAAAAATTTTTAAACATCTTTCACCATTAAACTCAATATTTTGAACATCTTTTGCCATTAAAGTGCAAAATATAAACTGTCCTTCAAAACACCGAATAAAAAATTCCACTTTTTCAATTACTTATTATAACATTTTTTTATTAAAAAAATACTAATTAATAATTAGTAATAACAATTGAATCAAATTGTTACACATAAAAAAAAAAAGATTGGTACATCTTTCTAAGCCTATCTATCTAAGCTTTCTCAACTTATAAAAAATTAGTCATCTATCAACAACAATCAAAAAATAATTTCCCAAACAGTTGTTCAATTAAAACGCTTTTTTTTTATTGTTATTATGTTAATAAACAGAATAACAATACAAATGTTGTTTTTGTGTTAATAAACATTTTTTTAAATTTAAAAATATTTTTCTTGTATTAATTGGTATCTAAATTATGCAAACATTGTTTGCTGTGCACTAACAAAACTAATATAAATAAACTGCTAAGTAAACAAATAAACTGCAAGTATAATAAATTCGTAATAAAACTTCTATTGAAATAAGGGATCGTCCATAAAGTATGTAAGCTCGTTGGAGGGATGTGGTTTTCAAAAATCGTACAAAAGCGTATTGGGGGAGGGAGGAGGATTCAATTTACTCACTTACTAACGAACTTCGTTTTTCTAATATAATAATATAATAATATATTATAATTTATTGAAATTAACAAATACTTGTTAATACCTAAATGATTTTGAACAAATACAACTTTAAAAAATAAAAAATAAAAAACCCTACCGTATCATCGTTGTCCATACTTTGCCAGCTAACCAGTAAAAAAGTTAGTTTTCTTACTAAAAATCCAACTTTGCTAATATAAAAGGATGTACAATATAGGGTAATCGAGGGTATACCCGTACGAAAATTTCCCATGGGAATTTTAGAAAAAAAACCCATGGAAAAACCATGGGTATTTGGAACACGTTCCCATGAAAAAACCATGAGTTTTCCATGAAAAAACCATGAGTTTTCCATGGAAAAACCATGAGTTTTCCATGGAAAAACCATGAGTTTTCCATGGAAAAACCATGAGTTTTCCATGGAAAAAACATGAGTTTTCCATGGAAAAACCATGAGTTTTCCATGGAAAAACCATGAGTTTTCCATGGAAAACACATGAATTTCCCATGAAAAATCTTTAAGTTTTTCATGGAAAAGTGTTCCAAATACCATGGATATTCAATGATTTTCCATCCATGGAAAAACCATGGAATTTCCATAGGTATTAGGAACACCTTTCCAATGAAAACTTATGGATTTTTCATGGTAAAAAAGCATGATTTGTTTTCAAGTTTTTTATCTAATGTTATTTGAATTGTCATATTAAATCATAAAAGCAAATTTTATCCCACTATTATTGAGTTCTCTTAATCTATGAGATCGCTTTCTTCAAATAAAATCAATAAACAAAATAAAATTTAAATCTTGTTAAATCCTACAAATCTTTGAAAAATAATAGCTATAATGCACCTAAAACATCAAAACTTGACTTCCCCACAATATTTAATGCACGCATATGTATAACATACTGAAAATAAATAAAACAAAAAATTACAAGTAATATAATACTATAAGTGATATACATAGTGATAAACAATTGAAATTTATCAAATTGAAATTTTTACATTTACAAATTTTTACAAATATCAATTGAAATTTTTACAAAAAATAAAACAATTTACATGTTTATTATTTTATATTAACTATTTGATAAAAATAGTATATATAAATTTGATAATAACTTCAAGTTTTAACAAGTTAAAAAGAACCATCAATACAACATATTTAATTCAAAAAAACATCAAGCCCATTTATAAATGCGTCTGTACTGTATCTGTAGAAACAGGTAGATGTTAAACAAAGTACCATTCACATATTAATATTCATTTTTTTTCACCCTAGTTAGTCTCATTCTCCATTTCACCAATCTAGACAATACATCATACAACTATTATATACATTCTAACTAGTTTTCTTTATTTACTAATTCATTTTACTTATAATTATTATCTATTATAACTTACTTTATAATTAGGCATTATACACAATTATGAATGTTGCCAAATGTTAGGTATATAGAAAAAAGGACCAATGAATATATCATTATTTATAAATACAAATTATTAGATTGTTACCTCTTTTTTGCCTAAGCTATCTGCATTATGTACAACATCGTTTATATTTCCAGTCAAACATTCCTGCCTATAATGTAACTTTATTAAAATGATTTATTCAAACTAATACATATATAAATGTTACCTGCATGTTAGAAACATTTATATAGAACAAGGCAGCAACAAATATTATATTATATATTTACTTTTGTAATTAAAAAAAAAACTTACTTCTTCTTCTGAGCTATCTGCATGATGTACAACATCATTTACAAACCTGTTTTCTTCACGTCCTTCCATTTTTAAATATATTATAAAGCACAGGACTTGTTAATGAACGGCTAAATAAATAAATTAAAAATTTATATTTAAATGAAATGATAAGGTTAAAATGAAAAGATTTATACACATATATAAATTTTACCTGCATGTTAGTAACATTTATATAGAATAAGGCAGCAACAAATATAGTATAACTTATAAATTGTAATTTTAAGTAAAAACTTACTTCTTTGTCTGAGCTGTCTGCATGATGTACAACATTATTTATATTGTCAGTCAAACTTACCTGCTTATAATGCAGTAATTTAAATAAAATGATAAAGTTAAAATAAAAGAACTTACGCACATACCATTAAATTCAAAAATTTATTTTATTTTTACTTCACTATTTAAAACATAACAAATATGTAATCTATAAAGTATAGTAATGTAAAAGCATAGTAAATATCAAAGTGTGTGCAAAAATTAATTTATTTTAACTAAAGACGAGCACTTTACATCAGTTAAATATAAACAAATAAAAATAATTGTATTATAATAAATAATAGTGTATTATTTATAAACATTGCTTTTATATGCTTATATTTAACTATGAAGTAAAATCTTGTGCATTAAGTAAATTCCTATACTGATACTTATAAAATATTACCACAGTTTTCCTTCTCCAACTAAGTGGTTCTTGGAACATCCTTACAAGTTGAATCCCAAAGATTACGTTTATATCTTTTCTGGTTTAAACTCAATTTACCATTTTATTTTGACAGCTTTTGAACTATTTTTAAAAATATTAAATGCATATAAAAACTGACGATGTTATAAACAATATAAACAATGAACAACATTATTTATATTGCCAGTCAAACCTGTTGGCTTATAATGTAGTAATTTAAATGAAATAATAAAGTAAATATAAAAGAATTTATAAACATTATTTATATTACATTATTTACATATTCTAATAATTCTAAAGAAAAAACTACAACAAAAAGACAAAAACAACTTAACAGAACTAAAATTGAATAGAACATTTATCATAAAAAAATGTTTTTTAATACTTAATGAACATTTACGATACAATAAACTTCAAGCATTTTTATGTAATCTAAGGCTATTATAAAAAAAAATAAAAAAGATCATACTAGTTATCTTTTGTACATTAGTTATCTAATCTTATTATCTTAGTTATCTAATCTTATCTAATATACTGCTTGTATATTAATATTTTAAATAAGTTTCTTTAATACGTTCGATAAATTTTATAATAATAATTATACTAGTTTGAATGTACATTAAATTACACTATGTACATTAATACACTAGTTATTTAATGTAGATTAAAACTAAACATTTATTTGTTGTAAACCAAATAATAATTATTTAGCAAATAATTTGCCAAGTAGGCATTAAAATTCAAACTGGTTTACTTGACATACTTGCTATACTATTGCAAGTTATGCAAAGTAAGCAAAGCTACTGGAAACAGTTAAAATAAGTATATGCATAAATGATATATAATAAAATATAATTAAAAATAATCCCTTTTATAATGCATTATAATATGATAAATATATCTAGTTGTTTATGTCTGTATGTTTAGTTAAATCATATAAATGTATTGCATTATAAAAAACATATAATTCATAGCCTTATTAAACACAGAAAAACAGAAGAATGCAGTAAGTATTGTTTTCTAATTTAAAAATAATCATAACTCTACGAGCTATGACGCCATCTTTAAAAGCGCATTTGTAACAACCATGGCGCAGCTTAAGCTATGAAAAAAAAAACATGGTTCACCCATGGAAATTCCATAGGATTTCAATTTTCATGAAATTTACCCATGGAAATTCCATGGAATTCCCGTTTTTCATGGGAAAACCATGGTTTACTCATGGAATTCCATGGGTTTTCCATGGAATATTTCCGTAAGGATAGTGTCTCTCTATGCACACACATGCCACATCTTATACACTGGCCCTGAGTAAGACGGACTTTTATTCTAGACAATCGAAAATTCCATTAGGACACTAAAAATTTCAAAGTTTTACCGCTAAGTTTTTCTTAAAAAAATGGTTCTTAAACTTGCGAACGAGCCCCTAAATTGAGTTCCAAAAAAGATACCTTACCCCCTCCCCCATGGGAGTGAGGTGTAGTCAAGCCTCGGTTCTGGGATTTAAGCTTGTTTTCAATATTACCGAACTCGCGTCAGACTTGTTTTTTAAAGACTTGAGAAGAGAGATGCGTGAAAAAAACGTCCGCTCAATTTTTATTTGATTCGATATTAAAACAAATTTGCATTCTACTGTTACGATGGTTACAGAGTCAGTAAAGTTAACTTGCACTGAAATAACTTTTTTGTATATGACTATAGAAACTGTATTAATTTAATTCGTGAAAAAACTAACAAAATACTTTAGGAAAAATTGCTTATTTTAACAGGCTCATAGCGAGCACTTTTCTAAAATTAGTTAACGCTGCACAATTCTCAAATTTTATTCCGCCCAATTATCAACTTTAATACTGCCCTATTATTTACTTTTATCCCACCCTATTATCAAATTTAACAAAAATGATTCTAAAAAGATTTGATTTTTTTAATAGTTTTTATACAAAAATTTCTTCGATTGTGTTTTAACAATTTTTTAACTGGTTATATATTTTTTGCATGTTATTCTAAAAATTATATTGAATCAAGAGATCCACAGAAAATTTTTCTACCCAGTTGTTCAACATATTCTTTTGAATACTTATTCAGCTAGAAGAACTTTAGTCTTTTCTACAACTATGACTAATGTAAGATTTATTGGTACTTTCACAAAGATCTCGGAGAAAAATGTAAAAGCTACCTTGATAGACCACATGGTCAATTTCATTCCAAAAAAACTATTATTTTAATGATACAAAATATAATAATACAAAGATCAAGCTTTAATTTGTTTGTTCGAAAATGCTCTTTGATCAAGCTTCAATTTGTTTGTTCGAAAACATTCTACAATCCGTTTTTCTGCTGTTGGTGTTCTTTATGAGTTATATTAATATTCTTTCTGAGTTTTCTTTAATAATTTCACGATCTCTTGATATGGCATTTATATTTTTTTGTATTTTTGCTAATACTTTTTTTACATTTGTATAGCATGTTTTACAAATACAATGATAGTTATTTATTTAAATTAGCTTTTCATTTATGATTTTTTCTATATATATGTATAGAGGTCAGCCTCTGTTATTTTTTCCTTATTATCCCATAGATTAATTTTAATAGAACTATCATCATATGATGAATACTTTTGTGTGATATCATTAAAATCAACACGTTTAATGAACTAGGAGAAACCTCAGAAGGTTGTGATCATTTTTTTGGCAATAGTAAAATTTTTTTTTTTTAAGTATTGAAACATCGTAATCATGGCATTGAAAATCAAACAACTTATCATTCATTTATTAAAAACTGGATACTATGTTGCAATAAAAGAGTACACCAAAACTTATGAGTGTATAAAAAGCAAAACAAAATGTATCAATTTAATATTAAGTTAATTTGATTGAATTTTGCCGCTACTTATGAGTAAGAAGAAAAAAAACGAATTTACTATTATCTTTATAAATCTGCAATCAGATAAAACTTTAATAATGTGTCTTTTTTTAGTTTGAAAGTTAAATGTACGGGTTAACAAAATATATTTGACATATCTTAAATTTGGTAAAATGATTGATAATTTGTTGAAAAAGGTTGATAATTGATTTTTAAAAAGTTTATAACCCCATCCTCAAACCTGCTAAGGGTAAATTTTTTTGCCATTTTTAATTATTTTAAATAACTTAAGTTTTATCATTTAACTTCCCATAGCTCACGGAAAAAAAAAGTCAGACAAAAAATAGTCAAACCAAAGTATAAAACTTATTAAATTCTATTGAAATTATTATAAAACAGCTGTTAAGGTGAGTTTCCACTCATCCGTTTTTTCACGGGAACGGGATAGGAAAAGGAAAAATAATCAGGTGAGCATGCGTAGTATAAATTTTAATATATTCAAAGAAAAACTACGCATGCTCGCGTGATTATGTTTTCCTTTCCTATCCCGTTCCTGTGAATAAACGGATGAGTGGAAACTCACCTTTAGAAAATGTGCATTTGACCGCAAGCCTCATGAGGCTTGAAGTCAAATGCGCAAAATTAAATTAAAATAATGCACTAAATTTAAAAAGTTTTATGCCTGTTTTGTAAAAAGTATTAGTTTGGATTTATAAACAGAAATTTTTTTAAAAAACACTTATATTGTAACATAAAAAATTCCCCCACCCTTTTTTTATTAAAACTCCTCTCCCTGCCCCCCCCCGCCCACCCCTGTTTATTTAATCTGAACTAAAACTCCCTTTTTTTCCCTCCCTCCTCTTCTTGTATTGAGGACCCAAGAGTATTTAGGCGATCAATTTTGTCGTCTTTTAAAGGTGAGTTTCCACTTATCTGTTTTTCTACGGGAACAAGACAGGGAAGGAAAAAATAATCACGGAGGCATGCGTGAACTTCGGCAAGCGATTAGTATGCTTAAATCAAATAAAAGTGCGGGTCTGGATGAAATTAAACCTGATGTTGTAAAAGCTGTCTCTGATATCATAGAGAAACCCCTTTTCATAATTTTTAATCTATCCCTAAAAAACGGCATTTTTCCCGACCAACTTAAATTAGCAAAAATAATTCCAATATACAAAAGCGGCGACGACTCAATAATATCTAACTATAGACCGATTTCCATACTTTCCTGTTTTTCCAAAATATTAGAGCGTATTATGTTCAACAGGCTGTACAATTATCTTGAAAAAAATAATATTCTTTATCATAAACAGTTTGGTTTTCGAAAAAACCATTCTACGGAACATGCCGTAATTGATCTTGCGAACCAAATTTTACAAGGTTTTGAAAACAATTGTTACACACTTGGAATTTTTCTAGATCTATCAAAGGCATTTGATACTGTAAACCACAAGATTCTTATCTACAAACTACGTAGTTACGGAGTAGTTCACTCTAATTTAAAGTGGCTTCAATGTTATTTAGAAAACCGTAAACAAGGTGTACCATATGATCTAACATGCTCCCCATTTGAATCAATAAGTTGCGGAGTTCCACAAGGATCAATACTTGGACCTTTATTGTTTTTAGTTTATATCAATGATATTTTTTTGTCTTCAAAAATACTTAATTATACTATTTTTGCTGATGACACTAATGTTTTCTTTTCTGACTCAAATTTAAAAAATATTTTTTATTATGTAAACGCTGAACTAATATATCTTAATGAGTGGTTTATAGCAAATAAACTATCATTAAATATTGAAAAAACTAAATATATTTTGTTTGCTAAACCATCTCAATCCGAGAACCTTCCACTTAAACTTCCAGAACTAACAATTAACAATATTAAAATAAAAAGAGTTTTTTCAATGAAAATACTAGGAATAAATTTCGATGAACATTTAAATTGGAAAAGCCAAATAAAGTTAGTCGAGAACAAAGTTTCAAAGACTGTGGGGATTATGTACAGGACAAAACATCTTTTGAATAAAATATGTTTAAAAAACTTATACTTTTCATTTATACATAGTCATATTAACTATTGTAATATTGCCTGGGCAAACAATCATTCATCTTTCCTAAAAAATATTTATACTAAACAAAAGCAAGCAAGTCGATTAGTTTTGGGCGCAGATAGGTACGAAAGTGCCAAGCCGTTACTCAAGGAAATTAATGCGCTAAACGTATACGAACTAAATATATACCATAACTTGTTATTTATGTTTAAACTTCAAAATGAACTAATTCCAAAATATTTTTATAAAGGTTTCTCTCTAATTAACCATAAATATGAAACAAGACACTCAATAAATAATTACTACATCCCATCAACATCACTCAAAAAATCTGACTTCTCAATTACATGTCGGGGGCCACGCTTGTGGAAGTTAGTTCTTGACGAAAATATGAAAAAAATAAAATCTATTGATATATTTAAAAGAACTATAAAAAAACACTTACTAAACTCAAACATTACATACATTCTTTCATTTTTTTAAAAATAATATTTTTTTGATAAATTTGATAAAAAGCTTTTTTTTTTTTTTTTTTTTTTTTTTTTTTTTTTTTTATTTTTTTTTTAATATATATATATACATATATATCTTTCTTGTTTGATTTTCTCTTTGACTGTTTTTTTTTTAACTTTTTTTAATAAATACTAACAAATGAATTTAAATCTACATAACGTTTGGAATCTTTTTAATATATAAATATTTTTGAATATATACTTCGCTTTGTATTGAATATGTATACGTATATGTTCTGATTTGTAAAAAAAAATTCAAACTTTTTAATTTACGCATTGTATACATTTTTATTTTTTTATTTCGAGATTTTATTATTATTATTAATATTTTTTTTTTTTTCTTTCTAATTTTTACTTTTTTTAATTTTTAATTTATTTTAAACTTTTTAATTTTTTTCAATCTTTTTACTTTATTTCAAACTCTTTAAATTTTTTTATTTTTATTTTAATTTTGTTTGAATGTTTGTTTATTTTTTCAAAATTTTTAATTTAACTCTTTTTTATATTATTGGAATTTTAGAAATTTTATATTTCTCTATTTCACAAAAGGGCTTGATGATAAGACTTTATGTCTTCTACTTGCCCCTGTCAGCTTGTAATTATATATATATTTATTCGAATTTAAAGATAACATTGTAAAATGTGTAAAACGACAAAAAAATAAACTAAAAAAAAAAAAAAAAAAAATGCGTAGTAAAAGTTTTAATTTGACCGAAGAAAAACTAAGCATGCTCACGTGATTATTTTTCCCTTGCTTATCCCGTTCCCGTAGATGAGTGGGAATTCACCTTAACTTAAATGCAGCATGATTTTTGTAATACAAATGTTGAACTTTATTATTATTATTATTTTTTTTTTCCAAAAAAATTATTTTATTTTTTGCAGATTAAAATTCATTAGAAAAATTATAAATAAAATAAAGTTATAAAGTGTATTAAATCATTACAAAAATGTATTGAAAAAATAAGTTTCAATAAGTTTTAAAAAAAATTGCAGATCAAACACCAAATAAAAAGACTTGAAGCAAGTTTGAACCTTTTGCTTGAATTAGAGTGAAAGTCACATGAACCAAGTGTGTGTGTACCAGAAACGCAGAATGAGGATTTATTGCCACTAACTTTAAATCCATCTTTGCAGGTGAGAAAGTATTGCACTGAGTTTCCGTATTCTTTTACTTCAACGTTCCCATTTGGTACGCTAATTTTAGTAGAGCACGTTTGAACTATATTTTTGTAGGTTTGTTTTAAATCAATTGTTCTATTAAATATAACTAAATTACTCATTCCAAATTCTACGTTACCGGTAACTTGTATATCGTAATTACAATCTTTGTTTCCGTTGCACTGTGGGTAATCAACTGGAGATGAAAAATCAGGAACAAAACGTTGATCTTGATAATCAAACCATGAAAGACCTTTAGGGTATGTAAACAAAGATGTTTTATTAGAAGTTGACCAAGACATTCCGAAACTAAAGTGAATGTTATAGTTAGATGAGTTGGTTGAAATAAATGTCCCGTTTGGCAACATTAGATCATTGCTTGGGTTGTCGTCCCAGTCTCCTACTAAACCACTAATTCGATTTTTAAAAGTATCCGATAAAATTAAAATAGTGTGAAGTGCTTTATTAAGAGCTATTATTTCAAATCGAATACCTGAGTAAGTTTGAATTACAACAGTTGCATTGTTTTCGTAATTTAAACTTATTCCATTAAAATTCCAAAATCCAAAATCTAAACTTAATGATTGTCCGTTAACAATGAACACAAAAGTCTGCTTGCTACTTAATTCTATTTGAATAATGTCGGAATTATTACTTTTAATTACAAATCCAGAAAAAAAACTAGCATCTTTTTTAATGCCTTTTTGATCAATATATTGAGACATTCGCGACTGAATTATGTCAGATTCGTTTTGCGTTGTCAGGTAAACAAACTCACCAACTGGGTTAAAGCTGTAAGAAGTTCCGTCCATTGTTGTAAAATGAGGATCTCCATTTGCGTTTCTGGGTATTATTGGTGGTATGGGTCGAGGATTTATACTTGGTCGTTTTTCATAATATTTATCACACTGGTTGACTCCTATTTTGCAACAAGTTAAAAAAGGCAGTACATCTTTTTTGAAATGACCCATTGTATTTATTTCTAAATCACCAAAACCAAGAGTTCCGCCAGAAGGTTTTCCTAACAATAATTTGAAATCATTTGTGTAGCAGCATTGGGTAACTGGATCTCCTTCATTTTTTGTGCTTCTATAGCAGCCCTTAGCTCCAGGATGAAACATCTCGCACATAACTTTATTTTTTACATCGTTCGGGTTGCAACTTTCGTCAATAACGTAATTGTCTATTCTATTAGGAAAATTTGGAGGGATTCCCGGCAAACAAGGTTTTCTTATATTTAAATCTTCGACAATTCTTCTCATTTCTGAAGTTGACGATTGATTATTATACCAATTAGTGCAATGCACCGTGGCTGCTGAATTCTCTGTTTTAATAATCATGGCTGCAACAACAGATGTAGGAGTAAAGAACCCTGCAAGAAAAATACTTCTAATTAATTGAAGTTGATCATTTTTTTGAAAATTTGGCTTTAAAGTGGGTTGCAAAAAGACTTTTCCGTTGTTGGGAAAATAACCATATTGTAAAGCAATTATATCTTCTAAAATAATATTTCCTTGATTGTTAATATAGTGATCAATCTGATATCCTGAAAACTCAATACTTTGCTGATCTTCATATGTGGGATCCCACTCTACTGAAAAATTTCCATCTATGTTTGATTCGGAGTGAATCTTGTTTATATTTTCAACTACAGTATTGTCATCTCTTCCTACAGATATAATAAAGCTCTTATATTTAATTGAGTTGTATTCTAAAAGTATATCAATTTTTCCTAGTTTTTTGAGAAACGGAACTCTGCATTGCAAGTTTTGCCATTGTCCAAAGAAGCATTGAACAGAAACGTCATCAATCAAAACTGAAACGTTCAAATTATTTTGCTGGTAACAAACGCCTGATATTATAAGATTGCACGCTCCAAAATAGAGTGTCTTCCTCGGAAATATTTCAAGCTGGCCTTTTGTGTTACATTGTTCAATAATGTCATTCGCATCAGTTGAAAATATCCACTTTCCAGGTACTCCAATGTTGCTTTGAAAAAGCGCAACTTCTGATATGCCAGCGGTGTTAGATTTTGGCATAAGAAAAAATCTTTTTCCATCGCCAGCGTTAAACCCTACTTGAGCATAATCTTTGCATTCTCTTGCTCCCGTAGAATAACCAAGCTGGTTAAAATTAAAAATTGCAAACGAATTAACTCCATCACTGGTTAAAACTGTTTGGTGCGTCACGTTACTGTTACATGTCGTATTGCATCCGCAGCTGTATGGAAGCACCTGATCAAAAGTGACAATTAGCGCCCACTCAGCATTAAATTTATTGTAACTGATAAGACGATGTTTAATTTCTTCAGAAATTTTTTTGAGAACAGTTCTATTTGTTATTTCTTTATAGAAAACATTTCCTCCTTTTGAAGGATCGCTGTCTGTCCAATACGCTGCCACAGATTGCATACTGGTCAATGGGTATGGTTTCGGGCGGTAATCAGTATTACTAGCTCCAAAAGTTATTATACCGTTTGTACTTAAATAAACTTCTTGGTAAATGGAACCAAAGAATGGATAGTTGAATGATATGCTTATTTTTGTTGAAGCATCATCAACACGCTGAAGCATTTGATCATTTGTTGAACTCCCAAATGGATAGAAATCAGCAATTTTTATTACACCGCCAACAATATTTACCAGCAACATTACTAACCATACTTTAAACATTGCCAAAGAAGCAAGATAGCTCTATTAAGTTTAAAATATTGATGAACTTTTCTTCTATTTACCTAAACTAAAAAAAGTAAAAATATAAAAGCGAATACTTGTATATTATTTTTTAATAATTGTTACTTGTGTTTGACACAAGTGACAATCATTAAAAAATAAGATAAAAGTAATCTATAAATAATTTTTGGTAGACTTAAATCACTTTGTTATGAATATTTTTCACACATGAAGGGCCTAAAGGAAAACCAGCGACGTGACACATTAAAAATTTTTGAGCTATTACCCCTACTATGTTATAAGTAAGTTATTGAATCTTTTAAAAGATGAGTATCAACAAAAAAAAAGTCAAATCATATTTAAATTTTTATTTGAAAAAAGAGATCACAAGGGGTAAACCAGATATGTCCAAATTGTTCAAGAGGTAAATCGGAGTTGTCTCGCTTTTTACAACTATTTGCGTAACACCGAATCAAATTTCGTTTTACAATAAAACAAACATTTTATTATTTTAATAATGGCGGATAAATTTCAAAAACTTGATACTACAGAAATCCCAAAAAAAAAAAGAAAATTTTTTGTCGAAAGTGTGAATGAGACGATTATCTTCGCGTACAATGGGCTTTCCATTGCAAGCGTTATATGTGTTTTTAGAATACGATTAAGAATACGTTTTATTGCAAGCGTTATATGTGTTTTTAGAATACGACAATAGAATAGAGGGAGTTTTCACTTTCTTACTTTAGTAAAATGTAAAATAAAGATCAACAATACAGCTTCCTTGCTTCAATGATTGAGGTTTTAGGTATTAAACAAAGAAGACCTCGACAAAAAGATTTTCTTTTTTTTTCAAAAGGATTTTTTCATGACGACTCATTTTCTAATAACATCAAAGTGACACGAAATCATAACACTGTTAGAGTTCCAGTTTGCATCAATGCTATTTTATCAATTTTTAGAATTTGAAAATCAAGAATAGAAAGAATAAGAAGATTTCTTGCTAAGACTGAATTGTAAACAGAAATAAACATTGATTTATTTAATAATTAGTAATTCAAGTAAAATAAATTATGAACAAATGTGTTTCAACGAAGTTTCTCTCTTAAAAATATCAACAGCAAAAAAAAAATTATATATGAACTTGAAAGTTAATAGTTTGGCTTAGTTAAATAAATAAAACATTATGAAGCTTTGATTATTTTTTTAAGAAGTTTCTCCTAAAAGCCAGCTAGGAAAACATACAAATCGAACTCTAGCCTTTTTATACCATATTGTAAATAGTATTATTGATTATATCAAGTATTTTAAAGGACGAAAAAGTCATTATGCTTTACATAACACTAAAAAGCTGTATTTACCAGAAGATCTAAACTCGTCAAAAATTTACGATATGAATAAGGAGCGTTTCCCACAGAATAAAGTTTGTGAAGAAAGCTACGTGTGTTTTAACTATGTGTGATTATTTAAGAATATTATTGGATATTATCTAATTTTCTACTTTCTTTCTTTACCAGGAAAATATTTGTAAAAAAGTTTAACATTAGCTTTGTTTATCCTGGTGAAGATACATGCTCCACATGTGACAAACTCAATATTATACTTAAAAACCAAAGCACCTCTGTAGAACAACTCATCAAGAGTCGTCAAGAAAAAGAGCTTCACTTGCGGAAAGCAGAGATGTTTAAATGCCAGAAAGAAAGAAGCAAATTTTAATGCAAAAACTGCCCATGCAGCTTTTGAATGTGACTTTGCTAAAAATATAAGTTGTTCTAATGCTTCTACAAACGAAATGTATTATTGTAGACAGTTTTCTGTGTACACATTTAATATGCTTCGGATCAAACAGTGCTCACTTATTTTGTTACGATGAAACTTACGGTAAAAAGGGAGCAGATAATGTAGCAAGCATGCTGGAACACTATTTTGACGACATTTAACCAAAGAATATATCACATTTGCAGCTTTTTTGTGATTCATCTCTCTGATTGCTTGGAGGGGGCATTTAAGGTTGAAAAAGATCTCACTTTTGCTGCAGCATGGGGCTCACAGTGGCTGATGAACTTTAATTCAGATAAAACTCAATTTTTTTCAGCCAATCGTTATCGCAATAATTTAGATCTTTCTATATTTATGAACGGTAATGTACTCGATGAGTCATCTACCCTCCATCTTCTAGGATTAACTCTTATCTCTGATCTTTCTTGGAAACCGTATATCAAATCTGCTGCAGAATTAGCATCTGTTAAGGTTGCATCTCTTTATCGAGCTTGGCACTTTCCTACTCCAGATTGTATTCTTTACCTCTATAAATCTCAAATCCGGCCTTGTATGGAATACTGTTACTATATCTGGGGTGGTTCTTCTAATAATGCCCTTTCTCTTTTAGACAAGGTACAAAAATGCATTGTAAACATAGTTGGACCTGCTTTTGCGGCCAGCCTTTAACCGTTGTCACGTTGTCGTAGTGTTGCTTTTCTTTCTCTTTTCTACAAGTACTGTAATACTTTTGTGCCATCTAATAAAATTCATTCTCGCGTTACTTGTCATTTAATTAAGTCTCATCCTTTTTCTGTGACTGTTACAAAAACTCTTATTCTTCTAGTTTTTTTCCTCGAACATCAGTTCTTTGGAACTCGCTTCCTTCATCTTGCTTTCCTGATTCATATAATTTGCAATCTTTTAAGTCATCTGTCAATCTTTATCTTGCTCTACAATATTCATATTTTCTCTTCCAGTAACTTCCAACATTAATTAGTGGTTGTTGTTTGCCTTTTTGGAAGCAAAGATGTTTAAAAAAAAATGTATAATTTAAATTCCTAAAAAATATTTTTACGTTAATTTATCATGTAATAAGATCATACTAATTTACAAACCTAAGATATATATATATAGAGCCGCAAATAACATTGTAAGATAAGTTTTCAAATTTTTTTTTTTTTCTCAAAATAAAAACAACGTGACATCACTGGTTTTCCTCTTGCACCCTTCATATGTTGTACGTACGTAGCAAACTGACGTAGGTATGATTAAAAATATAGTCAAGTAAGTGACTATATTTTTAAATATAGTCACTTACTATACAAGTTATAGCTTGTTATAGGTGTATTTAGTGTTATATTATATATGTGTGTTAGGTGCAGTTTAAGTTTGCCGTAAAGGCAAATTTTAAACAAAATAACTTAATATTAAAGTACTCAAGCCGTAATTAAATTCATATCTCTAATTTTATAAAATTATGTTTTTAATTTTTTTTCTTTGTTATTTTTTTTAACTTTTATTTTTTCAGGTATAATACCCTTCTGTGAAAGTTGTACATAAACAAAAGAATATGAGTTTTCTCATTTAACTTATGAAAATATAACTCAATTATTTTTTAAAACTAGCTGACCAGACCGATGAAAATACGGGTCTATGTAAGTATATTTCACACTGACCTTTTCTATATTTTTTCCTCATACAATCTAGCTATCCGGAACGGGTCTTCACCAAACCGACCGTTTCCGCACTTATTCCATATTTTTTTGAGGGTTTAAAACCACCCCTTACCACAATACATCTCAATTTTTAATCTGGCCATATATATTTATAGCAAAAAAATAAATATAACAAAAAGCACTAAATATTTTTAAAATTGAATTTCAAAGTTTTTGCTTGTTACGGGTTGAATTACAATGACGGGCTTATTAATTTTTTTTTTATTAAGTGTCAAACCATAACCTTTTTTTAGACCATCCGCAGCTTATTAGGACTAGTTACCTGTCCACTAATTTACAGAATTGCACTATGTATCACAGTCACAGCAATCGTTTAAATGCAGTTCATGTAGAGTCAACCACGGCAGTAGCGAATTCGTCAATTTCATGGATTTTTTTAAATGAAAATAAATATAAATATAGATATATTATTTCGAGTGAAGTATGGATTCACTGCAAAAGGAGAAATAGCATCCAACAAATATTTTTAACTAGAGTATAGCGTTTAGAAAATTATTGTATATTTTTCAGACTATTGCAACGTTAACACACATAAATAATAACAACGTTAACACACATAAATGATTAAAATGCAAATCTTTAAAAAATTAGGTAGTCTAAAATATGAAAATAATATTTTGGTTATAGTTGTTATTTAAAAAATTAATAATAGTTATACATATTGCTTAAAGCTTTTAATTGTAAAAACAAAGAAAAAGAAAAAAACGTACACAGAAACGGAAATGCCAAAAATTTTTTTTACTGTTTATACTATAAGTCTATTATCCCAAATTGTACACAAAGTTTCTTAAGTATGTTAATATGATTTACGTAATCAAAAGGATTTTATCATAAAATATGTTAATCCAGAAGAAAAAAAAGTTTAAACATTTTCAAGTTTAAAAAGTTATGACCAAAATATTTTTGCGATATTTTTTAGGTTTCAGTACAGTTTATATACAAGTACTTAGGGTTGGAAATTTCGGGTTAGGGTTATAGTTTCCGACCAAAAGTAAGTGGATAAGACATTATTGATGGGACATTAGTCATTATCTATTAAATTGGACTACAAGTTTCTGAAAACCCTAAAATTATATGTAATATATATTTACTGTAACATTATACAAAACATATATTTACTGTAAAATTATATATAATATATATTTACTATAAAATTATTTATAACATATATGTAAAATTACATATAATATATAAAACTATATATAAAAAGATTTTATTGAATATTTTCAGTATTTTACACTTTTTTCATAATGTAAAGGCGAAATTGATTAATGAAAGGCAAAAAACAAAAGAATAAAAATTTTTACTAATTTTGAACTATTTAAAAATATAGTTAGCAATAAAATTAATAACTAATAATTTTGAGGTCATTAATTCCCCCGCTATGTTGAAACAAGTGGCGATTGATACTTGAGTCATACACGCCACAACCTTGGTAGGGCACTTTTGACTTTATTTTTTTAGTTTTATTTAGGCGCCCCAAAAAGTCCTTACGGTCTTTATACAGAGCATCGCGAATGAGCATATAATTTGAACTTCACGCCTCCTTCCTTACCGATGTCGTAAAACTTGTCCAGATATAGAGTTTGAACCACGAATCTTTTGTTTTTGAGGCAGAAGCACGCCACTGCGCTACGGCTGCTCAGACTTTATAAATCAATAAATTAAAAAATGAGGGAGGAGGAGGGCGTGAATCCATAAAAAGTACCGTTTCTTAACATTAACAAAAAAAAAAGGTGCTTAAAAACTAAAACTTATCTGACTGAATGGTGTCATATACTCAATTATATTCGTCAAAACACCAATCATAACTTAAAAATCACTTACTCTATGAGAATAGGAAAAGGGGGAACACCCCCTGCCCCACAAACCCTCCCTATAAAATTGTCTTTTTATGCAATCTTTACCCATAAAAATTTTTTTTTCTTCAAAACATTTTACAAAAATAAAACTTATTAATCTAAAAAAGATTCTATTGTTTGTATTTTGCCAAAATTTTACATCGTAGTCAAGAGAAGTAAAAGCTAGAAATATGTAATACACAAGCTCAAAAGACGAGCTAACTTAGAAAACATAGTTTTTTGTTGTTTCACAAAAGTAATGCAATTAAAAGTAACTTATAATAATTTGAGAGTTATATTTTTATTTATTATTTTTGCATTTTTATTGTTTTATTGTGTTTTTTTTTTTAAATCCGTGGTTCTTAGTTTGACAATAAAATTTGACTAAATTGGGCAAAAAAAAAAGTGCATTTTTCGCTCGTGGGTCTTTATTAATTTTATTTAATTATTTTTCTTTTTTTGAAATGTTCAAAGAATACCCAAATACAACGATAATAAAACACATATTTTTGAAACAAAGAAATTAATTTTATAAAGTTATATAATAATTATTAGTTTATTTAAAAAAAAAGTTTGAAAATTTTCGGAAAAATTGAGCAAAATTTACCAGAATATTTTTTTGGAAAATTTCCGAAAATTTTTTGACCCTACCAATATTAATGTAAACTTTTTTTATCCAGTGTTACTCCTAAAATGTTTACGGTGTTTCTTTTTTTAATATAAGGTATTAGTTTCTAATCTATGTTTAACCATATACTTTTAACCACTTTTATTTTATCCCAGTTTTGAATTTTATGCATTACTGTAATTTGTGTTTCGTGTTGCGTTTCTAATATCGTTAGTTGCATTTGTAATATATTACGTGTTGCGTTTGTAATATCGTTAGTTGTAAGTTTAAATATTATTAATTATTTCACCTTTGAAACGCCGTAAGTCACAGTCAGAGTAGGAGTAAAGTTTGTTTAATTTGCTTTGAAAAAGGAAAAAAATTAAGAAAAATACAAGAAGAAAGTGTATTTTTATTAAGAATTAAAAAAAATATTTCATCATTAGAAATTTATTAGTTTCTAATAAATTTCTAATTTATTCATTGATAAGTATATGAGGAGCCCATCGGCAAAACATGCAAAAGTCCAAGTAATTTGATTTTGAGAAAACAACAAAAAACTAAATTACTCATAGTTGCACATTACCAATGTCTATTTTTAGAACGAAAAAATTTCGTATTGGTCTAATAATATTATGGTAATATATTTCAGTATATAGACATTTTGGATAACCTTTTATGGTATATAGCATTGCAAACAGTAATGTTAAATTAAAATGCAATCAAAATATTTCAATTAAAAAGTTATGTATCCTATTAAATTTGATTTAGAAAGAAAAATATTTTTTATAAGAACAACAAAATTTTTTATACTTGCGACATTATTAAACAAAGTTTTAATAAAGGTCCATTTTTAGTACACCTGATTTTATCTACCAAGTTAGTGTTAACAAAATGATTTTTAATATCTATTACCTATAAAAATACAAACTTACTATCATAAATTTATTCATCTTACCAATTTACCAATAAAGTACAAATGTCTTTTATATCCAAGACTTAAGTGTCATTTATATTCAAGATGTTTAATCTGTGTCGCCATTTATCATGTTTAATCTCTGTATGTTGTCGACCACTGTTAATTTAAAAATTAAACATGTGATATCAAATAATAAAACAGAATAGCTTATTGGTGTATGCAAATTTTTTAAATTAGTAAGAGGGTTGTTTCAAAACTATCTAGCCTAATAAAGAAAGCACAAAAATTTTGAATTTTTTTATTTATTTATTTCTCATTATAGTCCCCTTTTAGCTTGATACACTTTTCCCAGCGATGTTCAATTGCTTTGATACCTTGTTTATAGTAAGAACCATCGATATCTGAAAAATAGCCATTAACCCCACTCTACCTCTTCATTTGTAAAATAATCTTCTCCCACAAATTCTTTTTTTCAAGTTTGAAATAAAAAATAATTATAGGGGGCTAAATCTAGTAAATAGGGTGTGTTAAGGCTTTCAGCCATGGCTATTTTTTATTTCAACATTTTTGTGCTTTCTCTGTTAACTTAGGTAGTTCTGGGACGACCCTAGCATTAGAACTAAAATTAATTTATATTCTTGATTAATACACTTTGAAAAGTTAAACCCGGATACAAAGTTAGTTGAGTTAATAAATATTTTTTAAATTCCACAACTAAAGTTGATTAGTAAGACTTATAAAGAGCGATTAGAAAATTAAAACTTGAAAACCTTCCTGCTTTATTTTTCCGAAGGTTTACTATCATTTTATTATTGCCGATGCTAATTGGTTAGTCCATTTAACAGTCATCCCAGTGGGCACAGAACGTCTTAAGGATGTCCTACGGATTTTTGATTCTATAAAAACTTGAGTAGACGTACCACGGCTGTCTGTGCCCGCTAAGATACATCCTTATCTTTCATCTTTTACAGTTAACACTTATTAGTTAGCATACCTTTTTTGTTGACAATACCTTTTCATGAAGGAAACTCAACAGTTTCTTTCATGAAAAGGTATTTTCATGAAGGAAACTGTAGGACTTAGTGGTTTCTCTCAAATAGGGTTTTCGATTAGAAATTGTGTAATTTTGAAATGGCTTGGTCGAGTAAAGAAAAATTGCTGATTTTGAACGAATAAAATGCTTTGAGTATCAAAATTATAGGCTGTTATGTATTCAACTAAAGAATATCTAGAAAACTGCTGGTAAATCTGTCAAATAAAAACTTGTTATTAATACAGCTCACATGTTAAAAGTTTTTACATAGAGGGTAAACTGCGGAGAAAAAATAAATGAAAAAAAAAATATTTAAATTTAGAAACAGTGCATCTCTATTAGCTAAGTTCAATAGAGTATTATGCAGTATAATTAAAAACACATGAAATTGTTTCATAGTGCAACCTAATATTAATTATGTTTTTTTGACTGTGAGATGTTGTTGTGTGAAGTGCTGACTGTGAAATCGGTTTTGTGTGATCAAAAACTTCCTTGCGTGTGATCGCCTTGTTTTTTGTTGTGATGAGTTCAACAATTATGTTTTTATTAACAAGGAGGTTTTTTATGTTATGCTGGTTGAAAACTTGCCGATGTAGTATTTGCATAGATAATTTAACAGCGAATTTAGCAAAAGTAAATAAGTTTTAGAAATGATGAATTTACGGTATGCATAAACACGAAACATCAAACCAATGGTTTCACCAACTTTTGGATATAATCATATTGATTATATTTTTTTTGTTTTATATGATTTATGAATAATAAAATAATTTTAATTTAGTTTTGAATTTCAAATAGACTTCACAATATATTACTTACGTAGTTTAAAGATGTTAAAACTGTTAAACATGTAAATCACCTAAAATGTTTTAAAATAATATTTAATCTGTAAATGGTGCCGATTATTCAATAGAAGGCGACAATGGGAGTATTGAACAATTAAGGTCAACGCAAACAAGTTTCATAATTTCTTTTAAATAGGGAATGCGATAAAGAAAACCTTCAAATATGTCTAAGGAAAACAATTTTCGTTAACTTAGGCGTTAGGTAACACCTAAGTTTACAAAAACTGCGTTCCTTAGTAGACTTGAAAATGATTTTGTGTTTATTATTTTGATTACTGCAAACAGTTGTTTGAATTTTAAGTTTTACCTGACAAATCAAGTTTTTAAACCATGTGTTCCGCTTATTTCGAAATAATTTAAAATGTATTGCATATAGGCGTACTTTTTTTATAAAAATTTAAAATAAAAAAAGATTCTGTTTTTAAGTTTTAAAAGATTTTTAGATTTTTAGGAGTTTTAATAACGTGTTTTTTGAAAAGTGTTTTAATTGAATTGAAATAGGGAGTTTTGTCACGTGAAATTTTTTTGTTTTTGAAAAACTTCGTGCAAAAAATGGAAAAAATGATTTTATGTAGGTGTAGCAGAATAAAAACCCACCTATGAAAATTAATACTTTATACGTATACATAGATGTTATTTTATTTAGAAAAGAATGTACTACAATAATTTGTTTGGGGACGACGTTTTGCTTTAGAATTGATAAAGTTAATTTTAAATGTTTCAGTTTTGTTTAAATACAAATAAATTAAGATAATTCTTTCGTCCCCACATAAAAATAGATTCTGCAACTATTTATTTATTATGTGAATCAGTTTTGGTATTATTTTATAGTAATTTATTAGGATAGGTTTTTGTTTTCAAAGTGGAATTTTTTTAAACTTCCCCCGTCTTTAGATATTTTTGAATGCAATCAAAACTTGATAAGGGGTCGTCCATAAATTACGTGACGCAGTTTTTGACATTTTTGACCCCCTACCCTTTCTCCTCGTAACGCGTCCGTAACAATTTATTGTCTCCTCCCCCCATCCCCCAACATTACGCAACAATTTTGCCCCCCCCTCCCCTCCTACCCTGAAAGTATTTTTTAAAGTTATTTTAGAAAGGATGGAAGGGATGCAAAATTTTACAAAATAAAAAAGCGATGTTAAATAAAATAATGTCTATAATTCTCTGAGCTTTATTGAGTTAATTAATTCGTACTTATCAGTCTGTTTATTGTTTTTTTTTCTTCCCAATATTTCCGTCTAAAATTGTATAAATTAACATCGCTCTCCTAAACATGATACTAATTTTAAAAACCTATTTATCCGATATATATTTCATTCAATTTATATATATATATATACATATATATATATATATATATATATATATATATATATATATATATATATATATATATATATATATATATATATATATATATATATATATATATATATATATATATATATATATATATATATATATATATATATATATATATAGAGAGAGAGAGAGAGAGAGAGAGAGAGAGAGAGAGAGAGAAGGAATTTGTTTCGATGCCTGCACTTGGATAGCATTTCACTTTTTTTGTTTAGCAGATTTTTATTTTTGGAAAATAAAATTTCATATTTTTTGTATGCGCATTGTTTGCAGGACTTTGTGGCTGGGTTGTAAGCATTGCACTGCTTAATTATTTTCCATTTGACAACTGGGTTTAAGTTGGTATCTTTTAATTTCCAAAATTCTTTTGATAATTCGGTGTCATTTTTGTATTTTATAATGTTAAATGATTTTATATGGTAGGCATATCTAATTTTGAATGGTGTTTCACTTATACCGGTGTAGGATTTGTTGACAGGAGTGTAAGTAAGATTACTGGAACTTATATTGGCTTGGTATACAATGCTTTTTGTTAAGCTTTGGTTTAATAAGGGCTGGTATTTTTATTAAGGCAAATGCAGTTGTTTTTAGGTGGAATTTTGTTGTTGTTCATAATTTGTTGATTGTGTGCATTTAAAAAAGATTTTATATTTGGCATACAGCTATAACTTATTTTTATCGTGTTTCTGTTAAAAATTGTGTGGAGTGATTTATTTGAAAGTGTTTGTTGATTAAGGATAAAAAGCTTTTTTCTACATTAGTGCTAACATTTTTGCTGAAAGGAGGGTTGAAACATATGATGTTTCGTTTACGGTTTTTGGTATGTGGTAAATTTACATTAGAGTGATATAAAAGTTTGTAATTAAAACCGGATCATAATAGTGCGTGTTATTGTACATAGGAGTAGATCTTCGGAAGATTTCTTTACTTGACGAATTTTCAGACAATTTTAGCTCAATTGAATGTGGAAGCTGTTTTAAAATATTAGGCAAGTGGTTTAAATCAGCATGAATATAATTTATAGAGTTCCCGGACTTAGAATATGGTGAAAAGTATTGTCATTGAAATTTAATGTGACGTCAAGATAATTTATAACTTTCATGTTGCACTGTATTGATAAAGTGAGTTCGTTATTTTTAAATGTTTCAACAAAATATTTTTTTATTTTTTCCAATTGGAGACCACTCATTTTTTTAAAAACTGCTAAACCATCATTGCGGTACAATCCGAAATCATTTTTATCATAAAACTGTGCAATTTGAAACAAAATATAAATTCCCACAAGATCACAAACTTCAGCACCATAAAATGCTCTCATTGAAATATCGAATAAAACGCTTGATTTTTTGATCCAAACTTGATCATTGTTAAATAATAATGATTTTCTTGCATGATAGATCAATGTTTTATGGTAAGGGTCAATGTTTAGATGCTGCTCAGCAAAATGAATAGCGGTGTTAAGAAGTTTTTCACATATCGAAGGGTAAAAATCAACAACATCAAAAATAAGAGATTTATAAAGACGTTTATCACTGATGCGATTAAACCAGTTTGTGTTATCTTGGGTTTGTTTCCACTGATTGAGATGAAGTTTCTTTACAAGTTCAGAGTTTATTTAGAAAGTATGACTTTACCAATTCTGCCGATTTCATTTTTGGCAGAGTTTAATAAACGGACAGTTGGATTGTTCAAACCAATGCTTAACAAAAAACATTTTATAGCAAGCCAAAATAAGTTTTAGTAATCTTACTAACACTCCTGTTAACAAATCCTACATCAGTATAAGTGAAACACCATTCAAAATTAGATATGCCAACCATATAAAATCATTTAACATTCTAAAATACAAAAATGACACCGAACTATCAAAAGAATTTTGATAATTCGGTGAATTACCAAAGTTAAAAGATGCCAACTCAAACCCAGTTGTCAAATGGAAAATAATTAAGCAGTGCAATGCTTACAAACCAGCCACGAAGTCCTGCAAACTATGCACATACGAAAAATATGAAATTTTATTTTCCAAAAATAAAAATCTGCTAAATAAAGAAAGTAAAATGGTATCCAAGTGCAGGCATCGAAACAAATTCCTTCTCGCCCTATTCGACACGGGTGATTGAGCAATTTTCTAATTAATTAAAAAATTGTTTGTTTTGACGTCAGAACTTATTTCATTGCTTTGTTATGGTTATATTCTGTTAATTTTTGTATTTTGTATTTATTAACGGTTTTTTCTTAATTTAAAGAATAAAACATGGCTGATGATTGCCGAAAGGGCATGAAACTTTAAGTTCCATCACATAATAATCAAACACTTTATATAATAATACTGATCTATTTAGTAAACAATTTACTTAACATTGATCACTCTCAAACAAACAAGAGACTCTTTGTATCATAACTTGGTACAATAAAACAATATTAATATATATATATATATATATATATATATATATATATATATATATATATATATATATATATATATATATATATACATATATATTTATATAATAAATAATAACGTATTATACATGCATAAATATTATTTTTATAAATACAATTTTCCTTTAATTAGTGGTCTTGTGGATTCTGCCTCTGGCTATTAAGCAGAGAATTTCAGGTTCGTTTCTCGGTTAGAAATGTGTTTTTTTAGTTATTGTACTGAAATTGTTTTTTTGTTGATACACTTTTCTGAACCAACAAAATAAAATTTTGCATTTGAACCATACAAATTCAAAGCGCAGAACGTGCACTGCACAAACAGCCGTAACAGTCAGTTAAAAGGTTGTAACCGTTAACAGGATTTAACGGAGTGTGCTGTAGTAGATTATTCCAACCGATTGAACTATTCCATCCCCCTACGAAAAACTCAAAACGAGATTGCGCTTTCGGGTTATAACTGTTAGAACTGTACCTAAAACGTCCGTACTACCTTGGTCAACATAAACAAGGAGAAAAACACGTTTAGAGGACAAGAATTCTAGAAATAAAGTTTACATAAAAGTAATATAAAAAAGACGATATAAGAAAGAGTCGTAGTGATAGAAAATAAACAACTATAAACTAATTAGTTATTTACATGAGAATTTTTTACAAATACTTTTATTATATAACAGTATATGTAAAAGTAAAATTTAGACAGATATAAATTATATCTGTCTGAATTAATACCTCCACTTTTAAATCGCTCAAAGTAAGATGGTCTGATTTTTATTAAAGAATAATGATTGAAGTTCTACAACTAATAAAATAATCAATAATTATTTGATAGTTGTATAATTTCTACTTAAACTAACTGGTTAAATTATACCCTCCCCCCGAGTAAAGTTGTAGGAATTTTTTCACTATAGGAACTTAGCTTAAAAGTGTTAACCTTACTTTAATTAGTATAGTTATTAGTCAAAAATATTATTAGAATATTTTAAATATATTTAAATATATTGTAATGTTATATTGATATTTAATTATTTTTTAAACTTACGCATATCGATTTTTTGTTATGTGTATATGTTTTTAAGTTCTATGTTTGTTATTTCTCATTTTGTACAAAAACTAGTATTGATTTTTTTATATTTTCATTAAAAAAATTATTTGTTTTGACCAAATTGAAAAATATTTCTTTATTAAACCTATTTTTTTTTTCTATTTTTTTAGTTCGACCACAAGGTTCTGCTCTACTTCATTTTTTATGTTTAATTTGACTACTGTTGAAATATTGTTTTAATTTAGCAAACTTTCATGAATTGAAATTTACTTTATTAATCATTAATTAACAGTTTAGGTAATAAAATTGAATTCATCACCATTAAGATAAGAATAACTTTGTTCTCTGGTCACACTATTAAACTTTTTTTTAAATTTTATTTTTTTATTGGTATTTTTCACTGAAACAGTTTTTTATGATTATTGTTATGTCATTGCTATTTTGTGTTATTATATCAGTTAACATAAAGTATTTTTACATAAATATATAACTAATTTAATCCCTTAGTTTAAACAGAAAATATACAACTATCAACTAACTATTAATTATTTTATAGTTGTAGAACTTTAATTATTATTCTTTAATAAAGATCAGACCATCTTACTTTGACCAATATGAAGGTATTAATTCAGACAGATATAATTTATATCTGTCTGAATTTTACTTTTACATGTACTGTTATAAAAGTATTTGTAAAAAATTTTCATGTAAATAAATAACTTATTAGTTTATAGTTGTTTATTTTCTATCACTGCGACTCTTTTTTATATCGTTTTTCTTATATTACTTTTATGTAAATTTTATTTCTAGAATTCTTGTCCTCTAAACGTTTTTTTCTCCTTTTTTATGTTTACTAAGGTAGTACGGACGTTTTAGGTACATTTCTAACAGTTATAACCCGAAAGCGTAATCTAGTTTTGAGTTTTTTGTTGGGGGATGATGACACCCTAATTTCAAAAATATTTAATTTTCTGATTATAAATAAATATTTCTATATTTAATAAAATAAGTGAAACTAGTACACAGTATAAAAAACATTAAATTTTTTTTGTTACAAGAATTTCATTTATTGGCGGTGTGCTTATTGACTTGTGGAAGGGGTGTTCCCCCCCCCCCCCCCCCCGCAACCTAAAATAATAAATATATCTTTATAATAACAATTATAATTATTGTAAAATAAGTTAACAATTTAAAACCTGAATTAGGCTTTTGGCACCAAGTATAACCTACAAGCTAAAGATAAGGACCACTACCGAGCCTACTTTTGAACAAAGAGTCTTTTTGTTGCTATTCGTAAATTTTGGTTAAGTTGAGAAGTTTGTTGAATAGGGTCGTAATGGTTACCAACAACCTACAATAAAAAGATGTTGAATTCTTAAAAATAATTGTATCTTTAACAAACAAAATAAATTAGTATATTTCATTTTTTGATATTTCATCAAATATATGTTATTTCATTACCAAAAATATCAGTGTTGTATCCTATAAAAAAATGTAACAAGTCATTTTTAAAAGTGAGCCCGGATTTGATTTAGAATATGCAAATTTTAGTAAATTATTTTTTTAATACAAGGATTCCACTATAATGGTCAAAATTTGTCTCCTCAACAGTCACACAAAACTTTGCCATCCAGGCTGGAAACTGGATGACAAAGTTTTATGAGACTTTGAGGAGGTGGTTTTCCAAATAATGCAAGCACACGTTTTTGCTTTAGAGCTGTTTTGTTACAAAATACTGCTCTAAGAACAGTTTGTAGAGTTCTGCATATTACTGTTCCAATGGTTAAAAAAATGCTCAAACTCATTAAATGTTTTATAAAAATAAAACAAGCATGAAAAAAATAAGACGATTTCCTCGATACCTTGGAATGATACCTCGTGGTAGTTTTTGATCATCTAAAAACTAACAAATCTTTTAGGATCACCTTTGCCATGTTTAAACCTCAACTTGTTCATAGCCGAATCTATTTTAAATGCCATACAATCATACCCAGCCATGAGGTAGCAATTATATCAAGAGCGTGTAAATGGCAGTTTAGCTCATTCGAACTTTCCCCCTAAGTGTCACACAGTTTTCTTAGGGTAAGATGGTTAACTACAACTTTGCCTGACATTGCGCTTGATATATTTGAGATGATCCATTGACGTCTATTGTTAAAAAAAGCTAAGTGAAAATCTACATAAAAGATAGATGATCAATAGATGATCAATGATGCTTTACATATATACAGGGAAATATTCATAACTAGCTATCAGCATTTTATTTGCTTTAATATATTTATTATGTACAACTTTAACTTATTTTAGCTTTTAGAGCTCTGAAATTTTCATTGGCTTTTTTTTAAGCTTGAAGATTGTGTATTATCTTACTGTAATAATAAGTTTGCAACTTTTGCTTAAGATCTCTAATTTCAGCCCTAAAAACTTTATTAATTTGTTTCTTTTATGTAACTTTTTGTCTTAGCACTTTCAACTTGTATAGCATACTTTTTTATTTTGTCCTCACTGTTGCTAATTTTTTCAATGCATGCTGGATGTGACAGCAAGCTGAGAAGTTAAATATATACAATCTGGTATTCAAAATTTTTTTTTCTAGGGCTATTTTCTCCTCTTAATTCATGTCAATTCATTGTTAACACAATGTTTGGAAAATAAAGACTTGATATTTAGTTGCGATAAATTACTTATGTGCTCAAGTGATGAATTATCTAAACTACTTAAAAAAGTAGTTAGAGAACTACTTGGAGTAGGACTTGATGATGGAAAAACAGGCAAGGTTGGTGCAATGCATATCCAGGGTTCATTACAAAATTCCTTAAAACGATTACTATTCCCTGTAAAGTTGCAAAACCAACTTTTGCATCTTTTTAAAACCCTAAAGATTTGTGGTTTACAAATATTTAAACTATATAATAATTATAATAAATGACTTACCACTGTTAATGAATAAAAAAGAAACATGTCTATTTTTACAACAACTGCAAGTTTTGGCAGGTAAATAAAGTGTGTATCTAAATACTCTTTAACTGCACTACGAACAAAAAATGAAGTTACTTTTTGTGCCCATTGCCGTCTAAAAAAAGTGTAAAGAAAGTCTTGTATAACTACCGAATAATAGTATAACAGTAAATTATAAACAATATTATACTTATATTATTAAAAACATTTTTATTAATACTGTATTATTGCGTAATTAATAAATACTATTTATACACACAGACAAAAATGTCAATGTATACTGACATCATAAAACATGATAATGATATATAATGTGATATTATAAAGAAATTTTGATAATATAAAGATAATAGTGATAAAATTTAAAAGATACATTGCAAATGTTTACATAAAAAGGAAAAACTGTTTTTAAAATACCATGCATACCTATAGCTAGAATTATAGTAACCAACGCTTATGTTTGAAATTTCAATGAAACCATTAAAATTTTAGAAACTATAAACAAGTCTCACTAGATTAAATTGTAACTTTCTTTTTTAAAATAAAATAAACTAGTAAAAATATACAAACTATTATTAATTAAATAAAAAATCTCATAAATTACTAAAAAAAAATCTTACTGGCCAGTCTATATCCTATTGTATTAATATATATATATTCATATATATATATATATATATATATATATATATATATATATATATATATATATATATATATATATATATATATATATATATTTATATATATATATATATTTATATATATATATATATGTTATATATATATATATATATATATATATATATATATATATATATATATATATATATATATATATATTATATATATATATATATATATATATATATATATATATATATATATATATATATATATATATATATATATATATATATATATATAAAGTTAATTTAATCTAGTTAAATATTTTATTGATAATTAAATGTATACTTTAAATTTATATAAATTTATATATTGGTTCAAAATGATGAATCTATATTGATTTATATAAAATGATCAATAAAAGTATTTATGATTGGTATTTGACATTAAAAGATACATCTTATGATACAATACATTGTAGATGTTGCGTGGATTTCAATGTTAAACTGTTTTGCTGCAAGAAAGCTTTATCCAAAGATAAATAGATTAGTTGACACCATCAAAAAATTAAAGCAACAAAAAAAAGTTATTATTAAAAGTTGTTTAGTGCAGCCTTTTTTCCACCTGTGGCAAATTTTCCTCATAATAAGTGAATGCATCTGAAATCCCTAAAGAAACAGTGATAATAAACAAAAACAAAATGCTTAAAAAAGAAAAAAAACTTGTAAAAGGAAAATGGAATCTATGATAGATTTAAAAATGAATTATTTTACACATCTAATAGATTTTAAAAATATGCAATATTGAAGATATACAAGATAGAAGAACCATTAAAGGCAAAAGTGCTCCTTTCTTAACTAAAGTTTAACCACATAATCTTAAGTGTCGAATGTGACAAAAAACTTTTTTATAAAATAAAGATAGATCGAAGTAAAAGAATAAACTTATCTTTGGAGGAATTATATCATAATCTTCTTATTGTCATCTAAGCAAATTTAACACCAAACAATCAATCTTTAATTAATGTAAGTAATTTCTAAAGCCTCCTACACGTGATGTAACTGTTGAGCAAAAAAAAAACATAGAAAATTTCAGGATGAAAAATTAAACAAATTAATAGAGCAACAAAAAAACATTCCTTATCATAATTTTATTAACAATTTATCTAATTTTGTAGGTTTTTCTATACAATATCATGTTAGAAAAGAAGATTTTCTTGAGGTATCTATGGAAAGTGTGCAAAGGGTACAAATTGATCAATTAAATGCTAAACAAATCACATATCTTGTTAAGTACGATAATTAATGCAGAGTTGTTAAGGCCAAAAGTAGCAATGCTAAGACTAAAATTTACAAAGCAAAGGACAAGGCCAAGAGTTTTAAGGTCAAGGCCAAGAGTAACAGTTTCAAGGCTAAAGCCTGTGCAAACATTTTAAAGACCAAAGACTTAAAATTTCGCCTTATGTTGAGGCCATTTATTAACAAAACTGTAGGTAGCAAATGCTGTGACAATAAAACCACATGTTATAAAAATAGACCAAGGTTATTTGCAGAATTCAACAAAGTCAATAAGTAAATCTACTTTCAGATATATATGAAAGCCGAAAACAAAAATACATAAAAATAAAGAATGAAAACTTTCAATTCTTTAATTTTTTTTTTTTTTTCGAAGGCCAAGGCCAAAACAATTATGGCCACAGCCAAATTTTTTAAGGCCTAGGCTTTTTTTTTCGGCCTTAAGGCAAGGCCAAGGTCAAGGTCTAACAACTCTAAACTAACCTAATGAAGTATGATCATTTCCTTTGTTAATTGATTTTGAAAAAAGTGATCTTAGTCTTTGTAACTAGGATTGTGAGGTAATTTTATTTAATAAAAATTTAGAATTATGTTGTAGTATGTATTCATCTTATTTCATTTATTATTATGTTCCAATAATTTGTTTTAACTGCATTTAAGTAGAGTTGCTTATCTCTTTATAAATGGTATGAATCATATCTGATATGTTTATATGTATCAATTTTGTTTAATTTAAAGATATTTTTATATTATTTTTTAAAAATTTTTATCTCTATGCTTAACTGTAAATTATTATAAATATTAAAATTAAAATAACAAAAAAAAATGTTTTATGCAAAATTACTATTACTTTTACATCAACTGCCTATCAAAAAAAGTGAAATACCCAGTAATGGAGGATTAACCTTAGGCAACATGATGGAGTGCAAAGTCCTATGGTTTATCTGCTCGTTAGTGCACTTTGTTAAGTAAGTGAAACAATTTTGTCTAATTTATGAACTGAACAGCCAAGGCAAATTTTGTGTAAAATTGTATAAAATTGTGTCAAACACCAGATGTAATTAACCATCATAGCATTCTATCTGCTCTTGTATCTTTTCCCCATTGCCCATTGATATCCTGATGAAAACGTTCTCCATGCTCTTCACTCACATCACCCAAATTTGGTCGGAAGAATTCAAAGTGTGAATGCAGATAACGCAGCTTTATTGGCATTCTGAATTTCATATCTGAGTACCGTACAATTAAGTTTTTCACTAGCTTTTTGTAGTTATCACTTTTATTGTTGCCTAAAAAACTATGAACAACATGTCTAAACGCAATCCATGCTTCTTTTTCAACAGCAGACATTTTGTCCTTCAGCTCCTTACATGCCAACATAACTTTAATCTGCGGACCAACGAATACATTTGCTGAAATACTGCACCTGACACACAAAAAAATTTTTGCACATGACACCTTTGTCTAATATGCTGGAACGCTGCACTAGCTGGATTTGATGTTTGACAAACTGTTTGAATAGACTGTTTGAATAGTTTAATGTGAAGGTTTAATAGTAAGATCTTCTCAACAGGTATCAGGGATTGATTAATAAAATTGTGCCAACCAGGCTGTAAATGTTCTCTCACTGGCCACTCACGTCTTTTTTTTTTTTTTTTTCTTTTAATTTTTTGTTCTTTAATCTTTACAAATTTGTAATATATAATATAATATATAAATCGTTCACAGAGTATAGTAAAATTAAAAAAACAAAAAATACGTTTTACAAAGAATGAATAAAATAAACTGTAACGAATTAAAATTTACTTTAAAGAACGCGGGAAACTTGATAGTCTTGTCATCAAGAAACAGCTAAGCGTTAATAATATTTTTAAATACTTCAATTTAAAATAAGTTTATATTTAAAAAATAATGTTATGAATTTCGGCAGAATAAAAATAAAAATGCTTAAAATAAAAACAATGAAAGTAGACAAAAAGTTTTTAATTTTATTAAAATACACATAAATATAAGTAGGTACACGATTTGCTAAATAGGTAATAAAGTTCACGTGTTGATAAATAAGCATATTATTTATTATTATTTTTTGTTGTTGTTGTTTTTGAGTTATTTAAAGTTTTTTAGAGTTATTAGAGATTACATTGGTTTTGGAGTAAGTTAGTTTTATACATAGTTTGAAATGTTTTTGGGTTAATAAAAATTTATAAAGTTGTTAGTGTTTAAAATAAGATCTTTTAATAACCTTTTCAGAGTATTTAAGTTATTAGATTTTTCCAGTGGAGAGTTTTTGGATACTAATTTGTAATATAGACTAGGACCACGGTACAAAATAGAAAAGCGCGAGAGATTAGTTTTTTTAAAAAGTACGTTGAAGTTTCCCGTTCCTCTGGTATGGTATCAGTTTTTAGCTATTTTGGAAGAAACTCTTTAAAGACTGAGAAGGAACAAGTCCAAATTTATATTTGAGCATAAACAACAAATTTTGGAATATATTGATTTAATATACATTTAATGCTTTTAAATTTTTTTAAAGTGGTTCAGCATGCGAGAATCTATTCTTATTAAGAACTATTCTAGCAGCATGCATTTGTTTCCGATATAATGTGGTTAGTGGATTTATGAGTACTCGCCCATGCAATATGTACTAGCTTTGTATGAACGAAAAGTATAACTTTAAATTATCAGGAGGCAGTATAGAACTAGCTTAGTAAAGGATACCTATGTTTTTTGATATTTTGGTATTTAATATATCTATATGTGATTTGCATGAGATGTTCTAATCAATAAGTATCCCTAGAAATTTAGTTGCTTGGGTTCTCTCTATTTCTTTAGTATCTACATTTAGCGAAGGTAAATCGGGAGGTATTTTTTATGGTTAGAATGGAAAAGAATGCATTCGATTTTTTCTGTGTTTAGCGATAATTTGTTAGATTTTAACCAACTGTTTATTTTTTCAAGTTCAGAATTTGTAGTTTCATACAGTTTTGTAATAAATGAGGATTCATAAAACAAATTTGTGTCGTCTGCGAACATTATGACATCCAATTTGCTTGAGGCTTTAGGAAGACCGTTTATGTATATTAAAAACAAAAGAGGCGCAAGAATGGAACCTTGGCAGATACCGCATTTTATTTTGAGTAATTTAAAAATTTTTTAAATTAAATTAAAAAAAATAAAATGCGGTATCTGCAACTATATAGCTACAAATGTTGCCTACTCCAGGAGCCTTATTTGTCTTAACCGAGTTTTTTGCAGTTTCTAGTTCTTCATGGTTTAGTTCAGAGAAAATATTTAAACAGAATATCTGGTTTGTGGTATAGGTTTCGAAGGAGATATCACGGCATTGAATTTTTGAAGCCATATTAGGGCCTATATTTTCAAAAAAAAAACTATTGAAATTTTCAGCGATAGAAATTTTGTCGATATATTTAGTTTCGTTAACGATAATTTTATTGGGTAAATTATTTGATTTTGTATAGTTTTCACCTATTATTTTGTTCAATATATTCCAGGTTATTTTAGTATCACTTTTGCTTTTTTGTAGTTATTTTAAATAATAATTTTTTTTTGAGTTTTTTCTATTTTTTTCAAATAGATTTTTGTACTTTTTGTATGTAGTTAAGTTAGTTTCGTTACTGTTTTTTTAAATACTTGATATAGAGTTTTTGATTTGTTTTTGATGATTTTCTAATCCCGTTAGTTGTCCATGGACAGTTTAAATATTTTCGCTATTTTTCTTTCTCTTCAACAGAGAAAATGTTTATTGTAATGATCTAGAAAAATACGTATAAATAAATTGTATTCAGAGTTTGTGTGTCCAAGATTACATTCTTGATACACTCCATCCCAATTTACTACCGATAGCGAGTCTTTAAAATTTTTAATAGAGAACTGATTGATTTATCTTTTATAAACTTTGGCTTTAGGATTGTTATAGGTTCTTAAATATTAAGAAAATGAAAAATAAATACGAAAATGATCTGATATATCGGTTTTGATAACTCCTGATTTTAAAGAGGTTTCTAGAAATGTATTTGTTAATATATAGTCTATAGCAGAAACGGAGTTTGGGGTTACCCTGGTAGGTTTGTTGATGATTGGAAGGATACACAATTGAAACATATTACTAGCTAGGATCTTAAAGTCTCCACATACATCCCACTTGTAACTTTCGCAATTGATTTTCTCAAGCAACAATTTCACGTTCTTGTTGCCTTACTTTAGATGAACGGAATGAGCCTCTGGAATCAAAGCAAATCGTTTCCGTTTAAAAGCAAAACTGCCTTTAAACTTCTTGTTGAACTGTCAATGAATAACCTCTACTCTTCAGGATTGTGGACAATGCCAATGTCATTGAAAAGACCACGAACGTCACGATAGTAGCACAGTGATTCTGGTACTACATAAAAGGATGCAAATGTTTCATATCTTTTTCAATACTTTGAGGTTCTGCAGCTTGAATCTAATAAACTCTATTCTTTCAAACATGATGTCAGAAGTTTTGATTTTGATTTAGTGTGACCTAAATCTTGTACTAAGTCATCAAAACTCTTGTTGGTTAGGGAAATGAGGTGAATCATTTGGTTCCCTAAAATCACAGTCATCACAAATTTCATCCGGTGCGCCTACATCAAAATAATATGCAGCTGCTTTTTTGGATTGAGGTGGTTTATGAATAGGCAATTAATCACTGTGTGGAACTGATCCAATAGAGAAGGGTATACTTGGATAAACTAGAGTCAGCCTACCCTTTAGCTTTTTATAGTTTGAAATGTCAACCATGCAGAAATAACTGTCATCATAACGGTTTGTTGGTTCTCTTCATATTCTCAGAATCGTAAAGAGCATTGACTTTCGAATTCCACGCAGCCATCCTTTCAGAGTTGATTTGATAAGTATTTCTTTTATAAATATATACGATCAGAAGAAAGCTCTACAAAGTTCTAATCTAATATTTAATAAAAAATAATTAACTTGGAAATATATAAAGAAAATATTTGCAAAAATATTTTCAAAGAAGACAAAAAAATTATTAACTTTAAATTTATATAAACAAAATAGTTGCGAATTTTAATTATTACCATTAGTTCTTAAAGTTTGAAAGCTTAAAATCCAATTATTTAAAATTTGGAATTCAATTTCATTAAAACTTGAAATTCTGAACTTTAAAACTTGAAATTCAATCATTTAAAAGTTGGAAACTAGAGAAGATTACTTGCTTGATAGATGCAGTTTATTGAACGAAAAAATTGAATCAGATAAGCACAAAAGAAGCTATCTCAGAGTATTTATTTGTTATTTAAGACCTCTTACTTGTTTTTTAAAGTGTTTGCTTGTTTACTGATTTTTTAATTTATTTAAATTTTTATTAATTTTTCTTTCTTTCTAACTTTTTAACTGCTTAAGTACTTATTGTTTTGGATTACTATAAGTGTATTTATATTAATTAACCTTTATATTCATTTATCATTACTACTTTCATGATATTTTGGTGAGTGTATTAGCATGATATTGTTGTTTATGTACTCAAAATACTTATATTATTGTTAATTTACTCGAAGTACTATTTATTGCTATTTTTTATTATAGTTATTGCTGTATACTATTAAGTATTTTTTATTATAATTTTTGTTGTATACTTAGATGCAAATATTTTATGATATTTATTAAAGCCACTGCATTATTGTCCCTGATTTCTTTGAATTTATAACTATTTTACATTAATGTTTACAACCTATTTTTTATCTAACAAACTCCATTTTTTTCTAAAATTATACTAAATATAACCAAATTGTATTACACACAGCAAAATCCTAAATCTTAGTCCATAGTTTAAGATATTTAGTTCTTAAAACAAGAAATATTCATCTTGTTTCAAGAAATAAATTTCCTATCCCCCAATTTGTTTCTTAAAACAAGAAATATATTACAGTGTAAAATTTTTTTTCTTGTTTTAAGATTTACAGCAATATTGTAAATCTAGTGTTTATACTTTAAGATGTATATTTCTTGTTTTAAGAAATAGATTTCTGGAGGGAAATTTATTTCTTAAAGCAATATATTTCTTGTTTTAAGAATTGAATTTTTAAAACTAAACATTCAATTCTTAAAACAAGACAAAGATTTACGATTTTGCTGTGCACTCCTATTACCTTATTATGCCATATAAAAATATTCAACTTGGCTCTCTTTCCGACCTTAAGCTTGACCAATCATTATTGCACAAGAATACTTATTTACTATATTCTCTATTTTTACTATACTTCATCAAGTCTACGAAATTAAGTTTTAGATCTAAATAATCCCCATAATTCAATTAATTGTAAAAACTATGACACCATAGATTTCAATAAAAAAATGAATTCTAATTCAGATCTTTATATTCATCTCAACATTCTTCTTCATTCAGCTTCTTTACGATATCACATTAATGATATTCTCTATTAGCACTCTTAATGCATTACCAGTGGCAATAGGTATTACTGAGTCAAATATAAACATTGTTAGACCATTATAATTTAAAAAAGTTTACTTAAACTAAATGTGATATGAAACAGGGATTAATAAAGATCAGACATCAAAATTGCAAAATAATATTAGAGAAAATATTTTAACGTTTTATGTTTTACGCCATTGCTTTAAAAACGTAAACAAAAATTTACGCAAAAAACTAGAAAAAGTTGATAAACATGCTAAGTTTAAAAAGATATTTTAGAACATAGCTAGAGATACAAAAAATAGTTTTGCACTTTCATATGTATAAAAGGTTAAAATTTCAATAACTTACGTTACTGATCAAAAATGATATATTTTACTATAAATCAAAAAGGATTTATTTATCTATAAATAATAAAACTAAATATATAAAAGCAAAAAAAAAAAAAATTTTTAATAAAAACACACCAGTAACGTAATAATATGATAAAATAGACACTTATTGATAAGTGTTCCAAATTTCAACCCTTAGGCATGTAGCTATGTTCTAAAACCTTAGATGGCCCAAGATAAGTTTTTAGTAAAAATCGCAAAAACCAGAAAAGTTATCGTAAATCATAAGAAATATTTTAACAATATTTTATTATGGTCCGTTTAATGTAGATATTAAATTAACAAAGTAAGATAGATCTTTAATATTTTTTTTATTTGAAGACGAAAGCGTTTAAAGAAAAAAAGCTCGCTTTTAAATTGAATGAAACAGCCGTGTTCAATATCTAAACTCTAATTTAAATTACTTAGATTCAAATGTATTGAATCCATTTTTGTTGCAACTATAAAGCCTCACTTAAAAAACCTAAAAATCGGTTGTATAAATCGACATCCATCTATGAATCAAGACGATTTCACTAATAATCATTTAACTCCACTATTAGATAAGCTAAATATTAAAAAAAAAAAAAATTTCTTATAGGAGATTTTAATATGAATATACTAGAATATAATGCAAGGGGCGAATTAAGTGATTGCTAATTGAAAATTCCGTTAAAAATTTTGGTCTTTAAATTATTAGTTTCTTAAAAAACCGTAAATTCAGTTTTTATGGATCTTAAAAATCAACTATAACTAATTTTATAAAGACTCTCATAACTTATATTTTTAAAATAATACTTTTATAAAACTGCCGTTAATCTAGCTAGATTAACCACTGTATTATGTATTTACATAACAAGGTATATACGAATACAGGAAAAAGAAAAAGCAACTATAGGATTCAAATACTTAATGCTATATGACAAAAATTTAAGGAAATATAAATAAGTTAAACAAGTAAATATCAACTACATCAAACTTTGATGCAGTTGATATTTATATATTTAGCTTTGATGATCAAAGCTACATCAAAACACCAACTTCATCACAATACGAACTTCTAAAGTGTTTACAAATATACGGAAACATTTATACTTGCGGTACGGCAACTTAGACTATTATAATTTTCATTGGTTGATTTTAAAATTTAGATGTGTTTTTTTAGAAACATGAAGCTTAAAAAGTAAGTGTGGAAAAACTTAATTAGATTACAATCTCTGATTTTATATTCCTATCTATAATAAAAAAAGTAAAGTTTCAAAAGAAAATTTATTTTATGTCAAAACTTTTTCATCATAGAAATATAAAGAATATTTTCCTATAAAACATTCCTGTTCTTTTAATCAATGCCGTAGCATAGGAGGCAGAGCACTCCCTCAAACCTGTCATTAAAGCCCCAAAATTTTAAAAACCTTCAATTATTAGGTATTACAAAAAAAAATCCTTAAATTTAGTAAAAGTCACTCTAATATTTGAAAAAGGTCTCTAATTTTGCTACCTTTCCCCTCCCCCTTATCGGATTAGAAAGCCGTGAGGGCTCGAGTAATGGCTCTGATAGAGTCTAGTAATGGCTCTGCTTTTATGAAATTTCTTCAGTTAAAACATTCCAACGTCTTCAGGTAATATTTTTATAAATAATATAGACTTAAAACGTCAGCAGGTAATTATTGTTAAATGCGTCACTTGTTTTTCCCACGGTTAGAATCCAACTCAGTTAGTAACATTAAACTTTGGCTTCCAAAATCAGCTAAGAATAAAAAATAAATACTCCAAAAAATAAATAAATATTTCACGAATAAAACTACATAAGGGGGACGGGGGGCCATGGCGGGTTCAAAAATTGGGGGGCATTGGCATTTTTTTGCGGGCCCTACTTTGGCTGAAAATACGCACCCTCTCTTTTTTCTTACAAGCCCTTAAACATAGCCGGGTCCCGGAACAATATACCCCTGACTGCCCCTCTCTCTACATAGACAGGCCATGTTTTATGGTTATATTTTATGGTTAAAAGGCTGTGGTTTAACTACCCAGGAGAGGCATTTACTATAAGTAGTAAACAATAATATTTATCTAATAATAATATTAATAATTTTACCTAATATTAGCTTCCTAACATTATTAAAAATAATTTAAGAAATATTCGAAATATATCAACTTTTTAACACATTTTTTGTTTTCATATTGTTTATTGAATAAATTTACCTTTTTATTTAATTTTTGATTCTCTTAGTTCAAAACAACATAAAATAAATATAACCTTGACTAATTATTTTCTGTTTAGGCTGAGGTTTAACTAGCCGAGAGTCATTCACTATAAATAAACAACATTATTTAAATTGATGCGGTTTTAAACAATAATTACTTAAATAATAAACTTAATTATTTAAATGATTATTTAAAAAACTATACATACCTCTGCAGAAAATACTTTGTTAAATTCAGATGAGGAGCTTTGGATATCATTATTACTAACCTAACATTGTTGAAGTTAATTTTAAGATCCAAATAGCATATATATAATATAGCATCATACATATTACATATATAGCATCATACATATTACTATTTTCATTTTTGTTTCAATGAACTAACTTACCTTTTTCTTTAATTTTTTTAATTTCATAACTGCGGTTTCGAGATTTTATTGGTTTTAATTTAAAAAATGACGTTCCAATTTACAATTATTTTGAGCAAATTGGAAAGGTTTAAAAACTTTTAAAACTAAAGTTTTAAAATATATTAAAATGAAAGCGTAGTAGAACAAGTGAACTAAATATTTAAAAATATGGTATTATTTTTGTTACCAAAAACGAAAGATAACCATTGTAAATTAGATACTGTTTTGCGTATGATATTGAAGAAAATGATGTTGTAATATTGTACTGCTTGCTTTGCAAGCAGTATGGATCTCTGAAAAAGAATTTTCTAATTTTTAAAACCCAACAAAGGTCTTGACGATGTTTGTAGTAATGTAATAATAAAATCAATCTTTTATTTAAAATCTCCAATCTTTCCTGATAAACTTAAACTTGCAAGGCTTGTCCCTGCCTTCAAATCTGGAGATGTTACAAGCGTATCCAATTACAGACCAATCTCAATATTATCATGCTTTTCTAAACTATTAGAACACATTATGTATCACCGACTGTTTACCTTTTTAGATTTTAACAATGTTTTCTAAATAAACAACTCGGATTTAAAAAGAATCACTCTACTGATCAAGCAATTATTTATCTTGTTCAAAATATTTTTCAGCCGTTTGATGAAAATAAATATACATTAGGTGTTTTTATTGATCTTAGCAAAGCATTTGATACTGTTCTTTATATTCATTTGATACTGATCATTATATTCTCCTAAATAAACTAGAAAATTACGGGATTAAAAAATCAAATATTAAATAGTTTCAAAGCTATTTGTCAAATAGGAAACAATATGTTTCTTTTAGATGCGGAGATTTTAAGACCACTCCTTTTTTTAATTTATATTAATGACTTAAGCAAATCTTGCAGTTTATTTGACGCTATTTTATTTGCTGATGACACAAATTTGTTTTATGCTCACCATGATATAAAAATGTTGTTTAACTTAGTTAATATGGAACTCTTAAAACTTACTGAATGGATTAATGCAAATAAATTACCAATTAATTTAACTAAAACAAAGTATCCATTTTTCCATCGCTTTCATGAACGCGATAAAATCCCCTTAAAACTTCCAATACATTGTATTAGTGGTCAAGCTATAAAAAGAGAACACTCGTTAAAATTTCTAGACGTACTCCTTGATGAAAACGTTACTTGGAAAAATCATATACATTATCTTGAAGGTAAAATCTCGAGAAATATAGGATTACTTTATAAGGCGAGGCCTTTATTAAATCAAACTTGTTTAAAACTGTTATATTTCTCCTTTATTCATTGTTATCTGAATTACGCAAACATAGCCTGGTGTAGCACAAATCAAAACAAAATTAAAAAACTCTTTAATAAGCAAAAACATGCTATCAGAATATTATCTAATGTAGACCGTTTTACACACTCCAAAGAACTATTTATAAAGTTAAATATACTCACATTCTACCAAATAAACATTTATCATCTTTTAATTTTTATGTTCAAAGTTAGTTCAAAAATAACACTTAATATTTTTAATTCGTTATTCATAATAAATAAAAATAGATACTTAACTAAATACTTAAGCAACACTTATATTCAGCCTAAAAGTTTCTTTTGCAGCAACGGAGTTTTCAATATCTATTAGAGGGCTAAAAGTATGGAGTAAATTTATATCTAATAAACTTAAAACTCATGAAACTTTTAACGAATTCAAAGTAAAATTGAAACAAATGCTTCCGATTAGTGACGGAGTGCATGACTTCTCCTAAAGTTATCTGGAAATACAGATAAGCTTTTTTAATTTATTTTAAAGTTTATCGTTCCAACCTATTGTCACTTTGGGCGAATCATAACGTATATTGTCTGACGCCAAAGCTCGCTATTCCCAGGTCATTAAATCTCGTATCTCATCACAAAAATTAGGCTCTCGAGACTTCTGGAGAATCTTTAACAGTATCAATAATAAGGGCAAATTTGTTATTCCTTCTCTCTTGTATGGTTCAGACTTTGTCACCTCACCTAAAGACAAAGCTGAATTGTTTGCTAAGAACTTTTCATCAATATCATCTCTTGATTCCACTAGTTGCGTTTTACCTGACATAGCCGTCAAACAGGTTGATCCCTTGCTTGACATTCGCATCACTTCAGCGTCTGTATCTAAAGTAATTTCCTGCTTAGACTCTTCAACAGCTTGTGGTCCTGACAACATTCCTGTTGTAGTCTTGCAGAGGTGTTCTCCGGAGCTTTCATCCATACTTTCTAAACTATTTAACAAGTGCTTATCAGAGTCTTGTTTTCCATCATGCTGGAAAGCAGCATCTGTTATCCCTATTTTCAAAAATTCCGGAGAGCGATCTGATTCATCTAACTACCGTCCCATTAGTCTTCTTCCTGTCATAAGCAAGGTTTTTGAATCTTTAATCAACAAACACTTAATCTCTCATCTTGAATCAAATAACTTACTTTCTGATCATCAATATGGATTTCGGTCTTCTCGTTCTACAGCTGATGTGCTAACAGTAATAACCGATAGGTTTTACCGTGCATTAGATAGAGGTGGAGAGGTTAAGGCTATCGCACTTGACATTTCTAAAGCTTTTGATAAAGTTTGGCATGCTGGTCTTCTCCATAAGCTTTCTTCTTATGGTGTAGCTGGTAATGTCTTTAAGATTATTGAGTCCTTTCTTTCCAATCGTAGTATAAAAGTTGTCCTCGATGGACAACACTCTTCTTCACATCCTGTAACTTCAGGGGTTCCTCAAGGTTCAATCCTTGGCCCTATACTCTTTTTAATTTACATTAACGATCTTCCAGATATTCTCACATCTAAGGTGGCATTATTCGCTGACGACACTACCATTTACTCTTGTCATGATAAGAAGCCTACACTCTCTGATTGCTTGGAGGGGGTATCTGAGCTTGAAAAGGATCTCACTTCTGCTACAGCATGGGGCTCGCAGTGGCTGGTGAACTTTAATTCAGATAAAACTCAATTTTATTCGGCCAATCGTTATCGTAATAATTTAGATCTTCCTATATTTATGAATGGTAATGTACTAGATGAGTCATCTACCATTCATCTTCTAGGATTAACTCTTACTTCTGATCTTTCTTTTAAACCGTATATCAAATCCATTGCAAAATTAGCATCTGCTAAGGTTGCATCTCTTTATCGAGCTCGACACTTTCTTACTCCAGATTCTATTCTCTATCTCTATAAATCTCAAATCCGTTCCTGTATGGAATACTGTTGCCACATCTGGGGCGGATCTTCTAATGATGCTCTTTCTCTTTTAGACAAGGTGCAAAAACGAATTGTAAACATAGTTGGACCTGCTCTGGCAGCCAATCTCCAACCTTTGTCACATCGTCGTAATGTTGCTTCTCTTTCTCTTTTCTACAAATACTATAATGGGCACTGCTCTAAAGAGCTAGCGTTCCTTGTGCCATCTACTAAAATTCATTTTCGTGTTACCCGCCATTCAATTAAGTCTCATCCTTTTTCTGTGACTGTTCCTAAGTGCTTCAAAAACTCTTATTCTTCTAGTTTTTTTCCTCAAACATCAGTTCTTTGGAATTCTCTTCCTTCATCTTGCTTTCCTGATTCATATAACTTGCAATCTTTTAAGTCATCAGTCAATCGTTATCTTGCTCTACAGATTTAGTCTTTTCTCTTCCAGTAACTTCCAACTCTTATAGTGGTTGCTTGCAGCCTTGTTGGAAGTAAAGATGTTAAAAAAAAAAAAAAAAAAAAATGTATATATATATATTTAAATATATAACGTATATATTTAAATATATTATTTTTTCTAATTTGTAACTTTTTATATGATTTTTTTAAAAGAATATAAATTTTTTCACAAGTTATATGTTGCAAAATTTTATTTTTTATGTATCTATTACTCTTTTTATAAATTTTTACTATTTTAATATATTTATTAACAGAAAATCTTATTTCTTATATACTGGTTACAATTACATATGCTGTAAGTAATAATTTTTATTTTATGGAGTCAATTCTCGGGGCTTGGTGATAAGACAAATTGTGTCTTCTTCTTGCCCCGGCCATCAGTATTTATATGAAATATTGATTGTATGTATATATACTTAAGATGCTTTTGAAAAATGTTTTGCAATTTGATAAAACTTCATACAAAAGTTACATTGTCTTTTTGAACAATCGCTAAAACGTTAACGAGAATTAAAACTCTTATCAGAAGCTTGGGAAAAATCCGTTCCTAAACCAGCAAAACCATACGGTACTCGTTGGCTGGAACATAAGTGGAAAGCAATAAAAATAGCTTTAGATAACTATGGGGCATATATTTCTCATATAAAGTCTCTTAGCCAAACAGTCGAAAAAAGCTGAATTAAATGGGTTTTTAAAAATTTGGGAAAATTCATCTCTTGTAATACATTTATTTGTTTATCTAAATGTTCTTGCACCGTTGAGACGCTTAAGTGTTGGCTTCCAGCAAGATTTACATAATCTTGTAAAAACTTTCCGCAGGGTGGCGCAATTTAATTGGACAATAGAAAAACTTAATGTTCTCTTAAATAGTTCGTTAGATAATATTTCAACAGAGCAAACTATTTTAACAAGCTACAAAAAGTTAATTGAAAGTATAGTTAAAAAAGATGGCAATTTTATTTACCAAAACATTCCTTTAGAAAATTGTATTAAAACTAATGCATCGGTGCAACACATTTATACTGATATAATGAATAATTTAACAACTAGTATAGATTTATGTTTTAAAAATATTAACGTTAAATATTAAATATTAAATATTAAAAATATCTCCTTAGTAGTAGGAAAATACCGGTTTTGGGCCATTTTCATTTTCAACCATATTTTCAATCATATATTTTAATTAAAATATATGATTCATTATCATTCATAGTGTGTATAAATATTATACCTAAGAAATAAATTTTTAGGTCGCTTCGTGACCAATGCTACGCTAAATCATTTTTTTAAGATTTAAAAATTTAGTATCAATTTCGTTTCTATTGCGTGACGTCACAGGTCACATGATATTCAGATTGCTCTTGTGCGCTAACTGATCCTTCGGATCTGTGCGCATGCGCTAGATTTTATTTAGATTTAGAAATAATTTATTATATCTATTATTCCTTTTATTATTTCTATTAAATAATCTGCTTTTAACTTTAATATTTCTACATTTTCATAATCGCATATTTTTACCAACATATCCGTTGTTGTTATTATTACACACTCTAATATTAATAATTCTGGTCTTATTAATTCTAATAATTCTTTTTTATTAACATTATTATATATATTTTCTATTATTAACTTTATGTATTCTAATTCTGATTCTAGTTCTGATCCTAATTGTGTATTTGTTTCTTTACTGAATTTTTCAGATTTTAATATTAAATCTTTACTCATTATTTCTAATCTTTTTTTTAAGTTTAAATATGCTGCATTAATTATTTCGTTTTGCATTTCGCTTTCCATTCTTTTTATATACACAAGTAAATTATTTAATTCATTTTCAAATTTTTTTATTTTTTTAATGCGCATGCGCTTAATTTTTTAATGAAATCTGGATCTCTTTGAGATCTTATGCATAGTAGAAGCATTGTCCTATAAGTGCAGCATAGCTCCCAGATTGTCCAACTTGTGCATCACCAGAGTTGAGTGTCACTACCATTCTTCTACCACTACCAACGCTAGACATACTTTCAGATGAATTAAAGTTTCTATAAAATGAAATTGTAGTTGTTGGACCAATTGTACTATTCGATTGATAAAGTAATCCTGATGCTTCATTATTAAATGAGTTTACATTAGATCCATTCCATGATGAGAGATAAAAATCTTCTAAACCTGATGAAGCGTAGATGCATTGACTGTTAACATCATATCCAGAAAATGTAGTATATCCATTATTATTATAAGGTGTCCAAGGTTGAATGACAGAGTTAGTATTGGTAGGAGCGCCATATCCATCATAGATGCGAACTCTAGATTCCCACCAGTTTCCAGATCCTCCAATTACATGCATTCTAATGTATTTCAAATACACTCCGTTTCCCTTGTCCATAACATTCATTAGCATATATTCACTACCATAAGTTGTATTTACATATCTAAATGTTGTTGAGTACAACTTAATTGATGAGATGGATCGAGGTATTAACGGATTAATACTAGTTAATGTTTGTTGTAACGATGAAGTTCTTGTGATAAAAGGTTGTAACCAAAAGGTCACTGAGTTTCCTGTTTTATTGTATAATTGTATATACAAACTTGATGTAAAAGGAAGATCAAATGTAAAATATCCTCCTAAATCATTTATATTAGATACATTACATCCTTGTAAAGAGTTTGCATAATAAGGTCCACCAAGTGGTGCAATTAATAAATCACAAGCTAAAGCTGTATTATTAATACCTATACCATCTGTTACAATAGAATCATTACCTATGCAAAGTACATTGTCAGCATATATTTTTAAAAACAAGTTACCTGGTACAGTATTAGGTGCAATAGTAGATCCTGTAAATGCAATCCACAGTTTTCTTAGAATTCCTGAACTACCACTATAGCTAAAAATAGTATATGATCCTGGAGTTGCATAGAATGCTTGAGATTTTTGTCCAAAGCATATTAAACTTGTATTGGGAATGATATCTAAACTTTGATTTTGCATATCATCAACATAGCTCTTTGTAACTGCATCCTGTGCATCAGTAGGATTAGCTACATTGATGAGTTTGTTTGTATTTAAATTTATATTAGCAGTTGCGGGATTATAACCATCGGTTCTTAGATACATACTGCTAGAAATCTGATTATTATCTACATAATGCTTTGTAGCTGCATCTTGTGCATTAGTAGGATCAACTACATTAATCAATTTATGTGAATTCAAATTTATATTAGCACTCATACTATTAGTTCCATCTAGTTTTAGACATGCACTGCTAGAAATCTGATTATTATCTACATAATGCTTTGTAGCTGCATCTTGTGCATTAGTAGGATCAGCTAAATTTATTATTTTATGTGTATTTATATCAACGTCTGAAGTCGCTTTATTGTCTACATTAATATTAAGATTTAAACTGCCACCTGATGTGCTACCAAAAGCAGATAATCCATTCATTGAACTACTACCGAATATATTAATACTCATTTTATATACTCATTATTATTATTTAATTTATTTTTTAAATCATCCAGGATTAACCACAGTGAATTTAACTTATTTTTATAATATATTTAAGATTCACCAAAGTGAATTGATGATGCTTTGAAATTCATTTCCATCATTTAGTTTTTTCAAGACATAGAGACACAAGTGTCCGCAATAGGAAGTATTTCCAAACTGAACTTGTTCAGTATTGTAGTAAACAGGACTGTGTAAGTATTGAACGAGTTCAACTGGTGGTGGTAGACCATAAGAGTCGAAACTTAGTTTCATATCTCCGTCTTTATACCAGCAAATCCAATGAAACCCACCTGTACTTGAATCTCCAGTATTTAATATTCCACATTCTTTTTTTTGTGTATTTTTAGATCCCTTTTGAGATCCATAGCTTCTAGGTAATTCATCTCTTACAAATACACCTCTAAAATTTTTAATTTTTAATTTTTTTACTGCTTTTATTAACTGAAAGTTTGTTAATGGTACATTTGGTAATATGATTCCTTCAACATTGATTCTTTTATTCATTTTTATTAATAGTTTAAGATTTTTTAAATAAAAAAATTACTTACATATATGTTTATTTTAATTTATAATGTCCGTATGCTAGGGTATGAATTCCATCATCTAAAATAACTCTTTTATCATCTTCTGCACTGAGTGCTATTTTGTTTATTTCTTCTGTATATATATCATGACAATGAGATCTTATAACATTCATTTTTCTCATCTGATCTTTCCTATTCATAAGGCAATCTTTATAATCTTCATGTGTTATACAATTTTTAACTACATTTTTCTTTACTCCCTTACATCTCTTTTTATCTTCTCCATCTATTTTGAAAGAGTACAATTTTGATCTTAGTCCTATAAACTCTTCAATTTGTTTTCCTGCAGATTCATCTTTAAACATTCCCAATACTTTCTTATTTGTTCCTACTTTAAATCCATTTTTAACAGCTGGATGATGTTTGTCAAATTCACTTGTATCAAATTTACTTTCAATATCATTTAAAATATCTACATAAAAGTCTTCTGTTTTTATTTCATAGACTAAAGAGTCTGTGTCTGTGAATAACAGTTTAGCTCTATCACCATATTTATTTTTATGTAATCGTGATGAAATTCATACATGAGTGTTTTACTCAAATCTAAAATACACATACCCAAGTAAATAGGTTTATTATAAACTAGTTTTGTTCTTTTCATATGAATAGCTATTAAATTTTCATCAAATATAGTCCTACTTTTATAGTTAGGTTTTGATGCTAATTTTAAAGCTTCTTCTCTTTTTGTAACTAATCTTACATCAACTCTGTTTTCAATATTCTCCATTGTTTTTCCAAATACTGAATTATTCATGAGTTTAAAAAAGTCTTTTTCAAAGTCATTTGTTGCTTTTGTTCTTAGATCTGTATTGAGTTTAATGTACTTACTTAGCCATGCACTTTCTTCAAACTTTATTCCTCTATGAATTTTTGTTAATTTTATTCCTAATCTTTCATACAATTTTAAATTTTCATAGTGTATGATATAATTTTTCTTATGATTTAAATTAGATACTAATTTATCAACTTTGTTTATTTTTAATCTTTCAGAAGCAAGTGGATAATCATTATGCAAATCATTTAAGTGTTCAGGATATTCTAAATCTACTTCTAATATGCAAGAAGTAGATTTCCAATTTTCTATTTCTTTTTCATTCATCCATTTAAACCCATGTGTAGGAAGGGGTTTGCTCATTGCCCATCCGTATAAATTGTTAGCATCTAAATATTGTATGTAAGTAGATTCTTTACTTTTATCATAATTTTCCATATACTTATTATTAGCATCTCCCAACCTGTTAGAAATTGTGCTAATTCCACCTCTTATTCCTTCTTTTATCATTAAAATCATGTCATAATCACTTAATAATTCTAATTGTACTTTTGTTTCTTTCAACGCAGCATCCCAAGCTAATCCTGGTGAAGTATAGTACCAAGCAGGATCTAATCTATAATTTTTTATACATACATCTCTAAAATTTTCAAAGACATCAGCTAGTAATAATACATCAGATTCGTTATATAAATTATGATAATCTCTGAATGTTTCACAATTAAACTCTTTCCATACAGTTTGAGCATGTAAATAATCTTCATCACTTATTCCTTCATCGTTTAGTCTTGAATAAAATGATTCTTTTGGTGGTAATTGTGTTTCATTTAATTTATCAATAGAGTCAACCCATTCATAAGGATAAACACCTTTTCTTAACAATAAATTGAGTTCATTTCCAGAATAGTATCTACTAACATTCTTACATTGCTCCTTTGTTAGATTTTTAGTTAAACTATCTAAACTAGAAGTCATAAATCTAAAACTATCAAGAAAACGTAGTTGTAGTTTAACTTCAATAACTTTATTTTCTTTATTTGTAAATTCATTTACTTTAAGTTCTTTAGAAAAGCTAATATACTTTTCTTCATTGTTAGGAATGCAATTTATTTTACCTGACAATTTCTTTATGAACAAGTGAGAATCATAATTAGATAAATTGTGAAATAAGATTGGAATGAATTTTGGAATTTTAAATTGCAAACTACAATCACTATGTGCAGCACCTCTATATTTTCCAGTAATATGACAATGATCTCTTACTCTATCTTTTCCTAGTTCGTTTTCACAAATGTGACATATTTTTGCATCATCAAAATTTTTTTTGTCTGTAATAGTAAATATCATCTTTTTTGGAAATTTTAAATGATCGTTGTAAATCTTTTTTACATCTTCTTCTAGCATATCAATAAATTTTTGTGCTACATCTTCATCTTCATTACTTGCAGTGAATGTAACTAGTTTACTTTGATATACACTTTCATCAAAGCATTTAATATAGTAACAAAATGAACTAGGTGTATGCTTTTGGTATTGCTTTGTATAGGAACTATCTGAGTTTGGTTCACAAGTATTAATAGGTTTAATAATACTTTCAAAATCAGCATAGACTACAAAAGGCACTCTCATTGTTTTTTTAAATTGATTAAACTCAATCATTGTATTTGGCTTTGGAAGTTCAATTCTTACTGAATCGTGAGTATCACAATACAATTTATGCTTTGATAAAGATTCTTCAGTACTAAATGCTTGTAAACAATTTCTACAAAAGTGTCTAGTATGTTCATTGTTAGATATTTGTGATGAAAGTAGTCTACTTAAACTTTTTATTAAACAATAGTGATTGGTTTCATCATTTGAAATGAGTAACAAGTCTATTTGATGTTGTCTATTTTTCTCATTTGATATTCTTAAAGGATAAACTGAACTTTCATATCCAAATGCATTAATACTTATGTCTTGATTATTTTTCTCAAATTGAGTAATCTGTTGTAGTGACACTGGGAATTCTATTTTTTCCCAATTTAATTTTTTAGGTTGTTCTTTTAAATCTTTATCTACTCTTTCAGGATGATTATCTTTAGGATTAAAAAATCTAGCAACACACCACTTAAAGCATTCATTGTCTTTATTCTTCATATTAATAATTGCTTTTTTAGATGCTAACTCTTTAGGAAGAGGAATGTGAGAATCACCTTTAAGGGGTTTATATTCAATGATATCTATATTCATCTTTTCAACTGATATAAATCTCCAATTTGATTTTGTTCGTTGAAATGCGGCTAATAATTCTAAAATTTTCTGTTCAGCTCTTTCATAAAAGTCATTTAAATCTGTTGACTCTAATACAATTTCTGCTTTTGTTTTAAATGCTGCAATTGCTGAATTAGTTTCTCCTTTTTTAATATCAGTACTCTCCATTTCACATAAAAGAACAATATAGATTTTTGATCCTTTATTGATATTTAGTATTTGAATGGCATTATTTTTAGTTTTTTTCATAAAGGACAAAGCATCATATCCTTCAACACCTTGAGCTGAAAATTGTCTTGTCACATTTCTAACAGCTGATTGTGTTAATTTAAACTCTATTGGTTTCTTTTCTCTCTTCTTTTCTCTCTTCTTTTCTTTTTTAGATTCTATAGGTTTTCTAACATGTTCACTTTTAAATCCTACTTTTTCATACAAATTAGAAACTGTAGATTTTAATGTATTAATTTGCGTAGTAGCTATTTCTTTAATAAGATTAGGAATATATGACATAACCCAATTTGTTAATGAATTGATTTTATTAAAAAATCTATTAGTAATATTTGCCATTTTTATATATACAAGAAAATTATTTAACTCATTTTCATTTTTTTATATTTCTTGTAAAGAAATTAATTGATAGCAAAAATCATTTCTTATTATATTTTTTTATATATACAAGAAAAAATTATTTATATCATTTTCAATTTTTTAAATTTCTTGTTAAGAAATTAATTGATAGCAAATAAACATTTCTTATTATATATTTTTATAGATATAAGTCTATAAAAATAATTTATTTTTAATTTTCTGATTTTATTATTTCTATTTTTACTCCATTTTTAACTTTTCCATTATATTTCTCAGCATATGATTTACAATGCTTTTCTTTACGAATATAATCATAAAATGAATTGTATATTTTAACTTCTCCTGTTTCTACATTAGTAAGTTTTATAGTTGTTGGATTTGTTCTAATTTTCGCAAGCCAGTCATATTTAGGATCTCTTTCTTTTTTTTCTTTTATAGGATGAATTCTTGGTCTTCCAGCTTTTTTTTTCTCTTTTATTACTTTTTCTTTTTTAACTCTTTTAACTCTTACAATCTTTGGTTTTTTTTGTTTTTTAGTAATGATATTTAATTGTATAAATTCTTTATCAATTAAATTATTATCCATAGCAATCATAACTAATGCAATGTGATCTTTAGATGTTTGTTGTATATTATTTTCTTTTAGTAAATTTAATAAATACTTTTTTGTATATTTTATTTTATCACTCATTTTTATATATACAAGAAAATTATTTAACTCATTTTCAAAAAATATTTTTATTACACATTTTACTATTTTTCTTTTTTTTAATATTCAAAGTTGAATCTATCTCCATTAGACTTTAGTCTACCTAATCTTTCTGACACAATAACAGCAAACGCTTCAGTTCCGACTGGAACATTTTCACTAAAGTTTGCTATAATCAGAATATCTGATGTTGAAGCTTTTAATCTTTCTGATTGATGTCTTAAATCGAAAACCATAAGTGGATATAAATCTCTATAGTCTGAAGGTGTTATGTTACAATTTGAAATGATTTTATCTATTCCACAAAAATTTTCTTTAAAGTTAGATACATCTGTATAAGCTCTTGAAACTTGTTGATTTGAAAATGATAGTTCATAATCAGCTTCAGGATATCTTATATTATTAATCACAACTTGCATATTTGTTAAGTTACAATGATCAAATATTGAAGCATTTTGTGTTTGATCATTAGCTTTATTTGTTTGGAATGCAACGATAATATATCTAGGTTTTTCATCACTTTTAACACCAAGTTTCCAAGTCATTTTAGATGTTTGTTGAGGAGTTGTAGTTTCACACGATCTAGAATAAAAAGCTACTGGAATTGTTACTTTTTCTCTAATAATAGTATTAAGAGTATGTCTTCCTTTATCTGATGGTGTGACATAAGGCATCCATAATGATATTTTTGTAAGATTTACTTTTCCTATAGCTGCTGCAGCAGATCGAAAAATAGCATCATTGTCATTTTTTCTTTGTAAAGTTAATGTATGTTTAAATCCGTAAATTACTTTAGTATAATCCTCACAGAATCCGAAAATATGATTTAAAGGAATACAAAACGAAAATGTACCTTTTGTAGTAGGTTTTTTTATAATGTATGCTTGTCTTACTGTAAATCCAACATTAGTAGTCAAATTTGCATCTGTTACAGTATCTTTGTACCATAGTTGATTTAATCCTTCTGCTAATTGGAAGTCATTTGAATATTTGAGCATTCCTAACATTGTAGTTGCTTGTCCTAAATTATTTACTGTTTCTATATTCTGTCCTGATAAATCATATGCCATTCTATCAAATAAATGCATAATTCCATTGTGTGTAAGTGTAACTACATCTGTATCAGCATAGGATGCACCACTTGCTGCTTGAAGTCTTCCTTCAACTTGTATATAAGCTTTAGATGGTTTAAAAAATGAATCTGTCATCTCAATATTAATTTTTATAGGTACGGTATCATTTATATTTGTACCATTTTGTGGAGTATATTCTCCAAATTGATATCTGAAAATACTATCATCAATAAAGGGATCTTCTGTTAAATCTAAACTTTTATAATCTGCCATTTTTATATGCATAAAATTTTTTTTAATTCATTTTCATTAATTTTTAATAATAAAAATTTTATAAAAAAATATTACTGAAAATTATGCCATTTTTAATCCTCTTCCCATCTTTGCTAATTCTTCCAGTTTAATAGCGTTTGAATGGCTTAATTTTTTATTTAATCCTATTTTAGATCTTTTAGATGGTATTGCAGATCCCATCATCAATTTATTTATATTTGTTGTTACTTCATTAGATATATTTTGAGCAAGATCATTAGCTCCAGATTCAACTAAATTTGCAAGTACTTGTTTACTTTCAGGTTTAAGCTTTGATTTTTTAATCAACTTGTTTCCTTTTTCTAATATAATATCTTTAGCTGTAGAGATTGCATTTGTAGCTAGTTCTTTACCTGCTACCTTTGCAGCATCTATTGCAGTTTTTCCTAAATCACTAGCAATGGCTTTATTAGCTAAATTACGTGATATTTTAAGTGCATTATTAATCGATTTATTATTAAGTAAGCCTCTAAAAGGACTAAATATGCCACTCCCATCGATAAAATGCTTTTTATAAACTTTTTTCTCAACAATTAACATTTTTTATATACTTACTATTTTTTTAATTCATTAGCATCCCTTATTTTTTTCTTAAACGGTTAGTCAGCATATTCTTCATACCAGATAATGCTCTAAAAAAATCAGAAGATTTTGCTCGATTATATAGATTATTAACATCATCGAATATACCACTTCCACTTACAAAATGCTTTTTATAAACTTTTTTCTCAACAATTAACATTTTTATTTACTTACTATTTTTATTTAATCTAAAAATGTTCTGTAATGATTTATAATTTTCAGAATCAATTTCTCCTAGACGTAATAATTCATCACAAATAGCAACAGCTTCATTTCTAGCTCCAGTATTACCTGCTTCAAATGCAGCTATTCGTAATGCAAGCATTTTAACTAATTCATTTGGATCACTAGGAAGAATGATAACTCCTTTTCCAGATTTTCTAGCAATCTCTCCCCAAATGGGTTTTATTATTTTATTATATTTTTCACTTCTAGATGATCTAGGCTTTCCTGGATATTTACTAGAAGAAATAGCATCTGTTTCTTTTAATATATTTTTATAATTTTCAAGATCATCTTCATTGTATATATCTTTATCAGGACTAGATTTTGTTAACAATTCCCAAAGACCATTAGTTCCAATATATTTTTTATCATCAATAGTTATATCATTATTACTAATTAATATTGGTTTTTTTCCTATATACAATTTTCCATCTTTTGAGTGTATACCAAATGTAAAATCTGCTGCCTTTTTATTACTATAGGCTGACTTTAAATAATTTGTTGCTATAGTTCCTAATGAAACTATTTTACTTTCAGGTACATCCATTATTGCAGGATAATTTGATAGAGTTATAGCTAAATCAGCTTTATTTTCTAATTTAGCTAAGTTTTCTTTTATTCCAGATTGACTACCGATAATAGGTTTGTATAAATTACCCAAGTCATACTGTAAGTCATTAAATCCAAGCTTTTCATTTACTGCATCTTGATAAATACCTTTTTTCAATCTTTCGAGCTCTTTAAAAGCTTCATTTCTTTTTTTCGTATCTACAATATCTAAAAACGACATTTTTATATACATAACATTTTCTTTTAATTTATTTTAACGTATTATCATGTTTTACTTGAACATAATATATGTTTTACTTGAACATAAATCATGTTTTACTTGAACATAATATATGTTTTACTTGAACATAATATATGTTTTACTTGAACATAACATATGTTTTACTTGAACATATATTATGATTTAATTAATATTTATTTTGTTAATATTTTGATTTTTATTAAACCTATTCTCTAACAATTCCATCGCCTCTTTCATCGCTTTCTCTTTACCTTGGTTGAATATTGATTGTTTAGTTTGTTCATCAATTTCATTTTTAGATTTTGTTCTAATTTGTTCAATCATAGCTTGAAACTTTTCATATTCTGAAAGTATCATTGTAAATTCTACATCATCGATATTACCATCTTTTAAAGCTTTAGAAATATGGTCGCTTATAGTATTTAATTTCGCGTCAGCTAATACTTTAATCTTTTCATGCTTTTCTGATTTTATATTTAATTTTTTAATTACTTGAGATCCTATTAATGACATTAAACCAATACCTAATGCTGTACCTTCACATGCAATAGCTACTGGTGTTCCAACTATTGTTGTTAAAAAACCAATACCAACAGCTCCAAGTGTCATAGTAGTTGCAAGTAATGAATTATCAACAACTGAAATTATTCTAACAGCTCTATGATATTTTTTACTTAACATAGCTCTTCTACTTCTTTCACATTCTATTTTACCTTGAATTTCACTTATCTTATCTAATCTATATCGCTGATCAGATAGTGGTGGTGCAGTTGGATCAACTCTAAACTGGTTAAGATCTGGATAAATACTTTTACATTCTTCATTTTTACATTCTTTATAGTCCCTATTATATTCCATTCTTTTTTATAAAGAAAAACATTCATTTTAAGTTATTTTAATAAATCTCTTTTATTTACCAAAATTAAATATAGATTTAGAGTATTCAGGATCACTTTGTGATATATCACCGTCTTTATCTTTGTCAGATTTATAGTAGCCAGGATCACTTTGCGATCTAGTACTATCTTTATCACATATTTTATCAGTAAATAATTCTCCTATACTTGATAATATAGATTTAACAGAGTCTTTATCACTTTGTGGTTCTTCTTTTGGTTTTATATTTTTAGGTCCTGAAAGTACCCTTGCTTCGTTAGATCCCGAAGGGATCAATGCTCCGCTAGATATATAACTGATTATATTTATAATTCCATTATAAGATAAAATATATAATAAAAAATCTCCTTTTTTAATATTTATATCTTTTTTATCATTATTATATAAAGTTATTATAATATCATTAGTAGACTCTGCTACTACTGAATTTAGTAAGTTTAAATATGGCTTATATTTTTCTGCAAGTGCAAGTGATGTATACACTTCATCTATATTAACTCCACACTTTAAAGAAATGTTATTATATAAATTTGATTTTACTGTAAAATCTTGCTGTGCAAATACTCTATATTTTTTATTATTAACAAAAGATGGAGTATGATCTAAATTCCGATTATATATTAAACCTATTTTTTTTATTTTACTATTTTCAATATTCAGAAACATTTTATTCATTTTATAAAGAAGCTTATTTATTTATATCATTTCACAACATAATGATATAAAAAATTAAAATGAGTTAAATAATTTTCTTGCATATATAAAAAAAGATGTCTTATGTGAGTATTGAAAATTTTGATGAAACAAATTTATACGTAAAAGAAATAATTAAATTTAATAAACCTGTTCCATATCAAAAAGTAGTTATTGGCTACAACTATTCAGATTTTTCAGAGGCTTTAAGAGTAAAAACCCCAAAATCGTTATCTTATGGAGTTTGTGAAAATAGAGACTTAAAAACAAAAAAACTTACAGGATATTCAATTCCTTTTGTATGTGAAAATGATATATTTATCACAATTATTGAAGCTATTGAAAAATTTTGTAGAGATAAAGTTACTGAAAATGAATCAAAGTTAAAAAAAGGTGGTATGAAAAGTCTTAATATTCACAATTTAAACATTTTAAAGTATAGAAATGATAATCCTAAGGCATCTCCAGTTATATATGCAAAAATACCAACAGATTATAAAAGTAAAAAGATGGATCAAGTATTCAGGAAAAAAAATGATAGTGATATTTTAGGAGAAAGTCTTATTAAAAAAAGATGTGACGTTGTTGGATGCTTAGCAATTGAAGGTGTATATATCGGATCGATGATTCAATCTATTCAAGTAAAATTATTAGATGCAGTTGTATATGAAAAAGAGTATAAGATAGAAAGACTTTATATTAAAGATATTGATTTAGAAAGTGAAGATGAAGAGTAAAATATTTATAATTTAAGTATTAATTATAAATATATAAAGAATGGATATTGAAGTACATAACAATAAATCAAATATTACTACAATTCAATTTGATCCTATTATTGAACTTGATAAAACAAAAAAATACGAAATGGCATTTATAAGATTAGAAACTATTCACTACAGCGTTTCATCTCAAAATAAGTGTTTACATATATTAAATAATATCGTAGATGGAAAAAATATAAACGGTAAGAAAACTACTGTAATGCATACATTCTTACCAATGACTCGTCCTTCAGGTATGGGTCTTGTTGAAGAACCAAGTTTTAAAAGTTATTTTCCATTAAGAACAAACACACTTTCAAAAATGACAGTTGAAATAGTGGATGATGATCGTTATGCTATAGATATGAGTAAAGAAAGATTAATAATACAATTTCATCTAAGAGAAGTAAAGCAGTAAAGTTATTCATTATAATGAATTAAAAAAAATAATACATATATAAAAATGGATATATGTATTGGAGGAGATACTTCAACAATAAGAAGAAAGTTTTTACCAGCTATTCCACTTGAAATGGCATTAATAAGCTTAGAAACATATAATATACTTAATAATATTACTGATAACAACAATAAATTTACTTATACTATTTATGATCCAAAGATTAAAGAAACATCAACAGCTAATCGTAATATTCCAGAAGGTGTCTATGAACTTTCATCGATCAATGACTGGTTGCAAAAAGAATTAGTTGCTTCTCATTTTCCTTTGAATTCAATTACTTTTGTAGGAAGTACAACAACATTTAAAGTTACAATGGGTATTGAAACAAATTTTGCAGTTGATTTTACAATTGAAAATTCAATCAGAAATCTTTTAGGTTTTGAAAGTAAAATATATAATGCAGGTGTTTATGAATCTGTAAAAGTATTAGATATAAATCATATTAATACTATACATGTAAAAAATAGTATTATATCAGGATCTTATTTAGATAATTCACCAAGCAATATTATTTATACGTTTTACCCCTCTGTAGCTCCTGGAGCTAAACTTGTAGAAAAACCCAATGTTCCCATTTACTTACCTATATCTCTAAGAGGAGATATTCGTGATATGGAAACTTCGTTAATTGATCAAGATGAAAATCCAATTGATGTGCAAGGAGAAAGAATAACAATGAAATTTCATATAAGAGAACGAACTTCTAAATGCGAGCAAGAATCTATTTTAAAAGAACAAGTATCACTTCTAAAAGAATTGATAAACATTTTAAAATATAAAAAATAGAATTAGATATCGTAAGATATCAATATTTATATAGATTCAAAGGAATTAAAATAAATTAAAAAAATTGTGTATATATAAAAAAATGACAGATTATAAAAATATTAAATTTAAACTTTCAGATTATCAAAAGAAGAAAATCAAGAAAGAACTTGAGAATGATTCAAAAAAAATTACTATAAAATTAACTTTTAAAAATCTAAGTGATAAAAATGCTAAAGATGTAGTAGCTCTAACACACAAACAATTAGAGAAAGTAATCAATGCATTTAAAAATAAAAAAGGTATAACAATTGAATTAAATGAAGAAAATCTCGTGCATAATTCTAAAGTGCAAGGTGGATTTCTACCTTTACTAGGATTACTTGGAAGTTTTTTAGCTGCAAAAGTTGTTCCTACTGTTGCAACAGCATTATTAGCTGGAACAGCTGCAGCTGCTGGAAGCACTATAGTTAATAAAATTGCTGGAAAAGGTGTTTTGTATATTAAAGATGATAAAAGATCTATTAAAGCTAGAAAAGTAGGAAAAGGATTACTAATAGATGAATGGAAAAAAGGAAGGTATTTAGAAAATGGGTATTACTACTATTATGGAAAAGGAGCTGGAAACGATAAACAATATGAAAAAGTAGGAAAAGGTTTAATATTAGGTGAAAATTCACCATTTAAAAATATCCCATTATTAGGTTTGATTCTTTAGGTCCTGAAAGGATCTAGATATAAATATATATTTATGAAAAAATATATATTTCATTTAGAATGTATCACTTTGTGATCTACCATTTAATACAGATGAAGGAAAATAAAAACGATCAAAACCATTTCTATATTTTCCATTTTTCACATCTGATGATAAATCAATAACAATAAATTTATGTGGTTTTGACCAAACTATTTTACAAAAGTTTTTAAACTCTTCTTTTGACATATCATTTGAAACATGGTCATTATAAATATGATTTACATTTTTTGAATCTTGTTTAAACAAGCATATAAAATTTGCATTTTCTCTTATTGTTTTCCTTGGTAGCATAAAATAATTTTGTGCTAAATAGAAACAATCTACATTACTATGCCTTCCTCTTATATAGTACTTTTCACACTTGTTTTGCTTTGTTAATTGTAAATCATCGAATATCATAAATTATTTTTAGTAAGATCAAGATCTTCAGGTTCTGGTACATCATCTGCTGTTTCATAAAATTGACACTCCATATCTATTTTATTTTTTAAATTTTTTGAATGGACTTCAATTACAAGATCAGGGCTGATATCCATCTTATCTATTTTATCTTGTAACTTAAATATTTTAAGAATATCTTCTTTTGGTACTTTTTTTTCAAAAGAACTTTTTAATATTTTGTATTCAGGTTGAAAAAGAGATTTTCCAAAAACTTGTAAATTATTATAGTCCAACCAATCAGGTCTTATAAGTAAATTTAATAATAAATTTGTTTTTCCACAACCAGACTTCCCAACTATAAGTCCTCTTATACTTCTTGGTAATAACTCATTATTATTACGATTATTTTTATTTACATTATATGACAAATCTAATACTTCCATTTTCTTATATAAATAATTTTTTTAATTTAAAAAATAGTAAGTAAATAAAAAAATGTATTGCGTTAAATGTAGAAACAAAACAGATACACTCAACTTACAACATGCTGTAAGTAAAAATAATAGAAACATGTTGCGTGGAAATTGTGCACTATGTGGGACAACAAAAAATCAATTTACAAAAGGAACTAAAGGTAGTGATTTAGTAGAATCTATTAATAATTTTACAAAGAATAAAAAATTACCTTTTCAAAAGTTTCAAGGTGAAATGCATATACCACGTACAAACTTTGAAGGACCTGGTACTAGATTAGATTTAAGATTAAATCCTGATGATACACCTAAAGAATGGAGCATGCCTGTAGATAGAGTTGATAAAGCAGCTTATATTCATGATCTTGCTTATAAACATTTTACAGATAAAGAACATAGAAATTTAGCTGATAAAATGATGCTTGAACAAATGGATGCTATACCTAATCCTACAATGCGTAAAAAAATGGAAAGAAAGATTATAAAACCTATTATATCTGCTAAAGTAAGGTTTGGTATGGGAAATAAAGAACCAATGAGTATTAAAGAATTATGTCAAAAAAACTACCAGCGCACAGGAAAAAAGCAAACGACGTAGTGAAGCAAGGATCCATTCGGAATCTGAAATGGACTGATGAACTTGCAAATGAACTTCATAAACCTGTTATAAAACATTTTAGAAAAAGAAAAGTGTTTGCAAATGGTATTGATGAAATATGGGCTGCTGATTTAGTTGACATGCAAACTTTTTCTAAATTTAATAATGGTATAAAATACTTATTAATGGTAATTGATATATTTTCAAAGTATGGATGGATAATTCCACTGAAAAGTAAAACTGGAATCGAAGTTGCTAATGCATTGAATAAAATCTTTAAAATTAGGAAATGCGATAAATTATGGGTTGATAAAGGTTTGGAATTTTATAACAAACATGTTAAAGCATTAGGAGTTCATCTCTATTCAACTGAAAATGAAGAAAAAAGTTGCGTTGTTGAACGATGGAATAGAACAATGAAAGAAAAAATGTTCAAATACTTTTCAGCTAATTCTACGAGAAAATACATTGATGTCTTAGATGAAATGGTAAATCAATACAACAACACAAAGCATTCTTCAATTAAAATGACTCCAGCTGAAGCAAGCGATAAAAAGAATGAAAATAAAATTTGGTTTAATCTAAATGGTAAAGTAAAATCAAATCCTATTCAACCTAAGTTTTCAATAGGTGATAAAGTGAGAATAATTAAAAAGAAAGGAGCGTTTGAAAAAGGATATACACCAAGATGGACTGAAGAAGTATTCACAGTATCACAAGTTCAGTACACAGATCCACCTACTTATAAAATAACTGATTATAATAATGAAGAAATACAAGGTACTTTTTATGAACAAGAACTTCAAAAAACGAATCAAGAAACATTTAGAATTGAAAAGGTTATTCGTAAACAAGGTAATAAATCATTTGTAAAGTGGTATGGGTATCCTGATACTTTTAACTCATGGGTTAATAATAAGGAATTGAAAAATCTATGAAAAAATTTCTAAATAATTATCTTGCATATATAAAAATGCAAAACTCTAATGTAAATGTGAATATATGCGTATCAGCTACTTCTGGCAATGCTAATACAAATACTACTGTAACAGCTTCTTCATATTCTACAGCATCCACAAGCAAATAAACAAATCTGACGCATGCGCACTTAGCAAAACAAAAGCAACAAACCATTGAATATGGTAATGATGATGAAAGTACACAGAATTAAATATTTTTTTACAAAAAAAATAAAAAAAATTGAAAATGAGTTAAATAATTTTCTTTTATATATAAAAAGAATGGAAAACAAAATGACTAAAAATGAAGTTATTAAAATATTAAAAGCAATTAATCGTGCTGTAGAAAATGGTAACCTTGAATTAGTAAAATATTTGCATAAATTAAAGTATAAATATGAAAAATGGGCAATTGATTGTGTTGCTAAAAATGGTCACCTTGAAGTAGTGCAATATTTTCATAAATTAAAGTATAAATATGAAAAATGTGCAATTAGTTCTGCTGCTAGATATGGTCACCTTGAAGTAGTAAAATATTTACATGAATTAGGATATAAAGGTGATAAATTAGCAATTAGTTATGCTGCTATAAATAACCACTTTGAAATATTAAAATATTTACATGAATTAGGGTATGAATGTTACGATTGGACAATTGATTGTGTTGCTAAAAATGGTCACCTTGAAATATTAAAATATTTACATGAATTAGGGTATAAAGGTACAGAAGAAGCAATAGATAAAGCTGCTAGAAATGGTCATCTTGAAGTAGTAAAATATTTACATGAATTAGGTTATAAATGTTCAACAGATGCAATTAATTGCGCTGCAGAAAATGGTCACCTTGAAGTAGTAAAATATTTACATGAATTAGGATATAAAGGTGATAAATTAGCAATTAGTTATGCTGCAGAAAATGGACACTTTGAAGTAGTAAAATATTTACATGAATTAGGGTATAAATGTGACAAATGGACAATTGAATGTGTTGTGAGAAATGGTCACCTTGAAATATTAAAATATTTACATGAATTAGGGTATAAATGTGATGAATGGACAATTGAATGTGTTGTGAGAAATGGTCACCTTGAAATATTAAAATATTTATATGAATTAGGGTATAAATGTGACAAATGGACAATTAATTCTGCTGCTAGAAATGGTCACCTTGAAGTAGTAAAGTATTTACATGAATTAGGATATAAAGGTGATGAATGGACAATTTATATTGCTATAGAAAATGATCACCTTGAAGTAGTAAAATATTTACAATCTATTGGATATAAATTAGAAAAGTCACGTGACCTGTGACGTCACGCAATAGAAACGAAATTGATACTAAATTTTTAAATCTTAAAAAAATGATTTAGCGTAGCATTGGTCACGAAGCGACCTAAAAATTTATTTCTTAGGTATAATATTTATACACACTATGAATGATAATGAATCATATATTTTAATTAAAATATATGATTGAAAATATGGTTGAAAATGAAAATGGCCCAAAACCGGTATTTTCCTACTACTCTCCTTTATTCTGTAATTTAATTTTTCTTTTGGACATTTCTTTTTGGCCAATGAACCCTATTATAACATTTGGTGATAAAAATTTACCAGAAATGGTTTCATATTTTTAAGACCTCTTAAAAGATGAGGGAGGGTGTAAAACTGATGAAATTTTTATTGAGTGGATTGGTTTAAAAAGTTATATATTTCCAATGTTAAAAATTCGTAAGGAGAATACTATTTGAAAACGTGGAAGAAAATATTTATATCAGATACAATTATTGCTGAATGCAGAAATGTATAAGACGTATTCGAGTTGCTTTTACTTTGTCCATTTACAAACGCTAAAGTAGAACGTATGTTTCCTGCATCAACACAGTAAAACCGGATTGGAGAAACAAACTATCACGTGATCGTTCTGAATCTTTTTAACGAATAGAAGAAGAAGAATACAGCATCAAGAAATTTGACCCAAACCCTGCTTTGGAAGCATAGTATAAAGAAAAAAATTAAAAGAATATCTCCTGCTCCTGATCGCTATCCGGAAAAACGAAAAAAATCTACCGATGCAAATTGCATCGACCTTTCTCTAAACAATATCAGATTTAGAAAGAGAAAGTGATAGTGATAACTCCAATGTATAAACTTATTTTGCTATATTTTTAAAATTCGTATTGATTTATTATTAGTTTATTACAGGGCTTTTGAGCCGAGGTCTTAAAGTTGGCTCCGCTTCAGGCTGCAGCTTCATTAGAATTTTTGGCTCCAGCTCCGGCTCCAGCTCTGGAGCAGCTCCGGAGCGGCTCCACAAAAAAAAATCAAAAATTTTTCTAATGTATTATGACAGTGGCTTAAGTACTTTTTTTTTTTTTTTTTTTTTTTTTTTTTTTTTTTTTTTGCCGTTTGCCTTCAGTTTATGTAACAAGTTAAAAATTACAAAATACAACACAATATAGTACAAGTACAAGTGACAAGTACAATTAGTAAATAATATGATAAGATATATAAATAAACATTTTTTTTTAGTTATATATATATGTATATATATATATATATATATATATATATATATATATATATATATATATATATATATATATATATAATTTAAAAATTTAAGAAACAAATCAAGACAAAAATAAGAGAGTCGTGATTTTTTCATGAATGACTTTTTCAGTTTAATTATTTTAGGTACTATTTTTAAAAGAAATTTTTAAAATCGAAGCTTTTTCCTAATAGAAAACGTTTAGATTCTTTTTTGAATTGTTCTAGGGAAGCTTTTTATTTTTTATAATATTTTTTAAAAAACTTTTCCATTTAAATGGTCCACGGTATTGAGTTTGAAATGAGCTGAGTTTTAAATAAGATCTTGGAATAACAAACATATCAATTGAAAATTTTGTGGGGTATTTATGAGTAATTTCAGTGAAGTAAGAGTGAAATATATTAGGAGACAAATCATGTTTTGATTTAAACATTAGAAGCATAACTTGGTATATATTAAGTTTATAAACATTAAGTGCATTAAGTTTGCTTAGAGGAGATTCACCATTATCAGTTCTGTTAACGCCAAATATAATCCTACATAAATGTTTTTGTTTGCTATAGATTTTTTTAAGTTTCCCATAATTAGTACTTCCCCATGCAATATTGCAATAAGAAATATAACTATGAATAAATGAAAAATATATAATTCTTTAAGACTCAATATTAAGAAATGGTTTAATTTTATATAACATTGAAATATTTTTGGAGATTTTGTTTTCAATAGATTTAATATGATATTTCCATGATAAATTTTCATCTATAATCACTCCTAGAAAGTTAACAGTTGAGTCTCTTTTAATAATTGTTTTATTCATAAAAAGATTCGGTAATTTTAGAGAAAGGTTATCTCCCCTACGAGGTTTGTGGAACAAGATAAATTTAGTTTTCTCACCATTTAATGAAAGTTTATTATTTGTAATCCAGTCATTTACTTTTAATAATTCTTCGTTAAATATTCTAAACAGTTCTTTTATATTATTGTGTGAGTAAAAAAAAATTCGAATCATCAGCAAAAAAAATAACATTTAAAACTTTGGATGCTAAGTATAAATCATTAATATAGAATAGGAATAAGAGCGGCCCTAGGATTGATCCCTGGGGAACACCACAAGTTATAATATGATTTTCAGTTTCATTTGCTGTATATAATATCCATTGTTTTCTGTTTGACAGGTAACTTTTAAACCATAGTAAGTTATTATTAAGTATTCCATACAATTCTAGTTTTTTTAAAAGAATATCGTGGTTTACAGTGTCAAATGTTTTTGACAAATCAATAAAAGCTTCTAATGATTAGCAATCATTACTATTGGATGTATAATTTATTAGATCGACTACCGCATGATCAGTTGAATGATTCTTTTTGAACCCAAATTGTTTGTTATACATTATATTGTTCTCAGTTAAATAAGTATAAGGTCTATCATACATAATTCGTTCTAACAATTTTGAGAAACATGGTAAGACAGAAATAGGTCTATAATTAGACATAATCGTGTCATCGCCAGATTTAAAAATAGGTATGATCTTAGCAATTTTTAATTTCTCCGGTACAATACCGGATTCTAGTGAAAGGTTAAAAATGTAAAACAGTGACGGTTCAATAATATCAAACACTGCTTTAACAACATTCACGTTAATATTATCTATGCCAGCGCATTTATTACTTTTTAGACAGCTGAATGCATTTCGCAACTCATTTATGTTTAATTTTACTTCTTTCATAGATGTATTGATTGATTTCATATAAGATTCAAAGTTTGAGGTGTTTTTTGGAATTTTATCAGCTAAAGTTAAGCCAATATCAAGAAAAAATTTATTGAGCTTTTTAACTATGACTTCTTTATTATAAATCATTTTCCCGTTAAGTAATAGTTTTGTGGCAAATTGTTTTTTGGATATTTATTTTTACCGATTATCTGCTTTATCACGTTCCACGTCTTTTGTGTGTTTCCGCGTGTTTTTTCCAACAACCTTGCATAATAATATTTTTTTTGCATGTTTCTTTGTTTTTTCAAACGTGTTTTTATAATTTTTGTATTTTATTTCATTTTAATATGTTTTATGTTTTAAATATTTTTCATAAAGTCTTTGCTTTCTCTTTGATGATTTGTATAAACCTTTGGTCATCCAATGGCTTAGAAGTGAATTAGGATTTACAACTTTTTTTTGTTCTGGAAATGCTAAATCATAGTGTTTACAAAACTGCGCCAAAAATAGTTCATACGCATTATTCGCGTCTTGTGATTGTAATATAAGGTTCCAATCAGTTTTTTCAGATAAAAGATTTCGAAAGTATAATAAAGAGTTTTCATTGATTTGTCGTATTAAGATTGTTGATTTAGAGACGGAATGGCTAAGGGTTATATTATCTGTTACTAAGAATATTGGGTAATGATCAGTTATGTCGATTTTGATTATACTGATTCTAAGAAGCAATTATGAAAATTATTAGTGAATATATTATCTAATAATGTCGACATGGTCTTAGTTATTCTCGTTGACTTATTTATTGTTGGAATTATATCGTGCTGAAGAAGTGTATCTAAAAAACATTGAACATTTACATTTGAAGCATGATTTAACAAGTTTAAATTATAATCACCAGTTAAGTACACGTGTTTCTTTATAATGTTAACTTTGCTTAAGAAATTTTTCAAATAAGATTGAAATCTTTTGAAATTACCCGCTGGTTTTCTATAAATAGAATTGATAATAATATTTTCAGTTGCCCTATTATTTATTTCAATGCATAACGACTCGCAATCTATTTCGTTAACAATCAAATCATTGCGTAAAATAAAGTTTATAGATTTGTGAACATAGATACTTAAACCACCACCAACGTGGGTTTGACACGGTTGGTGAATTGACACGTAATTACTTAGCTCATAATTAGAATTTATTTCATTACTTTTCAACCACGTTTCCGTGAGACTAATTATTTTAAAATCGTGGTTTAGATCATGCAATAAGAATTTTAGATTATCAAAATTTTTATAAATACTTCGAATGTTTAGATTGAAAATTGAAAAACTTTTTTTATTTTTTATTTTACAAAGAAACTGAGTAGATTCAAATATTGAATAATACTCACTTTCAAAACTTTTTTGAATGAAATAGTCATCATCACACTCAATATTAGAATTAAGTCGAAGATTATCATCCATTTTTAAAAAAGTAAAATATACTAATCATGAAAATAAGATATTAAAATATTAGGATTATACATTTATACTTTTCTTAAGTTTATCGTATGAAATACTTGCAAATTTTCCTGCCGCTCGTTCCATTTTCATTTGTTCTCTCAGCACCTTCCTAATTTGCAATGTCTCAGCGCAGAAATCTTCATTTATATAGATAATTTTTCCTTTTAGGTTAGGGGATTTTTTTAAAATATTTACTGTATCTTTAAAGTCTAGAAGCTTAATGATTATAGTTCTTGGTCTAAGTGAATCTTTATGACCAGTTCTATGTGCCCTTTCAATTTTAATATCTTTTAGACCTAAATAATTTTCAAAAATGTTTTTTACCTTTGTTTCACTGTCATTCCAACTTTCACCTTCGCTTTCTTTAATTCCGTCGATTCTCAGATTATTCCGCCGGGATCGATCCTCTTTTTCTCTTAATTTGTTGGTAATTTTAGAAAATGCAGACTCATTGTTTTGGGTAACGTTTATTGTATTACATTTATCCCGTAAAGTAATGACGCTTCGAATTTTTTCTTCAATGAGTTGTTCATGAAAGTTTAAACTCACTTTAATATCTTCAATTTCTTTTTCTATCAATTTTATTTGCTTACTATTTTCATTGATACGCAATTCAACGTATAAAATTTTTGTGCTCAAACTTATTATGTTTAAAACGTTTTTTTCTTGCTGTTTAATCATATCTCCTATTTCCTTCTTAAACTCCTTAAACATTTTTTTAAACATTTTCTTTATTTGTTCAATCGTAACTGCCATTATTATATTGTATGTATCGCTATTAATATTTCATTAATCAAAATCTTGATTTATCCTTAAAAATAAAGTATCTAAAGAACTTAAGAGCAGAAACTTAAGAGCAGAAACTTAAGAGCAGAAATTAGCCTTTCTACACTTACTTGTGAGATAGATACAAGTGATAACTCTGCACGCTTCTTGTATTTTTTTTGGGTATTCTTTAATTCCCTCAAAAGCTGATTTCACTTTTGAACGTCCCATTTCTTTCGTTATCCTACATTCGTCCAAAAAACTTGTATTAAAAGCTTTTTTTTTCTTCACCGTCGAAATTAGATTCACTTAAAACGGAAAGAAGTACTGCAGCACAGCAGTCTTGATTTTCTATTATATACTTGACATCTCTTTTATAAGTTTTTCTGCTACTGCTTTTAAGCCTTGTTTTGCTCGTATTATCTGGTTTTCTTCCAATAGTATTCTATATCTAACATCAACATGGTGATAACAAAAGAATCTAAAGTATTTGTTTAGTATTTTTAATATTGAAATCATTTAAATGTGATAAAGTGATTTTGAAGATTTTCTTTGGGCCATAAGGCTCATTTCAAATTCAATAAGACAGATGTGATTTTTCCAAACGCCGACAGTTTTCCAAATGCCTGACAGATGTGATTTTTCTAAATGCCTTTTCATATTGTAAACATTTGATTTTTTTTTTTTTGTTTGCATGGTGCATGAAATCACTTTATCGTTTATCTTTTCTGTAATCTTACATGTAACTAGTTTTGCAGTTTTATCAATTGAAAAATATTTATCTAGAAACCTCTCAGGACTGTTTAGGTTTGAGGCTATTTTTGAATAAACTATGAAAATTAAGTAAATGACAAATTTTAAAGATAAGAGAAATAATTAAAAAGATAGTATAAACAAAAATCATAACAATAATATTTAAAAAAAAAACCTTTAAAATCTCTTCCAACTTTTATTTGGAATTCACATATTTAAATCTACTATTAAAATGTTTTCAAATCTACTATTAAACTAATTAAAAAAGGTTAAAACAAATCATGTGACTTAACACATAAATAAAGTATTTTTTTGTTAAGATTGTCCATAAAGTACGTACATAAAGGATCTTACATAAAGTACGGTCGAATGGGAGAGAGGGTCAATTATGAAAGTAAGGTGACACCAAATTAAAAAAAATATCATAAAATGTTGAGTAAGTAGTTTAAAAGGTTAGATACTTTTAGGGAAGTGGAGGGTACTCAAAAAAGTGTAAAGCAAAATGCATGGAAGGAAGGAGGGGGGGGGGAGAGGAATAAGGAATCAAAAAAAAAAGCTTACGCTTTTTATGGACGACTCCTTAACCAATCATTGACATTGTTTAGAAGTATTGTTTTAAAGAAACTTATCATACACTACAATAAGAACCACATGACATATTACACAAAATAATTGGATAAAAATTAAATTCTGAAAAAAAAATTTCTTTATGTTTTTTTTTATAAGCCATAGGAAAAAATGCATTATTTAGAAATTATAAATAAATGTTTTAATGAGCGTAATTGTTTAAATTTTAAAAAAAAATCGTTTAATATAAAATAATAACTTTATGGAAATTTGATATTTAAAAACATCAAAAGAGTAGAGCTGGCTCGGAGCCAGCTCCAACAGGAAATATTTTAGCTCTAGCTCCGGCTCAGCTCTGTGTAAAATCACCAGCTCCGGATAGCTCCAACTCCAGCTCTGGAGCTGTTCCAAAGCCCTGGTTTATTATTAAGTTATGTTTGATATTTGAAACTGTCGTCGAAATGCACTTTAAAGTCGTAAAAACATAAAAGTCATTAAAAATAAAATATATGGGTATATGGTTTGGCAAAGTAGTAATTGTTATTTTTTATATCTAAACCACAGCTTTTTTTAATCTCATATCCTTTTTATTCATAATAAATGACATTAATAGTTAATAATATAAAAAATAAATTAAAATTTTTAAATAATCTTTAATAAAAAAGACAAAAAAAACGACAGCTATAATTACGTATAATTACAAACTATTTTATTATATATATATATATATATATATATATATATATATATATATATATATATATATATATATATATATATATATATATATATATATATATATATATATATATATATATATATATATATATATATATATATATATATATATACATATATATATTTTAACACAATATTTTTATAGTATTAGGGGAGACTTGGGCAAAATGACTGCTTTAACAAATTTTTTTCTTACTAATTTATATTCAAGAATAGTAAAATTAATTTTACATAAAAATCTTAGAGTAGTCCTTGGTGATATTCAATATACTAACATTTACTTATTTATATAAAAAAAGTAAGATAATTTTGTTTTTACACAACCTTAACAAATCGTCATCTTGCCCCAATACTAGGGCAAAATAACTTTAACCTTGGGGTAAGATGACAACATTGAAAATAGTTTAATAGTTTTTTAACTTTTAAATATGTTATAAATAGTTATAAATATGTTAATATGTTAAATATGTTATAAATATGTTATAAATATGTTTTAAATAGTTTTTTAACTTTTAAATATGTTACATGGTTTAACAGATGATAACTGTGTTTTTACATCTTACCAACGATCAAAATAAACGTAATGCAATGTAACGTAATGTTAAAGTATTTAATTGTACCGCTAACAACAGTCACAAATAAAAATAATTTTTTTCATAATTGGAACATTTACGTGTCACTACTGTTAGCATTTATAGCACGAATTCATTCTTCTGTTGCAGGGTCACATTATTCCTCTGCACATGAAGAACATTTTGTAACATCATCCTTTGATGTTGACGCAACTAGATTGTTTGTCTTGGATTTTATGTTGGATTTATATTAGAATTAGACATACAGGAATTTTGCTTCAGTTCAATAACACCCTATATAGCTTTACGAACTTCTTTTTTATTCTGTTTTTTTAAACTTTTTTTTCTTCTTTCTATTTTTTCTTTGTTTTAACAGTTTTTTGAAAGGTTTACTTGTAAGAATACTTGAGATCATTATTTGCTTTTTTTTTTTTCTTTCATTTTTTGCTTTAGCCAATGTTTTGAAATTAAAAAGCTTTTGTTATAAGTTCTTCTGGATGATTTATATGATGTTTTTCTACTCCTTGGGTCTTAGGATTAGCATTATTGTTATCAGTTTGATTTCCAACAACATCATGGTTAGTAGTTTTTGCAGCGCAAAGTCATGTTTATTAATTGCAAGAGGATTATAAGACTCAATCCTACATTCTTTAATCCCATTAACGGCATTTCCTACTTCTCAGCAAAGTTAAAAGTTAGTTTTCTACACTGTTTCTTTGTTTATCTAAAAAACATTTTGTTCATTGCTATTATGTAGGATTTAATTCTATCCTGCTGTGCAGCATTAAAGACTTTTCTAAATCTTCTTTTATGAACCGTCATCTCTTAAAAGAAAGTTTACCGTTCTAGTGAAAATAATTTCAGGACTCGGACTTTTCATATTCAAATACAGGTTTAACAACAGAGTTAAAGCTCTCCAACTTTCCCCATCATCTTGCCCCAGACTGCCTGTTTAAAGATATTCGTTTTCCTTGCCATAAAGGAAAGCAATTAATTGATTTTTTTTTTTTGGTGGATGGGGGGGGGGTAATAAGTAGCTACATTGAATTTCAAAACATCTCTACGTTCAAGAGATGGTTGATCAATACATCCTATTATTTGAAAATAACTGAAAAGCGGTTTTTCCTTAACTCGAGGAAAAACAAAACAAAACCTATTGCCGTTTTTCGCAGGACGCAGAAATGTTCCAAATTATTCTTCTGAATACAAAACTTATTTAGGTGCTTTAAGAAGTCTTAATGGTCTTTTCACAGAACACCGCGGATAAGAATTTAATTGGAAGTTCACGTCTCCTTCTTAATTGATGCCACATAACTTGCCTAGAGGTGAGGTTTAAACCACGGATGCTTTGTGGCTAAGGCAAGTGCGTTACTATTGAGCCACGGCTGCTAATGTTTCATAATTATTCTTTGCACATTTTTGGACTTCTTGTTTTACAATACTCTCTGCAATAGGTAATCTCACAGCAAAATCAACATGCTACTAATTATATGGGCCTGAGCTATACTTGATTAGAAAAAACGTTTCACTGTTATATCAGCTGTCTCTGTTACTTTGTGGACATATAAAAATATTTCTGGTCTCTTTCCCTATATATCTTTTTGTCTCTATTTACCCCGTTTTACGGTAGACTAATTTTCAGTAATTAAAGCAAAAAAAAAAAACTTATTATTTTTTTAACATACTAGAATTACATTCTTTGACATACTTGTTTCTATTTCAAATTGCGTTTAAGAAAAAAGGTTATACTTTTTATGCATAACTTTTTTTCACATGTATGAAAAAGATAAGAAGAGGGGTTTCGGGGGGATGGTTGTAAAAAAAAGAATTTTTGGCGTCCGAATTAAAGTTTTGCAGTCAGGCTCATTTTTTGTCGCTACGCTACTGATGTAATTCAAGTATTTTTTATGCCTCTGGGATTGCCAGGAAAAAAAAATCTATAATGATATGTCATGGAAACCAGTTATCAAGATCAAATTGATCTAAACCTGATGCACAAATCTGTCGGTTTTACATATGAAAACTAACTGCAGCTACAAAGTAAATCTAAAGGTTTGAAATTTTTTTTCATAAATCTTGATAAGTAATGTTGAATGTCTAGACGACATAATGTCTTTATTTTATTCTTTCATTTGTTTTAATGTGAATTCATTTTCATTTTTACTTGCATAATTACATAGGATTTGCGATTAAACAGTACTCAATTAGCGATATTTTTTATTTTACTTAGAACCTTTATGAGTTTTTTCTCTGACACGCTAAAAAATATTTTATTAACTTTTTAGAATCAGCAGGTCAAAATTAATAAATGTCACATATTTTTATCTCAGAAAGTTTATAGTTATTTATCACATACCTAGTATAAATAACTTGATTAGTTATGCATTTAATTAACGTAATCCACCAGAAACGGTTTTCATTACCATTATAACATTTACGGTTAAAGCCTAGATTAAAAAAATATTCTGTTGATGTCCAAAAAATTAAATAAGCTTAAACAGGATTGTTGGTTTTCAAAATAACATCAAATAACAAATAGATTTAGATTTTACAAAATCTAAAAAATTTTATACTCATTCTGATGTCAAATAAGAATGTTTTATAAATTAAAACGGCGCACAGTGAGTCAGAAAGGTGAAAAAACGGCAAAAATTGTATAACTATCATATATATACATACATGTGATACATCAATGCAGTTGTATTTTTGGTCAAAAAATTAAAATTTGCTAATAAAAATAATTTTTACGCGTACCTATACGCGTACAACGCGTGCTTACGAGTGTAAGTGTCATTTACGCGGGAAAAATTTGATTTAAATAAAACAATCGGATTCCTTGATCCAAAATATTACATATTTTTTAATATAAATTTTACTTGTGTCTAAGGCTCGTACTACACTGTTTAATCGCATGTGTATACGTGTTAGAGTCTTTTACGCGCACAAAGAATGTTTTAATTTAAAAAGATTATATTCTTCAAACCAAAACATTTACTGATTAAAAAGAAAAATTGAATTCAAAAAATAAAAATACAGCTTAATATTATAATAATATTAGAATATATTAAATACAATATAAATATTTATCTTATCTAATTTTTCTTTCGAGAAAGCAAAAAAATAAATCCTTGAATTAATAAAAAAGTTTTATTTCTTTATTACGGAATTAACAAAGATAAAACTTCAGGGGTAAGAGTTTTTCCATTTTTAAACTTTTTTTTTCAAAAAATGTTAGATATTACAGGATCACTTTTAATCAAGAGGTATTGGTACTGTTTTTTCACATCATTCTTTCTAGATATCTGAATGTTTCAATCTAGCTTTTCAAATTTCCTTAATCAGAACCTCTAGTGACTCTTCAGAGTAGTAACTAATTTATAGTTCAAATATCTGCACACCATGTTCCAAGAGTTTATGAACAGATGGGGGAGTTATATACCAGCAATAGTTTTTGAGTATAAAGGCTGTAGTTTTATAGCAATAGTGGCCAAAATTTTCAGAGTTCAACTCATTACAGAAGCATACTGATACTAGGATTGTCCTCAATTTAATAACTACATCTACTGCCACTTCTATTATATTAGCGAAAATTCCAGCATTTTTAAATGCCCTTCTGGCAGTGTTCCCATCGTTAGTATTGCGAAAACCTTTTTGGGTATAGCAACTTTAAGACTTAGCTTCTCTCATAAACCTCAGTTGAAGTACTTTTTTCTATTTTTTACTAATGCTGTTTTAGCAGGGTATTTGGCAAAGTACATTTATAATGTCTAACTTATATCCTAAATGTAAAATATATTTAAAATATCTGAGCCAGCAATGCAGAGTAAAAAGGCACAAAGATAAAGCTTTTTCATCAACTGGTTTAAATCTGATCAATGCTGTGTTATTCAGTTTACTGGGCTTAGCTCAGCATTGATTGGGAGGACAGAGTGTTAGTGAGGGCATTAACCACTTTACGATCAAACGTGGTTAAATCTAGTTAGATCTTAAATGTGATATTTGTATCCGGTTTGCCTTACGTTACTTCTAACTTTACCTCAAACTTGACTAGCCTGTTCATTTTTCCTTTTAAAATTTCATATTCATTTCTTATGCAACATGCCGTCAACTCTTGCATATTTCGATTTTCGAGGTTTGATAATTAGCACCATCTGCTTGAGTATTTTTACTAATAGGAACTAAAGGTATTACTTTTGTGATGAATGTAAGCAATGAACTATTGTTCGCTACTTTATATGCAAGTTTTAATTAAAAACTAAAAATACAAAGTAATTAAAAAGTCTTATTTCAATTGGGGCAAGTTGGGGCAAATTATTTTTATTTTTTTTTTTTTGCTTTTATATATACCCATTAATGAAAAAATGTTAAAACTCCAATGGAATCTAGAGGAATCTATTAGTTTTTAGACTAAACTCATAATTAAACTAATTTAAAAAAATCAATTTATGACATATTTTTGAGATCTCAGTAATGAAAATCTAAAATTAAAATTTATTGTCAAAAATGTTATTAATAGTTACCAAACATCTTAAACATATGACTTCGAATTAAATTTTGAACTGTTTTTACCCATATCAATCTTAAAAGAGTGACACTAAAGCAAGACTTTTGTGAACGAGTTTTCCGAGAAATAAAGTTAAAAAAGTAAGTCGTGATAAAAGGCGTATAAATTAGTAATATCTTAAAAATTAATCACATAAAAATTAATTATTGTCTTTTAGTGATATTTAGTTACATTATAGCTTAATTATTTTCTAGCGAGGGTTTTTTATGGGGTTTTTTCGCCGTTTTTATGGATTTTGACTCACTATGCGGCGGTTGGAGTCTAAGCACAATATTACTCAAAAAAATCGATTTTCTTTGTTTTTCCATATTTAAAAGACTAAAAAAATTTACGTAACGTTTTCTATTTAGGTGAGGGGGATGTCAAAAAAAAAAAAATAAAGAACTTTTGAAAAAAAAGAACTATTTTTTTAAAAAAACATTTTTTAAAAAAAAGGACTTTTTTTAAAGTTATTTTCCCTTCCCCTTTTTATCCCTTTACATATGTTTGGAACTACGGTCCCAAAATTTATGATAACATTGTTTTGCTGATTCTATTCATCGTAATTATTTGTTAAAAATTTTCATTTGCATTATAGTGAGCATATAAATTTTTAATAAATTTATTTATTTCAAATGTAGTGATTTTTTTAAATAGAATGTTCTGTGGCAAGTGTTTTATTTTTACCTAAAAATATTATATTAATTTTTTACTCCGCAAAATTTTGTTTTAATACTTTTGGACATTAAAGTTAAGCCCCTTTTATCTTTCGTTATTTACTTAAAAATTTATATCTAACGACGACGCATTGCAACGCAGAGTACGGACGTGTAATACGGACGGAAAAGTAACAAAAAAAAAACATGACAAAAAATTTTACAATAACGCAACTAAAAGATATAGGGTAAACTGGGGTAAAGTGAGCTGTTTTTTATATTTAAAGGAAATATTTTCAAAATGAAAGCCAAAACATTTTGCAGTTTTCAAAATTTACAGCATTCAAAGTATTAGGTACAATATAAAACAAAGTACTAAGATTAAAAAATATTATTACAATATTAAATATCCCAGCTAGCACATATGCGTTGTTAAAACATTAAAACAATGTCATGCGTTTCGTTGGCCCAACATAGGCTGCCAACGTTGCTTTTTTATCATTATGGTTACAAATGCGACGTCGCCAACAACTAAAAACCAATCTTGATATATCGTTTATTTATAAGCTTTTATAAGTTGGAAAATGGTTATCTTTTCTACGTTAATTTAACGTTTTAATTCATACGTTGACCCAACTTGAAATATGTTTATAACCAATAAGTAAAAAAATTAGTCAACAAAATTAACAATAAACGAAGTATTTTCTTCTTTTGATTTTACAATAATTACTCTAATTGTAAATTTTAGCACTAGAGGCCTTTCAAAAAATTAAAAATTTTAGCACTAGAGGCCTTTCTTTTTTTGAAAGGTCTCTAATGCTAAAATTTATAATTAGAGTAATTTTTGTAAAATCAAAAGAAGAAAATACTTCGTTTATTGTTTATTTTGTTGACTAATTTTTTTACTTATATATATATATATATATTCATATATCTATATCTATATCTATGGTATTGTGGTTTAACCTCCTCCGGCTAATTGCTATATAGAGGTCACTATCAGAAGTCCGCAAAGACTAGTTGAGCTCCCGAAGGAGCGTCATACCCGCTCTACGGACTGAGAGTAAGGTGAATTTGGGAAGAATGAATATATGTTAGAGTAAAAGATAGAAGTAGTTGAGTTAGTAAGTAAGCGGACCCCAGTGGGCACACGACGTTATTTAGACGTTGATTTACAGTTGATTTTTAGTCGCGACGTCGTATAACCAAAAATCGACGTTGTATCAAGTTAAAAAATTTGTTTAAAACTATCAAATAAAATCGACGTTGATTCCACGTTAATTCAACGTCTATATTACGAGTTCGATGCAATATGAGAACTAAAATACGCATGCGTTACTTAAAATTTTTTTATCAACATAACAAATAACGAGCAAAGACTTAACAAGTTACTTATTAGCCCAATAAAAACAAGTAAAGTCACACATGCTAATAAATTAGGTCATCTGTTGCCTTTTTATAAGGTTTTGAATTTGACAATTTAACAATAATACATGGCTTAACTTGTGATGCAGTTAGTTAGGTAAATATTAAATGGATATTTCTTTATGACCGTATTATTTCATAAGTGTGGATTACAAGTAGAGACTACTTGATATATTATATAAATATAAAATATATATTATGTATGTTTTTCTTATATATATATATATATATATATATATATATATATATATATATATATATATATATATATATATATATATATATATATATATATATATATGTATATATATATATATATATATATATATATATATATATATATATATATATATACATACATACATATATATATATATATATATATATATATATATATATATATATATATATATATATATATATATATATATATATATATATATATGTATGTATGTATGTATATATATATATATATATATATATATATATATATATATATATATACATATATATACATTATGCATATATAATATATACATACACTATATATGTATATATACATACATAATATAAATATATATATATAATGGATGATGTTTTACAAATTAATGATTTATCAAGCTTTTTTACCAATCCATGTGATTTAAAGAGTTAAAAAATATTTAAGAGTTAAAAAATATTTAATAAATATTTTTTATATAAAAAAATTTTTATTAAATTTTTAAAGATTTTTCTTGTAAAGTTGTATAAAAAAGAATTTGTGCATGCTTCTTTAGTCCATGATATTGGTTGGTAGAAGGATCAACATAAAAATTTAGCAAATTTTAGCAACTGTATAATGTATCATAACGTACAGTTTAAAGTTGTATTTTTCTGTTAGCTATTTTACATGAACAAATTTTTAATATATAAGTATTTTTTCTATTATATTTTCTACTATACTTTTCCAATTGAAAAAGTATAGTAGGGCATGCAAAATGTTTATTCGAGCTGTTTAGATAGAAAATACAGAGAAATAAAGATAGAAAATTCGATTGATAATTTTTTGTGCTGGCCATCATTAAATGTAATAAATTGTTTCAATGAAATGCATAAACCGCATCTAACTAACACAGATTTAACCATCTGAATAGTAAGCAAATACCTACTCCTGTAACGCAAAAAAAGAAACAGAAAACAATTTTTATGCATACTCCACATACTGTAGCTCAAGGTATTAATTGTCTGTCTGCAAGTTGATTTAGGAAGAAAAGATTCTGAACATTTTTTTCTATGCTTCAGTGATTTACATATTTCTTTGGTTGCTAAATTAATACATTTAATTTAATTTATGAATAATGTTTTATTTTATAAATTTTTTGTTCTTGTGTTTCAACGCTTTTAGAAATTAATTAATGTTTGGTTCTTTTGTCTTTCTGATATATCTTTATTGTTAGAAAGAGATGTTAGTAAAAACTCTTTCCAGTAATTAAAGTAATATCATGACAAATAGTTCTGAAATTCTATGGATGAACTTGCAGCAGTAATTTAATGATTATGATAACAGTTTAAATGATTCTTGGGTGAGCTCAGAAGTGATGGGTTGTTTCAAACCATGACTTTTTGCATTTTTTTTTATTGTTTTTTGATTAAGTATTTATTAATAAGTTAGCCTAAGTTAATCTACTTGTAACTTTTTATAAATGTACTTTAAAAATAATGTGGTGTAATTATTTTCTTAAACCTTTAGGTTAACAAACTTTCCTAAATTGGAGGTAAAACCATTAAGACGAACACAAATAAATGTGATGCAAAGGTTTGTTAAAAGTAGTTTTAAATAAAAAATCTTTTGAATCTTTATATTATAGTTTGTTTTAAACTTGTGTTAAAAATATGTGTAGCATATATTTTTAAAAGTTTGACGAATTCTAATTAGACATAAAATAAATCTTTTTTTTTTATGTCTGATTATAATTTTTTTTGTAACTGTTTTCTCTTACTTTTGTATTTCCTTGAGCTAAAGAGCAACCTTAAAGTACAAAGGTTGATTTGTAACGCATACTAAACCTTTTTTTTTATTCTATATATACATACATATATATGTACATAAATAAACATACATATATATGTATGTATATATACATACATATGCTTATACGAATATATATTATATATATATATATATATATATATATATATATATATATATATATATATATATATATATATATATATATATATAATAATAATGGTGCAATTTAAAGTTTTTCCTTTTATTTATAAAGTTGTACTTGATAAAAATAAATAAATGAAGTTAAACATTTTGAATATTTATTGATTATTATGACAAATTATATAAAATATATATAAAGTATAAATATTTTGCAAAAACACTTTTATTTGCAATAACTGCTTCATTGCATTGTGGCGTGCTTGCAATTTATTTTTAGAGTTTTTGTCAACTCTGGGTTATTATGCCAGATCTTGATAATCTCTTCCATAAGATCTTGCTTATTAGTAAGATTTTTTTTTCCCAATCTTTTGCTTTACTATTTCCCAAATGTTTTCTATGGGGTTAAAATCATGTGAATTGTCTGGCCATAGCAATGCATCAACTAAGCCATAACAGTTTTTATTGTGTGGCAAGTTGCACCATCTTGCATAAATATAAAATTTTTGACATTATTTTTAATATTTTTGAATTTTTTTGTCACTTTTTGACTTTTTTGGCTGGACATCAATCCCTCTTCTTTTAGCCTTCTACAAATGGTCCGGTCTGACACAACAGTTACAGCTTCATGGATAAGCTTAGTGGCTTTTTTTCTGTTTACCAGGCAGATATTTCTGATTATACTGTCCGCTCTTGGTGTTTTCTAGCGTTTAGAAAGTGGTCTCCTTGGACCAAACTCTTCCCCTGTATCAATTCTTTTTCTTACTTGCATTACGGTTTGGTAAGAAACCTTTGCGGTTTGTGCAATTTTTCATTGAGAATATTTTGTATTTTGTAAAAGACATGTTTATCAATTTTTAATGTAACTGTAATAATAATAACAATGTATAATGCAGGTTGTTGACCAATGGTTTATAATCGAAATTTAATATGGCTGGCGGTAAAGGTAAAAAGAAGTTTAAAGGAACAAACATTAGGTATCTACTTTTAAGTTAAGTGTAAAATTATATATTTTTTAAAAATCACAGTTCGTTTTTTTAATGCTATTTTATTTTTAACTTTTTGATGTATTTGATGCAAATTACTCAGGCAATACCTTTTTTATAGAGAGCGTTTTGTCAATTAAAGTGACTGCTACAGTTGCCGAAATAAGAAAAGGAATAATGACTTTATTAAAATACGCACTCGACAGATCAAATGGTGGTGTTCGGCGCGTAAAAGGCAATTCACCCGATGTATAACATTTATACTTTTTCCTAGTTGTTCTGGAACTATTGATAATAGTTATTATTGATAAATTGATAAATATATTACTGATAAATAAAACTTTTTTTTTTCAAACATTTTACTTTATTTGCATTGTATATGAAGTCCGTTGAAGCAATTTAGTTGTATCTGATTAATATACGTGAAATATAATATCCTCTGCGCAAATTATTGCTTTTTTATTGTATTATTTTATTGCAATTAAAGTTGAGATAATTTTTTAGTTACTTGGATTTAACCAAAATAAAAAACAAAAATCAACGTTGAATTTACGTTGTTTCAACGTTGTTCTAACGTCTTATCAACTACGTATCAATCGAATATATCACCTATTCAAAGTTGAAATATGGTTGATATATAGTCGATAAGACGTAAGATCAACGTTGAAACGACGTAATCATCGATGTTGTTTCAACGTCGTAGTTTTCGACGTCGGATTTTATTTCCAATTCAACCAAATTTCAACGTTGTTTCAACGTGGTATATGGTCGGTTTGCGACGTTGTTTCAACGTTATTTCAACGTCATTATGCCTGCTGGGACAGGATCGCACACGATGTTAGAGAGTACAATACATACTGTTAATTAGGTTTCCTAACTAATGTACACCGACAAAATTGTGATTGAAGCTCACATTACATGAGCTCTTCCTCAACTTTCTTTGTCGTCTAAATCTATACCTACATCTATATTTTTAATTATGAATTAACGTTGTCAACGCTCGATCATCCAAACTAAAAATCATGTTTGTGTTGATTGTGGTTTGATATTTTAATAATCACTGAAGATTTTATTTAAGTTATATAATTACGCAATAGCAATGTTTGGTCGCATACATTGGATCAACGTTAGGCTTAGTTCATAAAAAAAATCAAATTTTTACGATGTTTTTACATACATTAGAAAAACGTTGATTTATATACATTGAATCAACGTCGAATTATATACATTGAATCAACATTGGGTTTAGATCGTAAAAACAATCAAATTGAAAAAGAAAGACTTGAACAATGAAAAAATAAATCAACTATCAATAACAAACGTAAATTATTTTACTGGAAAAAAAATTATAAGAGAAATAGTGAAATAACAGTTAATGGCCACAAAGGGTGATGCTCGTTCATACAACTAACGACCTACAAAAAAAAATAAAAAGATGCTATGCAGGTGAGTGTCTTACATCAAAAGATGGATTTAAAAGATTAAACGATGAAGAAAGTAAATGCTTTAAAAGAAAGATCAAGCAGCAAGGCAAATACAAAATAAAAAAACTAATTTATCAGAAATAATAAACACGAGTTAAAGATGAAGTAGCTTAGTAGATAAAGTACACTTTACCCCAATGTGGGGGTAAAGGGAACTATTGAACATGTTTTTTTTTTATATATTCCAGCTAGCACACTTACTTTGGGCCAACGTATGTAAAACCATCGCAAACGTCGGCTCTTTTTTCCCATGCAAAACCAACGTTGATCCAATGTCATTTGGTTAATGATAAAATTATTACCGACGGAGCTAAAAACACCTGGCAAATTTAGATTGGTCCAATGTATATAAAAACATCGCAAAAAGTTGATTGTTTTTACGATCTAAACCCAATACTGATTCAATGTATATATTTCGACGTTGATTCAATGTATATAAATCAACGTTTTTCAATGTATGTAAAAATATCAAAAATAATTGATTGTTTTTACGATTTAAACCCAATTTTTATCGAATGGGTTTTTTCTCGATATTGATTCAATGTATATAAATAATCGTTTTTCCAATATATGTTAAATCATCGCAAAAATTTGATTGTTTTTCGATCTAAACCCAACGTTGATCCAATGTATATATCTCGACATTGATTCAATGTATATAAATCAACGCTTTTCCAATGTATGTAAAAACGTTGCAAAAAGTTGATTGTTTTTACGATCTAAACCTAATGTTGATTCAATGTATATATTTCGACGTTGATTTAATGTATATAAATCAACGTTTTTCAATGTAAGAAAAAATATCAAAAAAAATTGATTGTTTTTACGATCTAAACCCTACGTTGATCCAGAGTATATATTTCGACGCTGATTCAATGTATATAAATCAACTTTGATCCAATGTATGCAAATACATCGCAAAAAAGTGACTCTTTTTACGCACTAAACCCAACGTTGATCCTATATATGCGACCAGTTATTGCTATTGTCAAATTATATAACTTAAATAAAATATTCCGTGATTATTAAAACATCAAACCACAATCAACACAATCATGACTTTTATTTTGATGATCAAGCGTTTAATTCATTTATTGGTTTAAGCCAATAAGCCAATTATGTGTATAGCAACATATCGCACCTTCTAACATCATGTGCAATCTTGTCCGCCTTCTGTATGCTATTTTTCTAACACGACTTCTTCTGTCTTTTACTCTAACATTCTTCGTTCTTCCTAAACTCACTTTACTCTTAGTCCGTAGAGCAGGTAATGACGCTATTCTTTAGCTGAACTTGTCCTGGCGGTTCTTGGTAATATGGCCTCTGTATGGCAATTAGCTGGAGGAGGATAAATCACAATATATATATATATAGGAGGATAAATCACATTATATATATATATATATATTGCATACATTAATTGGCTTTAGCCAATTATGTGCATAGTAACATATTGCACCTTCTAACATTGTGTGCAATCCTAACATCGTGTGCAATAGCACCTTCTAACATCGTGTGCAATTCTAACATCGTGTGCAATAGCAGGTAATGACGCTATTTATTAGCTGAACTCGTCTTTGCGGTCCTTGGAAATGTGGCCTCCGTATGGCAATTAGCTGGAGTAGGATAATCCACAATACCTATATATATATATATATATATATATATATATATATATATATATATATACATATATATATATATATATATATATATATATATATATATATATATATATATATATATATATATATATATATATATATATATATATATATATATATATATATATATATATATATATATATATATATTGCATACATTTCAATTTTAGATATGATTGATTCAAGTAATGATGTTCAATTTCATGTTTCACCTAAAGTTCCTGTTAAACGCAAAAATGGGTTTGCTAAGCTTGCAACATTGTGTGGTTTTAATCTGTGCGAAGAAAAAACACAGTCAAAGCGAAATATAAAAGAGGAGTTATAGTAGAGTTCAATTATAAAAGCAAAAACTTGGTTATTCGATGAATTTTGGTACAATTATGAAAACGATATTCCAATGTTAGCCTCTAAAGCAAGAGAGGTATGTACTTCACTTGCTAGTTCGGTACGGCCAGATTCCTCATTTAGTGTTGCTAACTTTATTCGTCGCAAAGAAAGAAGTAACTCAAGCTCGAGAAACTTGCGGTACTCGATGCTACTCAAAGAGAAGAATTGAAATTTTACTTTAAAACTTTGTATTTAACTGAAAATGAGGAAAAGTATTTTAACCAGTATTTTAAAAAGTATTTTGCTTTTTTGAACCATCCTACTAAATTCGTTATATTAAATAAATTAAAATAAGCGGTTGTTGTAGTTAGTTAAGTTGCAAATTTTTTTAAGTTAATTTTAAAGTTACTTTTACTATTTTAACTTTAACTTTTTTAATGTTATTTACATCAGTTATTTAAATATTTTTTTTAAAAGACTGTCTGGTTTATTGTTCTTGCTTTGGAAATGGCTCTGCATTTTGCAATTTTGTTCTAAGTTTTGCATTTTGGCTTTTTTTATTCAGCGTGGTTGTTGTTAAAAACCAATCTAACCAAAATCAAAGTTATTTCTTGAAATGACTAACTAGAATAATTGTTAGATAATAGAATAATAAAGGAATAATTAATGTCTGGAATAGACTATTTGAAATTAGTTAATTCCAGACAACAGTTTTATGAATAGATATTAATAAATAAACAAAAACAAAAAAAAAATTATTTCTGTTAGAGTGGTTGTTACGACCAGGACCAGGGTGGTGAAGGGGTATCACACCCCAAGCTGTTATATATGCATTTGAGTTAGCGCATTAGCGTTAACAACAACCACACTGATTAAGAGAAGCAAAAAGCAGCAGCATAGCTACAAATATGCACGACTCTTTTATGATAAATTTTTATCAGTGCCATTAACTTATTTCCTCGCGAAAAAAAATTAGTACTAAAACAAATAAACCAAAAAAAAATGCCTTTTTAAAGGTTTTTTGCAAAAATCATTCTTTCTAAAAAGTTAAAGACCTCAATTATTAGAGAAAAACAAAATATTAGAGAAAAAAATAAAAGGTACAACCCTCTTTGCAGGAAACAAATTTAACATGCAATTTCATTGGGACTACCCAAATGCTGTCATGATAAAGTAAGATCAAAGTAAAGTCTAAAAGATAAAGTAAAATAATTATATAAAAAAAATAGATTCCAAAAATTGGAGTTCTCCAGTTGGCTCTGAAAACAATTTTAAGATTTACTTTCATTAAATTTACACATATGCTGGAAGTTTCAGAGCTCTAGCTAGTCCGGAAGGTAGTGAAAAATCAATCGCAAGATTCCGGGACAACTGATAGCCGACAAACATCTTGTAAAGTCAAAATGAAGTTTGAAAAAAAAAATTACAAGTGTATTCTAAAGCGCTATTTTAATTGAATAAGATTTTATTTGTCCTATTGTCTTTGTGCGGGTTGGACACCAATGCAACAAAAAGTAGGTTATTAGGGTGCCCACAACCTATATTAGAAGATTAAACAGCTTTTCTTACCGTCTTTTTTTAAATAGAAATTTCATTATATATGATAAAACGCAATATAATTTCATTATATATGATAAAACGCAATAAAAGATTATATCTGATAAACACTCCTTTAATCATATAAATTATAACTTATAGTTTAAATGACTTATAATTTTTTGAAAACTGTTGTAGCAGTCGATGTCCTTGCGGGTACCAAAAATATTATATTGCGTCATATTACCATAACAAAATACTTGATTGAAAAGGCAAATACAAAGAAAAAAACTGGAGAAAAAGCGCGCTTTAACGAAAAGTGACTTAGTCAGGGTTTACACATGCATAAATTATCCATAGCTAAGAAATTATGCTTCCTTTCTTCCCCGACAAAGTTTCATTATAGCCACTAACCTATTTCTACTTAACAAAAAAAAAAAGAAATAAAAAATCAATGATTATTTACCAGCTTCTATTAGTACTCATGCTGCAGGGTTCCCGTCTCTATACTACTGTTATTCCCGCATGACTATATTTGTCTCTAATTATAATAAAACTACCCTTTCTGATATACGTGAAAAAAAAATTTTTCCTGATGCCCCACCACATACTTGCCCACATACCTGAAGTAGTACCCAGAAGTGCCCTCAAACAGAAAATGAATTTGAACACGCTACCTATCTCAAAATTTACGTTAAATCAACATTAAATGACTGTTCTTTAAGAAAGTAAATAATGTAACTTACATTTTACTTACTTACAAAGTAAAGTATAAAATTTCAAAGAAAAAATTACTTTTATTTGTAAAAGTAAATAACAATTTTTTTCAAATTACTTTTATGTAAGCTAATTAATGCTAATTAGTTACTTTTACACGTAAAAGTAATTTGTTGTTACGATGTAGTTTTATTTTACTTGGTAAAGTAAGTGTTATGTTTTTTAAATATTATATTTACGTAAGTTTACTTCATAAATAACTTTTTTTACATTTAAAAAGTCAATTACATTTCGATGTAAATTTTTTACATAATTATAACCAAAATTACTTTTGAAAGTAATTTACTTTACACGACTTACCATTAAAAGTAAGTTACTTTTACAAGTAAAAGTAAAAATGCAAATAACTTTTACTAGTAAAAGTAAATTACTTTTTCAGGTAACAGTTACTCATTTAAAAAACTTAACTTAAGTAATTAAGTTTTACACGTTATATAATTTACGTAAAAAAAAAACGAATTACTTTTAAATTTAAATAAGTTATATATTTTTATATAAGTTATGTAAAGTAATTTGCGCTTAAAAGTAATTTGCGTTTTTACATCAAAATAAGTAAAAGTGTCATCCCTACGTCAAACATCAGCATCACTTGTGCGTAAGAAACTAATAATTAACAATATGCTATGGAAAAAAGCTGTTCTAAAACTGCAACTTACCAAACAACATATAAAAAAGCGAAAAGAATTTTGTCAAAGAATGGTCTAAAAGAAAAATGGAGAACAGTATAGTTCAGTGATGAGATGAATATCGAGGTTGATAACCGAAAAAACCAAATTATGATTCGCAGGCAATAGCTGTAACGTATTTTTTTTTTTGCAAGTTTGATTGAACGACGTCAATGCAGCAAATTCCACCAGTTCTACGGTGGATGACGTTCCGAGAGGGCCGGTCTAATAGTCCGAGAGCGTTCAACTAGTCGTTCTTTTTCTTCAAAAAGGTGCGATATTCGTTAAATTTTGCTTGTTCTGCAGGAGTTCAGTCCCCTCTAGCAAAGATGCCCCGATACTCTTTGATATTATGGCAACTACAGGCTTGTATGATTGCTGCTTTATCTGTTGGAGTTGAGGCTGATACACGTATGACGTTCAAGGTTTGGTTGTTTTTGCTTGATTTTATTCGATTTATGTGGTTAACGTTTACTGTTGGTTGCCGTACGGCTTCAAAGAATTTCGTAACAGCGTCTTTGTCATTGTTCGTTGTGGATGAGGCAAGACCAATGACGATGATGTTTGACTCTTTTTCCTTTCTAGATTAGTTATCGACGGTGACAACTTGAATAAGTTGGTTATGTTGTTTTGCCGTTTCTGGAGTTTTACCTTTAAGGATTGCTGAAAATGATGGTGTTATTGTTTTGTTTAACTAAAGAGTTTTTATTTCTCCTTTTAGCGACTTGATTTTTTCGACTAGTTGCCTTTCTCTCTCAATACTGTCTATAACTAGGTTCTTAAAAGCCCATTGTAGCGCTGTTTTAATCATGTTTCCAACTAAAGGCTTGTAACTCTTTTCGAAAGTGTTGCTTAAGCTAATTTTGTTGATTCTGTTGTATGCTTCACTGCTTCGCGTGCAACTTCTTCAAAGTACTTTCCTGAAACCAAACTCACATAGAAATCAACAAAAAAGTCGTGTGGTAAGCTTTAAATAGCTTTAAACTCAACAAGTTTTTCGGAAAGTCTATACTCAATGGGGAGATTTAGTAACATAAACGTTATAGAAGTTAATATGTATAGTAGATAATAATAATAAAAATTTTAATAATGATGAAAAACTAGAATTAAAGATTTTAGATCGCTATTATGAAGTAAAACGGCCAAAAAAAATTTCACACCAGATTTTAAGAGAATATAAAGTTTTATCTGTTATTTAATAAATGCTTATTGCACAACTTAAAAAACAGATCAATTATACATTTGCAGAGACGTATTGTCTTTTTAGAGAGGCATTGCCTTTAGCCATTGTAAAAGCCCAGAAAAAATGTTCTGCAACAAATATAAGGGGCACAACATTTATTCTTGTTACCAAGTTTGGTTTTCGGCAATATTAACTTACTAGGAGAAACTTGTTAAAGAATCAAAAACCAACCCAAAACTTCTTCTTGCACATGCGCAAAATAAGCAATTTCAAAGTAACTTTAAAATGCTGCTTGTTTAATCTTTTGTTGTGAATTTTCTTCAAATGAAACAATTATTTTCCAGATTATTAAGGCAAGCTTTAATCCTTCTTTTTATTGTAATTAATTTAAAAGTCTTTTTTAAAATTTTATAGAATTTTTAGATACAGATTAGGAAAAAATCTTTCCATAAAAAACTGCACGGAATAAAATAATTATTTTTTTGAATTGGTAATATTCTCCGGTAGCTTTGTTTATATAAACAAAAAAAACTTCATTAGAAATTTTTTTTTATTCTTTACAAACCGCCAGTTCGGAATGCAAGTGTCGTACCTAAAATTTATTAAAATTATAAATAAATATACAACTATATAATTTATGTTAATTTAATGTTATAAAATTTTAAAATTTTTATTGTTATGTAACGTTTCAATATAATGTTATACAAAATGAATTTTTTTTATTAACATAATGTTAAATTTACATAAATTAGGTAACTGCATATTTATATATAACTTTAATAAATTTTAAATACGGCATTTGTATTCCGAGTTGATGAAACGTATGGTACGTTTTGAAAGATACATCGTACGGTTTACATTTTGGTTATTACTTTATTATTTATTAGGTTATACATATAACCTAAAAAGTCATTTCAATTCATTAGATTATAAACCTTGAAATTTATTTAAGCTAGAAACTCTCATTTAAAAAATATATACAAGAGATTTTTAACAGATTCAAAAAAATCTTGTAAAAAAAATATTTACGAGTTTTTCAATATTTTTCTTTTCAAATTTTTCAAACTTTTCCGTATTATAGGAATAAAAACTACAAAATTTTTACGTATAAAAACTACAAAATAACCCAAAATTTTCAAACAAAAAAATTTAATTAACTTTAGCAACAGACTATATCTATAAAGATAACCTTAACAATGTTATATTACAATATATATAATGATAATATATACCTTAATAAAATTATTTTTTTTTAAGTTGTCTAAACATTTTACAAATATGTGTGCTCTTTGAAAGAGTAAAATAAATTAAGTTTTCTTTCTTTCTTTTTTTTTTTTTAAATACTTTTAATAAATGTTATTTAATCGTTCTTTGTTTGTGATCCCTGTTGTACTTATAGATAGTTTTTTTGATTCAAAACATATGTTGCATTTTAAATAAATAGCTAATATCTTGAAAAATAAAAATCAAATATCAGGACCAACATTCTTTGAAACAATGTACCAAAATTTCGTAAATCATTAAGATTAGAAAATTTCATCGGGCGAGAGTTTATTATTTGTATTAGTATTTTTCCATTTAATAAGCATATAGCGTGGTGGTAAAAATGTGATCATCATGATTAAAAAAGCCGATTTAATAACATGAACAAATTTTGAAATCTAAGATTTTTGATTTTACATTCTATCATTACTCAACGTAGTTCTTTTATTGCTCAACGTAGCTACCCAGCACAACCTAGCAACCATTGCACAACGTAGCTACCAAGAATTTTTACAAGTTACTAAGATTTATTATAACTATTTGATTCCACTTATCGTAATAGAAGGAGGTTGAGTTGGGGGAAAAGGAGTTTGTGCTAGGGAGTGTAGGGGCTGAGGAAGGACTGGAAATATTGATTCGTACTTTCATAAATTCAAAAAGTCAATTAATTCATAATCTATGTTTAGAAAAGAACCATTACTATGTCGAATAGATTCATTCATCAAATATAACAATATGCAATATAATTCAAAAAAATAAAAAATTGTATTTAAAACCTATTTACTTTATAGTACTTAGCTAACAATAGCTTCTGAAGTATCATCATGAAGATTTTTCCATAATAATTTAACTGATAACATTTTACATGATGCAAAATGGATTATGTGAGTATTTTAAGTACACAGTTAAAAGCTTGCTTTAAGGGTTTCGTTTACGGCCAATTTGTAAACATCTAGTTTATAATCACTTTAAATCTAGTTTAAGTTTTGATCAGATGTATCATGTTCAACTTGATGATCAGCCATTAAACTTTCTTCTTTATTCATATCAAAATTATGATCTCCTCCTGCTTTGCATTTTTTATTATATATAATGAATAAAAGAAATATCATAAAAAGCACCACCACTCCTATGCCAACAACTAAAAGAGTTGTTTTTAAGGACGACGATGAACCACCTGAGTTATTTGGCGAAACTTCTGTAAAACTTATATCTTTGCATAATGTTAGTACCACATCTTTTGCATCTTCAAATAAAACTAAAGGTGCTATGTAAGTGGTTTTAATGCAAATACGATATTGCGTGTTTATAGTACCACTATCAAATTTATACGAGTTATTGCTACTAATTTGAATGTTTACACTGTAATTTTTATTCGTTGTTAGATCTGTAATGCTTAATGTTTCTTCTTTCAGAAATTGATCATCTCCTTGATGATAAAACCATTTGATATTAAAATGCTTCCATGTTTGCTTCGTCACTTTAATCAATTTTACGCCATGAATTTTGTAGCAATCATACAGCCATAATAATTCGTATGAAGTTGTTGTATTTATGCGAAAGTATTGAGAATTATTCATAGAAGATCGTTGGCATTTTAAGATTGATTGGTTCGTTTTTTCGCAACCAACTTGTAAGTGCCATTGTGACTTTGTATTAAACGCTCTTATTTCTAAAGTTGTTATGTTTTCATTCGTAAAGTTTGTTAAAGCTAATTTGATAAATTCGTCGTTTGCAGTGCATTCTACTTTGCTACTGTGTATTTGAACAAAGTTCGTAAAAAGCACAGCAAATAACAATATCAATTTCATGCTAAACTCCAAATAGAAAAAAGCAAAATCCTTCTCTTATTTTAAATATTCATAATGGTTTTTTTGATAAAAGAAAAAGAAAAAAATCGATAACCTCCTTTATATTAACTGAGTCATTATATCAAAAAAAAAAAAAAAAATCTTCTTTGATGTTTTCTTTGATGTCGATGTTTGTTTGTTTTTTTAAAACATTAAGATTTTTTTTCTATTCTATTATTTCCTGTCAAAGGAAGTTTATCGAAGCGATTGTTATAAAAAACATTGGTTTCCATATAATATATATACATATCTATATATCTTTAATACCTTGTAAATAATTTAAGAAGTTATTATAATTGTAACAAAAATAAAAATAATTTATTAAATCATCATTTTCTTTGCAGTTTTATTTTGTTTAATTGAAGTACTTCTATCAAATTTAAAATAAAAATGAAATTTTATGCAATACAATAGATATAATTATACTGGCATTAAAACTACGTTTTATTGTAATTAGTGGCAAATCAGGGGGTATGATGGATTTTGAGTTTCTCTTTTATAATAATTGATGACATAAACTTTTTCAAAATAACTGTTTTCATTTTTAAAAATATTTAAAAACAATACTAATTATTCAAAAAATAAAATTCTGATAAATTCATTGGATGTAAATTTGTTTACATACAATTTAAATGAAAGATAGATAACTTTTTACTTTATTTCTTTCTTTTTGTTTGTTTTAATTTATTCAAATATTATTGCTATTTATTTTAACATTTTAATATTCCGACCACATTCTTTGACATTAAAAATATTTTTGATTATCTTATTTGTTTTTTTGTTTTTAATATTTTAAAATTCCGACCACATTCTTTGACATTAAAAATATTTTTGATTATCTAATTTTTTTCTCTCTCTCTCACTCTCTTTGCCATTATACATTTATTATAACTTAAATTTATGAGAACGCGCGCGTCAAGACCCCGTTCATAAAATATATAAGCTTTCAACTTTTGATTCAATCAAAATCTGACAATTGTTCGTTTTAATCTTTACGCTAACTTAAAAGATGGAAACCAAGCCCAGCTTAGTTTATGATATAAATTTGTTTAAAAATCATCCATAATGTGCACCCTTGTGGCTTATTTTTAAGATGTATTTTAATAATAGAAATAACAAGAAATCTTGATTGACATAAGTTTAAGTAACATATTTTGAATGAATATATTTTAATATACAAACTATATTAAACAAAAGCTTATAATATAGTTTGCTCATAAAATATATTTTAAGTTTTATATGCAAACTATATTAAAAGGTTTTATATAAAAATGCTATTTATTTCAAAGTAATAAAAATACAAATAAAATTTGTAACTATTTGTTAAATGAGTGAAATTTGTTATTTATTTGTTATTTATTTGTTTTATTTGTTATTTATTTATTTTATTTGTTCACGAGAGTTGAAAATTAGAGTTTGTTTCTGGAAAGTTTTTGATAAATCTATAAAAACTATATACATGGAATCATCTACATTACGGATATGTGTAGCGACTATAGTAAATCTTTGTGAAAAGTAAAAAAAGAGTCCAGCCAGCACAAACGTCCGTTAGACGTCGGTAGGACGTCCTATTGGCGTCATATATCTTTAAGACGTCTAACGGACGTCCTGTGCCTTCGAAGGTTTTTATTAAAGCAAAAGTTCTTTTTTCTAATGTTGAAAGCCTAATTATAGTTGTTACGCGCATAAACACGTAACCTTATATGGCAAATCCGTTTAAGAACGCTTTTTTTGTTTTGTTTTGTAGATTTTACTTCGTCGATACCTTTTTTCAAGGAGCAAATTCATGTTTCGCATTTTTTGTGAAATCAAGACCCGAATTATTTAAATTTATTTAAACCATTTATACTCATTTTCTTATAATAATTAAGAATCAATAATGTTAAAAAGAATTATTTCATACAGTAAACCTAATCTATCGGATAGATTAGGTTTACTGTATGAAATAATTATTTTTTGTATATTATATTAAAATTTGTTATAACTTATACACTATTAATAATGGATTCGATATTCAAGCACTTTTTAAATTCAGGTTAGGATTTTATAAAAAACGCAAAACCTAGATTTGCTCCCTGGAAAAAAGTTTCAACCATTTTACTTTTTTGCATTAAAGCATTAGATCTAGATTTTTATTTTTCACAAAATTTTTATATTACAAAAACCTGATATTACTTATTGTGTAATGATAAAGTTATTGTAAAGAAAAAAAGCTAAAAAAAGTTTTTAAAAATGGTAACGATTTATTATAATACTTAATCTGGTCTGTTAAATGTGAGACATTCATGTTTTCATTACAACAGCAAATTATCTTATCAGAAGGAGCAGCATGATATGACATTTTACTCAAAGCAATTCTGTTCAGCTATTCTTGTTCGCTTCTAATAAAAAAATTCTTAAAATGAAAGAGAAGAAAGTCTGCAGATTTTAGTGTTTAATTTCCTGAGTTATTTATTTTTACCAAGATTTAAAGTTTTAAATTTTTATTTTAGATTCACAGATTTTACAATTTTCAAATTTAAATTTTAAGCTTGTTAAAATGACAAAAAGAGATTTCTTTTTCTATACTCAACTCGTCTATGATAAAACCTCCTTCTGAATTCTGTTCTGAAAAGATCTTTTTTATCTCCAAAATGCACATGCAAACATCTTTGAAGATTTTTTAGAATTCATCTAATTGTAATTACAAAAGGTATCCTACCTTATGTACAAAAGTACAAACGCTTTGAGCCTCCGAGATGAACTTATAAATAGGAGTCATTAACTTGAATTACATATCATCCCACAAATTACATTGTTTGAGCCGGGATACCATAAGAATGCCATACAACTTGATCAGACCTAAATCTCTAATTAGATTGTCGACGCCTTTCTGGTTAAGGAAATTTGGCATTCTCTCCTCAACCGCATCTGCAAAACTAAAATTTGAGTCTCCATTATTTTTCTTGCTGCCGAGCATGCTGCTTTTAACGTAAAACAGATTACTCTTGATAATAATAAGAACTGACTGCTGAATTTAAGATCTTTCTTGAATATACACAAAATTTCTTGAAAAGATACCACTCCCAAAGTATTATTGTGCCAGTCACAGAAAATAACTTTTTGTGGAACAACAATTTGTTTTCAATTAATTTTGGCCAAATGGGAAACGAAGTTATAAATTTGTTACATCGTGTAAACTGTATATGTTTTAGGCGTAATTTCGGGATCAAAAATTAAATATAAATTTAAAATTTGAGCATTTTTTTTAACTATAATTTTGTTTTACAAAATTCCAAAATAAACGAATTGATAAAAATTCAAAATATATATTTGATATTGATATTTTTAGTCTATTTTGATTTTTTGAGGTGGTTCAACTTCATCACCTTTAAATCCATTGTACAAACAAACTATTTAAATAAGGTTTAGCCTTGATAAGTTGGCTAAAAAAATTTTTTGGACCAAAATCCTTAAAAATTGCACACACAAAAATACGGAGTTTGACAAAATTTCTAAAAAAGTTAAACACTTTAAACATATTAAAAAATTTCACTGCCTGTGGATAACAGAGTAATAAAGGTTTTGTCTTTTAATTTAACTTGAAAATAATACCAATCTGCAATGGCAGAGAACTCTTAATAAACACAATAAGCAATCAGTTTATATTCAAAAAAAGAGAATGCAATTACACGAAATCTGTTTAATCTATATAGTTGTTTTTAATTCAGAAACTAGTGCTAACAATAGAGAAATAAAAATTAAATAAAAAAAATTAAAAAGAAAAAAAAATATTCAAAATTTCAAAATTGGTTGAAAAATTAATTTAATAAATGTTGTTTAAATTTAGGTGTCTTTAACAAAATCGTATTTCTAAAATCAATATTAAAACAAAATAAAACATGAAGTAAATTGTATACATTTATAAAACTAATGTACCCTAGAAGTTCTGGTGCACACTTTTCATATATGCATAGTTCTAATTCAGAACTATATGTTTTCTTATCTGCCATTTTTACTTTATCAAACAATTCTTTCTTAATAGCACGTTAGATTTTTTTCTTAATATCGCTCGTTTAAATGTCGTTTTGTTATCGATTTTCTTGATCTGAGTATGGTTTTTTTTTATGTTGTTTTTTAACTGATAAAATATCAGTTAGATAAAATCTTTTAATTCAATTTTTATATTAAATCTTAATTTATTTCTATTATTATCCATATATGCTAACTCTTTAAATATAAATAAAACTCTATAAATATAAATAAATCTTCCTTTAATTCGTTTTAATTTAATTCATAAAGACATCAATAGTCAAACTAGGTTTGAATCCACAGACTACCCTATAATGTGCTTTCGTTTAGCACCACTTCACTCTATCGCCTTTCTCTTTGTTCTACATCGCTATCTTTCATCTCAAGACTGCACTCTTCTTGATGTTATTTCTGATCATATTGACCAAGGCCTCTCGTTTTATCCTTCAGCCAATATTGTTGTTGTCGGTGACTTAAATGCTCATCACACTAAATGGCTTGGCTCTAGTGTCAGTGACTCTGCAGGCATTAAAGCCTACATTTTTTGCCTTTCTCAATCCCTAACTCAAATGGTTAATTATCCAACTCGCTTTCCAGACAACCCAAATCATTTATTTTCTCTACTCAACTTATGTCTTGTTTCTGATCCTAATCAGTCCTCAGTTTCTCCACATTCACCCTTAGGTTCTTCGTATTAGTTTGATCTCTCTAAGATTATTATCTCATTCTTTTTCATTATCAGAGTTCCCCTATCATTGTACATCTTAAAACTACCTTAAAGCTGACTGGGACTCTTTCTGTGATTTTCTTCGTGATAGCCCTTGGGTAGAAATCTTTCGTCTCCCTGTTGACAAATGTGCTCCTTACATAACTTCGTGGATTCAGGCTGGCATGGAATCCTTTATTCCCTCTCGACGATTCCAGGTCAAGCCTCACTCATCTCCATGGTTTTCCTCACATTGTGCTGCTGCAATTGCCAATCGAAACCATTACTTCCATATCTATCAGCAAAAAAATTCTCCAGAAAACAGACATCTGTTTATTACTGCTAGAAACCATTGTAAAAAGGTTTTGTCTAACGCTAAAGCCCACTATTCTCAGGTCATGAAATCTTGTATTTCATAACAAAAATTAGGCTCTCGTGACTTCTGGAGAATCTCTAATAGTATCAGGAATAAGGGCAAATTTGTAATTCCATCTCTCTTGTATAGTTCAGACTTTGTCACCTCACCGAAAGACAAAGCTGAATTATTTGCTAAAAACTTTCCATCAATATCATCTCTTGATTCCACTAGTTGCGTTCTACCTGCTATAGCCGTCACACAGGTTGATCCATTGCTTGACATTCATATCACTCCAGCTTTTGTATCTAAAGTGATTTCCTGTTTATAATTTTCTGCAGCTTGCTGCCCGGGCAACATACCTGTTATAGTCTTGCAGAAGTGTTCTCCGGAGCTGTTGTCTATCCTTTCAAAACTGTTCAACAAGAGCTAATCAGATTCTTGTTTTCCTGCCTGCTGGAAAGCAGCATCTGTTATCTCTTTTTTTAAAAATTCTGGAGAGCGATCTGATTCGTGTAACTATCGTCCCATTAGTCTTTTTTCTATCATAAGCAAGGTTTTTGAATCTTTAATTAACAAGCACTTAATCTCTCATCTTGAATCTAATAACTTACTTCCTGATCATAGATATGGATTTTGATCTTCTCGTTCAATGGCTGATTTGCAAGCAGTAATAACCGATAGGTTTTATTGTGCATTAGAAAAAGGTAGAGAGGCTAAGGCCATCACTCTTGACATTTCTAAAGCGTTTGATAATGTTTGGCATGCTGATCTTCTCCGTAAATTTTCTTCTTACGGTGTATCTGGAAACATCTTTAAGTTTATTGAATCCTTCCTTTCCAATCGTTGTATAAAAGTTGTCCTCGATGGACAGCACTCTTCTTCTTATTCTGTAATTTCAAGGGTTTCTTAAGGTTCAATCTTAGCCCCATATTTTACATTACCAATCTTCCAGATGTTCTCACATTTAAGGTGGCATTGTTCGTTGATGATACTACCATTTATTCTTGCCACTATAAGAAGCCAACACTCTCTGATTGCTTGGAGGGGGCATTTGAGCTTGAAAAGGATCTCACTACTGCTACAGCATGGGGCTGGTGAACTTTAATTCAGATAAAACTCAATTTTTTTCAGCCAATCGTTATCGCAATAATTTAGACCTTCCTATATTTATGAACGGTAATGTACTCGATGAGTCATCTTCCCTTCATCTTCTAGGATTGACTCTTATATCTGATCTTTCTTTTCTCCAATAGCATCTGCTAAAGTTGCATCTCTTTATCAAGCTCAACACTTTCTTACTCTGGATTCTATTCTCTATCTCTATAAATCTCAAATCCAACCTTGTATAGAATACTGTTGCCATATCTGGGTCGGATCTTCTAATGATGCTACTTCTCTTTTAGACAAGGTGCAAAGATGCATTGTAAACATATTTGGACCTGCTCTTTCAGTCAACCTCCAACCATTATCACCTCTTCGTAAAGCTGCTTCTCTTTCTCTTTTCTACAAATAAGATAATGGGCACTGCTCTAAAGAGCAAGCGTCTCTTTTGCCATCTACTAAAGTTCATTCTCGTGTTACTCGTCTTTCAATTAAGTCTCATCCTGTTTCTGTTACTGTTCCTAAGTGCTCCAAAAACTCTTATTCCTCTAGTTTTTTTCCTCGAACATCAGTTCTTTGGAACTCGCTTCCTTCATCTTGCTTTCCTGATTCATATAATTTGCAATTTTTTAAGTCGTTTGTTACTTGTTATCTTGCTCTACAATCTTCATTTTTTCACTTCCATTAACTTTCAAATCTAATTAGTGGTTGCTTGCAACTTAGTTGGAAGCGAAGATGTTTTTTTTAAAAAAAAGTATCAGTTTTTAAAAGCAATTTGGTAATTTTCTAAGATGGATAAAATGAATGGGAAGAAAGCATAACACAACATAAATATTATCACTTCTTCTCCTCTAAATGCATCTAAAAGTATGAATTATTGGTAACAGAATGCCATAAAGCAAAGTAAACAGAGGTAGAAAGGGACCTTGCAGATAAAATTAAGACTTTGGGGTCAAAAAATGGCCAAAATAAACAAGACTGAAACTGTTGCTGAGGTGTTGCAATGAATAACACTGATCACTCTAGGCTATAAAAACGTAAATTTCTCTATCGTAGAATATATAATTCATCACAAGTTATGTTTAAATTAGGTAAAAAAAAAAAAAAAAAAAATTTATAATATTATAACAGTTCCCAGCGGGAATTTGTTTTTAAAAGTTACGTTTTAATTGTATTATAAATTTCTTTTAAACGTCTTCTAAACATTCCTACTTAAAGAACGTTTAAAAAACGTTTAGTTTTTGGAATTTAAAACGTAACAAATGCCCGTAAGGTTATTAGTCGTGATTGTAGATTCGAATAACTAAACATCCCGTTACTTTTTTTCACGACTCCTATCTATTTTCACCAGACAATCGGCAACATGCCCTAATTAGGGCATGTTGCTGATTGCATAGGAGTCTTTAAAATTGCAACAAAGGGGTCGTCAGTAAATTATGTTACGCTCTAGAGGTGGGGATAGGTTAAAAGTTTTGTGAAAACTTAAACGGGAAATCTTACTAAAAGAGTTACGATGTTGCAACGAAGGAAGGAAGGGGTCCCCCTTCCCTCGTCACATCATTTATAAATTACGTAACGCAATTTATGGACGACCCCATACCGAAAATTTGTTATGATATTCGGTTCTTTAGTAACGGGACCGGATAGTATATTCGGTTTTTCTAATCTCGGAAATAAACAAAACTTGCACAACCTTTACACAATAGTGTGAAAACTTGATTTTGTTTTGATAACAATTTTCACCTATTTATATCTAATATATTGTGAATAATTTTATGGGACAAAAATTTCAATATTAGCTAATAGATATTAGCTGATATATATTATTTAGTTATTTAATTAACATCTTTAAAAAATAGTTATTTAATTATTTAATTAACATCTTTAAAAAATAGTCATTGTTATTATATTATTATTATTAATATTATTATTATTATTATTATTATTATTATTATTATTATTATTACTATTATGTTTATTATTATTATTATTATTATTATTATTATTATTATTATTATTATTATTATTATTATTGTTTTTAATATTATTTACTACTAATATTGTTATTACTAAACAAAGCCATAAGCTAAAAAAAGCGCTAGGTTTTTATTATGCAAGTCAAAATATTCTTTATCTGTTTATGTAAATACATCAAAAATGCATGAAAACACAAGTAAAACCTTGTATAGCAAATTTAAGCAATAAATCAATGCAATATTTATTACATGAAACTAATTTAATGATACTTTTCAGAATTTTTTGCTTTTTGTAGCAAATTTGTTATTATTACTTCTTCATAAAATTGATCAAATGGAAGTCTAATGTTTACTTTTACTTTCGTTATCAATTCTCAAGTGTGCTATTTTTCAAATGAATTTTGTCTTCAGTCAAATAAAACATAAAAAGTTTTTGTCTTCAGTTTAAAAAAATAACAAACCTTCACAAAATGCATTTGTCCCTAGACTAGGGACTATTGCATTATGTGAAGTTATTGTTATTTTTATTAGGGCCTAGTACAGTAAATACAAATATAAAAAGCATTTCCATCAACTGAGGCCTAAATACTGGATTGGCATTGTTTACACCTTCCAAAATAGTTTATCATTAAAAATTATAGAAAAAAATTTTGCTTCCTAAATTTAAACAAATTTTAATGAAAAAAGAGTCAAAAAATCTTATTATTAATTAAGAAATTATTTGTATGCTTCCTTAAAATTATTGTATGAAGCAGCAAAAACAATAACAAATATCAATTTAGAAAACATAAAGTTTTTTCAAGATACATGATAAAGTAATTGGATTTTCAGCAGATAATGCAGCTGTAAACCTTTGTGCTTTATCAGATAAAAATACTGCAAGTTTTTTAATAAGATTAGCTGCCATGAAGTTTATATTTATATTTGGCTAATAATTTAAAAAACTCAGTTCATACTTCCACTGCACTTTTATCATTACTTCTTATCTTTTTTAGTCTCACATAACAAGTAAAATTGATTTTGAAAAAAAAGTAACTGAAATTCTTAAGATTCAGAATCTAAAAATTTCAAGTTGCAAATTTCTTTGCCTAAAAAATATTACTTCAAAGGTTTATACATTCTAAGTATTCGGTTTATAAATGGTAATGTAATAAATCTTTGAATCATTGTGAATATATATATATATATATATATATATATATATATATATATATATATATATATATATATATACATACATACATACATATATATATATATATATATATATATATATATATATATATATATATATATATATATATATATATATATATATATATATATATATATATATATATATATATATATATATATATATATATATATATATATATATATGTATATATAGTGTGAGTTATTATTTTAATTTAGTTATCCATAAAAAATCTGTGTTAAAAGATGACATTACCAGCTGCACTTCAAGCTCGTTTAAAAAAAAGAGGGCTAATTGTACCAGGTAATTAAAATTATATATACATATATATGGGTCATTCCGTGCCAAATGGAGTAAATTTTTATGAGGTTCCTCATGAACCATCTCAGATTTTGCTGAAACTTTGTGATTTTTTCTTAAAATAAGTAATTGCATTAAAGTCAATATTGTAGAATCTTCTTCTGTTAGACTGGTCCTTAAGATATTGAACTTTGCATAAGATATGAATCAGGGGTACCCAACAGAGATCATTTCTGCATGGCCTTGTGAATTTTCTTTATAAAGAAGACTTTTTCATAAATTTAATATGAAGATTTTAAGATCTCCTGAAATACTCAGAATTTTTCCTTTATACCATTGAGCGTCATAAATGCAGACCACATATGTTCCTAGTATGTAGTTTAAAATTAGTATAAACTATGCAAGTAGAAATATCCACATTAGTGTAAACACTGTCAAATGAAACTTATTTTTATTGAGATAAGTCAATCAATCATATATATTTTTAAAATAAATTTTCATTTTATTTACAAATAGTAATGAATTACTTATTTCAAGTATACACCTTAAAAAATAATTTTTATAAATTTATACTAATTACAGTAATAATGATAGTAACTATAATAATTGTAATAAAACAAACTAATTTCTTTGCAAGAAATTATTTTGTTTTATTGCAAAACAAAATTATTATATAAGCAATCAAATCTTATCTGAGCAAGCATTTATAGTTATTTTGTATAAATTTATGTAAAACTTTGGTAAAGATGAGTTTAATTCAGGAAGAAAAAAAATTCAGAAAGGAAAAAAAGTTGAAGAAGATAAGTATATTTTTTTGGCAGTATTCTCTGTGGATGCTTATAGTACATATAAACTTTGCGTCAATGATTATCAAATCTGTCATTAGTGCCATTATTGATCAAGACAAATTAGTGAAGAGGGGAGAATCCACTTATGTGGATGACATTTTTTGTCAATGAGGAAGTATTGAGTCTTGATTATGTCAGGAGACATTTCCAGAAATATGGTTTGAAGAGTAAGGAAGGTGAACAGATTGGATGTAATAAGGTTTGTGTATTAGAATTGTGTGTGTGTAAGGTTGGTGGCAAGCTGATATGGTCAGGTGGAAATCGAGTTGATGTGATTCCGAAAAAGTTAAACAGAGGATAAGCTTCAGAATAAACTTCTTGAATAAATTTCTTGAAGTGTGTGCTTCAAGAAGTTTATTCTGTAGAAATGTGCAAACCAGCTAATGATGATAGGGCAATACATGGTGTTAAGGGTGACATGTGGGTAGGCGCCAGCCCTTTGGTGATTGGCCCTCTTATTCAAATTGGTAAAACTAATGTAGAGGATCCAATGTGGCTGCAAAAAGAGATGTCTTATGTTCATATAAATATGGCTAGATGTTGTAATGCAAGGGCTGAATATGACTTTGACTTGAAAACTGAAAAAATGGCACTATTTTTACAGATTCTATGACAGTTTTCTGCTGGGTCTCTGACGCTCTGACTGGTAAATCAAGATTAAAATCAAAAGTGGCGGGCAAAATGTTGATTCAAAAAAGAATAAGCATTCTGCAACAACTTATTAAAGAATATAGTCTTAATTTTAATGTAAAATTTGTCCCTTCAAAAGATACTTTAGCTGATGCATCAGCAAGAGTTTGAAACAGATGATTGAATAAATTAACAGAGTCTGAGCATTTGAACAATTCTGTTAGAGTAGTAATTGGAGAAAGAATCCATTTTTAATATACACAAGAGAATCAAAACTTTGGAGTAAATTGTACAATAAACTTTGCTTGTAAAGTAATTCCAACCACTACCAAAAATGAAGTTTGAGCTGTAATTAAAAGTTGTGAACCATGTCAGTCAATAGATCCAGAACCTGTACAATAGGTGAAAGGGAAATTGAACATTAAAGAAAATTGGGAGAGGATGGCCATCGACATCACACATTTTAGGAAAGAAAGATTTCTTACTTTAATTGATTGTGGACCTTCAAGATACACTATATGGCATTAACTTGAGTTCATACGAAAGTGATGCAATAATTTGAAAACACCACCTATTTTTTTGTGAGGGAGGAACACCATCTAAAAGTTTGATAAATAAGCAACTTTAAAACTGAGGAGCAGAGAAGTTTTCTTGATACTGGCAGCAGTATATTGATTTAAAGTTTCGGCCAATAAATACAATAAAAGCCTAATGAGAAAATATATTATTTTTATGTGTTATTACATAATTTAAATAATATAAATGAATTTTGACATAAATACTTTGATAAAAATGATAAAGTTAAATAACTAACAAATGGAAGTGTGGTCATTCAAAAAATAAAAGAAGTTGTCAAATTACATCTGCCATTGACAAATGAGTTACAACCACTTGTAAAAGAAATAGATTATTAACTTCTCTAGTATTAGCTTTTACTTTAAATTGTTTTTGAGAAGCTCCAGTATATGTGGCAAAAGTAAAGAAGCGATTGATCTAAGCAGAGCTTGATGTAAGTAGAGTTTGTTTTTAAGTTGTTTTGGTCAGAATACAACAAATGGTGTTGTAAAAGAGGGTAATAATGATGAAAGAAGTGTATTTAGACATTTAAAAATGTCATGTCATACCTTCCGGAAATCAAATTATTGAGGATTTCATTCAAGAAATCTTTAATAATTTGATTTCTGGATTTTATTCTAAGAAATGAAGTTATCTTAAAACATGCTTTAAATTGTTCTTAGACAACAATTCAAATCATTATTCAAAACTTTGTAGGAATTACCTGAGGGTAATTACATTGACCCAGAAATTTTTTTGAAGTTTATTTAGAGGTTTCAAATCACATAACTTTAAAAATGTTTCATCCTTTTACTTAAAAACGTGTATCTGGCTATTTTCAGGCATGACGAATCCAATAAAATAATCAGAAATGTAAAAAATTATTGTTAAGTACCTGTAATTAACAATTTAAATAAATTTTATAATAATTGTCTAAATATGTTTTTTTGGCAATTTTTAGGAGCTCATAAACTTTTGACATTTTTGTAGTACCAATGAATGAGAATGTGTGTTAAAATTGTTTCCAAGACAGATGACCAGGGGGTCCATGGGGCTGGGGCACTGATGGCCGTGTCCCAAAATTTTTCTCAAAAATTAAAAACTCTTTTTTTTCATTTTAAGTATAAATATATTTCTTTTTAAATATAAAAATCAAGATGCCTATGAAAATATTGTCTTTAAAAAATTTTTTTGGTTCGTACTTGTTCCATTCGGGTTTTTGTGTCTTAAGAAAGTCCATATATTTATAAGAATTTTGATTTGCTATTATATAGATTAAAGAACAGTCATCCATCTAAAATAATGATTTTAATAGAATTTTAGATTTATACAATTTATAACTTTTTGAGTTGAAAAAGTTGATGTTTTTTACTGCTTAAATGTTAACAGCTGGTTGTTTAAATAGCAAAAATCTTAATATAAAAAAAATATCCTGTCATAACATTAGATCTATAGAAAAGAAATTTATCACCTTTTAAAATCATTATTTTAATTAATATTTGTTAATTCTAAAATGTTAATATTAGCATGTACAGTTAATTTCTGGTAAGTTGAACACTGGTTAACTCAAACTTTTTGTTATCCAAAACTGTTTTCTATAGTCCCTTCAAAGCAAAAACAGTGATTTTACTTTGCTTAAATTGAATATTTGTTTAGTCAAACCATTTTCCTTGGTCCCTTGGATGTTTGTCTTGACAGAGTTTTCTGTACTCTCCTTAAAGATTTTAAGAAAAATCATTGAATATAGAATGATCAAAAACTGAATGGAATAAGTATAAACCAAAAAAATATAAATATAAAAAAGACAATATTTTAAAAGTTATTTTTACTTTGTTAAAAATGAAAAAAAAATTTCTTATAAGAAAATATGTGGGGTACAGCCTCCAGTGCCCCAGTCCTATAGACCCTCAAATCAATTTCAATATAGACCACCATAGATATTGATGAAGCCTGATGAGTTGGTTCATATTAATTAGAAAAGCAGTTCCTGAAATTTTCTGCATAAAACCTTTTGTGGTTTATCAAATTAGATTGTTTGGTGAACCACTAAAGATGCTTTTTTAAACAAAAATTTTTAATGTCAAGTTTTATCTATAATAGCAATCATGTCAAATTTTATCCATAATAGCAACCTAAAGAAGTCAAAATATTAAAACTAGTAGAAAACAGGTTTTGATAAAAATAAGTCCCGCTCCCCACTCAGTTCGTTTTCTTTTTAACATACCAATTTTCTCATAGAACATTCTTATTTCAGAAAAACTTATACTTCTTTTTGACTTTTAAAAATCTTTTTACAATTTCATCTATTGTTAAATGAACATTTTTTCAAACACAGTGTGTTTGATTTTACATTTTTCTCCAAAAAATTTTTTTGCATTTTAGATAAAGTAAAGATTACTTGATCTAAAATGCAACGATATGATCTTTCTTAAAGTGTTTTAAGGAAGTACATTTGTTTATAGGATTATGTATATTAAGTATATGGATTAAATACATTCATCCATTTAAAATAATGAATTTATCAGAATTTTAGGGTCAGGGCAATAACATCCATTTTTGCCATGTATAATAACATCCGTGAAATAACATCCGAAATTTCATAGATGTATAATAACATCCATGCAACAACATCCCAAATTTCATTGATGTATAATAACATCAGTGCAACTACATCTGTAGATTTTTCGGATGTAACTACATCCAAATTTTTTTTTTTTTTAAATGCATAATTTTAACCAGATGTAGTTATGCATCTGATTTTTTTCGGATGCAACTACATTCGCCAAAAAAAATTTATTATAATGCATTATTTTAACCAGATGTAGTTACACATCTGATTATTTTTGGATGTAACTACATCCGCCAAAAAAAATTATTATAATGCATTATTTTAAGCATAATAATTTTTTTTGAATTATTTGATAGACTGCCTGCCCAAACCAAACCCTCAGTCAATGTAGCAGCACTTATGTAATATAATGATTATATATGTAACTTATATATGTAACTACATCCGAAATTTTTTTTTTTTTAATAATGCATTATTTTAACCAGATGTAGTTACAATTCTGATTTTTTTCGGATGTTACTACATCCGGGAAAAAAGTAATTTAAAAATGCATTATTTTAACCAGATGTAATTACACATCTGATTTTTTTCGGATGTAACTACGTCTGGAAATTTATTTTATTTTTTATTTTATTTTTAATGATGCATTATTTTAGGTGGATGTAGTTACACATCGAGAAAAACTCTCAGATGTAGTTACATCTTTCTAAAGATGTTAGTAGACATCAATGAAATTTCCGATGTTGTTGCACAGATGTTAATTCAGTAAAGAAAAAAAAGCGGTTGATCTTACACAAAAATGTGCATTTCACAACTCCGCAGATGTTGTTAGACAGATGCAGTAATCTTTTCCCAAATTTTACACTGTATCATTTAAAACTTTTTGAATTGAAAAAAAACAACATTGATCTGTAGAAAAAAAGTAATTGAAGAATACAAATTGATGTTATCAGAGGCAATAAACAAATTAAGTCTACAATCAATGTACAGTTATAACATTGATTTGTAGACTACATTCAAGTAAGTCTACAAATCAATGTTATAACTAGAATAATATTAATGTGGCAGTCTGATTAAAAATTATTTTATGCATTTAAAAATTCAACACATTTCCAATTACTAATTTTAAGAATTTTTATGCAGTTTCAAAGCTCTATTTTATATTTCATGAAACTACTGCATAACCCGTATAAAAAGAAACCCTTTTTGTGTATATAAAATGTTAAAGAAAACCTTTTTGTGTATATAAAATATTAGGACTAGCTAACTTCAGGTTTTCTTGTATTATATATGAATGAATATCAATACTTTTCATGTTTTAACTATATAAAGGTATAACTTTTATTTACAAAATTTTACAAATAGATATTTTAGAATGTGTAATTAATAAAAAAGTTTGTAACACTAGTCTTGTTGAGACCCAGTTATTACATAACCATTTAGAATAAATTACATATAATGTTTTTGCTACATAAAATCGGATACATCATTAACCTGGTGGGAGATAAGCTAGCAACTAGTTTGTTGCTACTTATAGGTAAAAGACACGTTAAAGACGTATAAAATACGTAGTAATATGTGTTTTAGATGTTTTAAAAATGTCTTGCGTCAACTAGCTATCTTTTTTTCACCAGTTAACTTGAAAAATCATTAAAAGAGACCAGGTGGACATCTGTGGATTATAAAACAAATTTATATTGATAATATACATATTAATAAAATGTATTTCAAGATTCAAATTACTGGACCGCTTTGGACTGCAAAAGTATTCGACTATATATATTTCAAATAAAAATAGTACTTTAAATACCCCGTCATTTGAAACCATTTTACTTGACATAGTTTACATGCAAAATAGTGTTGTAATAGCTCATTTGAAAGATAATACTAAAAGAAAAGATAACAATAAAAAGATAATTTTATTAAATTATGCAATAAAAAGATTGGTTTTAAAGTTAACATCTATTCCATGCTTATTAGTAAGATAATAAATACTATCAAATTAAAAAAAAAGCTTTTTTTTTTTTTTTTTTTTTAAAAAAAAAAGGTTTTTATTCTACAGCTTAGAAGCATTTGGCATGATAATTATACAAAACTATAAAATTTTTAGAACAGTTGAACGTTTAAGCTATATTTTTTACATTTGTCCACCACCTGGCCCACTGTGCATAGCCCCAGTGCCCTGGGCCATGGAGCCTCTGGTTGTCTGCCCTGGAAACAATTTTATACACGTTCATTAGGAATACACAAATACAGAAAGTTTCAGAGCAGTTTGTCTGGGAATTAGTGAAAATCCATCTCAAGATTCCACTACAAAAAAAGTGAGGCACTTGCCCCAATCCACTCTTCCCTAATGTCTTGAGGACCTGAAAATAATTTTAACATGCTAAAAGTAAAAGATCACCAGGTATCTGCAGAATTCCATTTTTTTTGTAACATCAAACAGAATGAGCATTTAGTAATGTTGGGGTGCCATAAAACAACTGGGTAAAGTTTACAATCATTAACAGTTCTTATCAATTTACCTGGGAAAATGTATGATTAGTGTGAACAAAATATCAATAGAATACATTTTCTAAACATTTCAAATAATGCAATTAAATTGCATAAATTTTAGTTTAAAAGAAACATTCTTTTGAATTAAAACTTGCTACTTGTTCAATGATTCCAGGAACAAGAAACCACTATTATTTTATATCACAATCTTTGACTACTTTTCAGATGAGATGAGTACTGTTCAGCAATCTGTATATAATATATATAGTATATGTAATATAAATATGTAATATTACTGTATATAATATATAGTAAGTGACCGAGGTTGAATATTGACTAGGGCTGAGGTTGGATAAAAAATTGTCAAGGCCGGATTTGTGACCAGGGCCTCATAGTCATTGATGCCTCCTAAAGTAAATTTTACTGTTTTAAATTCATGTTTTAAATATATATACATATATATATATATATATATATATATATATATATATATATATATATATATATATATATATATATATATATATATATATATATATATATATATATATATAAATATAATCATGATTTAGCTTTAGTCTTACCCTTTTTTATGCTTTTTCTCTAATATAAAAATTTTGAGTAATTTTTTTCCTTAACTAAAGCTCATACCATATGTAAGGTACTCTCTCCAAGTTTTCTTATTTTTACCTCTACCATTTTCTCCTGAAGCTGCTTCCTCTCTACATGCTGATACCCAATTCATTTTAATCTTCTCTCAAAAACATTGACTGATACAATGTTTTTTCTAGTCTGTCTAAAATTAAGGCTCCTTTTCTTGTCTTGTTAAAGTCATACCACATATTTATCTGATCATCATCTTCTCTTTCGGCAAATACCTCACCTAACAAATACTAAAGTTTATATAAGATATTGTATGCCATCATCTAAGCTTATTTGCATATGAATATATATGGATATATACATGTGTTTATATCCATATATATCCATATAATGTATGCATAAATGCATTCTATCATTTTCTCTTGAAAGCCTTTACCATTTTCTCTTGAAGCTACTATCTCTCTACGTACCACTTTATTCTTCTCTAAAAAACATTGTTTGATACAACTTTTTTCTAATCTTTGTCTATAATTATGACTCCTTTTCTTGTCTAACATTACATCTCTAATTCATGGGTCTGATCTTATTTCTTCTCCCCAGAATAACACAATTATTTGCAAAGAACATTTTCTCTAATTTGATTTATGAATCTAATGGCCCTACTCTTCCTGCCATTCCAGTTAAACAGATTAACCCATTGTTAGACATCCCAATCATGCCAGCTACCAAGTTAATCCTCAATTTTAATTTTCTACAGCTTGTGGTTTCAGACAACATATCCATCAAAATTAAAAAAGTGTTTTTCAGAACTCTCTTCGATCCTCACTAAACTATTATTCAGTGCTAAGTAAGTGATTTAAAAACTCTAGAAAACACTCTGACCTCTCTAACTATCCAATAATAATCTTCCCTCTATTATTTTTTTCTTTGTATAAAAGTTTTAAGATTAAATCATTTGTTTCTAACCGCAGTATTAAAGTTATTCTTGAAGGTCTACACTCTTCTTCATTTCCAGTAGCTTTAGGAGTATTGGAAAGTTCTATCTTTGATTTTGCATTGTTTTTTTATCTTCAATAACATTTTCTGATCTTACATCTAAAGTGGCTCATTTTTGGGGGAAATAAAGCTATTTAAATGCCTAGCTTAATTTAGCATGCATCTAAGGCTTAGTTTCTCGTACGTGCTAATTTCTCATAATATAAAGTACTTTTATTTGTATATATTTTTTGTAATACTTTATAGAGATGGTGTCTCGATAAAAATACTCATCTTGGGCAGATGTTACATGCATCCGGCTGCTGTCTTGTAGAAGGCCTCCTAGGCAAAGACTTAAGGGGTAAACAGATTCTATCTGTTGACCAGCCTCGCACCCCTTCGTCATCTATTAGGCTGGCGCAGATGTATTTTTAATACATTGTTACCAGTTTAGGATGTTGAACGCTGGATCTTCTTGACTCGTTTCATGGGTTTTGCTTGTGTCTCTGTTTTTATGACTAGGCAACTCATTCCATTATCTCCAAATGAGGGTACAGCTCTAAAACTCAGTTTTATGGTTCTAAGGCCGGCTGGTAGTCAGGTTTCCTGAACTCTGTGGCAGCTCTCAGAGAGGCTGATTCCATCAACAGCTGAAAAATATCAGAGTACTAACAGTGCCATGTTGCGCATGGATGGTGTCCCTGTTTGTACTTTTGGTGTGCATTGCCAAGGCCACATTGGAGCCTTTTGATACGGCTTAGGGTTTATTAGTGGAAATGAGGCAATTGCTTGAGCTATAGTATAGTGTACTGAGTACTATCAATGTTTCGAGTCAAGTTCTTTAACAAATTTAAAAATGAATAAAGTAACAAAAACTATAAAACACAAAAAACCACAGTCATCACCAAGTTCGCTAAACCTATCATTCACCAATATTAGTGGTCTTCGAAGTAACTTTTCTTCTGTTGAGTCTTATCTCTTGCAAAGTTCACCAGACCTGCTTGCTCTTTGTGAGACTAATTTGAGTTCAGCTGTCTCATCTTGTGATCTTAGTGTTATCTTCCTTGAATTCGTAAAGACTCCAATAGTCACATGCTTGGCCTGGGCATTTACATTCGTAAGAATTCACCCATTTGTCGGGAAACTAGGTTTGAATCCACAGACTACTCTTTTATGTGCTTTTGTTTAGCACCACTTCACTCTATCACCTTTCTCTTTGTTCTATATCGCTCTCCCTCATCCCAAGACTGCACTCTTCTTGATGTTATTTCTGATTATATTGACCAAGCCCTCATTCTTTATCCATCAGCCAATATTGTTGTTGTCAGTGACTTTAATATTCATCACACTGAATGGCTTGGCTCTAGTGTCAGTGACTCTGCAGGCATTAAGGCCCACAACTTTTGTCTTTCTCAATCCTTAACTCAAATAGTCAACTTTCCAACTCGCTTTCCAGACAACCCAAATCATTTACCTTCTCTACTCGACTTATGTCTTGTTTCTGATCCTAGTCAGTGTTCAGTTTCTTCACACTCACCCTTAGGTGCGTCTGATCATGGTTTGGTCTCTCTAAAACTATTATCTCATTCTTTTTTACCATTAGAATCCCCCTATCATCGTACATCTTACAACTACCTTAAAGCTGACTGGGACTCTTTTCGTGACTTTCTTCGTGATGGCCCCTGGGTAGAAATCTTTCGTCTCCCTGTTGACAAATGTGTTTCTTACATAACTTCGTGGATTCAGGCTGGCATGGAATCTTTTATTCCCTCTCGACGATTCCAGGTCAAGCCTCACTCTCTCCATGGTTTTCCTCACATTGTGCTGCTGCAATTGCCAATCGAAACCATTACTTTCATATCTATCAGCAAAACAATTCTCCAGAAAACAGACTTCACTTTATTACTGCTAGGAACCATTGTAAAAAGGTTTTGTCTAACGCCAAAACCCGCTATTCCCAGATCATGAAATGATCTGAGAATAGCGGGTTCTGACTTGTGGAGAATCTGACTTGTGGAGAATAGCGGGGTCGTGACTTCTGGAGAATCTCTAATAGTATCAATAATAAGGGTAAGTCTGTAATTCCACCTCTTTTATACGGTTCAGACTTTGTCACCTCACCTAAAGACAAAGCTGAATTGTTTGCCATGAACTTTTCATCAATATCATCTCTTGATGCCACTAGTTGCGTTTTACCTGATATACCCGTCAAACAGGTTGATCCATTGCTCGACATTCGTATCACTCCAGCTTCTGTATCTAAAGTGATTTCCCGCTTAGACTCTTCTACAGCTTGCGGTCCGGACAACATACCTGTTATGGTCTTGCAGAAGTGTTTTCCTGAGCTGTCGTCTATCTTTTCAAAACTATTTAACAAGTGCTTATCAGAGTCTTGTTTTCCAGCCTGCTGGAAAGCAGCATCTGTTATCTCTATTTTTAAAAATTCTGGAGAGCGATCTGACTCATCTGACTACCGTCCCATTAGTCTTCTTCCTATCATAAGCAAGGTTTTTGAATCTTTGATTAACAAACACTTAATCTCTCATCTTGAATCTCATAACCTACTTTCTGATCATCAGTATGGATTTCGATCTTCTCGTTCTACGGCTGATTTGCTATCAGTAATAACCGATAGGTTTTATCGCACATTAGATAAAGGTGGAGAGGTTAAGGCCATTGCTCTTGACATTTCTAAAGCGTTTGATAAAGTTTGGCATGCTGGTCTCCTCCATAAGCTTTCTTCTTATGGTGTATCTGGAAACATCTTTAAGTTTATTGAATCCTTCCTTTCCAATCGTAGTATAAAAGTTGTCCTTGATGGACAGCACTCTTCTTCTTATTCTGTAACCTCAGGGGTTCCCCAAGGTTCAATCCTTGGCCCTATACTCTTTTTAATTTACATTAACGATCTTCCAGATATTCTCACATCTTAGGTGGCATTGTTCGCTGATGATACTACCATTTATTCTTGTCACAATAAGAAGCTAACTCCCTCCGATTGCTTGCAGGGGGCATCTGAGCTCGAAAAGGATCTCACTTCTGCTACAGCATGGGGCTCGCAGTGGCTGGTGAACTTTAATTCAGATAAAACTCAATTTTTTTCAGCCAATCGTTATCGCAATAATTTAGACCTTCCTATATTTATGAAGGGTAATGTACTCGATGAGTCTCCTACCCTTCATCTTCTAGGATTAACTCCTACTTCTGATCTTTCTTGGAAACCTTATATCAAATCCGTTGCAAAATTAGCATTTGCTAAAGTTGCTTCTCTTTATCGAGCTTGTCACTTTCTTACTCTGGATTCTATTCTCTATCTCTATAAATCTCAAATCCGGCCTTGTATGGAATACTGTTGCCATATCTGGGGCGGATCTTCTAATGATGCCCTTTCTCTTTTAGACAAGGTGCAAAAACGCATTGTAAACATAGTTAGACCTGCTCTTGCAGCCAACCTTCAACCTCTGTCACATCGTCGTAATGTTGCTTCTCTTTCTCTTTTCTACAAATACTATAATGGGCACTGCTCTAAAGAGCTAGCATCTCTTGTGCCATCTACTAAAGTTCATTCTCGTGTTACTTGTCATTCAATTAAGTCTCATCCTTTTTCTGTTACTGTTCCTAAGTGCTCCAAAAACTCTTATTCGTCTAGTTTTTTCCCTCGAACATCAGTTCTTTGGAATTCACTTCCTTCATCTTGCTTTCCTGATTCATATAATTTGCAATATTTTAAGTTGTCTGTCAATCGTTATCTTGTTCTACAATCTTCATCTTTTCTCTTCCAGTAACTTCCAACACTTATTAGTGGTTGCTTGCAACCTTGTTGGAAGCGAAGATAATTAAATATATATATATATATTTATATATATATATATATATATATATATATATATATATATATATATATATATATATATATATATATATATATATATATATATATATATATATATATATATATTAAACTAATGTACATCCAGGTTTTGGCAGGAATGGCAGGCTATAGCATGGGCTTGCCTCCACACCTGTATAAGCCAGTTTGAACATATAATACAAAACCCGTGCAAGTTATATATTAAATATTTTTGTGGTAAAAAATTGTTTAATAAATTTAATTTAGTGTGTGCTTTAAAAAATAAATTTACATCATTATTATGTAATATTATATAAAATATATTAATAAAAAAAATTTAGTTTAAAAAAATTTCGATGAATTAAGGAAATTTTATTAAAAAGCAAGCCTGTTTTTCTTCTTTTTATTGTTAAAAATAAATATTTTTACTATCTTTGGAATAAAGAAGGAACAAAGTAAAATTTCTGTGAAAATGTCATCAATTATCATCAAAATATAATAATTTTAATTTTTTAAAAAAATTAAGTGCAAGGCCAAGACAGGTGAACCACATAGTTCAAGCCAAAGTCCATTTTAGGCCTATGAATAGCCCATTCATAGTTCATTTATAGTGCATTCATAGTGCACTCATTTACTCATGCCTAATAACTATTTTTATTATTTTTTTTATTTATATTTTACTGATGTTAAAAGCGGAAAACGTAATTTCTGATTTTGCAACTTCCACATGAGTACCCACTACTTTTTCTCTGAAATCACTGTAATAAGTTCTAATAAATCAGTGGAAAAAAGTTTACTCATAAATATATAAATAAACTCTCCAAGTTTCATCAAAATCTTAGGCGATTTATATTGGACTTTGGCAGGTGTGGAGCTCAGAGTCGGACTGGCTTGAAAAAATGGCAAACACAAATTTACAATACAATAACAAACAATGCATTTTTGCAAGATTTCTGTGGCTGTTGCTGTTTTCTACTGCTAGGATTTTAAAGACAGTTTCTTAGATGATTGTCTTTCGGCTAAAAATTAGAATGATTGCCCATCTTCCTTTGGGTGACTTAAAAGCTAATAAGCTAATGAGTAAAAAAAACAACAACAAGTATTTGAATTTACTAATATTTGAAACTGATGATGACTACAGGTGTGATGGTGTAGTGCATTGGTATGTTCCGTTCGGTCATCTAGTATGGTCTCGATATGTTTTCGTTTATTTCAAATATGGAGAATAGAAAGCTTAACACACTCGCTTCTTGCGTTTATGGTCTAGCAAATCAAAGCCAAACGTAAGAGCTAAAGAAAGGATTTCAATTGGTTGGCTGCACACATTAGTCACCGTAGGCCACACAAATAATCATCTATATGCGACACAAAGATTGCATATAGGTGATTAACGGAGTCGCCCAGTTACGTAGACCTGGGAAATGTGACAGTAAAGACAAATTGTAGATGGTATGTTTGAATAAAGAATAAAAATTATAAGAAAATATAAAATGAGTGGTAAGACTTTTGTGAAGTAGAAGAACAAAGTATAGATGCTCAGGGGGCAGGGGAAGAAATAACTAATGCATTAGAGACTCTTTGTTGAGATCATACGCAACAAAGAACAAATATATCTACAGGTATAATGATGTAGCAATTTAGTATGTTCTGGTCAGTCGCCTGATACGAGACAATCATATTCGATCTTAGGTTCATTTGGTATTAGACAATTGCTATTTTCGCAATCAAATGGAAATCTATTCAATTGCGCCTGCAAATTAAATACTCATTTAAATTGCTATTTTTTATTTTATTTTAGGTGCTTCAAGAAGCCCTTACGGTTTTATTACAAGCAACAAATGAGAAGGTCGAAATTTATAAAAAAAGCCAAAAACACGAAAACACTAGAAGAAAATTATTAAACTCAGAAGAACAACCTAATCTTTTTTTGAAATTAAAAAAAAATCTAAAACTGTACAAGTTTTGAATTTTTCTGTGCTTGGATCTGTTTCTTCATATTGCGGCGCGCGATATTATATTGCTTTTTGAAAATGGTGATAAGGAATATTTATTCTTCTCTCCACAAACAAACTTTCTTGACATTATAAATAGCTTCAGCAAATGGAATTAACACTGACTAATAGTTTTGGAGAAACGCTTTAGAAAGTTAATTCACACTTTATAACAAAAGAAATATCATTCATGAAAAGAATTCTTCTATAAAAATACGTTTTTCCTTTCTTAAAATGAAAAAAAGATTTTTTTTTGGGGGGTAGGGGTCCTTATAAGCTCCAGGGGGTCAGGAAAATAATAAAAATTCAATAGGCATTTCTTCCTCCCTCCTCCCCCTCCCCCTCCCCTCATTTATTTGGCAGGTGAGAGTAAGGTTTGAACCACTGATACTTTGTTTCTGAGGCAAGTGCTCTACTACTATGCTACATGGCTATTTCTCTGTTGTAAATATATAAAATGTGTGAGAAAAATTAGTAAATATTCCTTAAACTCATAAATAAGTTACTAATTAAAAAGTAACTTAGTACTAAAAGTTTCTTGAAATTTTGGGGCTTCTAGTACTAGTTTTTTATAAACTGGTTTCTAATTTAAAAAAAAATGTGTTTATACGTCTTATAAAATGAAAACATAAAGTTAAAACGTTAGTTTAAGCTAAACAATAATAAGGTTGTTTAAACTAAATTATAAAGAATCGTTTAACATAGATTGCAGCCTATGGGCAGTACAAGTTGTTGCCCATAGGCTGCAATCTATGTTAGCTCTTGCCTTAACCACCAATTAGTTTATATACTTAATGGTTGTTGATAAAATGTACACTCAACAAAATACATTGTACAACTAACATAAATAGTATAAAATTTATAACAACCAAATGTTATCAATATGAACAACCTGTGACTTTTCTGTCAGTAAACAATACATAAACAATGACAAATTTAAAATCTACATAATTATAAAATCAATAGTTTAACATTTGTTAACTAATAAGGTTTGTTTACATTAGTTTAACACTACTTTCGATCCTTTCAAGATTGCTGTTAAAATTTATATTACTAGCAGGCATATGTGCTTAGCACATCTTTATATTACAAAATATAATAACTTATTTTCTGGCCTATAATAGGCTATAACCTATTATAGGCCTGAAAAAAGATTATCATTTTTTTAGATACATTTCAATTTACCATTGATTATAATAATCAACTGAAAATAAAATGTAGTCTAACTGAAAATCTGATATTTATGGCAACCGGCCCACCAGGAATCTCCCGGTATCCCGGCGGCCCAGTCAGAGCCTGGTAAAGCCTCCAATATTTTCCCGGTTATCCTGCGGGCAACTTAAATATTGTATTAATTGAGTTGTATTGATTTATATTGTCTTAATTGGGATGTCTGCTATGGTAATCATTAGTCCTGTATTTTAAATTTTTGGGGTATTTTTTCTTGGGTGAAAAAACTGAAGAAAAAAAGTAAAATGACATTATAGCATGACAAAATAGCATGGACCAAAAAAGTTTTATTTTATTTTTTGTAAAAAGATTTTATATTATTCTTGCTCAAGATTTTATATTATTTCTTGCTTTTAAGTAATTTACTAAGATTTTTTTATATATAAAAAATTTTTATGTGCATTATTATTTTTTATTTTGCAACAACAGCGTTTTAAAAATCAGTATAGTTGCACTTTAAAACATTTTAAATTGTGTGCAAGTCTTATTTATTTCAAGTTGGCTTCTTTTTATTAGGTTTAATTAAATTTTATAATGCACCATAGTGCATTAATTTTCAATGTAGCGTATAATTTACATACTTATTTTAATACTTTTTTAAAGGGTTTTTTTTCAACAAAGAATAAAATCTTCATAGCTCTAAATATGGTTTTATTAATAAACATTTTTTTAAGTAACAAACTATCTGGTCATCCTGCCAGGCTAACAACAAGCATTTTTTCAAAATTTAGTTGTCCTTTGAGAAAAGTTGTTCTGTGCTGCCGGATGACCATGAGGTTTCACCACTGACCTTGGCCCACTTGGCTTGGAATACAATTAATGAACTTGTTGCAAGTTCATCAATTAATTTAAAAGTTAATAGAAACTTTATATACTTAATGCTGTGCACATTTGTACGAAGATACAAAGATATTGTATCTTTGTACAAATGTACACAGCAGCAAGACATGAAATTATAAGTTTAAATCGATTTCTTGTAGTTTTAATTTAATTCAATCAATTAAAACTTGCTCTATTGAAGCTTGCCAATCTCCCTCATTTTTGGCACATTTAGGGGGTTGGATTCTTTATCAGCGTAATAGACATATTAGTCCATCCAATTTAGAGAATCTCAAGAGTTATGAGAACTTGCTAAATTGGGCCATAATAAATAGTTAAAGTCTCCATGATTCATAGTTAAAGTCTCCAAATTTTAACTATGAATCATGGAGACTTTAACTATTTATACACAAACAAATAAATAGTTAAAGTCTCCAAACATTCATCAAAATAGATGGATACATTAATTGCTACAGCTTTGGAAATGCGAAACAATGTCTCAGGCATGCCATGATCAGATATAGCTAATCACAATTTTTTTGGAAATTTCTTTGGAAATTTTACTATAAAACGAGCACTTTTTAAGCATGTTTTTTGTTGATGGTGTAGTATCAGGCATGGACAGAAATGGTGTTCCATCAAGCGCTATCGCTGACCACGCAAATGATTTCTTTTTGTTACATTTTCAATTGTATTTAAAATAAGTTACTTGAAAACTTACCTTTTGAAACGATTTATTAAATTTACACAAAATGCTTTTACAAATAAAAAGTGTTATATATATTATTTTTAGATTACAATCTAAAAATAATATATATAACACTTTTTATTTGTAAAATTGCTTTTTATTTGTAAAAATTGCTTTACTTAAATAGATTACGGTATTTCAAAAATAAAAATAAAAATTTTCCAAATTTTTTGAAAAAAATAAATGTTTATACTTGTGTAAACATTTATTTTTTTATACCGTAATCTATTTAAGTAAAGCAATTTTTTTTTTTTTTGCATTTATTTTAATTTTTATATATATTTTTTTGTATTTAATTACAATTTATTTACCGTAATCTATTTAAGTAAAGCAATTTTTAATCAATTCATGCTCTGATTAGTTAGTCAAGTTAAAAAAAAGTTTTAAACAATTCTTTGTAAAAATAAAAACAAAAAAATAAAGCCATTAAATCATTCCATTGCAACCAAAGTTTTAATTTAACTTATTCATAATTTTAAGTATTTAAAAAAATTATTCTTCAAAAGAATTTTAGAAAGGGATCATCCATAAACTATGCAACGCTAAGTTTTACCAATAGATAAAAATATCAGCCCATTTAATTTAATTAAAATTGCCTCATAAAAGAGCTAAAGATCTTTTTCTCTTTTTTTTACAAATAAATTTAGTGCTGTGTAATTTATAGACAATCCTAAAGACATAAAAAAAAAATAGTAATAAACAATCTATTATATTTAAATTTATCATAAAAAAAACATGCCTACATAAAAAAATAACATAATTTAAATATAGCATTATTTGTTAGTTTATGCAAAATACTTTTATTTTAAACAATCACTATAATTACATTATTCTAATTATAGCCTTTGCTTAAAAAATAAACTTTAGAAAAGATCAATGATTATAAGTTATTTATAACATAACAGTTTTTTTTATAGCATTTAAATTGTTAAAATATCATAACTGCCGGGGTCAAATTGTAAAGAAAGAAAAAATTATAAGCATAGTCAGTTACAGCGTGCATGCCATTCCTGTCCAAGACTGATATTCAGAATTCCTAAGCATGTTGTCCCCTGAAAAACAAAAGTATTTTTCGTCATCGATGACTAGAAGCGATTTTGTGTTATGGAGTTGTTTAACTAGTTTCTAGTGTTATGGAGTTGTTAAACTACTTCTTTGCTTTTAATTGTTGCTCTATCGTGTGTTTTAGAGTCTTTTCACATTTTCTATATTTAATATTCATTTTTTTTAACTGATGACCAATTGTTGATTGATTTACACCAAATTTGAAACCTATTTTTCTTCAACTGACCCTTTTTCGATTGTTTACAAGTCTTGTTAATTCAGTTTTTTTTCTCTAGTCTAGGATGTTGGACAATCTATCTATCAGAAAAGGATTGAACAATTTCAAGTCTTTTTAGGTTATCATATATTGTACTTTGAGCAAATCCTTTTTTTTCAAAATGATTTACATTTTTTTTTTACATATTAGGTTTATTTACAAAAACATTTTGAGTCACTTTTGAAAAGATTCTCGTTCAGCTGCATTTAACTTCATTTTAAATAAATGCTTCAAATAATTTAGTTTATATATTTTTAAATGTTTATGTCTACACATAAAACCACAAAACAAATTATTATACTCAAATAATTAATTAAGATTTATTCGATAACTTCCGCATCAGCCGTTTATATATATATATATATATATATATATATATATATATATATATATATATATATATATATATATATATATATATATATATATATATATATAATTTGTTTTCAGAATGACTTAAAACTCTAGTATTTGATATATTTCAGAGCCAGAGAAACCAAAAGAGCCAATAGAGCAACCAAAACCTTCAAAGGTTTTTTTTTTATTACTGTTTGTAGTTTTTTTCAAATGTAATTTAACTTCTATTCATAACATAAAAATTTTTTAGAGTTTCAAATCACAACCATTACCCCCTGGTTGGTTCAAAGTAGAAGACCCTGTAAGGTATTTTAGTTCTTTTTTTTTAAACCTAAAGTACTATGTTTCAGATAAGTATTATACTTTCGCTATGCACTTTATTAAAAAAAATTTTTTCAGAAGTTAAAATCATACAAATATTAGTTTTTAATTCCTCTAAACATGGCTAAAAATGTTTATTTCAAGGCAACTAATGTCCTGAAACATTTTTAACCACGCCATCCAATTGTTTTGCTATTTTTTCGCTAATTGCTATTATGTTTTTGTAAATTTTTATTTCAAAAAATATCTTATTGTATGCACAGAGAATCATAATCAACAAATCTTGTTATTATTTAGTATTTTTGCTGAATTTGATGAATTTTATTGGACAATTTAGAATTTAGGTGCCTGAAAAAGTTTTTAAGTGTACTGAAGTTTTTAATTTTGTTTAAGAATTCACATTGTTCTATAATTGTTTGTATATGTGTTTATGTATTATATATTTATATATTATTTATATAAGCTTTTTATATATTACATATTTATATATTATTAAGTATACGTGTTTGTATATAAGTTATTTGCATATTTCAATCTAATCTACAATCACAGAGATTTATTCAAAACTTGATCTGTAGTTATCTTATATATATTTTCAGGGTTTTTGGACTATGATAATTTTTTCATGTATTCATTTTAAGGTGATTTAATGTGCCATTTTTATCAAGGTCTCATGATTATTTTTGGAATGTGCATACAAATCAAGTATCATGGAGACATCCAAATGACCCTCGTGCTGAAATCACTTATCCAGCAGCATGGCAACAAAAAACAGGTTTGTTTTCAAATAATTTTTAACAAATATGTTTAATGTTAATTTCAGCAAAATTTAATTTGCATATTATTTTGTCAAGTTCAGGCCAAAAAGAAGGTAGGTACAATGGGTAATTTTCACCCAGGCGCAAAGGCTTCAAAGGCGCCAATTTTACAAATTTAGTAGACTAGTCGAATATTTGACACGTTAGTACAAAGTTTACCTTATTAGGCTAATTCATCCTAATTCAGCCTAATGAATTAAAAAAGATATTTGTTTGGTTGATGCTAATTTTTAGATATGGGAAAAACTGATAGTAGACGAACAAATGAAATTAAAGAAGATAGAAATAAGCTAAAAGTAAATACTGGAAAGCATCCAAGTTTATTAAAGGTAATTTTAATTTGTTTACATCTTTCAACAACTATCTATAGTATATTTTGTTTAGAAATCTATATAGAAAGCCATAGTAACCATAGTAATCTTGACTACACATAAGAACACGATAATAAAGTAATAGTTTCCAGGTTTCAAAACAATAATTTAAATAACTATTAAATATCTGTCAGCCCTCTCTATTTACCAGTCTCTATTTACCAATAGGTGTCTCTCTAGTTCTACTTTTTTTTTTTTTAATCTTATTGTTGTGCTGATGGAGTTTATTGGTAAGTGATCACTCTGAAACAATTTTCTGTTGTTTTTTATTCATAGATTTATATATTTAAATTTTTGTAGCAATCATTTTAGAGATTAATATATTTTAAATTTGGTTTGATTTTTATGCACCGATGCAGGCTGATGCATCGGCATTGGCATCAGTCTTGGTAACCATTGGCCAATGCCAATTGTTTTGAAAAATCAGTTTTTTTATTTTTGTATTTATATATTGTATGCAAAAATATAATTATTCCATAAACGAAAATGCGTGTATAAGCCAAAGTTATTATGTCGACATATCTGCAACTACTAAACCTATTTAAATACTTTTTGAACCATGTTTTATCAGGAGCTACCTGCATTTAGTGTCTTTTTATAATTTGAAAGCATTTGTATGACTTATGAATCCAAACTATACAAAAAGATAAGTTTAAAATCAAGACACGTAAATGTAATGTGAAATGTAAAAAAAAAAAATTCTGCTAGATTTCCTCTTTAATTTACAAATTTGAATGTTTTCATCTGTATTAAAATAGTCTGTTGACTCATAATTGCTCAGCTTATTAGACTCTTTGCTTTGATCATTGTTGATTTATTTCTTATTATTTATTTTTCTAATATATTTTTTTATATATTAGAAAAATAAATAATAAATTAATTAATTTTTTTATAATATATATATATATATATATATATATATATATATATATATATATATTTATATATATATATATATATATATATATATATATATATATATATATATATATATATATATATATATTTATATATATATATATATATAATATATATATATATATATATATATATATATATATATATATATATATTTATATATATGTATATATTAGGGTAGGTCGATTTTATATATTTTAATATATATATATATATATATATATATATATATATTTATATATATGTATATATTAGGGTAGGTCGATTTTATATATTTTAATATATATATATATATATATATTTATATATATATATATATATATATATTTATATATATGTATATATTAGGGTAGGTCGATTTTAGCTTTTTTTTTGAATTTTGAGTTGCGTAATGTTGCAGTAACTGTGTCTTGGTTAGAAATGAGGTTTTACCAAAAGTTTTGTTAGATTGTTTATTTCAAACGTTGCAAAATTTTATTCTAAGTCTAGTAATCTCGTTTTAAAATATCTCGTTTTGAGTATATAAAGTAACCAATAAACAAGCGCAATTGTTTTAAGAAGCCAATAAAGTTTCGCTAAATCGTTTACACGCATTTAAACTTAGCAAATCTATTTTATATTTATATTTCTTGTTTGTATTTTAAAGTTAGTTTTAAGGTTAAATTTATTAAAAAGTAGGTTCAAAAATAAAACTGCAGTTTAAAGAAATCTTTTAATATTAAAGGTAAATACTTATGGTTATTATATCTAGAGTAATGTTTTAAACTGTTTATATTACATAACTTTTGATTTGCAATTTCTGAAGTAGATTAAAATATAAAACTTTTCGATGGAACTAATGGTTTTACTCAATTCCTGAGTTTCCTGAATTCATGGCCCCCAAATCTTTTCAAAAGAGTTTTATTTCTTTATTTTTATCAAAGCAGGTTTTTAATAGTAAGTTTTAATATTTTAGGTTTTTTGATGCATAGGCCCCCACTAAAAACTCACGCTGCTGCCCATTACTCTAAGTGTAATACTTTAATACAGTTTACATATATAATTAATTTACAAAAATGCCGAAAGTAAAGGTTGCAATTACACGGATGAAAAGTGAAAAAAAATATTGTGGTGGCCCATGTGAACTATCAACGACAGATCCAAGCACTTTTAGACAGGTTATTCAGTATTATTACTATCTTATTCATATAAATCCAAATGCAGATATCTTATTAGTGACTCAGCAAATTAGCAATAATATAAAATCAATTTGGGCTACAGTAAACCCAAGATTACCTCTTATAACTGACAAATCTATTAATAGGAAAGTTAAAGATCTTCTCGTACTTGTTAAGGATATTAATCGCAAGCACGGAAAAGCAAGCGCTAAAAGAAATCTTGATGCAAACTTGGACAAACTTTTTGATATTTCTGCGTGTTCTTGTTCATTAGATGTGTTTCCCTGTAGTGACAGAAAAGTTTCATGTAATAAATAAAATTGCATCGAAGAACATATTGTATGCCTTTGTTCTCAAAGTAATAAGTGCCTCTGGAAGACAGAGCTTATCTTCGTGACCAGAGGAAAAAAATTGGTCCAAAAGGTGCATATCAACTTTCTTCCGTCGATAGATTATCTGTCAAAAGGATTCAAAGACTTGATAAAGAACGACAAAAAATATCTCATAAGCTAGTTAATGAAGATGAATCCCTCATAGCACAAGTAAACTTAATTGAAGAAACAAGTGGTTTGACCAATACGGAGGTAAATATTTTATAAATACATGAAATATTTGTAACAGATGAAACAGAAAGCGTTTTATTTTATTAACTCTTTTTAGGATGAAGGTGAATGGAAACCAGTAAATAATCCTATTGGAAAATACAACTTAGTTAAACTTCCAAGATTTGCAATGGAATTAGTCAGAAATGAGTGTTCGTCAAACGTAGGTGCAGCCCTTGCAAATGCTTTACTACATGACATAAAACATCTCTTGAAAAATGACGTTGATATTAAAGATATTTTAATTGACAAATGCAAGTTAGATAGGGCCAAGTCAAAAGTAAAAATCGTTAGTGAAGAGGTGAACTCAGAACAAAAAAAAACAGTTAATTTGTCTTGGGGTTGACAGCAAGCTCGATCAAATAACTAAAACAAGTATAGTAATAAACTTACCTCAAGGAGAAGTACTAAAAAATGCATTGAACTTGAACATCACCTCACATTTACTTATGTAGATGGAAAATCGAGTGGAAATTATTTGACTCATAGGACGATTCCTGTCACCGGTGCTACAGGTTTAGTTCTTGCTACCGAACGTTTAGTGTTTTACAAGAACATAACAGTTTGGAAAGTATACAAGCTGTTCTTCTTGATAATACTGCTACCAATACTGGACCAATAAGTGGCTTAGTGGTAAAACTAGAAGAGTTTTTAAAAAGAAAACTACATCTAATTGAATGCGCATTACATTAAAATGAACTTCCGTTACGAGCTCTTTTTGTAAAACTTGATGGTGACACAACTGGGCCAAGAAGCTTTAGTGGTCTACTTGGCAAAAGATGTGCTGAAAATATTCAGGATAAAAATCAAGTTTTGTTTAATCGTATTGAAAACCCAATTGTAGATGGATATATTCCAAAAGAAATACTAGTAGACCTTAGTTCAAAGATCAAAGACTTTTATTTGAATATTGCAAAGGAATAGGCTTTTGGTAAAGTTTCTGATAAATGGGCCGCCTATAAAATTGGACCGCTTAACCACGCAAGGTGGTTAACTATAGCTATTCGCCTTCTCTGTTTGTATACTAGAGACAATCAACCAACTGTTTCTTTAAAAAAACTCGTATGTTTTATAGTTCAGGTTTACGCTCCAGCGTGGTTCGATATAAAAAAATCATCAAAATTTCACGAATCCCCGCGCTTTATTTTTTCTACTATCACTAGAATAAATAATCTCCCCTTTGATGATGATTGTTAAAAAAAACATTAAAAACAATGCATTGTGCCTAAAACCTGAAAATATTCTTTATGCCATGTTAAAAGATAATGGCAGCAAGATACGAAACTTAGGTTTTCAAATCCTACTGGGTCTAAGGCAAAGGTATTTTTTTATAGTAAACTAAAATAAAGTTTTGAAAAAAAATGATACATTAAATGTGGTAATTGGATTTGATTTATATTTATAGAGTAAACATCGAAAGTTTGGAAGTAAATTTGAAAAAAATTCTAGAAATTAATTCTAATGCTAATCATTGGTATGAGTTGGTTGATATAAGCATTACTAAATTTACGGAGCCCCCAACAACACAACATTTTTCAATTGAGCAAATCCAATATGCGATTGACAATAATGTTAAACCTGAAATCCCCGACTTTCCATCTCACTCCCAGAGTGTTGAGCGAGCGGTAAAACTTGTGTCGGACGCATCCCAATATGTTTATGGATTCGAGAATCGACACAGCTGCATTTTAACTAAACTACTTAGCAGGAAGATGCGTAAACCGTATATTTCAAAAGGGCGTTATTCCCATTCTTATGATGATATTTTTTAATTGAAAATGTTTTCCTAAAATATATATATCCATAGCCAAATGTTTTTAAATTGTGAAAATAATGTTTATTTTGATATTCTTATGTAAATATAAGAATAAAAGATTCACTATTTAAATCTTCAAATAGTTAACAAGTTGTTATAAATTTAGCTTAATTGTTATAAACTGTTATAAACTTAAATCATACAGCAAAGCAAATAGTATTGAAAAACATTTCAATATGAACTTAGTTAAAACGTCAAGTTTTGCATATAACGCTTTTTAAGGTGTTTTTTTACATAATCCAACAAATCTTAAAAATTAAATCCGCAAGCGATTCTTTATCCAAAATCTCTCAAATTTTGAGAGTAATCGTATTTTAACTGTCTACAACTACTGCAATATTACGCAATATGCGGAATTAAAATCGACCTACCCTAGTATATATACAGTAGCTTTCATAAATTTAGACGCATTCATTTTATTTTCATATATGTAAGAAAATACTCAAAATAAAAATAAAATAAAAGTACTACCGCTATGATGTTTGATATATAATTTACAAGAGGAAGTGAAACTCTATTTATGAGTACCTTAATTTTTTTTTTACAGGATGTTTATTACTCATTCTATACCGATTAACACAATAAAGTTAATTGATAAGCTTGATTTTATTTTGTTCATAAATTTAGACGCATATCCAAAAAAGTCTTATATCTTGTTAATTGATAGTTAATTAGTAGTTTTTTGCCATATTTCTCATTAATAGGCCTAAAGTAATTAATTTTGTCAAAAAACCTTATATAAATATGACTTACCTGGAATTAGTTAATCATTATTTAATAAATAAACAAAAGTTAAGTTAGTTTTGCACTAAAAAGACGCGAAAAATGGGCAAAAGACGTATCACTCAAGGTGAAAGATGGCAAATTATTGCGCACATCAAAGAAGGAACCAAAAGTAATAGAAAAATCGCCAAGTTAATTGGAGTTTCTAAGAAATGCGTTTGGACAACGAAACAAAACTTTCTTCACACTGGTGGTGCCAGCGAGAAAATGAGGCCAGGTAGACCCTTGTCAACCACCAGAAAGGACGATAGTGTTCATTTTAGAGCTGTCAGAGCTAATCCAAGAATTAGTTGCAAAGAATCAACCACAGAATTCAATACAACGCGAAATACATCTATTTCTCAAAGCACAGTCCGCCGAATACTTATCAAATACAAGATTGGAGTCTACACTGCTTTAAAGAAACCGCTTCTGCGTCCATATAATAAACAAAGGAGACTAAAATGGTGTCGTGAAAGAAGGTATTGGACAGTAGAACAATAGGAAAACATTATGTGGAGTGATGAGAGTAACTTTGAGCTTATCAATCGCAAATCTAAAATAATAGTCAAAAGAATGGCTCATGAAAAGTATTACGCCAGGTACATTAGACCGACTGTACAAAGTGGAGGAGGCTCGATAGGAATCTGGTGATGCTTCAATTACAAAGGTGTTGGTATGTGCCAAACATACACCGGAAGAATCAACTCCAGAATATACGTATAAGTACTGGAAAACAACTTAATTTCATCAATTGACCTGCTTATGCTCAATGATAAACCATGGAAACTTCAACAAGATGGCGCTACTGCACATACTGCATACTATACAAAGGAGTGGTTCAACGATAATAGTATCATGACAATACCGTGGCCTTTATACTCACCTGATTTAAACCCGATTGAAAACATTTGGGCTTGGATTGACCGTGAATTAGCAAAGGTTCAAATTTCCACACTTACTCAGCTAAAGGAATTCCTTAAAAAGACCTGGTATGGGGTCCCAGAAGCGATGTGCAAAAATTTTGTTGAGTCTATGCCTAGAAGAGTTCTTAGTTATATTAAAGCAAAAGGCGGATACACAAAATATTGATTGGTTCATAAATTACGCCTTCTAATGTATTGTGCGTCTAAATTTATGAATAATTTTTTTTGTCTAATTTTTTTAATACCATGTAGTTGTACCTAATTATTACTTAGTATTTCATTTTTTTTGTAAACTTTTTTTAAATTTTGTATTCTGTATGTATTTATCTAATAAATAGAAAAAAAACTAAACCAAAATCTTTTTTCGTCATTGTTTTATCGTTGAAAAACTAAAAATTTCTATTTTCAAATATGAGTGCGTCTAAATTTATGAAAACCACTGTATATATATGTATATGTATATATATATATATATATATATATATATATATATATATATATATATATATATATATATATATATATATATATAATATATATATATATATATATATATATATATATATATATATATATATATATATATATATATATATATATATATATATATATATATATATATATATATATATATATATATATATACACACATATACCTAAAACATAAAAAACATAATATTCTCGAAAAAATAAAGAAATAAAGAAAAAAGAAAAAAAAAAGAAACAAAAAGCATTAAAAAAATAAAATAAAAAATGTATATGTATATATACTATATAATAAAGACAACTACAGTACAGAGAGAAATTATAAAGAAATACACTCTGACAATATATTTTTAAATTGAATTCTGTTGAGCAGTAGATAATCTGTAACAAGGGGATATTTTTTTAAAGACTTTTCTTTACTAATGCAGGAATACACTGGTTCCAATCGGAAGTACATTGTTGTTTTATGGAAAACTTACCATATTTAATTGTGTTGAAAATAAAAGAGTATAGCTTACTATTTTCTGTATTCCTGGTGTGAATTTCATTTGTTTTAATAAAAAAGTTTAAAAGAGAGTTTGGTAGTTTATTTTGGAGAAAGTCAAACACAAAAAGACAATTGTAAAACTTTACAAGATCATGGAGTTTTAGGATTTTTAGTTTAGAAAATTTTTTTTGGATATCAGGTCTCATTATCGAAAACGTCATTATTCTAATAGATGAGCGTTGTAAACTAGCAATGCTGTTAAGTAAAAAGTTTCTTTTTTGACCCCAAACAATACAACAATAGCGAAAGTGAGAGAAAAATAAATCATTCGAAGAGTTTGGATAGGAACATAGTAGAGAATTTGAGAAAGCATACTGTTATCTTGTGTAAGTTTTATTTTAAGATGATACAGTTGATTATATCAAGAAAAGTTTTCATCAAGATAAATTCCAAGTTTTTTTCTGTTAATTTTAATTTTAATAGTATTATTAGTTTTTCAAGGGGAATGAAAAATATTCAGTATTCAGTTTTATTGACATCCAAGGAAATACAATTACTATTTAACCGGTAAGATTTAATGGGATAGTTGGTAGGATGTCATTTTTTTAGTTTAGTTTCAGTTATGCCAATAATACTGAATTCATGGTTAATAAGAGATAAAAGTGAATTTAATTCGTCAAAATTTTTAGCAAGAGAAGCATTATTTAAATGAAAAAGAGAAAAACTATTTTTGTCGATGTTGACAGAGTTGAAACATTCTATGTCCACAGGTTTACAATTAATAGGGTTTTCTTTGAGGTTTATGTCATTTTCATTGTTGTTATTAAGTTAGTAGGAAATGAAATCATTAAGTTCATTATAAAGATTAGACTCTATAGTGTTTGGAAAAGATGATATGTTGTTTGAGAGTTCATTAATATGAATCACTTTATCATTTATTGTTTACAGGCGCAGCTCCTTATCAGATAAAGAACTAAATGGAAAAACATATTTTCTACATGAAATATGGAATCAAGATGTTTTAGAGTTTTTCAATATCCTAAACTCCACACCATATATATATATATATATATATATATATATATATATATATATATATATATATATATATATATATATATATATATATATATATATATATATATATATATATATATATATATATATGTATATATATATTTATATATATATATATATATATATATATATATATATATATATATATATATATATATACATAAATACATATATACATATATACATATATACATATATACATATATACATATATATATATATATATATATATATATACATATATATATATATATATATATATATATATATATATATATATATATATATATATTATATATATATATATATATATATATATATATATATATATATATATGTATATATAAATTTCTAGCTATATTCTAGAAATTAAACTTAGAAATAAAGTTAAATAAAAAATAAATCAACAATGAGCAAAGCAACTAACATTTAAATTGACCATTATATTTTTATAATTATATTTTTAAAAAAATCCCAATTTACCTATTATTAAAAATGAAGAGTGCAAATTTGAATTTATTGTCGATACCCATGCATCACTATTGGCATCAGCCCATGCATACCAATTGGCATCGGTCACAAGTAGGCATCGGTGCACCCCTAGTTTTTAATCCTTCCCATTATGTAGCTAAATCAAATGAAGCATTTATATGCTATAAGATATTTATTAAAAGAATCTAAAATTACAGATCAGGCAGGAGATTTCCCTTTGAGAGTCTGTTTTTCCTCTTGCACACAGCGTAGCAAAAATTGTTTGTGCTGTACTTTTGTAGTGATCAAACTACAAAAATCTTGAATAAGTTTTACTGCCCTTTCAGTTTTATCATTAACTGCTCTTAAGCAAAGAATATTTCTTTTTGCCTCTATATAAGCAACCTCTTCATCCCATGTTGAAACAGGTCTCTGAAAGATGTTCTCATTAATTTTTTAATTAATGAGAATTTCCTCCAATAATATTGTGATTTTGACAATGACAAAATCACTCAATTTTCCTGTAATAATTATTAAGGCAGTATTATTATTAGTTTAGTGAAAACAGTATAGAAAATAATACTATGTATTCCTACTTAACATTCAAATAATCAGACATATCTTTCCGACAAGATGACAAGATTTGATGCACAACACATGTGATAGCTATATTCGATTTATGGGATGGCATAGATGTGGGTCATGTATGGTTATGGTATTTATAATACATAAGTGGCGTAAGAATTATAGCCACATGTGGGACATATGTGGCTCCCACCTAAAGTGTATAAATACCATAGGCACATATGGTCCACATTTACATTATCCCATAAATCAAGAGTGGTTATCATTTAATAACACATGGCCCACATCAAATTTTCTTGTCAGGCTCTCTTTCTAGAATCAAGAAAACACTTTCTATGTAAGTTCATTACAATATTTTGCTTGGTTTGTTCATTAAATTTATCATCAAAAAGTGATAAAACTGTAATTTCTTCTGACAAGTACCAAAGATGTTGACAAAACTTGTTCGGGGCTGCTTTAGAGATCAATTTGTCATTAGTTTTGTATTTCTTAAGCCTCTTTAAAAAGCACAAATCTTGATTTGGTGCCTTCACCACCAGACTACATCTAAGCCATGGTTTCACATATATAACTGCAATAAATAAACAAATGTCTTGAAGTGCTTTTTTATCCTTGTCGCTGATTTTGATCTGGGAACGCAACAAACATATTTTTAAAGAGTAAATGGCTCTAGCTATCCACCCGATTATTGTATATTATATACATATATATATATATATATATATATATATATATATATATATATATATATATATATATATATATATATATATATATACATATATAATATACAATAATTAAATAAAAATAGCAAAAATATTAATATATATATATATATTTTAATATTTTTGTTATTTTTATTTAATTATTGTATATTATATTTCTTTTTTTTTTTTTATCTATTTATAAAAAAGATTATTTACAGAAATATAACCATATTTAAAGCTAGCCCTAACCATAACCCTAAGCTTGACCTTAATCATGACCAGAGTTTTTTGCTATCATATTTAACTGGGTTTTTTTTCACATGTGCAATAGGCATGATCTAAAACAAAAAGTTAGGTTAGTTTTGAAGTTTACAGTAATTATATCCACATTACCTTGAACTTTTAAATAATTACTAACAAAACAAATAATATATCTCAGTAGCTCAAGTTAATAAAGAAATAAAGTATTAATATTTTTTTTTGTTTTTTTTGTTTTTGTTTTAATTCACCTCCTCAAGGCCGAGAAGGACACTACAGACGAGGATGCTACTTATTTGTGGTTATAACCCTCTCTCAACTCTATAACTCCGAAACACGAACCTTGACGAACAAGGCCGCTGCGCGGAGAAACGAGTTGAGCGTGGTACTACCAGGGACGTGGTGGGGATCAAACTTGGAACTACTCGTTTATGAAGCGAGCGCCCTACCACTACACCACTACCGCATAATATGTAATGTATACATACCTAAATTAGATAAAAATATCTAAATGGAATAACAAATGACAATGCTTTTTTGTTTTTGTTTTAGTTTCACTGATGTTTGTACATAACCTATAAAATTTTTAGAAATGTCGTGAACAGTGTTGCCAATATAATTTTGTTGTTTGTTTTTATGTTATAGTATTTTTATATGACTTTTATAAGTATATGTGCAACAGATTTATGATAATTTTTATTTGGATACGTAATTACTAATTTTTATACAGAAAATATAATTTATACCCAAGTTACCCCACTATAACCAAATTACCCCAGCGAATCCTAAGAATTTTTGAAGCACTTAGGAATAGTCAACAGTTTATTAACTGAATGACAAGTAACACAAGAATGCAAATGTCTGGAAAGCGAGTTGGAAAGCTGACTGTTTATGTTAGAGATTGAGAAAGGTAAAAATCGTGGGTTTTGCTGAGTCACTGACACTAGAGCTAAACCATTCAGTGTGATGAGCATTAAACTTACCCACAGCAACAATAATGGCTGAAGGATAAAGAAAGAGGGCTTGGTTAATTTGATCAAAAACAACATCAAAAAGAGTGCAGTCTTGAGATGAAGGAGAGTGCAACCTTGAGATGAAGGAGAGCAATATAGAACAAAGATAAAAGCGAGACAGCCACACTAAAACTAGCCTCACAAAAAGCAAGTAGGTCTGGTGAACTTTGTAAGTGATAAAACTTAACAGAAGAAAAGTTACTTCAAAGACCACATAACAATATTAGTGAATAATATATTTAAAGAACTTAGTGATGATGATGGTTTTTTGTGTTTTATAATTTTTGGTACTTCTTTACACTTTTTGGATTTGTTAAAGAACTTAGAGCAAAGTCAAATATCCCATAGTTCATCAGTAATAAAATTTAATTATTGCCAGAAGGTAAACAATATTCATATGATGAATTGAAAAAAGTAATTTTACATGTTTAGAAGAACATATCTCTTGTCAATCTCAGAAAACATTAAGAAAGTATGTCAAATTAAATATTTGATGTCATTCAAAATTGCAGCAATAAAACAACGTATTAATAGTTAATTCAAATTAAGATACATCCCATCATCAAATTTTGTTGAACAAAATTCTAATAAGGTTATAAATTTGCATTTAAAAAAAAAAAAAAAATTAAATCAATTAAAGAAATTAAACCAAGCTATATTGCAAATAAAATATTAATCAAGTTAGATGCTAGCAGTTGAATATCTTAGTAATGATCATTTATATCTAAGATCTTGAATTTTAGGTAAGGTTATAAATCTGCATCTGTATTCTTAATTTATAAATATTTATACATTTCTCGTAATACTTAAAGCATATTCAACTTTTGATACTAGCATCTTCATCTTAATACTAGCATCTTCATCTTGATACTAGCATCTCAATCTTGATACTAGCATCTTCATCTTGATACTAGCTTCTTCATTTTGATACTAGTATCTTCATCTTGATACTAGGATCTTCATCTTGATTCTAGCATCTTCATCTTGATACTAGGATCTTCATCTTGATACAACCATTTTCATCTTGATACTAGTATCTTCATCTTGATACTAGCATCTTTATCTTGATGCTAGCATCTTCAGGCTAATCAACAAACACTTTTTAATAGATTTTTTAAAGTTCCTACTAAATGGGGTTCTTTTTTAATTATGTAAGTATAAAAAATATAGTGTCTAGAATTGCATTTTTACATAATTGCCGTAATCAAGATTCATAAGATACTATTTTTTATGTAAATTTTATAAGTTTTATAACTATGAAACACATAGTTATAACTTAGTTGTATTCTCAACTATGAATCACATAGCTTGATGAATAAGGCAACTGCAGAAAGAAACAAGTTTAGCATGGTACTTCCAGGAACCTGGTGGTTTTAAAAATCTTTTGCTTATAAAGCGTGCGTTCTATTACTACATCAGTGCCACGATTCATTAAATCACAATTTCCTAAGAAAGTGAGTTTAAAGCCGCGTATAACATTTTTTAGAAGATTGTTTGTAAGGATAGTCTGAAGTACTTTTCTTTTTAAAGGAGAGACATCTATTATCTCCATATGAGGGTACAGACATCTATATGCCAGCAAAAGGTTTTTTTTTACATATGCATATCAGAAAATTGACTAACCTGTATACATGTGTCTAAAGCCAATACAATTTCCAAATTTAAATCTAATAGAAAATGGATACAATAATGTGATTTTTCTACCTCAAAATATAAAGAATAAATAATAATGTGGATACACAGAGCAAATGTGTATATCAATAAATGCTGAACCTTTTTCTACCACTAGCCTACTACAGTAATAAATGTACTAACATTCACTAAAAACCTGTAATAAATGTTCTAATTTGTACTTAAAACCTGTAATAAATGTTCTAATTTGTACTAAAAACCTATGATAAATGTACTAACCATCACTAAAAATCAGCAATAAATTTACTAACCATCACTAAAAACCAGTAACAAATGTACTAACCATTACTAAAAACTGTAATAAATGTACTAATCTTCACTTAAATTCTCTACTAGCTTCAGAAAAAAAGTGGATATATTACATTTGATAAAGTTATAATAAAAGTATTAATGAATTATTTATTATACAAAAACCTTGAAATAAATCTGATGAGTAAGAAATTGTAAAAAGCAGCATAGTATGTTGTTCCAGTATGATCATGCCAAAAATTAGTCGTTCTTAAAACTCTTCAAAGGATCAGCACATTCTTAAAACTCTTCAAAGGATCAGCACATTCTTAAAAGATAACTGATCAAAATGTATAAAAGTTGTTACAGTTATAAAAATATGAGAGTTTTTTGTATTACCTATGTGGGTATATTTGTATTTTATTTTAGGCTAATAGACAAAAAGAGCGTGGTTTTCGAAAAGGAAAGAGCAAAGGTATTGTGCAGTATTTCTTTGTTATTAAGTATTTAGTTTTATGTGCCAATTTAGTTATATGTGTTAAAGCATGATCTTGTATTTAATGTTAAATGATATTAGTAGCAAGTGAAAATACAAGGTAAAAATAATCTACCTCATAATTGATAAATTAGTTGACAACAAAGAAAGATCTATACAAGCAGTCTAGTTAACATAAGTAATGATATAAATAGCAACAGTACCAAAAAGAGGTTTAAAGAAGAGTTTTGGAAGTAGCAAGGTAAAACTTAGTAGTTGAAGAAAATGAGTTTTGACACAAGGATAATGGCATAATGACATTATTAGGATTATGTCATAAGGAAATAGATTTCAAATTATGATGGGCTTAAAATGTGAAAAAAAAAAATCAATGGAAGTATTTTAACCATTCTATTAATTTTTTTCAATTTTATATTTTTAATTTTCATCTGTTTTTATCTATTTAACTGTTTTTGCTCCTAGATGATGATGCTCTTGATCCTATGGATCCAGCTTCGTACTCAGATGTTGGAAGGTATTTTTTTTATAATATACATTTTTTTTTTTAAAACTCTGTAAAACTTAAAAACTTTAAAAAAAAACTCATTTACACTTAATTTTTTTTTTAAATGTTAACTTGCCTTCCCATAGCTGAGAAGGTCACTACAGTTAAGGAGGATACTTTAATTGTGGTTGCAACTTTCTCTTAATTGTTTATCTCTAAATTATGAACCTTGGTTCATACTTTAGAATGATTTTTATTCAATTTGATTATCCATGCAGCGGCCTTTACAAAGCATTGCATGGAGAATCAAGTTGAATAAAGGCAAAGCAGAGAAATAATGGAAGTTAATTGAGTCTTTGTATTTATACCATATATTTGAAAACAAGGTTATAACATTTAACAACAGTCAAGTAATGGGTGATCCAAAATGCTTTCTGAACAAGTGCAAACTTCTAAATGTTTTAAACTGTGTTTATGGCAAGAATATTAGTTTGTTTGCATTTAATAGCTGTCATAAATAGTTTTTTGCATAAACTTAAGCAAATACAGGAGAGTTAATTTTCTTTTTAAAACAAAACCTTTATCAGATCCAGAAATTGAAAAACAAAAAATAGAAATTTTTCATTTTTAATATCTTATTTTAAACTTGGATGAAAAATTATTTTGATTTTCCACAGAGAATGAAATAATTTTTTATCAAAATTTAAAATGAAATTAAAACTTTGAACTTGAGTGTAAATAAAAATGTAAAGATAGAAAATATCACCTAAGGTAAATAAAAGTTTAAAGTTTACTGGAAAAAAACTATTATAAATATTCAAGTTAGGCCTCAACCAAATTAAGATCCTGAGTTATGATTAAAGTAAATGAAATTTAAGTGCAATATTTACGTTCACAGAGCTTATTCCATATGCAATTATTTACACCTACAAAATAAGATAAATTTCCTAAATTAGGTATTTAATAAAGCACAACACGGGCACAACAAATGCTGTTTGGTACATTTAATGTTATGTTGATATTTATAATTTCCAAAATTATATACTTCATTAAACTTGAGCTGAAAACTTGTGTTATTTACAGCTTTTCCCATTTCCTGGGCTTTACTTAAGGCTTCTTCTTAAACACAAGGTGAGCCCTTGCCCCAATATTACTTTTCCTTATAAATATTCGACAAATGCGTGTTTTTTTTTTGTTTTTTTTTTTGTTTTCTTTCTACGCAATTCTTAAAGATCAAATATCGGATCATATAAAATATGATCCGATATTTGATATTGTGATATATGTTTTTTTTTTTTTATTTGCCATTTTTGCTCTAATACTTTAGTATCATTTGGGTTTAAGGAGATATTTTTTTAAGGAGATATTTTTTTGATTTTTTTTTCTACATTAGAGTTAACAACTTAATGCTAACATACACAAATATTTATCTTTATATTTATACATTTTAATTAACTTAGATTAAAATAGTTTTTTTGTATTACTAGTTATAAATATATATGTAATAAACAAACTTGAATTAATATTTTAATTAATAACAGAAAATAAGATTCTGAGTTTCCTGTCTACGGCTTACATCTATTTAAAACTTAAAGTTATATAAATTTATTACACGTAATAAATCAAGGAACAGAATTTCAAATCTAAAGGTTTTCAAAGAAAATTAAAAGTATAAAATAATATTGAGAAGATATGGACAATGTAAGATGAAATAAGTACCTAAACAACATGTTACATTTTAAAAGATTTACTTGGAAAAGAACTTGTTTCTCTGCGCAACAACCTTGTTCGTCAGATTCGTGTTTCAAAATTCAAGAGTTGAGAGAGGGTTTTAACTACTGTAGTAGCCTTTTTGGTTTTGGGGAGGTAAATAAGATTTTAAAAAATATGATAGTTATTGAACACCAACATTGAACCATGATTTGTAAAACAGGTGAAGAGATGCAGCTGTATTACCCTGTGACAATTATTTGAGGCTGATAGAGATCTAGTAATCGAAGTCCGACAGTATTCACAAAGCCCTTTTGTACTTTTTGTAAAAATTAGAATTTATTATTTAATTAGCTAAGACAATTTCTCAAATATGTTTTCCAGACATATCAGTAGTTCAAGGATGTTTTAAGGCTGTGAAAGATATATAAATGTTGAAATTTTATTCCAACCTTAAGGGATCTTAGAAAACTCAATTTTTTCATTTTTATTATTAATTTTGATTTACTTTATTTTAACATACATCTCTTTAGCAATCTGTTTTTCAATATTGCTAAAAATACGATCAATAAAATAGATCAGATTCAGATTTAAAAAAATATAGCAAGATATTTTACATAGAAAAAGACACAAAAAATAACATCAAATTCTGAAAAAGATATCATAAAATTAGTTTCCTAGAATAATCTGAAAATTTTGTCTATAATCATGCGCATAACCTGAATACGCTTTTCCATAATAATAATAAATTTAATGCATATTTTTCATTATTAATTTTTTTACAAAAAAAATTATTTTGGACTTATCATTAAAACAAAGTAATATAAATTTTTTTTTTTGGCTCAAAATTGCTCGTAGACTCGTAGAATTTTAGTAGTAGACTCGTTTAGTAGTAGACTCGAATTTTAGTAGTAGACTCTTAGTAGTAGACTCGTAGTAGACTCGTAGAATTTTAAATTTTATTTTTTTAAAAAAAGGAAACGTTTATATTTAATAAAATTGCATATATTTTTCTTTCTTTATCTGATTTTTAATTTACCTGTTGTTTTATCTACAGGGCCGACGACAGGGTTTCGAAGTAGGAGGGGGGTTGCAAAATGTCATTCCACATCATTATCATTCTACAGATTAAGTTTTTAGTTTTCAAATAATTTAATTAATCCTTCTGTTATCAATTTTTTTTTAGAGGAACTTGGTCAACCGGATTGAAAGAAGATACTGACGTCAAGACAGGAGTTGACACAACAGCTAACGGTCCATTATTTCAACAACGACCCTACCCAAGTCCTGGTGACATTTTACGAAGAAATAGAAAACAGGTGGATCCATCAGATGCGTAGACGTTAGAAAAGAAAAACAGAAAATTCATTTACCCATAAATATCTTTACAAAGTATTTATTTTATTTAAAAAAATACTTTAAATAGGTAAAATAATGGATAATCCTTAATTGGTTACATTATTTCTTCATATTGTATTTATTTCATAACTATAAAGGTACGACCTAAATATGAAACGTCTATATCTGCTTAGAAGAAGTGTTTTATTAGTAGCAATATATTTTTTACAATGAATTAAGATATTGATATTTTGCTTGTTAATACATTTTTGAAGTGTTTTACTGTGTCGAACAAGTTCTTATGGAATAAAGTTTAACAAGATTTAAACGTAATTAAAATTTTTTTGATAATTAATTGTTGCAACAATCCATCATGTTAAGATGTTAACATTCTTTTTATTTAAAAATAAAAACTACTGCTTTCAAGAAAAATTCAGTATTGCTTTTTTTAATTGAAAGAAAATTATACATTTAAGTGTGCAAATCAATTTAAGGGTGAAAAGGCAACTAAATTTTTACGTTTCAAAAAAAATTATATCTACATACTATATAAATATGCGACATAAAATGTTTACTATATTTTTGTAACTAATAGTGTGATTCAGTGTAGATGAACCCATACTTTCAAGTGAGCTTGTCACGCATAAATAAGGTGGTAGACTTCTAAAATAATTATTTTTGTATTTTACAATGTTTCAATAGATTTTTTTTACTTCAAACATGATAAATACATTAGAAAACTTATCATTTATTTATTTATATATATATATATATATATATATATATATATATATATATATATATATATATATATATATATATATATATATATATATATATATTTAGGGAAAAAACAGGTATTTTTAGGTCAAAAACAGGCTAAAATCTTGGCAAAGATGCCTCAAAAAGTATAATTTATTAAGTTCTAATTTTTTGTATTTTTATTCTTTTTATGTAGATAAATGTCCTGAGATAAAAATTTTTGTTGAAAGTTTCTTTATTTTGAAGCATCGTTAGATTTTTCAAACCAATTAAAAATTGAATTTCTGATCTTAAGTTTTAAAATCCAAAATTTTATTTTTTTATAAATTTATATTCTAAATTTATTTTATCTCAGGACATAAAGCTTATAATAATGAATCTCTGGAAAAAAATTAAAGTCAATTGGACTATTACAGCTCCTGCAATCTTTGCCAGAAAATTAGAAGAATAAAACAGAGAAAAATGCATATAAAATTTAAAATATTAAATATACCAACTTAGGAAAACAGGTTAAAATCCCCTTTTTTACATACTGTCCCTCTTCATCATTGTATTTATTATCAAACCCTTTCCTAGTTGCTTTAAGGTTTTTTCCTTGTTTTTTAGTTTGATTTTTTTATTTCTAACCTTAACTAGCATCACTTTTATTAGTTTTAAATTTGTTTTTCTCATATGAAGATCTGTATGTTTTTAGATTCTACAACAGTTACCGTTTAAAACAATGCTATTTTTGATAAATTGTTTTTTCTAACTTTTTTTGCAGTCCACCTTAAAGTAGAGATAATTTATTTGAAAAAATAATAAATGCAGAAATAATTTCATTTTATATTGAGAGAAATCAAGAACGTTTTTTTTTTATATAAAAATAGTTAATATATAAGAAAACCATTTCTTTAGTCAAAAGAATTCTCAAAAAAAAATTGAAATCAGCTTGATTACATAGGAGGAATTACTCAAAGTTCTTGCAGAAACCGAAGTCGTTACGAATAATCGGCTATTTACGTTTTCTTCTGAAGATCCGGTAAATAGTCGTAGTCTTTGGTATAAAAAAAAAAGTAGATTATAAACATTAATAAAAAACAACTATAAAAATAAGGGCATAAAAAAGTGCGTTGAGTATAAATACACTATTTTAGAACATCTTTGGAATAGGTGGTGCAACGTATATTTAGTTAAATTTAAATGAACTACGTGAATTTTACAAAATATATAATTAAAACTCAAGTAAAAATATAACAAAAAAAGACGATGCGGTCCAAGATCAAAATCAAAATTGGTTCGAGGATGGAAGTTAGGCATTGTAAAAACAATGGACAAATACGTGGAGCAACTGTATAATGTATAGATACATTTTTTTCCCTAAAGAAGATTTTTAAATAAAAAAAAAAGAAAATTTGCAAATAAAAAGAACATTCAGCTAGTCACTGCATTTGGTTGCGGGAGTGTTGCGCTAATCAAATAGTGATGATTAAATACATCACTTTTATATATATATATATATATATATATATATATATATATATATATATATATATATATATATTTCGTCATTATTAATATAAATTTGTACAACATTTTACCGTGAAATATATGACTGGAGCAAGTAGAAGACAATAGTCTTATCATTTTGCCCCATTTTTGTCGTTGACAAAATATAATAAAATATAAACCAAATACAAATATAATAAAATATTTATAATACATGTGATTTTTTTTTTTTTTTTTTTTTTTTTTTTTTTTTTACAATGAACTTCATTAAATAACCCAGCAAGTAATATAATAGAATTTCAAGAAAAAGTGAAGGAAAAAAAAAATTAAATTGAAAAAGGAAAAATTTTAAAAATAAGAGATTGTTTCATTAATGTTGAGGTCTAGTAGCTGTTGCTTTACAACGCATTTAAAATATTTGATTAGCGCAACCAGTGGCGGACTGGGACTAAAAATCGGTTCGGGCATTTCATATTGGACTGGCCCACATTAGAGGAAAATTAATTAACTATTTTTTTTATAATTTAACTATGAAATTTTTAAACAAATTTTTTAAGAACAAATATGTTTATTTTAAATATTCAACTAATAAAGAATTTTCAAACAACTAAAAGATTTTTAAACAGATCACTTGTTTCAGCTCGTCAATTATTGTTTCGGGATCAAGATTGCTTAGAATTTCCTTTTCAGTATTCATGAGTATAAATGATTGTAAATTTTCTTGAGCCATACTACTACGCAAACGATTTTTAATGAACTTTAAAATTGAAAAACCTCTTTCACATGCAACTTGCGTAAATGAAAGTGACAAAGTATATTTATAAGCTAACCCAATTTTTGCGTATTCTTCACTTATTAAATTATATTGAATCAAAACAAGGTAGCAACAAACTGTGCAGTTTTTACAGGCAGTACATGACTTTCGACAATTATATTCAAGTTCCTCAACACTTTCTTTGTTTATATTCAGTTTGTCATATGTACTCAAAAGTGACTCTTTGATATTATTCCAGTTTGAAGCAAAACTAGTAAATTTAGTACGTAAATTTTCTGCTGTAGCTTCTTCATCAAACGACAATAGATGTTCACTCAATTTATTTAAAACAGATGTTGGTACACTATGAGCTTTCAACTGTTCAAAATTTGAAGGACTTAGAATAGCAAAATCAGCATAAAGTTCTCGACTTTTTTAAAAACGTTTGCTCATGCTTTTTATTATGCTTTTAAATATTACATCATGAACTTTAACTTTATAAGAGTTAAGTACATCAGAATGAATTTCAAATTCACTTGGACGAGTTTCGCCTTATAATACTTTTTTCTTTCGAATTCTTTTTTCTGGTAGAGTATTCTCTGTTTCTAATTCATGTTGTTCAATTTTTTCATTAACTTTACAGACAAAATTGTTCGTAGCTTCCAATACTATATCAAATTCCTCTAAATACTTTTTCAATGTGTCTATCGTTTGCGTAACCATGTTGTATGCAACCAAAATGTCCATATTTACTATATTTTGAGAGCGGTGTCGTCAACTGAAAAACCCGTAAAAAAATTTGTGCAGTTAAAATTGTGTCATACTTAAGGAGTCCTTCTTTGAAGCCTTTTGCTTTTACTCGAACTTCAGATTTGAAACTTAAATTGTCTTCAATATGAGACAATCCAACTACAAGTTCAACGTAGAAACTAGAATGCGGATTGGCAAAGGTACCAAATATTTTTGTTAACGCTGCATCCTTTGACCACCAACGTGTTTCACCAATAGTTGAAATTCTGCGATTGTGTATATCATTCTAATTTTCTGTTTCAAAAATATTCATTCTTGTATATGATCCACGAATAAACACTGCTACGTCATTCAACAAATTAAACAAGGAAATACTGGATAAAACGACACTACAAGTATCTGAAATAACCAAATTTAAAACATGAGCATAATACCATACATGTATTTGGTTTGGATTTTCTTTGAACATCCATGCTGCGAAACCGTTATACTCATCATTCATGTTTGCAGCTCCATCTGTTGAATTACCAACACACTTTAAAATATCAATGTTCAATGCCTTTAAAGTTTCAGATACTAAACTCGACAGATACTCGCCAGTTGAAGAGACGCACGCAATCATAGTTAATAATCTTTCGTGAATCTGATCAGTTACATACCTCACAACTATTGAGCATTGATTTTTAGTTGTTATATCTGCTGTTGTATCAATTTGAACTGAAAACATACCAGCTGAGTTAATTTCTTTTGCAATGATTTTCTGTATGGAACGACTCGTAATTTGAATGAGTTTTGTTATTGTGGTTTTTGAAAGAAAAGTAACCATGGAACCTCTTCCAGTACTTCCAGTGTTCTTCCGTTTTTCACTCTGTTCAACTATTTAAATGTTCTTTTAAACAAGTATCATATTTACTGACCGGCCCACCGGACATTGTCTCGGTACGCCCATATGGCCAGTCCGCCTCTGAGCGCAACACTCCCGCAACCAAATGGAGTGACTAGCTGAATGTTCTTTTTATTTACAAATTTTATTTATTGTTGTAATTAAGCATATCAAGTACTTAGTAAATAATTATACAATTATTTTTTAAATTAGTAAATAATAAGACGTATTTTTGTTTTGGATTCATGTAATGTAGTATGCAAATGTAATGTAGTTGTAATATGTAACATTCATGTAAATCTTCTCATATAGTTACAATAAAACTTTATTAAAATTTTATTGTAACTCCAGATAATTTTTCAGTTAAATTTTATTTTTATAAGTTGAGTTGTGTCCCATGCCATAAGTCAAACAGGATCATAAAAATGCTCCAAACTAAATATTTTTAGTATTTGACTCGAAACTCCCCAAATTTGAACCTTATAGAGACCTGTTTGAATGTTTTTTAAATTAGCTGAAGTAGTATCACCGTTCATCACTTCCAACAGTGATAGAACAGGTTAAAAAAAAAAACATGTTTTAAATAAAGCTTAACACTACAGATTTTAATATTTATGTATAAGTATAAAAATAACTTAATAATTTTTTTAGTTTTTGTTTTTTATTTTGTTGGTTTGTTACAAAGATTATTCAAGTTATAAAGATTTTTCAAGCTTAAATCTGAAAAAGCATGAGATATTTAAAAAAGCTTGATATTTAAAAAAAGCTTGATATTTAGATATCAAATTTTAATTATTCTTGTTATTATCGGATCAAATAACGAACATTAGTGTAAAATATTCAAATAGAATAACTTTTTTTAAACGACACAGCTCTATCTTCTTAATTTCTAACATACATAATTTAATTAGGGCCAAAAATATTTGATCACCCAATTTTTAATACAAAATACAACTGTTTTTTTATTTTATAGTGTATACTAGGGTGAGGCTATAATGACTGTTTTAAAAATACTATGTGAAACCTTTTCTAAAACATGAATAATTGTGTCCAAAACATGATTAAATAAAAAAAAAGTTAAATTTTATAAGGTCAAAAAAAAAAGTTACTTTATGTAAAAAGTTAGTTAAAAATCCTGTTTTTATTTTATTTTTTTACGGTACAAACTATAATTATAATAAAGCAAAGTTTAAAAAGTTCGATTATTATTGATTGGACATTTTAATAAACATTTCAGTTTCTCAAGAGCATCATCAGACTTAGCCTGGTAAGTTTGGATGTCTATAGCTCAGAGTCTTTTCTCAGCAACCTTACCTGTTCTCTACACATTTTTTAATGTAACTTTAACCGTATTGAAAAAGTAGCGTTTTTTACCCTTTTTTCAACTTAAATTTAAATTACTTAAAAAATAACTAATTTCATGTTACTTTACTTGGTGTATGTAATTAAGGTTATCGGAAGAGCATTTGGCCAAATTTTCAAAAAAATTGTTTAATGTCTAGAGGTCGCCGTTATATAAAGATTTTAACATATTTTTTTGCTAAAAAATTCCTTTAAAAAACATATTACTTTAAACAAAAATGCAAAATTTAAATTTTGAGCATAATTGACCACTAAAGTCGTTGCGTGATTAAATAGTTTGCAAAATAAACACGTACGTATATAAATTTCATAAACTTATTTTAAAAAAGTTGGTTGTTATATCAATTACCAAAATTCAAATTTTAAAAACAATTTTAAAATTAGCTTATTGGATGAGCGAATATTTTATTATAACGATGAACCTTAAAAAAAATAATCAAGATTGGTTAATTGGTTACCCTAAAACTAATGCATTATCAAGCTTCAGTCGTCTACCAACAAAAAAACATGCGTTAGGTAAATGCTCTCATTTACATTTATATCCAAAAATTGACACTTCTGCAAGAAATATTTTTAAACTTGTTCTTGGTGAGCTTAAGAAAGTTTGGGAAAAAGCAGGAGTACCAGAGTTATCTGATTGAATATCAGATAACTCTTGTCTTTCATTGCTTATTAAATTGTTGGGGGGAAAGGTGAAAATAAAAAAAATTGACCAAGCAAGTCAAAATGTTAAATCTGGAAAAGAAAAAATTATCAGATTTTGTAATTAACTTGAGCAACTTTGCGACATTTTAGCAGTAAGTTGCATAAGAATAGTTATTGATATTACTTAACTTAACTAAAACTTAATTGAAATTTGTAACAAACAAACCAACAAAACAAAAAACAAAAACTAAAAAAATGTCTATTGTTAAAATAGAAAGAAGATTTGGCATTTTATGAAGGTCAAGAGTAGCAGAAAGTATCACATAACAGGTAGCATCGATCTTAGTGTTTAAAAATTTTTAGAACGTCAAAAAGATAGACTAAGCATGGATTTTCGGAGTAGGTCAACTAAAGATTAAAAATCTAGTGCCTTTGAAGTCAGTGAATTAGTTTAAAGTGCTGACGAAGATCAAAAAGATACAGATACAGATACTTCTTTACCAACAAAGAAAGATATCTTTATCAAATTCACTCGAAATATCAGAAAAGAAGCTCTCAGAAGTAATGGCATCTGTGGTAGACCGATGTTGCTTATCAGTTTTCCCACAGCTTCTATTTCAATCCACTATCATCTGGAAAAGCGGAGGCAAACTTAATGATATGTCCATGTCAGTATCAACTGTGCATTGTCAAAGACAATATGCGCGGGAGAATGTTTTTCTGTCAACTAAAGCTAACTGGAAGATAAACAAATCTAAAAAGACCATTTTGCACTCGGATTTGAAGTTTTTTCATTTAGACATAGCTCATGATGAAGAACGTGTAGCAGTTCTTATTAGCGGATCTCTTAACGGGTAATTATTTATTTATATAAATCCTATGTATGTTTTTTATTTTTATTTTTAAACAAACTAACTTAACTTTTATTTGCAGGCCGAAACTTATTGGTGTACCTTTGATTGAAGATTCGACAGGTAAAATTTAATGTGATGCGACCGTGAAACTTGCGCAAGATTGGAACATTTTGGAAATATGCTCAGTATATGCTTTGATACAACAGCAAGCAATACATGTAACAAAATAGAAGCAGAAACTTTAATTAAAATTGATTTAAAGAGACCTTTCTTATGGCTAGCATTTTGACATCATCATAATGAGCTACACATCAAATATGCTTTTACCGCATTACGAGGAAATAGCAAGAGTCCAGATGAACCCATTTTTAAACCATTCCGAGCCGAATTTGCAAGAATTGATATTGATTACTCAAACTTTGATATTTTTTGAATGGCCTACGGACACCAAATCAAAAACATTTAATCAAGCAAGTTTAATTCTGAAATGGGCTTACGAATGCCTCAAAGAGAAAATATTTCCGCGAGAAGATTATCTTAAGTTATTTGAATTAACTATTATCTACCTTGGGGGAAAACTATCAATGGACAGAATATTCAAAACTCACAAACCAGGTGCAATTGACAATGCGAGATTTATGTCACATTTTATATATATTTTAGAAATGGAACTTTTATCTGATAAATTTGTTATGTCCAATTATGAGCAAATTATGATCCACCTCATGGCTAAGTTTATTAGTCTTTTTTATTCGATGAAATTTCTCTGCTCGAGGATATCCATAATTGCTCCAGTCGATAACTTCAAATTTTTAGTTGCAATGAACTGGTATCAAGAAGAAGATCCAGATATCGCAACCGCTGTGATTTCGTCAAATAACCGTCACGTTTGGTATTTAGCAGAAAAACTTTTTATTTTATTTTTATTTAATGAAAAATTGTCAGAATTTAATGGCAAAGAAACTTTTTTCTACCTCCAGACCAAAAACTTTTTTTAATTGGGAAACCAAAATTTCCGACATTAAATTCTTCAACCTTTATTTATTTTTTAATTGGACCACGGTCTTGGCTTATTTTTGATTTATTAGGATTAATAAACAACCAGGAATGGCTCCAGATGAATCTACAAGAGTGGAAGTTCTTCCAAGATTATCGAATTGCAGAAAATTTTGTTTAACAATTAGAGGTGCGCTAAAAGAGGAATCAAACTTGTTGGTGATTTCCGCGAGTCCGCACAAAATGAAGAATGGCAATAATTTATTTTGCAAGTTGTTGAACAAGTTACAAAACCCATCTTATTTGAAATCAAAACTAATTAATACTTTATGATTTTTTTTATATTACTAGTATTCTTTATTAGTTATTATTCTTACAAAAATCTGAAGCCTAAAAGTAGCCTTATTGAATTTTAATAAGATTTAAAAAAATAAAAGGTTTTGTAGCTTTATATTTTAATACGGCGACCTCTAGACATTAAGCAATTTTTCTGAAAATTTCATCAAATGTTGATCTAATAACCTTTGATATATACATCCATTAACGTAACATAAAATTAACTATTCTTTAAGCCAAAAAAATAGTTAATTTTATGTCAAATTTAGTCAAATTTAAAGTTAAAAAAAGTGCAAAAAACGCTACTTTTTCGAGATGGCGACCTCTAGATGTCATTTTAAAATTTTGAAAAATTTACAATGCATCAAGAATATTCCGTTTTTCTTGATGTTTTTTTTTTTTGGCTCATTATTTACCCCGTTATGTATGTAACGTAACCATTTTCAAAAAATTGACGGAAATGAAACACCCTAACGGAACATGTCTGTTAAATAGCTTAGTTTGTAAAACGCTTATTATTCCACCAGAACCATCAAAAGTTCCACCTTAAACAAAATATATTTATTTATTGCATCATTTATATTTATAAATAAATAATAATATTAACTTTACGAACCAGTATTGACAGAACAGGTGTCACATATAATAAAGGGTATTTTATCGACAACATTATACTTAACAACGTTATCTTTATCATAGCTGCTAGATTATTAGAAGTTCCACTAGTATGTGTTTTGAGGCTCTGACTGAAGGGTAATGATCATACGCTCAACTTTCTTAATGCCGTAATCATATGGTGCGACAGCTTTCCCATCAAAATGTAAGATTTAAGATGTCTCAATTGACAAAACTGCCTTAAGTTTAAAAAGAGTTATAACTTGCAACCTTTTACCAGCTCTAAAAATAGCAGGTTGAGGTGGAGTGGGAATACCATCATGGAAATAATAAATGAGTTACTCTAGCTCTTTTGTAGGTAGAAATTTCAGCTTCTGCGCACACCACAATAACTGATATATCTAAAAACTAAAAACAAAGTAAATATATTTACAAATAAAGTAATCATTTTTATTTTAAGAAGTATTATTACTTTTAATTTAAGTTTCCTTTTGGGTGGTTCGAACGAAGACTAAAAACCATTAGAGTCATCATCATTTTAAGAAAATTTTGTATATAATTGCTCTAGATAATCAAGATTCAGGTTTTTCAGTATCAATTGCGTATTAGCAGGATGCTCAACAATTTTTGGACTGATAGATACGCAGCTCTTTCTACCAGCCAGTAGATGATTAAAAAATATTTGTTCTTTACTCTTTATTTTTCTTTTTTGTCAGGAATATTAAACTGCATAAGAAAAACCATAGTTGATTTTCTCGTCAAACATGTTTTATACTCAACCACAAGTTTTTTAAATGTTTTTGTGATGCTAGCTCTGGTTAGTGACGGTAAACTAAATTTCATTTTCCAGAGCTGCACAGTGGGCCAGAATAGTCAACTTTGAGACAAAATTAATAACTAATTTAATATTAGTACTGTATTTACGAAGTTTATCAACAGTACCAAAATGAGGTCAACGCTTCTTATGAAAGTGATAATTTTTGTATTTAGTTGCGATGGATACCTAATTTTGCAGAACAACAACCTGTTTCTGGTAGTTAGATATTTTTCATTTGTGCTACGTAAACTGTGTTTGGCATGTGTGTTAATATGAGGTCTTTGCTCCTTATAAAAGTGATTTTTTATATTTGGTTTCTATGGTTATTTAATTTTGCAGAGCGGAATTAGGTGGTATATCACCTATTGTTACCTACTATGGTTACATGGCAAAACTTAGTTTTGCATGGCAAAACTAAGTAACCGTATCAATATATTTAACTAAAATTTATATAACAATAAATTTATACATTATTTAGAATAAAACAAAACAAACAGAACTCTTAACTTATTTGTATATTAGGACAATATAAAAGAAAACATAACAACATAAAAGAAAACATATACAATATAAAATAACAACATTGAAACTCAATAAAAAAAAAGCGAATTTTTTTTTATTATTGCTGTTTTTCTTAAATTGGACACCAATTGATTAAAAGTGCTCAACAGTCGTTTTATTACATCTTCGTTGCATTTTGAATAACTTATTTTCCTTGCTTTACATTATATTTTTCTTGCATGGTCTTGGCGATAACTCTTAAAATTGTTATTAAAAGTCTCTTGAGTTTTCTCTGACATAAGACCAATAGGCAATATCATTTTTTCCACTATAAGGTATCCATGCATTATTATTTTATGCAGACTTTGAGGTATGTAGTACCAGGCGTAACATTTAACAAAATATCTGGTAGTTTCAAAGCTATAATCCCAAAATGTTTAATTCAAAACCACTAGAAATACAACAAAGACCCTTTTCTGAATAAAATTCTTTTGCTCCATTACTGAATTTTTGGCTCCAAAAGATCTTGCTTGCCAAGATTTTATTTTTTTATTTTATAGGCAATATGCAATAAGCATTCAAAGTACCTTATCTAAGCATGCAAGCTTCAGAGACCATACTGGAGAATATGAGTGGATCGCTTTTTTTAATAAAACATTACTGAATAGAATCAGTTGCGTTGGTTAAAACAGTGTGCACCTTTTCAAAAGTCATAGTAATTTCGATATGGTTTGTAATAAATATTTTTTGTCCTTTGAAAACAACAATGAATAGAATCAAATTTGTCGTTTTATTCTTAAGTTTATTTTTTTTATCAACCAATACAGATTTAGTTTTTTTTTTTTTAAACTCAAAACTTAGAGGTCTACAATAAATGTCTGACGATGGCTTTAAGTTTTTCCATAAAATAACTTTTTTTCATCTATACTTGTATATAGATCTAAAGGAGCAACATAAGTCAAAAATAAAAAATTTACATTTGATAAATTACTGCTTTCTGATAATTTTTGTTCATAAATTCTTTGAACCATCAAATTTGTAATATTGCGTTGCTTAATCTAACGGAATATTCTTGATGCATTGAGAACTGATTATTCCTGATATATTTGTATATCTTAAAACATTTTATGCAGCTAAAACAAAGTTAACAGTATAACACTAATGAAAATAAGTAATGATATAAAAACAAAAGTAACCCTAATTTAAGTGACAACCGTAATGTTAATTATTTCCATACGAGGGAGAGTGCGGTAGAGGTATTACAGATAGTCAGTTCTCAAATTTAAGAACAACATATTTTTATCATCCTCATTTACCAACAAATTTTTTTACATCGCTATCATATAATAAAACCCCCTCAAAGTGAGAGGGTTGCATAAAATATTTTTAGCTTTAGAGCTTGACAGTCCTCAAAGTTGCAAGAAGTAGCAACCAAAACTAATTTTACCTCATGGTAAATATGTTAAGCATTTATAAGTATATACAACAAATATACTTATAAATGTGTTCACTTGTGTTTCAAAAAGGATTAAGTTATATATATACCTTTCTGATAATTGCAATAAAGATTTTTTACTTATTATTTTGAACAACAGAAAAAAAAAAAGGTAACTTGCATGTATATTTTGTTACTACTGCAAGCAAATAATAAGCTATATATATATATATTGTAAAATCTACTAAAAAAAGCGCAACGAATAAAAATAATTTTAAATTTGTGAAGAAATAAAGTTGAACCTATTTTTGAATGAATTTTTTAAAAAAAGAACCTTCTTTAATTTGTAACTGTAGAAACAGTTTTGAGTTATAAAAAAAAATATATATATACATTTTAGAAAGGCTATGATATATACTATACATGTATCTAAAAAAAAATTTTTTTAAGAACATCACTTTTTTGACTTTGGTCACAGCCGGCCTACTGTGACCTGATCTAAGTTCTTACCCCACGGGCATTTTTTTTTCAAAGTTACGTTCTAAATGTCTTTTACACGCTTTTTAAACGTCTTTCAAACGTTCTTTACGTAAGAATGTTTAGAAGACGTTTAAAAGACATTTAAAATACATTTAGAAAGTAACTTTTAAAAGCAAATGCCTGCTGGGTAACTATAATTTTTGTAGTGGTGCTTAATTACCACTATCAAAAGTTGATGGTGATAAAAGCCAAGATTCTACTAAACTTCTGAAATTGTCTTAAAATTAAAAGCTGAAAGCAGAAGCTCCCTCGATTCTTTTGAATATGGTGATTTAGAGTTATCTTCCTTTTTTTTTTGAGGCTCCATTAGCACTTATGTGGAACATATTTAAGGAAATATATTTATAACTAAATTATTTATAACTAAATTATTTATAACTAAATTATTTATAACTAAATTTAAAAATTAAATAAAAGTACTTTGTTTCTACTCTAACAATGATTTAAGTTTAAATTTATAATATAATAACTATTATATTATAACAATGATACTTAAGCTAAATTTATAATATAATAACTATTAACTTCATCTAATTTAAAAACGATATAAATGTTCTCCTAAATAAAGGATAATTATACTAAAAAAATTCTTATAAGTATTTTTTTCTTATTTTTATAAAAAAAACTTTTTTTTTTTGACCTAATTTTAAATTATTTAAAGTATTCTAAGACCAGTTTATTAAAGATATTTAATTAATTTTTGATAAACTGTTCTTAGAATATTCTTGTTATAGAAATTTATTGATGTTATAGAAAAAGTTTCATGAGAAGATAAAAAATAGCATCACCCTAGAGTATACATTTATAAAAAGAAAACATTTTAATAATAATACATGTGCAAATGAATGCTGGCAAAATTATATACAGAAAAATGGATTTGAGCATGCATGTTCAAATACATTTAACAATTTTATGTACCTTATTGACGACTCTACACGTAGAGTCGTCAATAAGGTACATGAAAATGTTAAATGTATACGAGATATATAGGTCTCTAACTCATAATCTTTATGCATAATTATATCTGACACCAATAAAGCTTGAGACAAAATTTAAGATAAATCTAAAAATAATTATTCTCTGACTATTAATCAAGATCTCTGATCAGACAACTTTCTGAGCAATTCATTCTGAGAAATCCTGTGTCACACTGAGAGTATTTAAGAAATAAAATTAAGATCTTGTAATTTTGAAGGTTCATTTAATAGATCTAATTCTCCATCAGATTCCAGAGTCTGCAAGTGGTTTAGAAATGAGGAGTTCTTTTCTATAAGATTTAAATTTTAGATGAGATATCGTGATAGGCTGCCTATTTCTTCTTTTTGAACATTTTTTTCTATAGGAATGATATGATAGGGATGGCATCATACAAAAAGAGCAGTCTGTGGCATGATTTCTTGGCTCCCTCCTAAATATCGCGACGTTAGAATTATCTTGTTCTATCTCCACATTTTTTAGTTTTGAGATAAAACGATTTAAAAAATAAAAACTTTAGGAGATAGCGTATAAACTTTTTTTTGTTTTTTCCGCAACTTTTTTACTTATAACTTAGATTTCAATTTAGTAGAAAGTCATTATTTTGAGGAACACAACACTATCATTAACTCAATTTTTTCAGAAAGTGGAGATAGAACAAGATAATTCTAACGTCGTAATATAGAAACAGCAAAAATCATTAAACAACTCTTTTAATTGATTCAGTGTCAGTGGTTAGAAGCACAAGTGTTGTAGCATATATTTGGCAGCAGCTTTCATCTAGGTCTCATTTCTTGCACTAAAGTAGCTGTGATAAGCCAAAGGGCAGACCTAGCAGATCTTGTGCGATGCCCAGGATTGATGTTTTTTGAAGTCACTATTGTGCTCCAAGAAATCCTTACGTTTTATCACAGAGCACCGCTGAAAAACATTCACCATATATACTTATTTACCTTATTTACTTATTTACTTGTCTTAAATGTGGCCGAAGCTGGCATTGAACCTCGGACTTCTTGGTTCTGAACCAGAACTCTAACAAATGCGCCACGGCAGCAATTCATCAATAATTTTTTATTAATTAATAAATAAATCCTCTTGTTAACTTTAAAAAAATACTTTTAAATATTTTTTTCCATTTTATGAGAGCTTAGAACAGTTTTTAACTAATTGTATATTTATGTCTTTTTTGATTATTGACTTGACTATATTAAAATTATTGTATTACATTTTATCATATATTTTATTTTTAATGTAAATTTTAAAAGAAATGAAAATAAACCTTTTATAAACTAAAAATACTGTACATAAACTACCTACTAATTAAAGAACCCTGAAATTGAGGGCTAACCTTAGGCGACCTGAAAAATATTATATGGAGAGTCAAGACGAATGGTTTACATTCTCATTTATGCACTTCGTTAAGTGAGTTGGACAAGTATTAAATTTATGGATAAAAAATCCTGATATACAAGGTAAAACTACAGGTTAGAATTTAAAAAAAAGAAGAAGATAAAAATAGTTCAAAATTCCCCACTTTTATAAGTTACACCTTCCAGTTCTTTATTTTGGTCACAAAAACCTTTCTTTATTGCTCTTAACTTTTTTCTTCTTGATTTTGCTTTAGTACTACATTGTTTTTCTGATTTATCTGATTATCTGATTTATCGATGTTTTTCTTGTTTATCTGATTCGTTTATTGTCTTTACGTAAACAGTAATTTTGTGCATTTATACGGAATTCCATTCCAAGTAATATTAATAAGGTAATAATTAAACAACTTATTTAAAAACTGCTGCCCTTCATTAAAATTTAGCACAGCTGAGGCTACTCCTATACTAAGAGCAGTTCTTTCAATAAATGCATCTTTTGGGCATCGCTTCCATATCAACTGATTTAAAGACTTATTGGGATTCTGCCTTTTTCCATGTAAACATTTTTCAAGAAGTTTATCGGAAACAAGGTCTATAATATTGGTTTGATGGCGTTGCAGATAGCAGCAGCAATAAAAAAATTATCCTTATATGACATCTTGCCAGTCAGTTTGTCAGACTGGAGTTTGCACCAAGAATCTTTGGTACGTAAACAGAACAACTGATGACGCGTTTCGCCATCACAACTTTCAGAACAGTGAAAAAGTACAGCTGCAACACTCTTTTTCATACCATATAAATTTCCAATATTTTGCATTTATTGCCTTACCATAATAATTTTGCAATGTATTTATAACATTTTCTGTTAGGCGACCTGCTCCTCCTAACTTTTTGCCATCACATAAAATTTCTTTATTTTGTTTTTTTAAATTTCTTAATCTAGTACCAACACGTTTTTGAATATACCCAATGCACTCTGCTTTTTTTATTTCATTATCTCGATATAGTTTTACAGAAACAATATTAACATATGAACTGCTATCTCCATCTCCTAGAAACGTTGTATATCTTAATTTTTTTTTTTTTTTCAGAACACAAAAATATTTTTATTGTACCACTTGATTCCATAGAAGAGGCTGAACCAGTATGACTGATTTTGCACTTTTGATAATGTAAGCAGTGAAAGTCATTATATTCTTCATGTGTGTTTTTTTTTTAACTCCCATATAAAACACAACTTACAAGTTTTTGTTTCTATTTCAAAATCAATACATTTACCATTTTTTACAGCAACAGCTGTTACTAATCTATTGTTTGAAGTGTATCCACGTTTCTGCCACAATCCATCAAACCCACAAGTAATATCTTTAGATGTTTCATTGATTGATAATAATTCTTCTGCTGAATTTGTCATGCTTTTATCAACCAAACTTTGATAGACATCTAACAGTATGTGCAATCTATTAGAGGTTTATTAGAGGTTGCATGTTCATAATCCCAAAAAAAGTTTCTATTGCTGAAAATCCCATACCCATTTCACGAAATGCAATTATTGTACGAGTGTTTATGTCAAAGCGTTTACGTCCAACACTATCTTTTTATCCATTTTAGAAGGTGAAAAAAAATCGTTTCCCATTCACAATCACTGCAACAAATTTTTAGTTCAATACTTTGGCCATATTTTTTTAAAGAATCAAACTGCAAACTTAATAATTTTGTTACATTCTGGGCATTTAAGGACCATTATTGCTTTTTTAATTAAATGAAAGCTCATGATAAAGTTAAAGTCTTCATTTATCTGTTGAGGTTCCTTTACAACGTCTTTGTTAAATAACTTCTTGTAGGATGATGAACATGGTATGCTTTCAACTAAAGGTATAGCTGTGGTTTCATTATTTTTGCAGATTTTTGTATATCTGTTTCCATGAAACTTCGATTTTTTCTTTTGGTATAATAATTTAGAAAATTGTTTTCTTTTTGATCGACCCATTACACTTTTATTAAAATAAGATATCCAAATATTGACTGTTGTATAGACTATTAGTGAACTTGCAAAGAGCATAAAATAGCAATAAAGCGTGCTCACGCGCTATGTATGCGTGTAAATCGAGTCAATAAACAAGAAGTAACTGCTGATTAACAATTTTCCTTATAAAAAGTTAGCTTAAAAATGTTGTTATTGCATTATTTTATATAACTTTGATTGAAAAAATCCGTAGCAACCTGGTAAATAAAGCGTGGCTATGGATAAAAAATTATATCGAACAATTTAAAAGCAACTTTAGAGGTATATTCTAAAAAAATTTTTATAAAGCAAGAAAAGATTTCGATTGTACAACAGTTATATTAGTTAAAAAATGTATTTTTGAGAAAATGAATTTTTCAATTTTAACTACTATACTACCTTAATACTTGCAAATAAGTTATAGTTTATAGTATATAAACCTAATACTTACACCTTATCATATACAACCTAATACTACACCTTAATACTTGCAAATAAGTTATAGTTTATAGTATATAAACCCCTTTCCCCTTGTGACAAAATCATTTTTAGATCGTCTTCGAGTATCTTTTTAAGGTACTCCAAGACGATCTAAAAATGATTTTGTCACAAAACACTGAAAAAATGAGAAAAAAAATTTGTCGGGTTTGTAAAATCGTTCAAATCTGCATAAACATGAGTTCATGTTTATGCAGATTTGCGCGTTAACAAGTTTCTGCAACAAGTTTGCAAATATATAAGCTCGCTAGAGGCTTAAAAATTGCTCTGTTGTTTTATCTTTACTTACATTTAAGTTTTATGCTTGCTACTGCGACCTGTTTTGATGTACGAACCTTCGCAATTTAAAAATTCGCATATATGTGCGTCCTAAAAAAATATTTTTACTTTTGACCTGTACAAAAATTTGTAAAGTTTTATATGTTAAAGACAAAAAAATTTGCACTTCTCGCAGCTTGAGTTTTCTTTAGCAAAGTTGGAGAACAAAATATTTAAAAATTTTGTATACAAAGTAAATTAATTTATTATATAAAAACAAATATATATATATATAAAATAGAGACTTTTTTTAAAGCTTTACAAAAATACTTTTGAAAAAAATTGAAAAATATAAATAAAAAATAAAAACACAAGAAAGTGATTTCGCCATTGAAATATATAATGCTTTCAAAAGAAAAATATATGTATAATTCATTATTTAAAAAAAAAAAAATACTTACATGTTAAAATATTTGAAAAATTACAAAACATTTAAATATCTCATTATTTCTTCTTTTTCATTTCATTTGTTTGTTTTATAAAACATGATAACTTTAAACATCTTCTTTTTCCGTAAGTTTCTCGAGTCGGATAGCGTAGCAAAGATGATTTTTCCATCTAAAATAATTGAAAATATTAAAATAATTGAACTATATAACAAGAAATTATTTTTAGAAAATATTTAGATAATTTTTTCATGCAAAAAGCATTGTAATTTACCGACCATCTCTCTCTCTCTCTCTCTCTCTCTCTCTCTCTCTCTCTCTCTCTCTCTCTCTCTCTCTCTCCCTCTCTCTCTCACACACACACAAACACACACTCTCTCTCACACACACACACACACGCATAAATGTACGAAGACAAATTTAATATATAATAATATTCACATCATGTTATTAAGTTGAAATTAACAATTAACATAACTTATTCTTACTTATTAATGACTTCTTTTTTATCAGAACAAAGATAATACGTTAATTCTTTTTTATTTTCTTTATGAAGCGTTATACAGTGCGGATGGGGTGCATCAATTTCATCTATCTAAAATTGTAAGAGGAAAAAAAAAATTAACATTTTTACAACTAAAAACTATTAAAAAATTTCAGGAACCTACCGATAATACTTCTTCTACTTTATATCCAGGAACTGGTAGTGTAAACCAAGGTTTAATATCCTATTGATATAATTAAAAAAATCAATAATTGAAACTTCATAAGGGCGAAAGAAATTCATAAAAATTCAACAAAAGTATAATAATTTAGAAACAAAAACTTATTAACTTTTATTTAAGACACAAACACACACACTAACTTACATGCCTAAATTTTGTTTTATATGGGTTTAATTTGATGTTAGATTTAAAAAGATATTTTAAAAGCTATACCGATAAACCTGTTGCCAAATAAAATTAAAAAAACCTAATGGATGTAACTTGCAAAATAAAATATTTATTTTTCAATATTTATATTTAATATTACGCCTCATAAAATAAAATATTTAACAAATAAATAAGAAAAAGCTTTTTTTTAATAGTCTCTTGCTAAAAGACTTAATTAGAAGTTTCTTTGACATTCAATGCATCTGGGTGCGGATTAACAAAACTTTCGTAAATTCAAAATTTGCGTAAGGTTTACGTAAGTTTTGCATAAGTTCAAAGTTACGCAAAATCATATTTACAAATCTTGTGTAACGAAATTCTTAAGTTTTTACTTGCGAAAAAACGGTATTCACAACATTTTCCTAAAAAGTGCTCAGCGAACTTTACGCAAGAAAAGTTACGTCTGCTATTTTCTGACTTAAGTTTGGATCATCTAATAATACTAAAAAAATGGCGCTTTTATTATTGTAAAAGATTTCAGATTTTGTTTGTTATTGCCAATAAAATATAATTTTGTATTAATTTTGTACTGCTATACGTTAAGTTATTTATTTAAATAACACAAATATAACTTTTTTTTAAACAGCAACAAAAATAGTAATATATTTACCAAAAATATAGATGTATTAGATAAACTTGTTTTCACCTTAAATTTAAGGTAAAAAGATATACATACAATCTATTTAATGGATGATTCACTCATTACCTAGCTAAAACAAGGAGAGCGACCATAGTATGGATATATCACATAGTTTTGTACTATGGCAACAACGTATTAAATAAGTTAAAATAACTTGTTATTGTCATACATTAAAACTATATGATGAATCCATACTATATAAACTTATGGTTGTATCTATACTATACTGTCTATACTATACTATATAAAATATCAGGCCTTGGCGGGAAGCGAGAACTTCAGCTCTCGCTTTCGCCCACACTCTTCTAAAACGGTTTACGGGACCAATTTACGGCTCTCGCAAAAGTATAATTTTTCTCATGAAAGTATAATTATCGTTGTAACTAAAATAAAAACCAAAATGTCATTAAAAAAAAAATTAATTGCATAATATACTGCAAATACTTTTTAAAAGGCATCGTTGTTGCAAAAAAAATTAAAATTAAAAAAGAGTGCTAATTTAAATGACTAAACAGCTCCCCAAATTCGTTTTAGGAGAGCTTTTCTTAGCTTTCGTGCTCATTTATTCCCGCCGAGGCCTAAAATATATACAATAATATTATTGAAGTATATACTTTAACTTGCATAACTAGCATAGAGAGTCTCTCTCTTTATGTAAGAGAGAGGAAATATGTGTGCTAATATAGATACAATATTTACAAAAAAAATTAATTCATTAGTTTTTCAAATATCATTTTTTTTTTTTATAAATGAGAACATGGCTATTTTAAAATACATCAATGCTAAAACTATCTCTGAGTAATCAGGCTATTGAAGTAACAAAGTATTATAACCTAAATATTAAACTTACTTTGAATAATGATGCTGTTTTTCTATGATTTCAATTATCCAGAGGTATTAACAATGTTAAGATTTTTTTGAATAATAATGCTCCGTTGTTAGTTATTTCAATTAGCAAGAGATATTTATAATATCTATGGATAATTTAAATTATTAAAAAAAGAGCATTGTTTTTTAAAGCCTAATTTCTTGGTAAATAATATTTTAAATTGCAAATAATAAACATATTCTGTAATAGTTTAAATTGTTTTAGTCAGATTTTTTGATTTGTATTTCTATATAAAATCTCATTGTTGTAGTTTGTTATTGCAAAGAGCAGGAACTTCATGTAAAATTACTTGATACACCAGTTAGTCCAAATGGAGTGATAGTGCTTTTCACAACTCAGTAGAATTATTATCTGTTGCTGTTGAAAATAGTATTACAATATACATCTTGAGATAACAGCCTGTAGATGACAGATGACAACACACACTGCTTCTAGCCATTAGATTGTAATGTATTTGGTTTCTTGAAAACAATTTTTGTTGTTGCAATTTAATCAATCCTTGCTGTCAAATTTTTTCATACTGCACGTGTCTGATTCACAGAATTAACTTTATTTTATCCATCACATATAAAAATCATGTTTTTATTCGCACAAAAATGGTACCATAAATTCTCAATCTAAAATATCACTGAAAAAAACTAACAAAAAATAAGTGGATTTTAATTTAAAATCAACTTTTAATAATTATGTTAATAAAACTGAAACTGTACAAATTGAAGTTACGAATGTAGATTTATATCGACTAGATAGACACACAGCAATAATGCATTTTTTATAATGTGATTCGGAAAAGTTGTTGAACCTTTGTTTAAGTTTTCAAAAGGTTCCTTATATTTCTGACAATTAGAATTTTGTTTATAAATAATTTCAAATAAATTAGAATGCAATCAATCAGGGTTGGAAAAAACCCAGGGTTTTTTAAAAAAACCCAACCCAAATGGGTTTTTTTGGGTTTTATTGGGTTTTATGGGTTTTTTGGGTTTTTTTAAAAATCGATCAAAATACCAAATTTTTATAATTGTATGAGTACAATAATTTTTTTTTTTAATTTCATAAATTCACCTATCTATTGCTCCAATGACCATTTCAGTCAAGGGAGCAACTCATTTTTTAAAAATATTTTGTCTCAATCCTTAACATTACCATTTTTACTAACAAACAACATTAACAACTAAAATTTTTAAACAAAGGCGCTGTGTGGAGAAATAGATTGAGACAGTAATTTCAGCAGAAGTAATTTGAACCCCAACCTTCTGGTTGCGAGCCAAATGTTTTACTACTAGTCTACTAGCACATTTTACCTATAGTGCAAAAAGGGACTCCATCAACTATAAATGATGTTTATTAATTGCTCTAAATTAAAAACATGTTCAGAACATCTTTGACAAAAAAAAAATCTGTGTAAAAATTATGACAATTGAGTTATTCAAAGTTGGTAAGACAATATAAATGTTGCAAACTAGTTTTTTTTACTAACATGTTCAAAAACTACTTTGCACAAGTTTACAACATGTAATCAACAAGTTTGCAACATGATGTTGCAACCTTATAAGTTATTATCAATCAGGATGACTATGAACACTTTTTAAACATTTTTGTATCATAGAAGAAAACTGCTAGCCTAATCACTACATTTTTTTTATCAGAACATTACACTGTCTAGCTTCTTGGAAAAGTTATCAGCCTGATCAACTGGACTGGCAAAAAATGGATTTTTGCCTAAACTTTGTTTCTAAATATATATAAAGTAAATTTGTAAAGAACCATTACAGTGTCTTCGCCACCAAGTTTTTTTTTTCCTTGAAGATGTTTTACCGGCTCAGTTTTGCAATGCAAATTGCAAACTGAATCAAAGTAACACATTATATAGCTCTATTGTGTGTGTTTCTTCACCTTTTAGCAACTTGATACTGATGTTAATTTTCAACCCGCTGTTCATAGTCACCCCTGTTGGTGGTACATGTTGTAAACTTGTAGCTGATGCAAAATGTTCAAAACCTGTTAAATATTCAAAAGATAGATGAGCACGAGTGTCATTTTTACCGACAAATCTTGTCTTTGTGAAATGCATACAAGTTTTCAACATGTTCTCTCATTGAATGAGCAAACATGTTGCAAGCTTGCTTGCACATAACTTAATTTTTTTTAAGTTTTAAAGTTGTATGCACTGAAGGACAAATCTAGTAAACTGTAGCATTTTTTTTTGCCTGACAACTTTCCATTTCTAAACTGTAAATAAAGTTTAATTTTTATATATAGTATTTTGCTTGTAGCTTTGTATTTTTTTTTTTTTTTGCAGTTAACAACATAAGCTTTAAAAAATAAAAAATCAAATACCAATATAAAAGAATACAGACATTCGAGAGGAGAATAAAGATACTAAATAACTAGTAATGTCTTGAAATTTAGTTAATAGAATGATTTTTATTTCCTTTATAAGTATTTAACTAATTTAATGTTTTAATACATATTTCAATAACATTTATAATAACTTGCTAAATGTTTTAAAAAAATAATAAATAACTAACTTGCTACAAAAACAGATTGATCGATTTTGGGTATATCCTAAAGACCATTATGTATATAAATACAGTGTTTACAAGAGTAATTACAGTATAAAGGTTGTACTTGGTGATAATAAAGCATTTATAAGTGTTAAAATCAGAATTATCAGTTGTAAAATAGGTCATTTTTAAAAAAACCCAAATATATTTTGGGTTTTTTTGGGTTTTGTTGGGTTTTTTTGGGTTTTTTTGGGTTGGGTTTTTTTGGGTTGGGTTTTTTTGCCAACCCTGCAATCAATAGTATTTGTTGAATTTATTGAAGCAATTTCTTTATTGAATGAAACTGTCATTCCTATAGCAAATAAATGTGTTGTTGATTCAAGTCAATTATGTGATAAAACAAGACCACTGAAAAGTAAAGTTGACAATTATTATGATGTTTTCTTATACCCCTAGGGTATGGGAAGTGAGAATGTTAAAACAAGAGGTTAAAACAAAATACTTTAGTTTAGCGCTTGCATTATTTTATGAATGTAAAATGTTATGCTGAAATAAAGTATTTTGTTTTAATTTCCTGAAGCTATACAAGACAAGTTGCATGATCTGAGCAGGGGTGAATCCAGACCTTTTTTTGTACCATAGGACTGGTATGGGTGCAAAAAAAATGCCTTAAAATATTTATTTCTTGTTGTTTTTCTTTTTCTTTTTATATTAAAAATAGAAAATAATTATCTCATACAAGTCCAGGATAATACAATTTATATTACCCATTTGGATTCGGGTAAATATGCCCCTATTAGTTCTTATTGAGTGCTTGTAATGTTTATATTTAAAATAATAGATGTGTAGCATTTTGTTCATAATTATTATCTCATTTAAAAAACCAACAGACTTATATTTGGTCAATTTTCCCATTTTCAATTATTGATTATTTTGCTGATAGATACTCAAAATAGATTGAAAAAATGTTTATGCTATATATGCTATTACTTTTAAAAGTAACTGCACCTATATGCTCTATGGGGGTATTCAAATAATACAAGACATTTTTTTGTTATTATTTTTTGACAACCACCCCCCCCCCTTCTTTGTATAGGTGACATTTTAAACAATTCCTTCCCGCCCTCTTCGTGACGTGACATTTTTTAAAACAAATATGTTAGAGTTTGTAACTTTTTGCTAAAAGTTTACTACTTCACTTTGATTAGAATTTAAAATTAAAAAATGTTGTCATGTCACACTGTGGCTAACCACCCCCTCTCCCATGTGATATTTGGTTACACTTTCAAACACCCCTCACCCCCACCACCTACATAAGAATGTCCCTTATTATTTGAATAGCCCCTATATGTTTTTGCTATATTTTTTAATTTAGCAATACCAACAACAAAATAATTTTAGTCTAAGTAAATGTAAGCCTTGCCTTTAAAAAAAGATGTATTCACTGTTCGGTCACTTTGCCCTTTGGCGTAAGTTTTTGCCTAAGTTTTGCATAACTCATGCATAACCTTAACTTTACGCAAATGCTGTAAAAAAGTTGTGAATACCAAATAGTTATGCAAAAAAATAGTTTATGTAAGTTTTTCATAACTTTTGCTTAGCTACGCAAGAGTTATGCAAAAGTTTTAAATAAGCACCCAGCTTTGTATAAACTTTTTGTATAAACAATTCAGTCATAGCCAGAACTAAACCATAAATCTGGATTCATCAAAATTTAGACTGTAGGCTGAATTTTTACTAAATTTAAACAAAATATGCATATGCAAAGCATAATATTGGAAGTAAAATAAAATTTATTTTTCATTTTGTAAATTAGAAGCAAACTTAGCCCTAAGAAGACTGAACGTTCTTCTTTCTTACCAATGACGCAAATATAAACCGATCATTAAAAACTGGATCTCTTTCTTCTAAAGCAAACATTCTAACAACTGTGCTATGGCTGCTAGCACAGCCTCACAATACTCTCTGATAATGTTTAGTGCATTCATTTTTTACTTTTAATTTAGTTATTAGGAGAGAAATTTTTTGGTAGCAGAAAATAAAAAAAGTTTATAAGAAGACTGAAAATGTTGTATGAAAGAATGATGTCATGAAAGAATGATGTCAGCAGCAATAAAAGAGTTAATAAATCGATAATGAAGAATTTAACAACTTTTCTTGGAAAAAAGAAAAAAAACTATCGGACAAATAAAATGTTGAAAGTAGCAATCAAAATATTAGTTAAACATAAAAATCAGACTATTATGCAATTTTATTTGATTTTTTTATGCTTGTTTTTTGCAACAAAAATTATGTTTTTGTCTAAATAAATTTTAGTGATTTAAAAAAAAATCAAAAAAATTCTTCTAACTTTCTCTTTTTATGACTTTTTTATCAAAGAAGAATTTCCTGAAAATCAACATAAATCTTTTCTTGAGAGTTTAGGATCAGCATCAATTTGGGATTTTAATGGACTGGTGAAGGACTATTGGACTAGCCCTCCAAACCTTTTATAAAAGGTTTGGAGGATAAAAGGTTTTACAAAAAGTTTGGAGGAAGATCATTTGAGACTTTTTATAAATTCTGTCTTTCTGCATCTGATTATCAAAGAAAATTTTTTTTTAGATACAATTGGTTATAAATTAGTTTTTGGACTAAAAAGAAAGCCTTATTTTCGAAACAAAATTTTTTATTTAAAACACAAAACTAAAGAATAATAAAAATATATATCTTTTTTTAGTATTTAAAGAGGAAAAAAAATAAATATCTTATATGGTCAAGTCTTTTCCTAAAACCCAAAATATGCTTTTTGTGCAAACTCAAGATCCATTTTGCCAAGACAGTAGATAATTCTAGATTTCAACTCATCAAGATTCTTTGCTATCCAATCGCCTTCATAAACTTTATTTTTTAAGTTTCTTCAAAAGTTTTCTATTGGCTGTGCTTTAGTGACAGTTGCATGATTGATCGATCTTGGTATAAAATTGATTTTTTGCTCATTTAGGTAATTTACCACGCTTTTTGCATAATGAGCCAAAATACGTACGTGTCTGGCCAAAATACGTGGCCTTGCTTAATTTTTCTGATTTTAGAAGATTTTTATAATATTTGATGTTAGTTCTTTTATTTAAAATCTTTGAATCATTAAAATTTGAAATCATTGAAACATTAATGACATTTTAGCTCACTGACAATGCAATTTTGGGAACAGCAATATCAAATTTTTTTTAATATATCGAATGTTAGCTTTTGATGCAATTAGAACAGGTCTGCCAAAAGATATTTTTCTTTCCCATGATCCATTAGTTTCAATAGACTTAATCCAATTGTAAACAATTGATTTTGCGTACCCAAGAGCTACAAATTGTTGGCAATTTCCTTTTTTTGTTTATCTGGCTTATTTTCCTAAACAAGCGAACACCATCTTGGGGGATTTGAATGTAACAATGAGTTTTATTTTATTTTGCTATACTGTTTCAGAGGAATATTATTACATATATTAATATGTAATAATATTCTAATTAATATGTAAGAATATATTACATATATAATTTTTTAGATTATTATATAATATAATCTGAAAACCTCTACTTTAGACATTTTTTTTTAACAACACGAAAAGTATAGAATTTTTTATTTTATTTAAAAAAGCAAAAATAAAATTTACTTGTTTTTTTTTTTGTATATATAGGACATAGTCAGAAAGAACTACCCATTCCTTTGACCAACTTTTACCAGGTGCTTTCCAAAACAAAAATCCACTCATATCTAAATTATAAAAAGATTTGATATAAAAACATGTTTTGTTTAATACTTAAATACTAAAAGTATATGTTTTTGGATGTTGCTACAATCTTCTATTTTTTAAAACAATTAAAAAAATGCTAAGGTACATTACACTTGATCATACTTTTAAAAACCACAATAACAATGACTAGAAAGTTTTTTTAATCATTAGTATTTTTGCTTGTGCTTTTTTATTGTTTATTAATATTTTTAAAATATGCGAGGAGTATTGTTACATTGAGTGAAAAATAAGTGAAACATGTAAGGAGTGTTGATTTTATAGCTTGCTGCTATAATGGAGTGCTGCTGCAACAACTATCTCATAGCCTGCTGCTACAAGGAAGTGCTGCTACATCGACTGAGGGTTTGGTTTGTGCTAACAATCTATCATTTAAGAAAAAAAAAACTTTGTTAAATTTTTTAAACTTTTTCTGGTCTGGTTTATTAGCGCCCTCTTTAAAACTACAGTTTATGGAAGAAACTTTTTGACTACCATGAAATAGTACTTCCTTGTAACAGCAGACTATAAGATAGTTAATGTAGCAGCATTCCCAGTAGCAGCAGGCTATAACTTATAGCCTGATGCTACAAGGTACTGCTGCATACTATATTATAACCTGATGCTACCAGAGTACTACTGTATCAACTATCTTACAAGATAGTCGATGTAGTAGCACTTCCATGTAGCAGCAGGCTATAAGATAATCGAAGTAGCAACACTCCATGCATGTTTTAAAGATATATTTTAAAAAAACAAAAACACTATTGATTAAAAAAACTTATTATTTGTTGCAAAGAAAAAAACTCAAGTTAATTACTTTACCAGCACTTTTTTTTGTGACAAAGATTTGAGTTTCTAAGTACCATTTATTAAAAAATATATTGTTGCATTTGCCTCAAGACAAAAGAGTAAAACGTACACTTTGAATATTTTTGACGTAGTGTTATATGTTATAACATGTTTACAAGGAATTTAATTTTTTGTAAAAAAATAGAGGCAGAAAAACTGAAAAAAAAAAAAAAAAAACTAATTTTTTAAAATTTAATTTAACTTTTTTGATCAAAATTTAAAATGTTTCTTAATTATAAGGAAATTTCTGTTTTTACTTTTTTGATATTGTACAATCTGTTAAATATATAAAGCTGATGTAACTATTATAAAATATTAATTTTCTTATCTATTATTTTTTGAAAAATAAAACTCATTTTAAGATGTTGTTTAAAGTTTGTAATAATTAATGTTTTTTCATTTTTTTGATAAAATCAATCTAATGATTGATAACAAAACAAACAAACTTTAAAATATCAAAAGTGGCGCAAATATTTTAAAAAATTTAATGCATAGTATTTTTTAGCTAATAATTTTTTGTTTTGCTTTTATTTTATTTTTTTAAATTGGGTAATTATTTTTGCTATTGTTTGTTATGAGAAATTGTCTAATTAAATATTCTTGCACTTGCAAGCTAATAAATAAAAAAATTTATATGTTTATTATGTTTATTTTATGATTTCTTTTTTTATGCGCCTATAACATCCTTTTTTTTCTTTTAATTAACATTTTTGATGGAAAAGTTAGGTCAGTAAAAAAAAAATTTTCTTTGTTTTTTCTGAAGATTTTGTAAATATATTTACTTTTTTATAAATATATTTATTTTTTTGTAAATATATTTACTTTTTTGCAAATACATATACATTTGTAAATAGCAAGAATATTAAATTTCATGCTAACTTTTTTATGTAATCATTATTAAAACTTTTAAAAGGTTTTTATAGCATTAATTACTTCTTTTATCTTATCGTTTAAATGATTTCTTTAGGCTTGTTTAAACATCAAAAAATGATAAAAAACGACTCAGGTGAAATGGTTTTTTTAGAGTAAGTGGCCAAGGACTAACTGCCAACATGGCAGTTAGTCCTTGCCAAAAAATTGCCAAGCTGGTTTCTATGTTTTACGATCACACCTTTGTATCAAAAAATTTTTGCTGACCTGATGCCAACCTCTAAAACATTGAGGTCAGCAAATTATTGCTCATTTTTCCTAATTCCGAGGGTTATATATACATATATATATATATATATATGTATATATATATATACACATATACATATATATATATATATACATATATAAATACATATGTATATATATATATACATATACATGTACATGAATATATACATATATATATACATATACATATATATATACATATACATATATATACATATATATATATATATATATATATATATATATATATATATATATATATATATATATATATATATATATATATATATATATATATATATGTATATATATGTATATATATATATATATATATATATATATATATATTATATAACAGCCCTAGGAATTAATAAAAACGAGGTCTGACCTCAATCTTTAAGAGGTCAGCAAAAAAATTTGATGCAAAGGTCTCACCATAAAACATAGAAACAAGGTTGGCAATTATTTGCCAACCTCAAACACTTTATGGTCGGCAGTTAGGTCGGCATTGCCGAATGCCAACCCAATTCCTAGGGTTGATATAAGAATATATACAGTCTAAGGATGCAATTTCCTAAAATATTTTGTGGGGTTTAATTTAAAATATTTTAAAATATTTTGTGGGGTTTAAGGGGTAAACAGATTCTATCTGTTGACCAGCCTCGCACCCCTTCCTCATCTATTAGGCTGGCGCAGATGTATTTTTAATACATTGTTTCCAGTTTAGGATGTTGAACGCTGGATCTTCTTGACTCAATGCGTGGGTATTGCTTGTGTCTCTATTTTTATGACTGGGCAACTCATTCTATTATCTCCTAATGAGGGTACAGCTCTAAAACTCAGTTTTATGGTTCTGAGGCCGGCTGGTAGTCAGGTTTCCCGAACTCTGTGGTAGCTCTCAGAGAGGCTGATTCCATCAACAGCCGAAAAATATCAGAGTACTAACAGTGCCATGTTGCGCATGGATGGTGTCCCTGTTTGTACTTTTGGTGTGCATTGCAGAGGCCACATTTGGAGCCCTTTGTTATGGCTTAGGGTTTATTAATAGTAATGAGGCTATTGCTTAGTTGTTAAATAGTGTACTGAGTACTATCTATACTTGAGTCAAGTTCTTTATAAATTTAAAATGACTAAAGTACCTAAAACTAAAAAACACAAAAAACCATCATCATCACCAAGTTCTCTAAACCTATCATTTACTAATATTCGTGGTCTTCGAAGTAACTTTTCTTCTGTTGAGTCTTATCTCTTGCAAAGTTCACCAGACCTACTTGCTCTTTGTGAGACTAATTTGAGTTTGGCTGTCCCATCTTGTGATCTTAGTGTTGATGGTTATCTTCCTTTAATTCGTAAAGACTCCAATAATCACATGCTTGGCCTGGGCATCTACATTCGTAAGAACTCACCCATTTGTCGTGAAACTAGGTTTGAATCTACAGACTATTCATCTATGTGCTTTCGCTTAGCACAACTTCACTCTATCGCCTTTCTCTTTGTTCTATATCACTCTCCTTCATCCCAAGATTGCACTATTCTTAATGTTATTTCTGATCAAATTGACCAAGCCCTCTCTCTTTATCCATCGGCCAATATCGTCGTTGTTGGTGACTTTAATGCCCATCACACCGATTGGCTTGGCTCTAGTGTCAGTGACTCTGCTGGCGTTAAGGCCCTCAACTTTTGCCTTTCTCAATCTCTAACTCAAATAGTCAACTTTCCAACTCGTTTTCCAGACAACCCTAATCATTTACCTTCTCTACTCGACTTATGTCTTGTTTTGGATCCTAGTCAGTGCTCAATTTCTCCACATTTACCCTTAGGTACTTCTGATCACGGTTTGATCTCTCTAAAACTATTATCAAATTCTTCTACTTCATCAGAATCCCCCTATCATCGTACCACATACAACTACCTTAAAGCTGACTGGGACTCTTTCCGTGATTTTCTTCGTGATGGCCCTTGGGTAGAAATCTTTCGTCTTCCTGCTGACAAATGTGCTTCTTACATAACTTCGTGGATTCAGGCTGGCATGGAATCTTTTATTCCCTCTCGACGATTCCAGGTCAAGCCTCACTCTTCTCCTTGGTTTTCCTCACATTGCGCTGCAGCAATTTCTAATCGAAACCGTTACTTCCATATCTATCAGCAAAACAATTCTCCAGAAAACAGACATCTGTTCACTATCGCCAGAAACCATTGTAAAAAGGTTTTGTCTGACGCCAAAGCTCGCTATTCCCAGGTCATTAAATCTCGTATCTCATCACAAAAATTAGGCTCTCGAGACTTCTGGAGAATCTTTAACAGTATCAATAATAAGGGCAAATCTGTTATTCCTTCTCTCTTGTATGGTTCAGACTTTGTCACCTCACCTAAAGACAAAGCTGAATTGTTTGCTAAGAACTTTTCATCAATATCATCTCTTGATTCCACTAGTTGCGTTTTACCTGACATAGCCGTCAAACAGGTTGATCCCTTGCTTGACATTCGCATCACTTCAGCTTCTGTATCTAAAGTAATTTCCTGCTTAGACTCTTCAACAGCTTGTGGTCCTGACAACATTCCTGTTGTAGTCTTGCAGAGGTGTTCTCCGGAGCTTTCATCCATACTTTCTAAACTATTTAACAAGTGCTTATCAGAGTCTTGTTTTCCATCATGCTGGAAAGCAGCATCTGTTATCCCTATTTTCAAAAATTCCGGAGAGCGATCTGATTCATCTAACTACCGTCCCATTAGTCTTCTTCCTGTCATAAGCAAGGTTTTTGAATCTTTAATCAACAAACACTTAATCTCGCATCTTGAATCAAATAACTTACTTTCTGATCATCAATATGGATTTCGGTCTTCTCGTTCTACAGCTGATGTGCTAACAGTAATAACCGATAGATTTTACCGTGCATTAGATAGAGGTGGAGAGGTTAAGGCTATCGCACTTGACATTTCTAAAGCTTTTGATAAAGTTTGGCATGCTGGTCTTCTCCATAAGCTTTCTTCTTATGGTGTAGCTGGTAACGTCTTTAAGATTATTGAGTCCTTTCTTTCCAATCGTAGTATAAAAGTTGTCCTCGATGGACAACACTCTTCTTCACATCCTGTAACTTCAGGGGTTCCTCAAGGTTCAATCCTTGGCCCTATACTCTTTTTAATTTACATTAACGATCTTCCAGATATTCTCACATCTAAGGTGGCATTATTCGCTGACGACACTACCTTTTACTCTTGTCATGATAAGAAGCCTACACTCTCTGATTGCTTGGAGGGGGTATCTGAGCTTGAAAAGGATCTCACTTCTGCTACAGCATGGGGCTCACAGTGGCTGGTGAACTTTAATTCAGATAAAACTCAATTTTATTCGGCCAATCGTTATCATAATAATTTAGATCTTCCTATATTTATGAATGGTAATGTACTAGATGAGTCATCTACCATTCATCTTCTAGGATTAACTCTTACTTCTGATCTTTCTTTTAAACCGTATATCAAATCCATTGCAAAATTAGCATCTGCTAAGGTTGCATCTCTTTATCGAGCTCGACACTTTCTTACTCCAGATTCTATTCTCTATCTCTATAAATCTCAAATCCGTCCCTGTATGGAATACTGTTGCCACATCTGGGGCGGATCTTCTAATGATGCTCTTTCTCTTTTAGACAAGGTGCAAATACGAATTGTAAACATAGTTGGACCTGCTCTGGCAGCCAATCTCCAACCTTTGTCACATCGTCGTAATGTTGCTTCTCTTTCTCTTTTCTACAAATACTATAATGGGCACTGCTCTAAAGAGCTAGCGTCCCTTGTGCCATCTACTAAAATTCATTCTCGTGTTACTCGCCATTCAATTAAGTCTCATCCTTTTTCTGTGACTGTTCCTAAGTGCTTCAAAAACTCCTATTCTTCTAGTTTTTTTCCTCGAACATCAGTTCTTTGGAATTCGCTTCCTTCATCTTGCTTTCCTGATTCATATAATTTGCAATCTTTTAAGTCATCAGTCAATCGTTATCTTGCTCTACAGATTTAGTCTTTCCTCTTCCAGTAACTTCCAACTCTTATAGTGGTTGCTTGCAGCCTTGTTGGAAGTGAAGATGTTAAAAAAAAAAAAAAATTCATAAGATGTGTGCTTTTTTTCTTTAATATCTTAAAATGTGTGATTTTTCAGATTGATAAAAAAATAATTGCTGTCCCAATCCAAACCCTCAGTCGATGTAGAGGTACTCCCTTGTATATTCTACCTAAATTAACAGTCAATGACTATATAGTTAGAACAAGCAGGATGAAGAAGCTGATGATGAATATATACATATGAAATCATCAGCTTCACTCATATATGTATGTATATATGAATGTATATATATATATATATATATATATATATATATATATATATATATATATATATATATATATATATATATATATATATATACACATACATATACATATAAATACATACATACATACATACATACATACATACATACATACATACATACATACATACATACATACATACATACATACATACATACATACATACATACATACATACATACATACATACATATATGTATAATATGTTTATAATTATATGGAAAAAAGTTGGTGGAAAAAAAGTTTCATAACTGTATAAGTACTTTTAAAAAAAGTAAAATTACCTGAGAATGCATTAGATTGTCTAGAAAGATCTAATTCTTTGTCATCAGGGAATGATTCCAGGTTAATGTTTGGATTCAATTTTTTAAAACAACAATGACATAATCTCTGAAGTTGATTACCAGCATATGCAAGAACTGAGCGATAGTTTGAACACTTATCACAAACCACCTAAAAATTTAAAAATCAGATCAAACAAGTGTTTTCTAGGTAATTAAATAATTTTTTTCTACTTTCCCTTTTTTAAAATCTTTTAATTTTAAATTTATTTTCTTACATTCAAATTAAATTTATTAAAAATAATAATAAATTTAAATTTACTTAATTAAATTTAATTCAAATTTTTTTTTTATATACATCTTTTTTTTTTTTAACTTTTAAAACTTCCGAACATGTTAAAGAAAATTCTTTTTAACAAATTTAATTTATAGTTTCAAGAAAATAAAGTTTTTTCTTTCCGTTACGAAAGTTTTTTTTTTTTTAAACATCTTTGCTTCCAACAAGGCTGCAAGCAACCACTAATTAGAGTTAAAAGTTACTGGAAGAAAAAAGATGAAGATTGTAGAACAAGATAACGATTGACAGATGACTTAAAAAATTGCAAATTATATGAATCAGGAAAGCAAGATGAAGGTAGCGAATTCCCAAGAACTGATGTTCGAGGAAAAAAACTAGACGAATAAGAGTTTTTGGAGCACTTAGGAACAGTAACAGAAAAAGAATGAGACTTGAATGATGAGTAACACAAGAATGAATTTTAGTAGATGACACAAGAGACGCTAGGTCTTTAGAGCAGTGCCCATTATAGTATTTATAGAAAAGAGAAAGAGAAGCAACATTATGACGATGTGACAAAGGTTGAAGGTTGGCTGCAAGAGCAGGTCCAACTATGTTTACAATGCATTTTTGCACCTTGTCTAAAAGAAAAAGGGCATCATTAGAAGATCCGACCCAGATATGGCAACAGTATTCCATACAAGGCCGAATTTGAGATTTGAAGAGATAGAAAATAGAATCCAGTGTAAGAAAGTGTTGAGCTTGATAAAGAGATGGAAACCTTATATCAAATTTCCTTCCTTGGAAACCTTTTATCAAATCCGTTGCAAATTTAGCAGATGCTAATTTTGCAAAGGATTTGATATAAGGTTTCCAAGGAAGATCAGAAGTAGGAGTTAATCCTAGAAGATGAAGGATAGATGACTTATCGAGTACATTACCATTTATAAATATAGAAAGGTTTAAATTATTGCGATAACGATTGGTCAAAAAAAAAAGAGTTTTATCTGAATTAAAGTTCACTAGCCACTGTGAGCCCCATGCTGTAGCAGAAGTGAGATCCTTTTCAAGCTCAAATGCCTCCTGAAAGGAATCAGAGGGAGTTGGCTTCTTATCGTGGCAAGAATAAATGATAGTATCATCAGCGAACAATGCCACCTTAGATATGAGAATATCTGGAAGATCGTTAATGTAAATTAAAAATAGTATAGGGCCAAGAATTGAACCTTGAGGAACCCCTAAGGTTACAGAATAAGAAGAAGAGTGCTGTCCATCGAGGACAACTTTTATACTACAATTGGAAAGGAAGGATTCAATAATCTTAAAGATGTTTCCAGATACACCATAAAAAGAAAGCTTATGGAGAAGATCAGCATGCCAAACTTTATCAAACGCTTTAGAAATGTCAAGAGCAATGGCCTTAACCTCTCCCCCTTTATCTAATGCGCGATAAAACCTATTGATTAATACTGTTAGCAAATCAGCCATAGAATGAGAAGATCGAAATCCATATTGGTGATCAGAAAGTAAGTTATTAGATTCAAGATGAGAGATTAAATGCTTGTTAAATAAAGATTCAAAAAGCTTGCTTATGATAGGAGGAAGACTAATGGGGCGATAGTTAGACGAATCAGATCGCTCTCCAGAATTTTTAAAAATAAGGATAACAGATGCTGCTTTCCAGCAGCCTGGAAAACAAGACTCTGATAAGCACTTGTTGAAAAGTTTTGAAAGGATAGACAACAGTTCCGGAGAACACTTCTGCAAGACTATAACAGGTATGTTGTCCGGGCCGTAAGCTGTAGAAGAGTCTAAGCAGGAAATCACTTTAGATACAAAAGCTGGAGTGATACGGATGTTGAGCAATGGATCAACCTGTTTGACGGCTATATCAGGTAGAACGCAACTAGTGGAGTCAAGAGATGATATTGATGAAAGTTCTTAGCAAACAATTCAGCTTTGTCTTTAGGTGAGGTGACAAAGTCTGAACCATACAAAAGAGGTGGAATTACAGACTTGCCCTTATATTGATACTATTAAAGATAAAGTGCTAATATATCAAAGTGCTTAATGTACTTATAACAGTATAGAGGGATTGCCAGATAAATTATAATCAAGCCTGTAGGCAAATTATACAAAAGAATTTTTTTAGTAAACTTCATATGTAAGTTTTTTTATTATCATTAAGTTTTTAGATTAATCTTAGATGATTAGTTTTTAGATTGATCTTAGAATTAGAAATAATTAACTATTTAATGAGTAGTAGGCCAAGATTTTGTTCAGCAAAAATGTTAAAATAAAAATTGTTTACAATTTTTTTTCCAACAATTGCCCCTTAAAAAAAAACAAAAAAAAAAAAAACAACTAAATTGTGAGAAAGCAAACACAAAACAATAAAGTTGTGTGTTAAGAATGTTTTAAGAAATAAATAATATTTTAAATAAGTTTTTTAAAATAACAAAATTTTATCTTTAAAACATTTTAAACTTTAATCTAAAAACATTTTAAACTTTAATCTAAATTTTATTGATAACAACTTTTTTATAACAATATTCTTTAATTTAAAGATATTTTATAAATATTTTATAAAAAAAAGACAAAATGATTTTTAACATGGTTTCAAATTAGGTTTAATTTCAATGCGTTACTTTAAAATATGCAATCAAAAATTGTTAAGCGTCAAAAAAGTTAAAAGAAAGGTGTGAAAACAAAAACTTGATGGGACTCCTCTCTTGCTTTGAAAAAGTGAACTTGTTTTTAAAATAAAAATTAAATATAGAAAATTAAAGAGATCTCCTTGTTGTCATAAAGAAATATTATCAAGAACTTTACATACTTTTCCGCAACCACGACAATGGTGCTTTCTGTATATAAGCCCAAATTTTAAGGTACATAACATACACATTGTTACATCCTCATCTTTAACCCACAATGGAGCTTTCTGACCAACAATATCATTATTAATTCCTTCATCATTTTCTAATGCTTTGCAAATCAAAGTACCTAAAATTATTTCAACAAAATATGTATCAAATGTTAACACAAATAAAACCTATTTTAAAACTAAAATGTATTTACAAGGTTATTGATTATAAAAAATTATTTATATATAAAACTTATATTGATTATAAAATGATTTATTTAACCCTGGTAACTAACCTCTCTTATTGTCAATATCATCAACAGCATTTTTAATTGCTGAGACCCATTCTTCTTTTTCTTCAAGTGTGTTAGCAATCAAATCAAGTATACGCTGTCGACTCTGGATTCTGAAAGAGTTTTCTGGAAGTGAATCATCTTGAACAATATGAAGACCAATCAGATCCATGATTTGGCGAACTCTTAATTTACCAATAGTTGACTCGCAGCAACAAAGCAGAAGATCACTAAACTAAAAGATCAAAAAGCCATTATTATTTTGACTTCAATATGTCAAAATAAAGCATAAAAAAAAAGATTAATTATATTTGGCTAAACTTAATCAAAGCAAACACAAGTATTTAATCAGAGCTTACTTACTAAAGTATATGTATTAGGGCAGGTTAATTTCACTTCAACATATTGCATAATGTTGCAGCTATTTGGGGTGTTAAGTTAAGGTGGGAGTTAAGGTTAGTTTTAGTTTAACTACAATTAGCCGGCTAACTTTTTAGTCCAACTGACTAACTTTTTAGTTGGCTAACCCTATTAAATAACTTTTTAGTCTGACTAAATTTACCTGACTAATATTTTAGTCTAACTAAAACCAGCCAACTAGCATTTTAGTTAACTAAAACTAGTCAACTAATTAATTAGTCTAACTACAAATAGTCAACTAACTTTTTAGTCAAACTAAAATTTTTTAATTTTTAATTTTTAGATCCCCCAAGAAGACCTAACTATCTTGTTGAAGAGCACCATGGAAGAGCATTTAAATAGGAAATTAACACATCTTTCCTAACTAATGGCGCGAAATATCACCAGTCTTCACTTCGAACCCAATTACAATACCCCAATTATGTTTTTAAAAATATTTATTGTTGTGTTTGTATGTTTTTAATTAATATTTATTGTTGTGTCCACTCCCTCAATAGTTGTTGGTTGGTAAGTGAGACTTGCAAAATTTATAAAGATAGCTTGATATCCACATTTTAAAATGTAATATCCATAATTTAAATCATTGAATAATGTTAACAATACAAAATGTATTGCATAGTATCTAACTGTTGGATAATGAAAACATTTTATTAAATAGCTGTGGTTGTTTTATGAAGCAGAAATATTATGACTTTTTACTTACTTGAAAAATACAAAATGTAATATTTTTGATGTACTTTAATGTATTTCTAGGTGTATTTAAATATATAAAAATCAAACTTTTTTAATAAATTCTTAAAGAAATTTAAAGAATTTATTTCATTCTAAGATCATATATGGGGAAAATGAAATATGTATACTGATGAGTAATTAAAAGAATATTTAATTAAAAAATACAACAAATGATAACAATTAAAAAACAACCAATAATAACAACAAAAAAAACCACCAATTAATAAAGAAAACATTTTTATCTATGTGATGATGTTGAGTCTTTAAGAGGTTACTACACTTATCTACACTTTAAAGTGCAATAAAACTTGGTGCCTTTTGTATATTGCTCTGGAACACATATTTGACAAAGACAAACCTTGTAATCTGAATTTTCGCACTGATACCATTCACTGTTTTGACTTGCTGAAGCTTCGCTCAAAACAATAAGCCAATTTTTACACTTGACTTATATTGCTGCTGTCGCTGTTGTTTATTGATTTATCTGCTGTACATCATCAAAGTCAAGCTTACGTTGTTTCCTAGTTGGCTCTGCTGCCTTTTTGCTGTTAGCATCTTTCAATCTTTTGAATATATCATATTTATTGAGAAACTTCCCTTTGCATCTTGGCATGTCTACATCTTTTCATTTTAGATTTGCAGTAAAGCTGAGGAAAGCGATTGGTTCAATTGCAATTGTTTTTCAACTTTTTATAGTATTGAAGGTTAGTTAGAGGCAAGTGGACAGTGGATTTGATTTTAGCTGGAGCTATACAACGTATGCTAATGTTAGAAGTTGTTGGTTAATTCAGAAGGCAGTAGCTGAGATAGCGCAACTAGTAGTGCTGGTGGTGGTGGCACTTGCATAAATTCTGGTGGTTGAGATGAGCTTGAGCTGAGATTAAAGCGTTTCAAACGTATTAGCAATTTGCAATTTAGATTAATCAATTTTCTTGATGTTGAGTGGAAACAAACTAGTATTTTGAAGTGACTATTTGCGTGAGTGTAAAACTTCATTAGAGCTAAAAAATTTTGCTTGCAGTTTACTAAACATTCTTTTGATAAACTGCTGAACTTCGTCTCTACATAAAACTCTTAAAGTAATTTGCACCAAACTTTTTTGACATAGCAATAAACACTGACATCTAGTGTCTGCAGAATATGTGACAAATAGGCAAGCAAGTTAACAAGATATTGCTTTAGATACAAATGAGTACAACTTGATAGGTAGCATGTGTCAAGTGCCCATCTACGACTAAAATACGAGTACCAATAATTGGATAACCAAAGTTCGATTCATTTATTTAAATAATTATTTGATTAAACTAATTTTCAACAAATTGACTAAACTATTTATCAGGGTTTTTTAATGGCTGAAATGTTCAGGCTGGTAAGCCACTGCATAAATTCCTTACCTTTTATCCATCCGTACGGAGATATTGTATATACAGCATTGTTTGGACCATTTAGGCACTAATTTTTGTACAGTTTTTTTAATATAAAAATAATGTATGGCGAAAGACATATTTGCGTTTAAACTAATGCTAATCGTTTTATTTATGCTACTGACATGCCATAAAGAGTTACTACTATTTAACTAAATGATTGAGCAGCTTTATTGCGTGAACGATTTGTCAAAGAATTTATAAAAATTCATTGTTTATTTTAGACATAATCATTTAATAAAAACCCTATTTATTAAGCAAATAAATAGTTAACCGTTTCCATTTTTTAACTCTTAATTTTTAACCGGAAATAGCATACTAAATTTTGAAAAAAGGGATAAAGATTGTCATAACTATTTCATTCTACCCTCTGTTTCATTCTACTGCTTTTACTCTATTCTTTAAAGATAACTTTATAAAAACACAGGTTTACATTTTTCCATGTCATTAAAATTAAAAAAAAAAGTAAATTATCAAGCGACTTCTTTTTCTGACAAACCTTCTTGCCCCGTATCCCTTTTATCTAGACCCCCTTCTTTCTTCTTTTTGCACAATGTCTTTTATGAACTCCTTTTGTAATTCTACTCACAGTTTTTACAGCACAAAAGACTAGAATGTAAAAAAATGCCTAGTGTTGCCATAACAATTATTAAAACAACTCATCATTTTAATGACATAATATTTCCTTATGTTTTATAGCGATGACTAAATATTCATCAAATTGCAAGGAAATGCATTGTTCATGCATTTTTTAATGTTAAAGTAATTAATTAAAAAAATTATGTTTTTACAAAAAAAAAATTTACCTAAAAATTGTTTGAACTGTTTGAATTTGATAACTTCTTTTAATTGTTATTATAGAATTGGCCCCAGGTTAAATTAGCTTTCTATTTAAAAAAAAAATTGTAATTACTCACAATGTTCAGGAGATCTGTTCGATTTAGTAAAAGTTGCTTAACTAGTTCCGCCCTATTCTTTGTTGAATATAATATATAGATGAAAAAAACAACGATATAATTTGTTTTTTAAAATGTTTATTCAAGATGCAACTAGCTCAATTGACAAAACACAAACGAGTTCAAATACTAAATTTAAGAGTATTTATTTAAGAACAATAAAATAAATTTAAAAGTAATTATAAAAAGATACTTCCATATTTCATTTAATAAATGTTAAATTAAAAAAAAAATTTTGTACAAAAACACCAACATTTGAAAACATTCAGTTGTTATTCTGCATACAAATTGTTTAATGCGTCAGAGAAAAGATGCTCACTTGGTGCACTAGTAGCAGGTGTACATAAAATCACTGTTAAAATATGATACAACATTGGAAATATATGTTGATTTTGATACCAAAAGTGTAAAACATTTTGCTCATGAACTGACAATTTTATATAATCACTGATTTCTTTTTTTAAATCTAAACTAAAAAATGATTTTTATCACAATCATTTTCGGAATCATCATCTTCATTGTCAAATGATAACTTAAACTTTTTTGATTCAATTGTCACCTTTTTAACTGGAACTATTTCACAAAATTTTATTTATCAGATAAAAATCTGGCAAATCTCTTTTCAAAAAATCAAAACTTTTATAATTTGGATCCAAAAAAGTGGCTCATAATAAAAACGAACTATTCTCATATGAATTATTCATATGAATCTATGTAAATTTATAAAGACTCTAACAAATTCAATTTTAATAGCACGACTTAAAGAGGGATTTCACCTTTTTTCTTATTTAGCTTCTTAAGGTACTTTATACTTGGAATAATTAAAGAGCATGTTGCATAAGTATCGCACGAAATTAAAACACTTGATTGAAGAGTTTTTACATCTTGAATCAAATGAAAGATGTGATTTCTTTCGAAACCTCGACACATTTGACTTTCTTCTAATAAATCATCAAGTTGGGAATGATTGAAAGATATAACAATTTTTTGAAATGAAAAAGAATTTAGAAAAACTATCATTTTCACCTTCTTGAACTAAACCTATGACATGTTTTAATACTAATTGCAAAACATGCCCCGTGCATCTTATTGGTTGAATGTTTTAACTAACTTTAAAAGAATTTAGACGATTGCATACATTACTGGTGCTGTCGGTTACTTCAATCATTATTTTATCATCCACTTTGAATTTTGATTTTCAGCAAAACCTTTTTTAAATTATCTGCATCATGGCGCCCATTTATAGATATCCTAAGCAAAAAATTTCTCAACAAAAACTGATGAAACTGGTTTTTGTCATGTCAAATGAAATGTGCAGTTGCTGATATGTAACAATAGTTTTGACAGGACATTCAATCATTGGTAGTAATAGATGTAAGTTTAATTGATAATATCTTTGACTTTAAAAGTTCAACTTTTTCTCAATATAAATCAGTTAAAAGAGATCTTAAACTTTCTTGGGAAGGCACTTTGTAATTTGGATTTAAACAAAAAACAAATTCTTTAAAGGCATTACTTTCTACCAACAAAAATGGAAGACAACATGCAATAATGAATATTAAAGCTTTTATCAATCTTATCGCTATTTTCTTTTGACAAGCCACTCATGTTTCGGCCTTATTATTTCATGATCATGATCAAGATGGTAATCTAGTATATTTTTCAATGTTTTACTCAAGTACCTTTTAGATCTGTTACTATTACATTCCCCGCATACAGTAGCAGATCTTCTATTAGATTTTCTATTGTGAGTTGGTTGATTTTTGACTAAACCAGCCATCTTCCAAAATAAATAGGAATTTGATTCATATCCAGAATCTAAGCAAAATTATAAAGATCAAAGCAGATTTTTTCGAAACAGTTTTTTATAGTAAAAAAAAAGTTGTTTTTGTAAATTCATGAAAAACAGTCAAAAAATTGTAAGATCCTGGCTTTCTTATTCTTTATAAGGTTGTAAAGATGGGAAAAACAAAGATTTGAAAAATTCTTGTATCCCATGAAGAATCTGATCACAATAAAAAAGCCATGATGATCTACCTCACACAAAAGTTGAATTTAAAGAACAGGCTACTAAAGCTACAAAATATTACTACAATATTTTAGAACGGGTAGTAGCAGCAATAAAATTTTTATCTGAAAGAGCTTTACCATCTAACGAACAAGGTCATGACAGAAAGTGGGGCTCTCCACACTATGGAAATTTTATGAGCCTCATGGAACTAATTTCAGGATTTGATCCTATCTTAAAAGAAAATCTAACAAAGTATCAAGCTGGGGCAATGAAATCTACTACTTATCCAAAACTGTATATGAAGAGATAGTGCAGCTCATGGGGGAAAATGTTTTAAAACAGTTTATTGAGTAGATAAATGATGTCAATACAAAATATTATACCCTTATTGTAGATTCCACACCAGACATTGCTCATACAGATCAGTTGCCATTAATATTAAGATACTGTTACAAGCCTTCCCAGGAAAGGCGTGCAGTTTTTCATCTCGTATGACCACACGGGGTTATAATATTTTAGAAAACGTGAACACTGCCGTTTGCAAGTTTTAAATAATGCTGAAAAAGTTTCAAAAACAAAAAAACAAAACTAACAAAATAAAAAAAAATTGAAATAGAAAAAAATAAAAACAAATTAATAATTAAAATAATTTGTGTACTGTGTTTTATTTTTGTTTCTTTAGAGTTACATTCAGCAACAAAATTAGATTAGGCGAAGCAAAAAAAAAAAATAGTTTGAAGTCTACAATAAAAAGAATGATTTTCCTTTACTTAATTTTTTTTTAAGAGGATAGCAAAAATACAAATTGCAATGTGTTTGTAAAATTTATTTGTATAATTTTAATGTAACAACAAGGGTTGAATTAAGCGAATACAAAACGCAAAATCTGGAAAAATATCTATTATTCAAAATTTTAGTTTATACAAAACCGTGTTCCTTGTTATTAAGGGGAGAATCAACTTAAATTTGATAACGAAAAAAAAAAAAGTAAAGCAATAAACTTACGATTACAAAAGTAAGAGCACTCGTCACTAACTACATTACAAAAGTAATAATACTATAATAGTGTTATTACTTTCATAACGCACTTTTTAATTCATTCCAAATTTTAATTGAAGTAGAAAAATATCTAGAAGAATAAAGTGGATGTTCAAATAATATTAAAACTAAAGTAACTTATAAAAACATGACAAACAACTTTATGAAAACGTATCGTATTAAAAGATTATTATTACCATTATGAAAAACGTTACTAATGGACCGTAAAAACGCTCGTTAATTTTAAAATTAATCAATAAAAATTTTTTGTTGGTTGATTTTAAAATTAACGCGCGTTTTAAGTAACGTTTTTCATAATGCTATACTTTTTTATAACGTTGTCTAAGTGATATGTGAAAGGTCCTGAAATTTTTAATAATATTTGAATACCCGCTTTATTTTTTCTAGATGCTTTTCTACTTTAATAAATGTTTAGAATTAATGTTGTTTGAACAAAGAATAAACTTTAAAAGTAATAAGTGCTTTATAAATGTAATAACACTATTATAGTTTTATTACTTTTATAATGCAGTTAGTGACTAAAGTGTTATTACTTTTGTAGTCGTAAGTTTATTGTTTTTGTTTTGTTTTTTGTAACTTTCTCGCTAGCAAACTTTCAATAATTTGCTCCTTATAAACAAAGTACACAGCTTTGCATGAACTAAAATTTTACCAGAGTTTAGGCCTAATATTTTACCAGAGTTTGAAAATTGCGATCGTATAATTTAACTCTTGATATAAACTTGTTACATTATAATTATACAAATATATTTTACTAACAGATGGCGATACATATTTTCTCTTTCCTCTTTAAAAGAAAAAACACATAAAATATGGGAAAGTCATCCTTTTTAACGCCTAAAACCGTTTTTTTTTTTTTTTGCTTTGACTTAATGAATTTTGTTGCCAATAATAATAACCACTAAGAGAAAACAAAAATAAAAACAACACACAAATTATTTAAACTATTATTATTGTTTTCTATTTAAGTTTACTTTAATTTCTTATATAGTTATTAAATTTAAAACAATTTGTCAGTAACGCATATAATATAACTTGCGCAAACAGTCGTGATCACATTCTCTAACTTGAAAAACGTTTTCATGATTGTATGAGACAAAAAACCGCACGCCTTTCCTGGGAAGGCTTGCTGCTACAATAGAAAAATATTTGAACAGTTTACAACCATTCTACAAATAAAAAATCACACCAGCGAGACACTATTTACAAAAGTATTTCATTTTTTAAATAATGCAGGTCTTCCTATTGAAAATATCTGTGGGCAATTATATGCATTAAATATGTGTGGAAAATATACAGGTTTACAAGGACGAATAAAAAGAATGAATACTTAGCAGATTTTGCCCCTTGTGCAGCCCATTCTTTAAATTTAATTGGTGTAGAGGCAGGGTGCGGAAATGGAAATAATTGAATATAAACTATTCAACACATTTACACCTATTTCTTTGCATCCTCACACCATTTGAAAACGTTGTGTGAAAGAGCATCATTGGCATTTTCACTAAAAAATTTAAGCACCACTAGATTTAGTTTTTTTCAATATATATTTAAGGGTATTGAGTATTTTTGATAGTTAGCTATCAAAAAATACTCAATACCCTTAAATATATATTGAAAGTTCTAAAAAAGCAGAATGTAGCAGATGTAAGCAGATGAAAGTTCTGAAAAAGCAGAATGTAAATTAGAGGCAAAAGGTTTATATAAAAGATTCACAAAGCGGAAACAGCAGTTTTCAGCGTAATATTGGAAATAATCTTAGAGCAATATAATAATGTTAACAAAATACTTCAAACTCCTGGTTTAGATATATGTGAAAGATATACTTTACCCCATTTACGAAAGATATATAAAAAATCTTTACATGAAGATTCCAAGCCAGAATTAAGACTTTGAGAATAAAGCAACCAAATTGAGTCCAGAAGTTATAGAAAATTTTAGTGAAATGCATGGAGAAAAAAGAAGTAATATTTTTACTGGAAGGGATAGTTTTATATAGACATATTTAATGATTTTTTAGATAAATTAGGGGTTGAACTTTAAAGAAGAAGCATAGTATATAAGGATATTAGAGATAAATTTAAATTTTTGATGAACCTGGATAAAAGAGATTCAGTTATTGAACTTAAATCAATGGAGTCCCTTATGTCATTATATAAAAATGAAGAACTATTTAGTGAATGCAGTCAATTTCAGCATTATTTAGATATAGTATGCTTTAAACAAAATGATTGTATCACTGCTTTTGAAATGTTGACACTAATTTTTGAAAAAAACTTTATTGATATATTTCCGAATCTTTATACAACTCTTAAAATTTACCTAACAATACTTATAACAAGATGCAAAGCAAATAGTCTTTTTCAAAAATGGCTTTTATAAAAAATATAGATCAACAATGACAGATGACAGATTAAATAACCTCTCAGTTCTGTCAATTGAATATGATATTACAAGATCCAGTTCCTATGCTGAAGCGATTTACAAATATGTATCAGTTAAGTGCAGAAGAAAACAATTTTTTTGATTTTGTTTATGTTATAATTACTTATGTAAATGTTATTTTTTTAGTTTTAATAGAATTCGATTTTTAAGTCTGTCTTGTCATTTGTTCACAAAAACATCAGGCTATTTCAGATATTTGAAAAACTTAGCTTCTTGGGTGCTAGGATAAGGCCCCAAAAGTTTGATCAATCTAGGGTCTCAAAAAATCACAGTTTGCCCCTGGTTACATACCCATTTTGATGTTTCTTCTTCGATTGAGTAATATTCCTATATAGTTTTAGTTGCTTCTTCAATCGACTGTGCATCAATTTCAATTTCTTTTTGACCGGATGAAAAATGTAAACTAGTTTCGACACCACTATGATTTAAATGGTTTTGTTCTTCTAAGGTCTTTCTTTTTTCCAACTTTTTCTTTAAATTTCTTTATTGAAGTGGTGTGCTCAATAGGAGAAAACATATTATTGTTTGACATAATTTAATAATTCAATTTCTTATAATAAGATACTGTCTAGAAGAATTCTTTATCTAGTATAAAGAAGGAAACTATTACTTCAAGGTTTCAATTAAGATATTCCTTAAAATTTGTTGTGTTGACAAATTTAATAAACATGATAAAAATTATGACAATTGAATCAATTAGAAAAATTCATTAAAATTCATTAAAAGTTAAGAGATTTTAAAAAATATCTATAATTTGTGACAATAAGGTAATAAAAATGTTTGTTTCTAGTGTTTCCCCCAACTTTTTTTTCTGAAGTAAATAACAATCAATTTTTTAACAGAATAACTCAGTCAAAAAAGCTGATATTTTTATAAAATATATAATTAATTAATATTATTTTATCTTTTGAAAAAAAAGGATAGTTTAACAAGATATATATTCAGTTAAACAATTTAAATTTAATACAAAACTTAAAATGTCTTATTTATACAATCTAATTGTCATCAATGTAAATATCTGCGATTTTAAGAGTAAGACTAAATAGTTTACGAATTATTACATTAAAAAATGAATGGAAGTGTTATATATAAGAAATCCGAAAATAGTTCCACACATAACGCATTTTTTATAAGTATGGAACCATCTATTTTTTATAAATTGATTTCACATAAATGTTTTTTATAATATATAATTTACTTCAGTTATAAGTTGAAAATCCTTTCTCCAAAATCTTTAAAAACAAATGTTGAAATTGATGCTTTTTAGAGGTTGTCTATTAATTATCTATATATAATTAAAATAAAATAGGGGGAGGGAGTCTAAAATTTTTTGACAAGTCTATTATTTCTTTTTTTGTTGTCTAATTTTCCTTTTTTTAAGTAATTAAATAAATTTAATTACTTAAAAAAAGGAAAATTACACAGTGTTTGCAGTCCTGTGTCACACGCTCGCTTAACCTTCAGCATTTTAATAAAGCTTTTATTTATATTCCTACTTTTTAAAAAAACGTAATTCTACTAATCAATTAACTATATTATGTATTATTATAATTAATTATAATTAAATAATGTATTATTCATATTATATAATTAATATATTTTTAGTTAACTAAAAAATTAGTCTAACAATTTTAGTTTGACGAAAAAATTAGTTAACTATTTGTAGTTAGAACAAAAAATTTTCGACTAATTCTAGTTAGACTTAAAAGTTAGTCAACTAACCTTAGCTAAACTAAAAAGTTAGTCGTCTAAAAAAAAAATTTTTAAGTCTAACTAATTTTAGTTAACTAAAAAGTTAGTCAAGTAATTTTAATTAGATTTAAATTTTTAACTAAAAAGTTAGTCCACTAATATTAGTTAGACTATAAAGTTTTTTTAGTTTAGTCAGTTACGATTTTTAGTTTTGGTGACAACACTACAGTTGTTGGATGCAGTTAAAACAAGATAACTCTTAAAATTTGAGAGACTTAAGAAAAAGAATTGCATGCTTGATTTAATTTTAAAGATTTTGAGATTTAGTAAAAGACATCTTAAAAAATACTGAATTTATAAAATTAAAAGTTTTTTAACATTTATGTTAATTAAACTAAATTTATAACAACTTGTTGACTGAAGATATTAATGGCACTTTCATACTTAAGGATATTTATATAAAAATGTCAAAAATTCAAAACATTCTAATTGCTTGTATATTTCTTAAAAAAACATTTGATTAAAAAATATCATCATGTTTTATGCACCTTAAAATGATGCGGCTAAAATGGGGCTGTGTCAATTCTTGAATCCATATAATAAACATGTTGATGTGCTTCCAATACTAGTTTTATCACTTGATTTATACTCATTCTGGGAGTGAGATGAGAAGTCAAGTAAATTTAGTTTAACGTTACTGCCAATTACATGTTGGACTTTTATAACTGAAAAATGTTGTGTTGTAGGGAGCTCTGTAATTTCTGAGGTCAATCAACTAAAATTAAAATTTCCAGAATTTGCTTTAAATCTGTGTTTAAACTTTCTTTGTTTATTCTGTAAATATAAACATAAGCTTATTATCACATTTAATGTTTAAAAAAAAATTTAGTAGACTATAAAAACATTGGCCTAAGATTCAGTAAAGTTTGAATGACTTGCTCTCATTATTTAGCATAGCATAAAGATTGCTTTCAGGTCTTAAGCATAATGTATTGTTTTTGATATTAAGCTTTTTCATCTAATTTTATAAGTGGCCACTTTTTCAGGAACTGAAACAATTCATTTGCAAGAAGCTTTATGATCAAATTGTGTCAACAAGTTTTTTAAAAGAGCTTTTAACAGAAGTTGATTTTAATATAGTGTGGATCCAATTAGGTATAGTTTTTTTTAAAAAAATTCTTCTAGTTTTACCACTAAACCACTTATTGGTGCAGTATCATCGAGAATAATAGCTTGCATACTTATACCTACACTGTTATGTTCTTGTAAAAACAAAACTAGCACCAGTCCTGTTATATGACCAATCCTAATCACAGTAACTGCACCATTAGGTCATTCAAGATTCAAGAAAGAAAAAAAAAAACTTGGTTTACTATATTATTTGATAAAAAAGATTGAAGTCAAAATCAACATTCTCAGCATAAGTTCACTTTGGTGAAATTTAAAAAATTTAATACAGTGACAGAAACTGTTGTTTCTGGAAAATTTTTGTCTCATTTTTGCAGTTGTTTCTTGTTAGCATAGTTTTAAAAATAAATTTTTTCTCAGAGCTTTCAAAAATTCATGCTTCAACAAATGTTAAGCAACTTTAAATCTTGTCTATTTGATGAGCTTATTAAACAAATAATAACTCTGACTCTTCAAGTATTTGTTATTATTATTTTTGTACTATTAATAGAATATTACTCTTTAGATGGTGGCAAACCATAATTGTGGCTTTTAATATGATCTTCAAAACTATGACTTTTAGCACTAAAATATCGGGTTTGGTAATTTATAAATGGTATCACTGAGTAAAGCATAAATTTTTCTTTCTTTTGATATACTAATTATATATTTGTTTTACTGTGAAAAAAACTTATATGCGTTTTACTATGAGTGATTGTTTTTTTATTATTTTGGATTTTAGTTGAATTTTTCTAAACATCTTTTAGTTTTATTGAGCAGTCAAATTTTTATTATTTGTTTTCAACTATTAATATAATTATTAAAAATTAAAACTCAATAATAAAACAACAAAAAAAACTTTTAGGGAAAAAAAGTTTCTTCAAGATTATAATAGTCAGGGCATGTCTAAAGGATGTCTGCTATGTCATTGGATTTTATTCAACATAAAATATGGCCATTAATTAGTTCAATATGTCCTTTAACTCACAAGTTTATAGAGCATTTCAAAGAAAAAGTTAATTCGTTGGAAATAATCATTTTCTTTCAAGTTAGGTGACCAAATACTATATTTGTAGAATTTTTCATATTACAAAATCCTTTGGATTCAAGAAAGGAAGATAGAGAGTTATTACAATATAAAGCTCTATAAAAACTATACAGCTTTTTATTGTAAAATATGGAGAATAATAAGTAATAATTTAAAACTTTTAGAAAAACAGCTTTATACTCATTTTAATTTTTTATGAACAATCAACATTCTATTCACAAAACAATAAAAATTTTATCATGATATAAAAGAAAGCTTTTACTTATAAAAGCAATAAAAGGCATTATGATTTTTGGTTTAAGAGTGCCTGTTTTCCCCAAGAACAAACAAGTATTTTATATTTAAGCAAACAATAAAGCAAACAATTGAGTAACATTTTTATAGTTACCAATAGACACATTTAATATTCAATAAAACTTACTAGTAGGATAGTTCGAACATTTCTAGTACCACTTCTTGCAGCAAGTTTTGTTAATACTCCTTCTTTTAAAAATGCCTATAAGAAATTCCAATCATTAGACAAAAATAAAAAAATCAAAAAATGCAAGAAAAAAAAAAAATTAAATTAAAAAAATATAAAAGTGCACCCTGCTAGCAGTAACCAAACTCTCTCCCCTCAATCCATCTACAATGCGCTCTTGAATGTTTAAAAGGACTTTAAATTTATCCTAAGTAAAAAAAAAAAAAATATATATATATATATACACACAAAATATACAAAGCACATACATTTTTTCAAGTGGAAGCAGAATAAAACAAAAAAAATTTTTATAGTTGAAAAGAAAAACAACAAATATTTTGGTACTTACAATAAGCATATATTGTATTAGTATATACCTAATAATAGTATTATTTTAGTACATATCAAAAAGATCTTTTTTAAAGTATGTACGCAGGTATGGAAGGAGGGGAAATTAAACAAAAACATACAAATGCATACAAAAATTATGCATTTATAAATCTTTGGGTAAATGTTCAAAAACAGCAAGTACATATGCAATTCAATAATCTCTTGTTTTTGATCTCTCCTAAAACTTTTTTTTTTTTTTAAAAATAACAAGAGTATTAAATTTGAAAAATTTGAAAAATTATGTTATTTAGCATAGATATGTCGAATTATTTAGATTTTTTTGTTTTTATTGTTTTAAAAATTTATGGGAAAGGGGAGACTTGATTTTGTAATAAATAATGCATACATACCCAGAAATGGGGTGGGAGGATCATTGAAAACATACAAGAGGGTTCTATATCAGTGTTTTACTGCTCAAGTATTTTATGGATGCTAACTAATACAAGTATTGAATTAGCATATACCTAATACTAGTATTAGATATATATGTATTATTACCTAATACTGCAAATTTGGGTTGGCACAATACTAGTATATTATGCTTGCTTTAATTTTTAAAATGTCAAAATAAATCCAGACAAAAAGAACAAAAAGTTTCATTTATAGAAAAAAAAATTTTTTTTTTTTTCTATATATAAAACTTTTAAGTAAATCCTGCTAAAGTCAATCTATGTAAAAATGCCACAGCAGGTGATTATTTAGGTGAGGTCATCAGTGACATTTCATATTTATATACATTCAGAGGAGATTTTATGAACTCTTTAACTATTTGACTATCATTATGATGTTTGCATAATTGTACATAAACTATGTACAATTATGTGTAAAAGAAAAAAATTTATGTCATAAGGATTACGTAAAAATTAAAAATGATAAAAAAATAAAAAGTAAGAAACATTGTTAAAAAGAACAAGTAAATAAATATATGCAACTAAGAAAGATACTACATTGTTTTTTGGTATAAATAAATTACTAAAATAAAAGATGCTACATTGTTTGAAATAGATGCTTGTTTTGGTAAAATTATAAACATAAAAAATTTGATCACTTTCATCTGATTATTATTATTTTGGAGTATAAAAATTTTTAAATGTATATTTTATTTATAAAAAAGTTATATTATTATAATTATTATAAACTATTTTTTTTTTAATTAAGATTAAGAATAATTGAAAATTTAAATCAAATAAAACAGATTTTAAAAATTATAAAAAAATGAGGACTTCATTTTAACACATTTATCTCATTTTAACACATTTATCATACATATCATACATACATATCATTTTACACAACTGTCATTTAACAGAAAAATTGAATGCATTTTGTGTGCTATTAACTGTTTTATGATGTCATGTTTTATTTCATTAACACGTTCATTGATATAAATATTTGTAAAAAAATAAATATTTTATTAAATTTGGAAAAAAAAAATTATTTTATCAAAGTTACCAATCAACATACATTATCTCTTAAAGAGCTGTTTGCATTCTCTGCAGCTTTTGAAATAATAGTTAGTGATTCTAAAGAAAATGATTATATTGAATCATTATAGAAAATTTGCTACACTTTAACATAAAATTGGAATTGTGAGAGTTTATATTCACATTATTAATATAAAAATATGTACCTTCAGCTTCATTATAGTCTGTAGAATTGATTGGTAATTTCTTTATATAATCTGAAGTAATATTGCATATATATATATAGACTATTTTAAAAATTTTCTGTTTCAAAAAAACTTGAAGCAATCATTTAAGATAAACCTTGTAAAAGCAGTTTATAGCGAGGAATCCTTTGTATTGGCTCCAGCATATGATGCTGAAGACCAAGATTTTCACATTGAGGATGCATCTAAAAAAAAAATTTTTTTTAAATAATGTTTGTGTCTAAAAAATGCTGTTTAAAAGTTTAGCTAAAATTTAAATTTAAGAGAAACAAAGTATTTGACATAGAAGAAACAAAATTTGTAAATAAAAGTTTTAGCTATTCTCGGTGTTTATTCTCAATATTTTCTTAAGTTGAAAAATCAACCCTAACCTTCTGTGTGTGAGTATAATGAAATTTTGAACTTTAAAAAGTAAAAACTCATCAAATTATGTAAAATTTCATCAAATTATTTAATGTTTAGAAGTGATGACTCTGCCAAGTATATATTTTTGGCTGTATGAGGAGAAGGAGGGGGTGGATATCATATTTAGAGACATCTCCCCCACCACCACCAGGGTGGTGGTAGTGGAGATGTCTCTAAATATGAATAGAAAGCATTCCAGGTGATGTAATGGGTTGCATTTCTAAACAGGTGCATTGGTATGGTTTGTTTAGTCTCACTATATATTAGTCACATCTCAGTTAGACGCCAGCGAAAATGGTAAATAAATGACTAAGACAATATTTGAAAAAGACAATTTCAGAAAACCAATAATGAATTATGGAAACTCTAACTTTAAACTTCACAAATAAAAAATGTGAATCGTAACATAGACTGAGATCAGTTATGTATGAGACCAGAATAAAAAATCTGTGAGCCAGTGCAGTCTGACTCCAAAGGAAACAGCAAAGATACATTCTTAAAATCTGCATTCTATCCCATGTCAGTTTTAATTGTGTTTTGTGTATAATTCAGTTATTTTTTGATCAAGTTCTTTTGCCACTTTTTTGAAGCTTTTCTCTTAACACCTTTTAAATTAAAACTTTTTTGAAAACCTATGGAAAATGCCAAAAGAAGAAGAATTTTTGAACTGCAGTAAATTATATCATCAGGCTTGGTCAGAAAGGGGATGCAATCACACTTTATTACTGACCATGCATATAATATTTAGTTGTGACAAATTAGCCATGGCTTTTTAGGTGTTTTGAGAACATTTCAAAAATACACACAAAAAAACTTAACTTGACTAACAAGAGACAACTACAAAAAAAACAAGATTTTAATAAAATTTTTAATAACCATTTCATGCTATACGTAGTTTGCAAAGTTTAAAATACTTGAAACAATTTTTTTTATTAAGATAAACAAAAGAAATAATTAACTCATAATTAAAACATTGAGTTACTATAGAAAAATTAAAATTATCTTTTCTTTTAGCAGTGTTTTTAAAATGTTCAAAAAAATTCCCCAACGTGCCAGATCCCTGAATCAGTGGTATCATAATGATTAATATCCAAACTGCAGACTATTTATACATTTAATAAATATATATTTTCTTAAATCCATCAGTTCATTATACTATAATATATATTATAAAATAATATGAAAGTGGCATATTACATTTAAAGTGAATTAAAATATTATTTGTCTTTTTCAAACTAAAAGGAATTTTTATTGAATCAAATTACTTGAAAGCAAACTTTTGCAAAAAAGTAAAAATAATTTATAAAGTGGAAGCGGAACTGCTTCCCAATATTGCTGATGATGTTTAATGAGTTGGTTTTTAAACTTTTGATGTTTATGTTCTGCATGGACTTCTGGCACGTTGTTAATTTATCTGTAACTCACTTTATACAAACATATGTTTGTGTTTTGTTAAAATCTCTGGTGCAGTGTTCATGTACTTGTTATTCACTATGTATATATGTATGTTTGTGATCAGTTACCTGTAAGTTTATTTGATTACCCTATAATTTTTTAATACTGAACTTACTCCTGCTGTTACTAATTCATGCGTGTTTGCATGTAACACACGGCAGTCATTACACTCGTGTTAATGGTGAGATGTAAATGTGAACCAAAGTGTATGCAAATATCTAACTTATGTAAACTTTAAATTATGTAATGTTAAAACAAATACCAAGTTTTACAGTTTTACATTTACTTAAAAACTACACTTCTGTGACATCTCCTTAACTTTAATTTACAGTATTTATTTACTGTTTTATAAAGTCTTTTGTTTATTAAATAGTGTTAAAACATTTATCAAACAACACGCATAAATGGTCAAAGTGGTTAGCTTTATTTAAAAACTGCACTGCAGCAATATTTCCTCAATTTTAATTTATAGCATTTATTTGCTTTTTTATAAAGTTATTCCATCTTTTGCTTATTAAATAGTGTTAAAGCTTGGTAGTTAAGTGTGCCATAGTGGCTGAAGCGGTTAACTCATTGTTCTTCTGAAGCACAAAGGAAGGATTCAAATCCTGTCACTTGCACATTTATTTTACTTTTTTAAAAAGTAAAATAAATGTGTAAGCAACTTTTTCAATTTTTTAATACAAAAAAAAAATTTTTTTAAAGTTTTATTGATGTTATATACATAACATATATATTCAAGATATATATATAGATAGATAACAAACAAAAGGGAGAGAGTTTTTAAAAAAGCATAAAATTTCTATAAAGATCAAAACATGTCATGATACTTCTGATATTATTGTGCTTAGTTAAGTCTGCGTGTTTAAAACAAACATTAGAGACAACTTTTTTTCTTATAGGTAATACATTTATTTTCTTCAAAATTAATTAATGGGTCAAGATTTCAAATAAGCTGTGGTTGTTCTATTTATAGAAACTTAGCAAAGAAAAAAATTAATAAGTCTGTACCCAATTTTTTTTTATAGAAGTTTACAAATTTACAATAAGAAGTTATAAAGTGTTGTCTTAATAACTTAACTCAAAACAAAAATTTGGCAGATTTTTATTTTTAACCATCTACTAAAAATTATTAAAATAAAACAACTATATAAAGAATAAGTATAGAAATGGACAGTGTGGAATAGACCATGACCTGTATTATATGGGTCATGATAAGTTCATTATTCCACATATTTTTAAGTTTCAATTTCCAGATTCCAAATGTTTTTTAAACTTTTTATACCAATTGTACTTATTCAACATGTTTCAATGATGATGTATTCTAAAAAGCATTTTATGTATTTTAAAAAGTATTTGCAACTCTTATGAACTTTTTGAATAGAAAAGAGGTAATTTAGCGGGTATTCTAAGTATTCTTTAGAATACCCGCTTCAGACATTGCTTTGTCTAAACATAAGTTGTTGGTTAGCAATGTAAGTTGTTGCTTTGTTTAAAAGCATTTTGCTAATATAGAAATATTTGGTTAAAAAAGATTAATGTTATTAAACATGTTGAAACTTAATTTTTTGGACGTACATGGAAACATAAATTTGAATGTTCTCAAAACATTTAAAAAAAACGTGGTCATGTTGTTTTAACTAAATATAATATGCATGGTCAGGATTTAAGTGCAATTGCACTTATAGACCATCAAATTTTATGGAGGTGAATTCTTAAAAGTGGTTTTAGTTGTAAAAAAAATTCTCAACAATTAATAAACAACTATAAAAAATTAAATATATTTTATATTTACTTGAATAAGCTCAACAGCAGTTGCAAACTTTGGAGACTTTTTGAGCCAGTAATTTAATGTTGAAACAGAATTGTCAAAGTTCTTAACAAAATCTGTGTATAACTGTAAAAACAAAAAAATAAAATATATAATGTAAAAAGTTTTTTTACATTATATATTTTTATATAAATTTATGATAAAATAAAAAAAAGTCAACTAATTTTTTATGATCTTAAAATGTTAACCAAGGAATTGTTTACTAAAAAAATATTTACATTAAAAATTCTTTTAAGTATAAGTAATTTCATTCAAAAAAAGAAAAATGAAAAACCTAAACAAAACTTTATGAAATTTGAAAAAGAAAAATGTATTGATTACCTGATTGCATTTTTGAAGATGATGAAGTTTACTCTAAAAAAGATAGAGTGATCCTTTGTATAGTAAACTTCATCATTTTCAAAACTGCAATTTTTTTTATAATTAGCTTAAGCAATTTTTAGCTTGCAGGGCTCAAAACCTAAACAAAACTTTATGAAATTTTTATATAATTATCTAAATAAATTTCACTATTTTAACAATCTACTAATTAAAAATATGATATTGATGAACAGCAGACTTACCACTAAGCAATGACCTAGTGTTTTAAAAATATCCCCAATCTTTGGGTTAGTTGTCCTAAAATTGTTTAACATCAAATTAAATATATTAA
>NC_061169.1:10222770-10242682 GCF_022113875.1 Hydra vulgaris | reverse complement strand
TGATATTCAAAATTTTTAATTAATTGTTCAACTGAAAAATGATCAATGCTATCTTCTTTAATTTGTACTTGATAAGGCACTAATAATTCTAGGTTTTCATAACGTGCAGAACTCATTGTCTAAAGATACATACATACATATATACATACAAACATACATACGTTTTTATTTTAACTAATTTATTTTTCCAATATATATATATATATATTATATATATATATATATATATATATATATATATATATATATATATATATATATATATATATATATATATATATATATATATATATATATATACATATATATATATATATATATAGACTCTTGCAACGCTGTCAGAAAGTTTTCCAATATTTTGTTGACTTAAAAAAAATTTAAATGCAAGACCGGAATTTTTTTTTTTATTCTCTGATAGACTGCCTGCCCAAACCAAAGCCTCAGTCGATGTAGCAGCACTCCTTTGCAAGTCAGGCTATTTGTCAATCGATGTAGCAGCACTCCGTTGCGAGTCAGGCTATTTGTCAGTTGATATAGCAGCACTCCCTTGCGAGTCAGGCTATTTGTCAGTCGATATAGCAGCACTCTGTTGCGAGTCAGGCTATAAGATAGTCGATGTAGCAACACTCGTGCATGATTTACAGTAAAAAAATTTAAAAAAAAAACATTTTATTTAAAAAATTAAAACAAAAAAATTGTTTATATTTTTAAAAACGTTCTAGTCAATTAAATTTGCATTTTTGCGGTTTTTTAAAAAAGTAATTAAATTAATGGTTTTAACTTTATGACAACACAGAAATGTTGGATGAATGTCAAAAGTAGTTAAAAGTGACATAATTAGTATGTAGCAACACTCGTGCATGATTTACAGTAAAAAAATTTAAAAAAAAAACATTTTATTTAAAAAATTAAAACAAAAAAATTGTTTATATTTTTAAAAACGTTCTAGTCAATTAAATTTGCATTTTTGCGGTTTTTTAAAAAAGTAATTAAATTAATGGTTTTAACTTTATGACAACACAGAAATGTTGGATGAATGTCAAAAGTAGTTAAAAGTGACATAATTAGTTGTTAAAAGAAACATTTTTTAACTTCCGTACTCTCAAAGCCAACAATTTATAGAAATATATATATATATATATATATATATATATATATATATATATATACTATATATATATATATATATATATATATATATATAGTATATATATATATATTAGGGTTGTTTGTTTTTTTTTATATGGAAAGAAATTTTTTTTTATTTGTAATCGCACAAATTCTTATTTAGTGAGGTCTGTTATAAAAAGTATATAGTTAAAGTTTTTTTGCAAACTGATTATGGGAAGTAGTCCCCCAAACCCTATATCGGAACCCTAAATTGACGAAAATTTGCCCAAAAACTTAATCTTGTAATTCTATTTTTATTTCATACAAAATAATGCCGTTAATTGATCCGAAAACAAATAGTATAAAGAACTATAATGTTACAACATCAATAGATCACAGAAGACTGGAAAGTACAAGCAAATTTAGATTTACTGCCTCAGCATTATTTACCGAAAATCGCACCTAAATGCATATTTTGAATTTCGTTATTGAAAAATGTATGGAAAATGGGGGGGGGCGGGGGGGAAGGGACATATAAGATTTAATTGTTTTATTATTTGAATTTAAGTACTTTATGTTTATTAAATTTCTATTATATTCTTTCTATTATGGTAAAAAAGTATAAAAAATATTACTTAAGAATGGCTGTTTCAGACAAAGCAACACGATCAAATAATTGGGTTGCTGGACATATTCTCTTAACAATAGATGGGCCAAGTCAGTTGGCACTAAGTGGCATTGCCCTATGTAAAGGTTTTTAAGAAATGATAATCAAAAAGTCAACTCTTTCAATATCCTGCAACACAGTTGCAGATGAAGTTATGATTTTCTGCATTAAGGCTAATATTCCATCTATAGCAAAGCCTCATGTAGTTGCTAAACGAAAGAGTATTCACAAGCAACATGTTCAAGTATCTAAGCACAGAAGTAGAAAATCAGCTACGCAACATAGCTATCAAGTAAAATTTGCTGCCAAGATGAATTGTTGTATCTGGCTAGGATATTGAGAAATTATTAGAGATCCCTGAGATACCTGCTGGTACTGGCGCTCTAATGGGACAAAAAGTAGTTAAGCTCATTCATGAATGGCCTGGCATTGAGAAGCATCTTGCAGGTCTTTGCTTTGACACAACTGCAAGTAATACAGGAAGTCATAATGGGGCAATAACTGTCATACAGAAGTCAATGAATCGAAGAGTTTTGTTTTTAGCCTGTTGACATCATATTCTTGAAATCTGTGCAAATGCAGTGTTTGATGCATTTTTTGTATCAAAATGATCAAACATTAAACTTTATGGGAGCTAAAAGAAAAATCAAAGTTTGAACCACTTGAAAGTCATAAAAGCGGAACTGGATGCCTTACAAAGTTTGAAAAAGAGTGGCTAGCATCTTGAAAATCCGATGTGGTGGAAAATTTTAAAAAATACTTAGATGAAACGCAACCACGTGATGAATATAAAGAATTCAGAAGGCTAGCTCTCCTCCTTTTGGGAGAAAATAATGATACAACAACTATTTGCATTCCTGGGGCTTACCATCGTGCAAGATTGATGGCATATGCGTATATGCGGGTATATGCAGTTTAAAAATTTTTGGTTTTCGTCATCAGTTAAATATCACAGAGAAAGAAATTGGGATTTTAAGAAGAATATTTCTCTTCATAACCACAAAATATGCATGCTTCTAGTTTTCAGCACCTCTCACAACAGAAGCACCAAAAAATGATCTCCTTTTAAAAGTAATCAGGAACTATTGTTAAGTTTTCTTTTTTTTTTCTTTTACTTCACCTCCTCAAGGCCGAGAAGGCCACTACAAACGAGGAGGCTACTTATTTTGTGGCTATAACCCTCTCTCAACTCTATAACTCCGAAACACGAACCTTGACGAACAAGGCCGCTGCGCGGAGAAATGAGTTGACAGCATAGTTGCAAATGTTGCAAAAAATTAAAAGACGCTCAATGAATTTTTTGACTCTCTTAATCTACCAAAAGAATTCTTGAAATTGTCTCCTAAAACTTGGGCTAATCGTGATGACTACAAGTCTGCTTGTAAGATAGTTCGTGCCATGAAAGTGGTTAATGACTGTGCAGAATGGGCAGTTAAATTAGCCACTGACTTTAATGAAGTTTTGACAAAAAATAACATTCAACGTCAGCTTCTCTACGAAGTAGTTGAGTATCATAGAAAATATTTTTTAACTGAAGCTAATAACAATTTAATATATTCAAATATGCATATATATATATATATATATATATATATATATATATATATATATATATATATATATATATTATATTATATATATACATATAATAGAAACTAAATATATAGTTAAATACATTATAATAATAATATTAATATATGGCTATTGTTTTTCTGTTATATTTTAATTTAGTTAAAAGTCAAGGTTTGATTAAACTATGTATGTTATTTCATCTAAATAATTTTAAGATTTGTTATTTGTAATATATTTTCTTAAGCGCATAAGAAAATTTTAATTCTTTTAAAAGTTTTATTTGGATACAATATTTTTTGTTATTTTTAAATTTATAAGTTTCATTTATGGCTGAGGTAGAAATGGTTGGTAGGACACCATTTGGGGCATATGGGCTACTAGTACTCACAATTGAAAAAACTGAAGAAATATTTAAAAAAAGGATCTTTTTTTAATACTTTTAACAGTTTTTTATATATTTACCCCCCTTCCCCTTGCCCCAAGTTTCTCCCACTATAAACATTCATACACTTGTCATCACCATATTAAGTAAAACTGATGCATGTAACACTAGCAATAGTTTGTTTTAATAAATTTCAGAAGTTTATCATTTTCCGAAAAAACGGATCTCAAAAGGACTTAAGGAACAGGTCTGGGTCCTAGTGCCCTGAGGGAAGGGTGTGGGAATAGGTCACTACTGTATACATTAGTTTTATTGTTATCACCCTAATAAGTAAAACTGATGCATATAACACTGGCACAAGTTGATTTTAATAGATTTCAGAAATAGATTTAAGAAAAATATTATTTTAGACAAAAATGGGTCTCAAAAGAGCTTAAAAAACAGGTCCAGGACCTATCATTTTTAGAGTGGAGTCTGGGAATATGTCATTGCTATATATTTTCTTATAATTTTTATAACCTTAATAAGTAAAACTAATGCATGTAACACTGACACTAACTGATTTTAATACATTTTAGAAATATGTAATTTTAGACAAAAACAGGATTCTAAACGGGTTACAAAGCAGGTATGGGGGACCACTTCCCACCATTAGTTTGCAAAAAAAAATTATCTGTGAACTTTTTTTATTGAACCTCGCAAAATAAGAGGGTGTGAAATATTCAAAAAAAATAACAAAAAAAAAACCCTAATATATATATATATATATATATATATATATATATATATATATATATATATATATATATATATATATATATATATATAATATATATATATATATAAAATAAAACCATTCATAAAATTGTATTCAAACATAATCATAAAATACACAAATTTTTTTTATAATATTCTTATTAATTTATTTTATTTTTTTCTTTAAAACAATAATCAAAACTTGTTACTTTAAATAAAAGGGTTAGAAAAAAATTTGTTTTTTTGTTTTATAAACTTTCTAATCAAGTGTTTTTATAGGGTAGTATAAAAAAAATTATGTTTTCAACTATATGCAGTAGTGGTGCAATGATAGAGCGCTCGCTTTATAAGCAAGTGGTTCAGAGTTCGATCCCCACTACATCCCTGGTAATACTGCACTCAACTTGTTTGTCAGCAGCCTTGTTTGTCAAATATTGTGTTTCAGAGTTATAGAGTTGAGAGAGGGTTATAACCACAATTAAGTACCCTCCTCATCTGTAGTGGCCTTCTTGGCTTTGGGGAGGTGAATTAACATAAATAAATTTAAAAAATTAACTTTGGGAATAAAAAAAAAAAATTTATCAAAACACATTCGTTGTTGTTGTTGTTGTTTATAAAATTAATAAAACAATTGTTTTAAAACATTTCATTAAATCAATCATTAAAAAAAATACTTTTAAAATAAAAACTTTATTATATATTCTATTTATTTAATAGCATTTAAAAACTTTATGTAAAAACATTTAATTAGAAAGTTTACAAAGTATTATAAAAAATAACTTTGCTATGCTTTCAATTATTAAATTTATGTATTCATCTGAAAGTTTATTGAAACAATCGTTTTTGTTGTTGTTTATAAAATTAATTGGGCAAATTATTTTAAAAATATTTACATTTATCATAAAAAATGAACTTTTTAACTACCTTTTGATAATTTAAATAAAATGTTTTTTATAGTTTACAATCATTAAAAACTATTTCTCACTTTATTACTTTATTTTTGTGCATTTTTAAAAGGTTTTTAAAAATATAAAAGCTTGTGGTCAAGTTGTCAAGGTTAAAAGTTGTTAGGCGTGCAATCACATGCCTTTCACATGACTGGAAATGAGAAAGATTGCTATCCTTCGAGAATGGCTTTTATACTGCCGTTAAAAAGAAATAATCTAATTATCTCCCAGATACACAATATGAAGCAAACTAATGGACCGCATGAGAAGACTAGCATACTAAACTTTATCTAAAGCTTTAGATATGTTATAAACAATAGTAATTGCCACGCTGCTTCCATCAAATGCAAACTTTTAGTTACCATAGTTGGCAATAAGCCATAGCACAATAAAAATCTGTATTGTCAGAGTTATTAGACTAAAGATTAGATTTTAGAAATTTGTTGATTAAATACTCAAAGACCTTGCTAATGATAAATAGAAGACTGATTGGACGATAGTTAGATAGGTCAGAGTCTTTACGAGAACATTTTTTAAATTGGAACAGATGGCATTTTTTTTCAAGCAGACAGAAAAATAAGATTCAGTCAAGCACTTTTTAAATAGTTTAATAATCTCTGGACAACACTTTTTTAAGACTGAAAGGAATCTTGTCTGGACCACAAGTTTCAGAAGAGTTTAATTGAGAAGTAATTTTATCATCAAAAGTAGGAGTGATTTGGATGTCTAACAATGGGTTAACCTATTTAACTGGAAGGCCAGGAAAAGTACAGCCATTAGAATCAAGAGCAAATTAGAGGAAAAGTTTTTTGCAAACAGCTCAGCCTTATTCTTGGGAGAATAAAATCAGACCTTTGAATTAGAAAAGGAATGCTCAACTCTAATTTTTGTTAAAGGCACTGTTGAAGATTTTTTTTAAATTCTTTAGAAACTAACTTTGGAGATAAGATACAAGAGTTAGTAAACTGATATAATAAAGATTAGCATCAGATAGCACCTTTTTACATTGATTTTTTGTAATAATAAAAGAAATTTGTTCTCAAGAGAGTAGTTCTTGTGAAAAAGATAAAAAGAATAATTACTATTAGATGTATAGCAGCTGTACTGGTAAAAACCATAGTGGAGAATAACTTTAACCAATGAGGGGTAAAAGCTTCCATACCTGTCTGGTTTCAGAAGGTTATGTAGGAGGCACATCTATCAGTAGAAAAACGAAAGACATCAGCTGTCACAAAGGATACCGCAAAAATAATCAGCTTTAGGGTAGAAGTAAGTAGAGAAACTATAGAAGAAGAAGAAAAAGATAAAAGATTTAAAGAGATCACTAAGTTAACAATCTTAGTAAAAGATTGAGAAATATAAAAGTTATGAGTTTTAGTGTCAGCAGGGTCAGTGGTGTTAGAGCAAAGCCATTCAGAGCATCAAAGTCACTAATAACAACAAAACTGATAAAGAGAAAAGGCTTGGTCAATTAGGTCAGAATTAATCTAAAAGAATGCAGTTTTGAGAAGGCATACCATTAAGAACAAAGAGAAGGGTAATTGAGTGAAGAAGTACTAAGCAGAAGCACATAAATGAATGGTCAGCGGATCCAAACCTGATTTCACAACAAATAGGCAAATTGATGCATAAGTATCCCAAGTCAAGCACACGATTATTGGAGTTTTTGTAAATCAAAGAAAAATAACCATTAAAACTGAAATCTGAAGATCTATCAGAAGAATCTATCAACTTAGAGTCATTTATATCCATGAAAGCATCAGTTCTTTTAATTTAGCTTATATTTGTTATTTACATAGTGAAAATATTGAGCAAAGATTGATGCTATATTTGTATAGACTTTTGATGCTATATTTGAATAGACATTTGTATAGATTGATGCTATATTGTATATTGACTTTTTGAACAGAACATTCAGCTAAAGTTTTTCAAATAGAAAACATGCCATAATTAGGAGCAATATTGCATACTCATCATGTTATGAATTCAAATATATTGTGAACTTTAATCAGATTTGCCTCACATTTAGTAAAATAAAAATGTTGTATAATAAGAGAAGATATTCAGATTTAGAAATTTAATGCTGTGGTATTAATTGGAATCATGAATTCAGGAGACTAAACACTGATGAGAGTTATCTAATGTTTTTATCATTATATAATACAGGATGCAATTAATTTATTCCAAAAACCAATATAAAGAGTAAAAGTACAAATCACCATGGAACTTTACAATAGAAGATTTCGTAATTAAGCGGCTATTATGAATCACGTGATGCAATGTTTTTCTCGGGAGGGCAAAAATGTAAACAAACCAATAATAAACATATAAGAAAAAGATAAGAAATAATACATCAGGTAAATAACAAATAAGAAAAAATACATCTGGTGTGTAATTTTAAAAATGATATACGTTTACAAAAATAAACACAAATAAAATAAAAGTCGAAAAAAATTTAGTAAAGAATATTTTATTTATACTTTTACCTCAATAAAATAGAAAAAGATACAAACCAAAAAATTATTCTTATTAAAGCAGTGAGTTTTTGCAAAGAATTTATTTGCTTTCTTATTGTTTAAAAATAATTCTGTATAATATAACTTTGGTTATTCTCTTAACTTTTAATTAAGTTTTAATCTTTTTGTTTGAATATTTATTATCATGTTGTGTTCATTACTAAGTTTTTACTGTTTACTATCTCAGTTAAAAAAACATTATGGTTAATGATCGCTGTGTAGTTGGTATTTGCAATAACGATAAACGTTATCCAGAGCGTTACGAAATACATAGTAACGTTAAATCTGGAAAATTATGTTTCCACAAGTTGCCTGTTGATGGAAAAACAAGAAAATCATGGATTCATGCAGTTTCTAAAGGGCGAAAACACTTTGTTGTATCTAAACATTTTAAAATCTGCTCTAATCATTTTGTCGATGGCATGCCTACTTATGAAAATCCTAACCCAACACTCTTTTTGACATACACCATGAATGTTCAATGTACTCCGGAAAAAAAACAATCAAGACCTCCTCCAAAAATCAGAACAACATCTATTGTAAAACCTGTTTCTTCAAAAATGATTGAGTCTATTAACTCTAACTCGGATACACTTACAGCTGAAGAGTTGTCAGAACTTATGATTGTTTCTTCAGACGAAGAAAGCTTAATATCGTTCAAAATAACTCCATATGTTAGTGGCGATGCAGTTGCAGCAGAATTATTACACATCTCCGACTCTCCCAAAGAATTATTACACCCACCCGCCTCTCCCAAAGAAAAAGACACTGTAAATCCAATTTTGTCTAAGAATAAAACAGGCTACAGTGTTAAAAATAATATAGAGCCTACTCTATTATCAACATATATTGCTTTATAGTTTTCTCATATTACTAGGGACTCAGATGTATCGACTTTTACAGGTTTACAAAATGCAAAAATGTTTCAAAGTGTTTTCAATTATGTCAAGCACAAAGCAGCAGTTATGAAATACTGGGATGGAAATAAAAGAACAAATCGATTACGAAAAACCATGTCCAGTGTTGAATCTGTCGAGCAGCTACACTTATCAGAAGATTATACTATTTGCGATAACTTATTTCCTATGAGAAAAAGCGGACCTAAAAGAAAAATCTCACTGGAACAGGAATTTCTTTTAATTATGATGAGATTACGTTTGGGTCTTTTAATTGAAGATTTAGCTTTCCGCTTTTGTATATCAGCTGGAACAGTTTCCCAAATTATTATTACATGGGTAATATTGTTATCTAAAGAGTTGGACAGCCTAATTTTGTGGCCTAGCCGGAATACAATTCGAGCAACTATGCCAAACTGTTTTAAGCGATTATATCCAAAAGTGAGAACAATTATAGATTGTTCTGAAATATTTTTTGAAACATCAAGTGCTCTTGATGTTCAAGCTTGTATGTTATTGGAGTGACTATAAACATCGTGCAACAGTCAAATTCTTAATAGCAATAACTCCGAATGGAGCCATTTCATGGCTGTCTCCCCTTTATGGTGGACGTGCCTCTGACATTTTTATTGTCAGAAATAGTGGTTTTCTTGATATACTTGAGCCCTATGACCAAGTTATGGCAGATCGTGGCTTTAAAATAAGGACAGACCTTGCATATAAACAGTGTACTCTTTGTATACCTCCAAGTGCTGTTAAAGGAATTCAAATGTCAAAAGAAGAAGTTCGAGAAACATCAAACATTGCTAATGTACGTATTTATGTGGAGCAAGCAATAAAAAGGATTAAACATTTCCGTATTTTAAAAATAACACAGCCATTACTATACCTACCTATCATGAATAATATACTACGCGTGTGTGCTGCTATATCAAACTTGAGAAAACCATTAGTTTCTAAATAGTTCATTAAACAAATTTAGTTTACTAAATAGTTTTTTTAATTGTATAATATAATGTTCCACTGTCCAAACTTTAGGTTATTATTATAACATGAGTTTATATCAACTAGGGTTTGAAAGATGTGTAAAAAATTAGTAGTTTTTTTTTTAAACCAAACCAGCCCCAAAAAAAGACTTTTTTTTGAAAATCTTTTGAAAATACAGAAAGAATTTAAAAAAATGTAAATAAAAAAACACCATATTTATCTACAACTCTTAATAAAATATCCATTGAAGATTTAAGCTAAACATAAACTAGACATTGAGCACATGCAACAAACCCAGTCTAGATCTGCTATTAACTCATAGTCTTCTTTTTTTAAATTTTGACATGAACAGTGAAACCAAGCGCAACATACTTCACATTGAATACTGCTAAATTCATTAAATTCTTTAACATTGATTTCTGGATCTTCGAGTATAAGTTTATCGCATTTTCCACAGAATGTTATAGGTTTTATTAGTAATAATGCTGGAGAAACATATGTTTTGAAAAAAATCTAAATTTGTTTTCACCGTATCCCAGAGCTCTTGATCAAATTCGATTATTTCAACATATAAGTCCTTAAACGTCCAAACAATAAAATATGCTGACTTGCAATTTGTAATTGCCATTTGGGAATTAATCTGTGTGTAATATTTATGACACTTATTTAAGGTTATTTGATCTTTTTTATTGTAAAGAAATTACATTCACTAGCTCCTTCTTTGATTGTTTTATTAAAAATTTTAAAAGGACATTTAACTTCTAAACACATTCTACCATGACATTTGCATACCATAAATCCATCTGGGGAGCAAGCAATGTAAGGTCTATCATACAAAATAAAGAGACCACTTTTTTCAATTTTTAAATCAGTGTGATTTGATACATGCTCTGCATAAAATTTTTTTATAGCATCTTGCTCATGATCAATTCCCCATTTGATAGAAGCAGTAACAAATGTTTTTTTATGAGGGTATAAAATCTCAGCAACAAGAGGAGTTGTTTTAGGCTTCTTAGAACTTGTATTTCTAGAAAGAGTATTAACTTTGGTATATATTCTGTGATGTTTGGATGCAGTTATCCTCCCCTTTCTCATTTGAAACCAGGTATTGCTTTTAGCTTGATCTCTTGTGTTATATTCCACGTTTTTAATTGTTTCATGTGTTAAAACCATTTTTTCTAATAATATTTTCCCTAATGTTGACTCATCAACGTTAGGATGGTCTAAAAGTATTTCAAATGATAGCTTTTCAAGATCAGGATTACTTACAAAATTTTCATCAGATTTTTTAATTTTTGATTTAAATATTACAGCAGAAGGCTCGGATATATGAATGTTGTTTAAAAAAGTTTCAAATGACTTTCGATTCTTGGATCGAATTCTTGCAATGCTTTCATCCTTGTGTTTACACCAACCTTTGTTATTAGCATATTCCATTTTATAAAGGGTGGCAATAACATGATTGCAAATTTCAAAAGCTCCAGCCATACACGAACACCAAGCAGAAAGAATATCATTATTACAAAAGACAATCCAAAGCTTTCTTTTTTTGTGAATTTTTTGCGAACCACACACTTCAGAATATGCGAATAAAACATCTTTTTTAAACCTGAAGTGCATTATTGGGCCTACAAAACCACTATCGAAAAATGAAAATGCTTTTTGGTCCTTATATTTGCCAATATATTCCGAATCAAAATATTTTTTATTAAGAATATATGAAAAAATATTTCCCATTGTTATACTAGGCCACTCAGATACTAAGTCTTTTCTATTTTCCATTGGAACAGAGTTTGGGTCAATTAGATCTAGAGCTTTTAGCTTGTCCGTATAAGATTGCTTAAGTTTTTTTTCCTGTTCTTCTGCTGTCTCTATAACATCTATATTTAATTCCATTGCAGTAAATGCTCTAGCAACAAGCTCGACTTTGCGTCCAGTAGTACTTAGCCCACGAACAGTTAAAAAACTAACAAGCTTTTTGACAGATAAATTCAAAAAATCTTCGTATTTTTCAAGTGGCATGGTAAAATACAATTTTCAATGATATATTTCCAGATAAACTATTTTTAGATATTTAAACAAACAATAAAAAGATAAAGCGTTTTGCCAAGTTTGTTTATAATTTTGCCCTCCCGAGAAAAACATTAGGTCACGTGATTCATAATTGCCGCTCAATTACGAAAAGGTCTATTATCAAAAGAAATACAATTAAAAAGAAAACTAAGGTATAAATGTCACAACACAAGATTTCAAGATGATAAAATGGTTTGTGATTATAAAATTATTATTCAAAAAATTAAAAATAAAAGTGTCAAGGAGTAGTTTATCAAAAAATGCAAAAAAAACAGTCCAAAATTAATTAACATAAAAAAATATATTAATACATAAACAAAAAAAAGTAAAAGACAGTATCAAAGTTACCAAAAAAAAAAAGGTACTATCACCACAGATGGCTCTGGTAACGCTAAACAAACTAAATGAATTTTTTAGCTCAGTGTTTGTTAAACAAGATATGTTGGACTTACCAAAATGTGAATACTACTTTTTAATTGATTGCCCTTACCTTTTTTTGACAATCAACTAAAAATCAACAGGAATTCATAATATACATCCAAGAACCTTGAAAGAATGTTCCTAATGTTTAGCTGTTTAGCCACTAACGTTAATATTAAAAAATGGGCATTAAGGTGACTCAAAAAAAAAAATTTTGTAATTTAAAGTGTGAAAAAGTGAAACCAATATCATTATGTATATAACTAAATTTTATGTACTACCTATGATACAAATATTAAAAAATAATATTATGCTGCATCATAGTCTTGTTTCATTTTTGTAATGAACCATTTTTTTAATATAAAAAAGATATCAGTTAATATTTGTTGAGCTTTTTGTTGGGCCAACAATAAGTTTCATGACATGACACACATGCTTCTTTTATATGTGGTATCTGCACATTACCAGAGAACTAAAATAAAAAACTAATAAAACAAATAATAATAAAAACTAAGTACAGGGTGTAAACTAGCCCTGTGGGGCACCATCAAACACAGTATTCCCATATGCTCAAAAAATTCAAATTCTCAATTAAAAAAAGGTGATTAATATTAGGATTATAAATTTTTAAAAATTAGAGTTTAATAATAATTCTAAAAATTATTGAAAATTATTTATTTTCAATAACCATTTGAAAAATAACATTAAAAATCTAATTTATTGTGTAAAACTTTACTGCTACGCAATTGCATAACTGCGAAAATGTCTAATGGAAAAAACTTCTTTAGAATTGGGATTTTCCCAGCGATTTTAGGGATTTTCTCAGCAACTTGCTTGTAAAATTTATTTTTCAAAATTTGCAAATAACTTTGGCAATGCGTTCCAACAACAACAAATATCATATAAAAAAGTTGGCAAGAAATAGAGTATAATATAAAAAATAACAAACTTGTTTGGTTCAACACCCGCAAATGCTGTTGCTTTAGAAGTTTTTCCCTTTTTTGCTGAAAAGTTAAATAACTTATTGTCTGACTGCAAACTCTACTTCAAGTAATGTACTACTTAAAGTAGAGTTTGCTTCGTCAAAAAAAAATATTGAGAAGACGCCTATGTCAGATACTTTCAAAATTTTGATCAATTACGGATTTAATGATAAGTCTTTTATTTATTATTTTATATCAACTGAATTATATGATCACATTGACTAAAATCATTTTTACTTATCTACAATCTTTTCTCAACTAACTTCTTTAAAAGACCACCTCTGAAATATAAGTTTAATACAAAAAATGTTTTGTGATTTTAATTAATACGTAAATTCAGTATGCATATTAAAACATAAATTAAATACGTTTAATAACAAGAATGTTTTTTATTATAACAAACTGGTACTAGAATTTAGAAATCAAGAAACTGGAGTAACTGCTATATTAAATTTAAAACATAAAAGCAAATTTAAATGTTTGAATGAACCATAGTCGTAATAAAATTTTATGACTATGAACGCAAAAATAATTATTGGTATTCTTTGATGCCACCATGGCGTGGAATCGCAACATTAGTTGTTATTTTTGTTAAGATTTTGTAATTGTAATTTTATTTTGCTATGCATTTTGTGTCTAAAGAAAATTAATATTAACTATAAAATTGAATTCACAATTAATGTGAAATATAAAATTTATGAGCTCATGTTTACTATTTTCATATATTAAGATAAAAAAAATAAATCAAATATATCATTTTTAATAACAATTAAATAATATACACTGATTATTTTATAGTATAAAAGTATATAACTATTAATATATCTTTGAAAATCGGAGCTTAATTTGCGTGTCATTGTGAACATATTTTTAATTTTGTGTTGATTTCATATTTATCTTCAATATATTTTAATTAATTCTAAATTTTTTATATTATTGTAATGCTTCTCCTACCTATGATGATGATCTATTTAATCTGAGGTAAAATTGCAATTAAATTCAGAGAACAAGTGGTAATAAGTTTTTAATTAAAAAACAATAATATACTGCACCATAATTTTGTTTAATTTTTGCAGTAAACTATTTTTTTAATATAAAAAAAGATATCAGTTGATTTTTGTTGCACTTTTCATTGGGCTAAGAATAAGCTTTATGACATGACACACATGCTTCTCGTATATGTTGTATCTGCACATTAGCCAGAGAACAGACCTTTTCAAAGCATGATCAACAACATCCTTTATGGCTCCTATATTTATGCCTGTGTTGCTGGCTGTGGTGTCAGAACACAACTCAATGATTTGATCTAAAAGCTTAAAGTATTCAAGGATACTCTGAATGGCAATAGCCTGGTCACTTTCTTTGGTGTTTTCAATCTTCAAAACACTAAGCAAAAAGTTTAAAGGGTCGGCTTCAGACAAAGTAACACATAAAGCCCTTTCATAATTTGTGTAAAATTCACTGATGAACTAGCTTACAATCTGAGTCTCAATCAAGTAAATCACTGGCTCTAGAACTCTTACTTTGGTCTAGAACTCTTCTTCTGGTCTATGATGGTCTGGGCTTCTGAATTAACTACAGTATATGTTTTCCTCCTCAGAATTAATTTTGAGATCTTCAGCTTGGCTTTATAAAAAGACCTTAATAAACAGGTCCTGGGTCTAACACCAACACTAAATATGGTCATAATATAGGTTCAGTTGTGTAGGAATTCATGCATACTCAGTTAAATACTAACTTGTACTTCCCTTGAAATCTTCTTGGTTTCAATAGGAGGTCTTTATAGAAGACATAAAAGTATCATCAGAGTCTGGCGCACTATTGATGTCTGTGTACAAGGAAACTTCGAACTTTCCTCTTGTTCTTCTCCTCCTGATTTCTTTGTTTTAACTCTAGTGCCTGCATTTTCACTTAAGCAACTTTGAGCTCAATTAAGAATGTTAAGATGCACTGTAAGATATAAACATCATACATAATATCTTTTTTCATTATAAGTATCTGCTCCATTCTGAACTAATTAGTTTAAAAAAATTTTTAATAAGAAATAAAAGTTATTATTTGAAGCTGTTAAACAGTAAATACATAGCTTTCTCAAATTAAAAACTCAAATGTTTTTTTAGTTGCTTAAGTCAAACCATCACACTAATTGCTTAAGCAAATGAAATTAATTTATTTTAGTAAAATCAAAAAGTAAAATTTGAAAATAGTATAATTGAATTTTTGATTTGTAAAATTAAAGAAATTTATTATGTAGGAATTGCCAAAAACATCTTCTATACCTTAGATTTGACTTAGAGAATTTTTACATTTTAATGTGTGTGTGTGTGTGTGTGTGTGTGTGTGTGTGTGTGTGTGTGTGTGTGTGTGTGTGTGTGTGTGTGTGTGTGTGTGTGTGTGTGTGTGTAGATATATGCCTAGTAGTGTGTCTTGAAAGTTTTTATTTTACATGTATATATATATATATATATATGTATATATATATATATATATATATATATATATATATATATATATATATATATATATATATATATATATATATATATATATATATATATATATATTTAGTGGTGTACACTGGATTTTTAGATGTTTGAGTTTTGACACTTACATGCATTGTGCAAACTCCAAACTTTTGTATGTTCATGCTTATGTTAAATGAGAATGTTTTGCAAAGAGTTGTGGTGATTGGAGCTTGGGGACAAAAAAAAAACAATTTTTGGGCCCACTGAGCCCTTATTGTGGGAGCAACAAGTTTATAAAATAATTTCTTTAGTATTTTTATCTAATTTTATAATAATCAACAAATTTCAAATTATTATGCAATAACCTCTTAGTGTTTAGTTTTTATGACCCTACAAAGTTTACAGCCCCCTCAAATTGAAGGGGGATTAAACTTTATATGGTCATAATTTTCAAAAAATAAGAGATTATTGCATGAAATTTGTAATTTTTTGATGAATATAAGCTTAGATAAAAATACTAAAAAAATTATTTTATCAACTTGTTGCTCCCGCATTAAGGGCTGGGTGGGCCCAAAAATTGGGGCTTTTTATCCCCAAGCTCCAATCACCGCAACTCTATGCAAAACATTCTCATTTGACATAAGCATGAACATACAAAAGTTTTGAGTATGCACAATGCATGTAAGTATCAAAACTCAAACATCTAAAAATCCAGTGTACACCACTGTATATATATATATATATATATATATATATATATATATATATATATATATATATATATATATATATATATATATATATATATATATATATATATATATATATTTATATATATATATATATATATAAATATATATATATATACTATATATATATATATATATATATATATATATATATATATATATATATATATATATATATATATATATATATATATATATATATATATATATATATATATATATATATATGTATATATATGTATATATATATATATATATATATATATATATATATATATATATATATATATATATATATATATATATATATAGATATATATATATAGATAGATATATGTATATATATATATATATATATATATATATATATATATATATATATATATATATATATATATATATATGTATATATATATGTATATATATATATATATATATATACATATATATATATATATATATATATATATATATATATATATATATATATATATATATATATATATATATATATATATATATATATATATATATGTATATATATATATATATTATAGACAAGACAAGTTTAAATATATCTTACTAACATATCTTATTAAAATATCAACAAAATAAATTGCTGTAGAACAGAAAATATTTTTTAAAAACCAAGGATTCAAAAATTTCTTTTTTTATTATGTGTTAATTTTTATATATTTTTTTTTTATTTGCTTTATAATCTTAATATATATTCAAGAACTTTCAATGCATAACAAATCATTTTGAAAATTTTTCAAGAAAAGTAATTTTCAAATATTTATTCAATGCTTGTTTATTCAACTGTTTCCACTTAATAGAAAAATAAAAAGTTTATTTTATTAGTCTAATATTTACTTTATTGATTTGCATCAAATAAATTACAGTATATGATAGAACAAAAAATATTAGAAAGTTGAAATATTATCAGAAAACGTGAAAATTTCAAAATGTTTACAAACCAACTTTAAATATAAGTCTTAGAACAATAATCTAAAATAAAAATAAAACTAATAAAACAAATAATTATAAATAATAATTAAAAATTAAGTTCAACATAAAACTATTGTAAGGCAATATTCAGGCAATATAGAGAGTTATTTAAGAAAAAAAATTACAGACACTGGTTTGATTCATAGTTGAGAAATTTTCACCTTAAGGTATAAAATTTGAACTATTAATTTAAAAATTTAAAAATAAAGTTTATAGATGATGATCTATTTAATATGAGGTCAAATTGCAATTAATTGGGAAGAACAAGTGGTAAAAAGTTTATAATTAAATAATAGTAATATACTGTGTTATAATTTTTACTTAATTTTTGCATTAAACTATTTTTTTAATATAAAAAAAGATATAATTTTCAAACAAAAGACGTTGATTTTCAAATACTGTTACAACAGTAAAATATAAAAAAATAAGTAGGCAACCATTTTACATTAGCAAAAAAAGGTACTAGGCAAACCACTCTTTAGCACTTTTTTAATGCCTAAATTTTCTCATTTTTTAGTCAACTCAACTATTTAAGCATTTTAAAATGCTATAAATACTTCATTGACTGGTTTAATCACAATTTCAAATACTTATTAGGCTAATGCGTTATCATTTTTAAGTAATTAATCATGTAATAACAACAAAAACAACAACAATAGCAACAACAATAAAAACAACAACAACAACAACAACAACAACAACAACAACAAAAAACAACAACAAAAACAACAACAACAGAAACAACAACAACAGCATAACAACAATAGCATTAGTAACATTAACAACAATAATAGTAATAATAATAACAACAACAAAAAATAACAACAATGCTGTTAAACAACAATGCTACCAATTATTTAATTTTTTACTATACTATATTTGGGCGATTTTCAAATTAGTGAAATCAGAGAGCTAATATTTCAAACACACTTTTTTTTTATGATCTTATTGCCTATTTTTACAAAAAACTAAATTTGCATTTAAAAATAAATTTTAAAGTTTTTGTAAATTGTATAGAAAAATATTGATATTAATTTCTACAGTAAATAAAATTTGAAACTTTTAAATTTTTAATATTAGTATGTTATTTTTCATTTATCATAAATATTTAATATTGTGTTAATTACATTAAAGCATTTTTATAACTATTTTAATATAATTTAAACAAAAAAAATCTAGTTTTGAAAAAATATATATATATTATATATATATATATATATATATATATATATATATATATATATATATATATATATATATATATACATATATATATATATATATATATATATATATATATATATATATATATATATATATATATATATTACAGTAAATACCCTTTGTGATGTCACATATGTAACAATTCAGTAAATACCCTTTTGTGATGTCACATTTGTAACAAAAAACAATGAAATGTTTTAATTGTGAGCTAAGTAGAATACATTTTTTAAATATTTTTTAGTTATAAGTAAAAAGTATTGAAGAAACAAAATAGAAAAAAAAATTATGATTATGCAGTAATTTACTTAAAAAAAATTAAAAAGTTTGGCCACACATATAACTTAGTTTTATAGTTAATCTTATATGTGTAACATTACACACAGATATTAAAATTCAAATAATTAGAAAATAAATTGTTGATTTTTGTATATAAGTGCCTTTAACATGAATATAGTATTAATATAATTTACTTTTTTAAATATTAATCTCAATTTTCTTTACTAAAACCAACAAGAAAACAACTACACAGTGGTATTTTAAAATTTATTTTCAATTTGAATTTGCTTGAAAAGATGCAATTAAATAATTCATTATCTAATATTTGATTTTAAGGACTTTGTAAACTTAAATAGTTTCCAGTCTTAAATTTAGGTTAACATACCATGAAAATAATGTCTGGAGCTGAGATATTGAAAAGCTGAAATAACAGTGTGAGAAAATAAAAAGAAAAAAAGTTGAGAAAATATTTTTTGACAATGTTTTTGAGAGAGGCTCACTCTATTTCTCAATTAAACTATGGAGAGGTAATACATTTTTCTACATATTATAAGCTAAGGCTAAAAAATGTATTTCTTTTAGAATTAACACCTGCAAACCACACAGTGATAACCATCATATCTGGGTCCTTTTGCACAACCTTTTGAACAATCTGGAAATGTACTATATTCAGTCTGGAAATGTGATTACATTGATTATATGCAGTGATATATAGTGAATAATATATAGCGATTAATAAGACTCAGTGATGATTTTCGACAAATTAGATTCAATGTGTGCAAGAGATTTATTTAGAAAATTATGAACATTATTATTTGCACGAGTCAGCTGTTCGGAAGACACAGTAATTTGATTGATGCAAGCCATAAACACCATAACAA
>NC_061169.1:9942770-10217770 GCF_022113875.1 Hydra vulgaris | reverse complement strand
ATATATATATCAGTGGCAGATTAAGACCTCTCAAATATTTGCGGGCCCCTAAATTTGCGGGGCCCGGGGCTAAAAAAACCCTAGCCCCCCCCCCCCATTGATCCGGCACTGATATACATACATATATATATATATATATATATATATATATATATATATATATATATATATATATATATATATATATATATATATATATATATATATATATATATATATATATATATATATATATATATATATATATATGTATATAAAATAAAAATAGAGAGATATAGATAGATAGATAGGGTTTGCCAGACGTCTTACTTTTTCTGAGAAGAATACAGCGCTAAAAGTCTTAAAATAAATTATTTTTCCCCTCGTAAAAACCGGACATCTGGCAACCCTATATTTATGTGTGCGTGTGAATGTGTAACCCGTTTGAAAAAAAAACAATAAAAAAATCGTTTCAAAAAATTACTGTATGACAAGTTCTGACGTAATAAAAAAAGTTGTAATCTTTTAGTCTCTGGTATCAAAAGAAGAAAGGAAAATCTTGTTTGAATGTCAAAACTTAAATATAACTCCATCTTTCTTATTTAGATTTTCTAGCTATTATGATATAATTTTTCATTAATTTTTTATTAAGATTGCAAATTTAAGTTATTGGATAGTATTTACTATCTGTAAACGAGATTAAATATACATAGGGAAAGCAAATGCTAGTTGGTACAAAGTAAGACACGGTATGTTTAACTTTCGAAACTTCCAATAATAATCATTACATTTTATGACACTAAAACATTTTTTACACACATTCAAATATATTCATCGGTAATAATAGTTTTAAAAAATTAGTACAAAATTACAGTTTTGAATGATGTCATAAAGATATTTTCTTTATCTACGCAAGTTAACAACAACTTAATTACGAGTTTAATCAAGTAAGTTCTGAAACTTAATTACGGTGTTTCCTTGTTTTATCAATGGACACATCTAAACGTTTCTTCTTTTTAATGTTTAATTTTTTATCGGCTGAAGAATTTTTTCGCACTGTAGAAACAATTTTTTTTTTTTCATTTTTACCATTTTTGGTTTTCTTTGGCCTCATTTTCTTTTTCAAAATTTTCGAAAATGTTTTTTCCAAGATATAGATCTATATGTACTTTTTCGGTAAATGCCCGTTCCTCGAAAACCGTTTACTATTTTTTTCTAGGTTTATAATACAGTTATTGATTTTAAAATTTTAACAAAAAATATTTGATAAATTTTTTATTTTTGGTTTATTCGTTTCCAATCACGAAACTCTTTTCGCCAGGTTTGTTTAATTGGTCCAAACATAGAAACGTCTGCCATTTATAAAATGTGGGTATTTTTAAAAATATTTTAAGTAAGACACATCTATATTAAGTAAAAAAGGTGTCTATTGATCCTTTTACAGAAATTTATTTCCATCATAACACTTATTCTCCCCTATTTCACATTAATGATCTTTCTAGTCTTATTAGTACCGTTAATACTCCTCCCATGGTGATAGAAATTATTGAGTCTAATTTATATGCAGAGGATTCTAATATAACTGACATTACCATACAAGGATATAACATTGAACATTTTCTGACAGAGTCAAAAAAAGATGGTCAAAAAATGTGATGCGCTTTTTTACTTAAATTTAAATCATAATTTCATAATTTGTAGCCTATCCTAATTTATGTCTCCAAATTTCTAGAGTTTTTCTCTGTTTTTGTTTAAGTTATAAATCCACTTAGAACTACGGTATTACTAAATGGTATTACTTAAGAGTAATACCATTTTTGGATGGATATATCGACATCCCTATTTAAATATCACTGAATTTTTATCTATTTTAATCCTCTCCTTGAAAAGTTAAGCCATGAAGCAAAAAGTATTGTAATAACGGAAGATTTCAACATAGATTTAATGAGTTAGAGAGAATCACAAGTCGTTTTTAATTATTTTGAATCTTTATGCTTTCATTCCCTATTTCTAACCATAATTTTGCCAACATGTGTAACCGCAAAAACGAAAACCCTTATTGATAACATTTTTATGAATTCACTTTTTTCTGACAATTTCCCCAATGTGCACCGGACCAAAAAAAGACGTCTTTTGAACGTTCAAAAAAAGACGTCTTTTGAACATTCAAAAGACGTCCAAAACGTTCACAAGACGTTCAAAAAACGTCTAAAGCGTGTATAAGACGTTTGAAAGACGTCTTTTTTACGTCCGTGTCCACTGATTCTGGTAATCTTACAATTTCTATCTCTGATCACATGATACAATTTGTTTGTTTTTCAAATAATCAACAAATTAAAAAAAAGTTTAAACATTTATTTCTGATATTAACTAAGAACTTTCTAAAATTAACTGGGAACACCAACTTGCTTCTAATGAACATACCACTTAAAAAATTTAACAAAATTAAAAATCACAATCTAGCTAATATTGTTCAATGGCTAAGTTCCAATAAATTACCCTTAACTTTAAAAAAAACAAACAGAAATTATTATATTTAAATCTGTTCAAACAAAAATTAAAAAATATAATTTCAGATTAAGTGGGTAGAAAATAAATCCAGTTAGCTCTGTTAAACATCTTGGAATCAAAATAGATTTTAATTTATCTTTTACATCGCATCTTCAACAGTTAGCATTGAAATTAAGCAGCTCGAACGGCATGTTAGTTAAAATTCGTCATTATGTTGATCATGAAACTTTGCTTTGTATATATCATGCTATTTTTCACTCTTATCTCATATATGTTTATCAAGTTTGTGGACAATCTAAGCAGCTTTCAAGATTAACTTATCTCCAAAATAAAGCTCTAAAGTTAATTCATTTCTAACATACTAATTTAAACTGTAACATACTTTATTTTTTATCTAAAGTCCTTAAACTGTGTGACCTTATTAAGCTATCAAATAGCCTATTTGTTTGGAAAAAAGCCTAAAAATTGAACTATTTATTACGGCTATAAATCCATACAACATAAAAGCAGGCCTTGCAGAAGTGTTTTCCTATTTGAATTTTACATACGGTCTTTTAAAACAGATTAGGCGGAAAACATTAAACTGTAATAAGTTGTTGTAAAAAATATTTGTTGAATATTTGATTAGATAAAAAAACAGATAGATATCCTTTTTTCTATTTTCCGTTTTGTTAAAAAAATATATATTTAATTTGTTTTATTAAATTTAAATTAATTTTAATATTGTTCATAATTTAGTAATTTATTTGATTAAATTAAATTTGAATTCTTTTAAAAATTTCAAAACGTTTTACAACTTTTTTTGTGTATTTTAAAATACCTCATTGTAATTAAATTCAAAAACACATTAGAAATTATTGTAAGTCTTTTAACTGTAATACCTTTAAATTAAACAATATTGTTATAAAAAAAGTTATAAATTAAATTTAAATGTTGATTAAAAAAAAATTTCCTTAAAATACCTCATTAAAATTTACCCCCTGTATAGGGGGTAAATTTGGGTGTAGGCCCCCCCCTCCATTAATATTTTTTTAGTTTATTTAGTCGGCAAATTTGACCCCTTTTGACTAGTTAGTTTTTACCCCCTGCCCTCACGTTTAAGCAGGGGGTAAAAATATTTTAGGGCATTTTTGTTCCCAGGCCTCCGCCCTCCTAAATTTTTGCAAGACTTCCTCATCTGGCATAGGTATGAACATACTTAAGTTTGGAGTTTGCACAATGTGTGAAAGTGTCCTATCTGAAACATCAAAAAATGCTGGGTACGCGCCTGGGGGGGGTGTAGGGGTGTGTGACATTCCCCCCCCCCCCCCTCCATTAATAATTTTTTAGTTTATTTAGTCGGCAAATTTGACCCCTTTTGACTAGTTAGTCGGCAAATGTAGACCCTTTTGACAAGTTAGTCGGTAAACTTAGACAATTAGTCGGCAAATGTCGTTGAGGCAGTCGGTAAATTTTAAAAAGCGAGGGCCTTTTTTTTTTTTTTAAGTCGTAAGCCGTGCCGAAATGCGGTAATCTTCCTTTAATTACAATTTTTATTTTATCAGCGCAAACGATTTTCTAAAAAAGGGGAAAACCCAATCTAGTGTAGTAAGTACACTTAAATCCCTTAAACAAGTGAAAATCAACCATAAACAAATGTCCCCTCATTAACCATAAAAATAAGAAAATTTTTTTAATCAACATTTAAACTTAATTTATAACTTTATTTATAACAATATTGTTTAATTTAAAGATATTACAGTTAAAAGACTTACAATAATTTCTAATGTGTTTTTGAATTTAATTACAATGACGTATTTTAGAATACACAACTGACGCAATTAAACTTTTAACAATGTAAATATTTGTTTAAAAATCTTTATTTAATAAAGTTACATTTATTCACATTGCGCTTTTCCGTTACGCAACAAAATCTCATAACAAGGCCTGTAAAAGCATACAAATGTTGAATAATCTCCCTTTCTAACTAATATCTCTTAAATAGTTTTAAAAATTTAAAACTTATTAAGTATTATTTAGAAAAATATTGTTTATAAGTCTTTCTACAATTTATTATTATAATCCTAACTCTAAGTTTCTATTTATTTTTCTTTTTTTCTGTTTTTTCTCTTTTCTGTTGCGTTATAATACTTTAAGAACTTCAATATATTGTTAAATATATTGTTTTATTTTTATTTATCTTTCTTAAACTGAAATATTTTTACAAGTATTCTCTTTATTACTATTATTGTTATTATTACTATATTTTTATCAATATAAATATTATTCCTACTGTTGTTAATATTGCTATAAATATTTCTATATTACTGTTTTAATTATATTATAACTGTTATCATTATTATTATTATTACTGTTATCACTATTTTTATTGTTATTATAATAACAATAAAAATAATATATTAATATTATAATATAATAATATATTATTATAGTATAGTATATACTTTCTATAACTTTATTATTATTTTAATGGCTATTATCAATACTATTATTTTTATTCACTCCTACTTGTATTAGAATGATAATAATAATTATTATATCCATTTTATTATTATTGAATTTAAAAGCGTTTACTTCATATTAGTACTTATTATTTATATATCGTTGATATAACAACTATATTTAGAATTTATTTGATTTGATTTTGTGTTTCAGCCACTGGTTTTATCAACTCTTCCTGTTTTATTGGATGACCAAGTTTCGCACAACTTTTAAGCCAATCGCAATTGATTTTCTCTTGTCCTTTTTCATTCACATTTAACACCACTTTTTTGCTTGTCATTTTTTTTTTTTATCTTTTTAAATGGTTTTTCAAAGAAGTCTCAGGTATTTGGTAGTTTTTTAATGCACTAGAAACTGATAAATTATTGTTTCTAGTATCTATTAGAGCTACATATAAAATATTAATAGAATATTTTGTATAACATTACTCGACAATTAAAAAAGGTTAACGTTTTTTAACCGTATTAGTTTTAGTATTTTCCATTATTACATTACAAGTTCAAAACTTCAAAAATATAAAAATATTTCATTATTTTTTTTGGCTAAACAAAAAATAGATAAAGATCATTAAACAACTTACTTTAAACATTACATTATTATAAGTTATTTAGGTATTCCAAGAAGTTCTAACGGTCTTATGACAGAGCACTGCGGAATAGAACTTAACTAGAATGTTCGCGTCTCCTTCTTTTTTAATAATGCATATATGGCGTGAGCCGGTGTCATAAAATAAATTAACCCCCATAATAAATTAACTCCCGTAGCGTAAAAAATTAACCGGGGAGTTAATCTATTTTAAAATAGATTAACTCCCCTTGAAATAAATTAACCTCTGTCAGCGAAACAAATTAACTCCCCATAATATTTTAACTCCCTTGGAACAACAACTTATACGAATTACGAAAAAACTAATTCAATTTGATGTTTTCTAAATATGTTTGTTTTTAAATCTGCTAATTAGTTATTGATATAGATATAATAACAGTAGCAATATATATATATATATATATATATGTATATATATATATATATATATATATATATATATATATATATATATATATATATATATATATATATATATATATATATATATATATAAACAAATATATATGTAAATTATGTCAGTGTATTATACAAATAGATTGCTAAAAGCAATCTTAAAGTATAGAACAGTTTTTCTACAGACTGTTTCTTCTTTAATTGACAATCTTATTATAGGATTATCAGGAATCTGATGAAATATATACATCAGGCTTTCTAATGATTCTATCATTGGAGAAACAGTACATCCAATTATAGGATCATCAGGAAGCCTGATATTAATAAAAAAACAGTCTGTAGAAAAGCTAGATAGGTGTTTTTACTAATTAATATATATATATATATATATATATATATATATATATATATATATATACATATATATATATATATATATATACATATATATATATATATATATATATATATATATATATATATATATATATATATATATATATATATATATATATATAATATATATATATATATATATATATATATATGTTATGTATATATGTGTGTGTGAGAGTGTGTTTATATAAATAAATATTTATATTATTAAGTTTATATACCTAACTAGTTAGCTAGTTATAGTTAGCTAGTTATTATTATAATCTCAGACATTATTGTAAGCAAAAAAGAAAATTTTACTAAAGTTCGTGCAATATTTTGTTATTTTGATCGCCTTTTTATTTTCACAACAACAACGACTTGTCAAAAATAAACAGTTATAAAAAAATTTTATTAAACGCTAACTAAAGATATATATTAAAAAAGTATATTAAAATATGCAACTTACACTATTTAGTAGAACTTATTAATAAGCTAAATTATTTGAAAAACGTATTAAAAGGGGTTAATTTATTTCGGTGGGGGTTAGAAATACTTAAGCCTCCGGTTAATCTATTTCGCAATAATCTGAATATTCGGAAAAAACCAATGGTTCTCCGAAATTTTCGAACTTTTGGATACATGATTACCATATATCCAAAAGTCCAATTAATCTGCTTAGTAGTGATTGGAAAGTTAATGTTATCTTTTAGTTATATTCATAAAATACAAAGGGAATTAAGAGCTTGAAAAATATGATTATTTAATTAATACGGCATTTAACAGAAACACCGGCGTTACCACTTTGGCGGTTAGCACATAAGCGTTTTTTTTTATTACGTGATACAAGACTATAAAGAAAACTCATTGAACAACATTCAATTTATCAGATAAAAATCGATGCACAATAAATTGCCTAGCAATTTGCTTTACAAAAATTTTTAAACATTTTTAAACTTTATCGATACTTCTACAATTTTTTGCGATTTTTCAGATTTATTGGAAATAGTTTCCGCTAAAATAATGTTAATTAGCTACCTTTATTTGCTAGTCTTGCAGGATGCATACCATACCTAAGCGTACCAGTAAATAAATATTCCAATAAAAATAAAAAACTCTAGTTGTAACGCATCCTATTATTAGATAAAATAAGTTTTGAAACTGATACACCCACATCTGGAAAGTAAATTCTACATACGTCAGGACTTCCGCATCTGGTAGAAAATCTAGATTAATTATAGTTATTAAAATAATTATTTATATAATTAATGTTACGTAATTTTTATATAAATAATTTTACGTAAGTTATGTAAAACTTTCTACGTAATTAAAATACGTAACAAGAGTTCATATCAAGTTAACTGCACATTCTAACATCTTGTACAATATCTGTCAACATTTTCATGGTATCTTTCTAACTCGCCTTTTTCTGACTTTCACTCTTTTATCTTTCGTTCTTCTTAAAATCTCTTTAGTGAGCTGAACTCGTCTTCGGAGGCCTTGGTATGTGGCCTCTAAATGGCAATTAGCCGGAGGAGGATCAACGGTATTGCCAATAGTTATGTATACAATTAATTAAATAATTGTTAAAATAGATAAACATTTTTGTATTAATAAATGAAATAAACTCCTGTTCAAAACATTTTTTTGAATTAGTAACTTGTTTTTTTTTGCAGCATTTTTAAAATTCGCGATAATAAAGATAAGTAAATAACTTCATTTCTAAGTTGGATTTTAAAAATTTATAGAAATATTAAACGGTTTTAGCAATCTTTGCAACAAATAGCAACTTTTTGATAAAGTTATATTGCAAAAATAATTTAGTCGTAACTGTTGCAATTTTTGATTTTCGTAAATCAAAAATAAGTCGCATTTCAGTTAGTGAGCTGCTAATTGTAATTCCAAAAAATTGCTTCGCAATTACCTAACTAAACAGCGCAAACATAATTAATAGCCCGCGAATCTTGACTAAAATTTGATATCAAAATTTACCGCATAATCGCATTGCGGTAACCCCACGTAGTTGTCCAAAAAATGGTCCTAAACTCTTCGAAAATGACCCAAAAAATCTCTTGGAGGGGTGATTCTGTAGATAATAGGGATCACTTTAAAGAAAAAATTAAAATCTTTTAATTACGTTTGCAGGAGAAAATTGCATTTAAAGTTTTCGCCTAAATACACCAAAAACCTTTATTTTCAAAATATGTTTGCACAGCCAAAAGTTCAAATAACTTTTTTTTGCCTTAAATTTTATAAATATCACAAACTAATATCCCTTAGATTCAAAATTGTGTTTTAATAAAGAATATTTGTATATACATTTCAATACTAGCATATCAATATACAATATAGATATCAAATTTCTTTTGATTTTTTAGTAGGATAAAAAATCAAAGAAATTGATATTAAAATTTATTTTTAAGCATGGCATTATTTAAAACAACTTTTTTCAAAAAGATGTGGATATATTTCTAAATATATATTCACTGAATTACAAAGCAGTTTAAATCAATAAAAATTTGAGACTGTAGATCTTCTGACAAAAAATAAGTCATTACACACTCAAAAATATAATCTGACTGAGATTTTTCTCCTGAGACTTTTTAACCAACAACATTTTAATTTCAAATGTATTTGCTGTTAAGATCAATAACACAACTAAGAAGTTTGTACCCATATTCAGTATGAGAAGGTTACCTTTTAAACCTTTGCCAGTGGATCTTGAATTTGGCATGCATCGATTCAATGGTTTGCTCACTGAAAATTCCCAGCCCAGTTTTAATTTTTTCAGCAAATTCCTTAATGTGATGAATAATTGCATGTGGTTTGGAAGTAACTGAAATTCCAAGAGCTAAGTAAGAATGCCTAAATTCTAAAATATTCTGAAAAATAACAGATTGAAAATTTCTGAAGCAATCAACAAAAGGCATTGCTTGCAATGCCCAACGCTTTTGGGCAAGACTCTAAAGAATGTCAACATTCTTCAACAGTTTGTTGCATTTATTTCCATTAAAGTCCTCCATGATATGCTTGTATTTGAAGGGGCAAGAGATTCGGCCATTCTTGTGCTTGATCCCTTTTTTTTTATTTAATTTATTTTGCTGTTTAATAAATACAATCAAATTATATATATAAAAAAAATACATACATATTCATAGTAAAATTGTACATCTTGTCACCAGGCACCGTTTTTATTTAAAATACAATCTTTATTATATTTAGAATTAAACAGACAGGGGCTCAAAGAAGATAAGGATGCCGATACGTTGTCGCAATCTTTTTATAGAACCCCTTAAAAAGTTTTAATAAAATATAGCCATTTTTATTTAAAACTAAAAATCGAAAAACAAAGAACTATGAAAGCATAATAGTATTCTTTACTGCTGTAAAAATTAAAGCAAACAAAGACAAAAATAAAAATAAAAAAATAATAATAAAAATAAAAAAATAATAATAAAAATAAAAAAAAACAAACTAAAAAGACTGAAAAAATGATCAAGAAACTTCCGAGCAGATATATGCACAAATATAAAGTATTATAAAAAATATAAGATTTCAAGTTTTAAAAATTTCTGTTTTTAAATGAACTTAACGTCTTAACCATACACTTGAGTCCTTTTTGATAGGTAATCCATATTTTTGGTCCTCTATATGTAATGCTATATTCCGTATATTTATCAGATTTCTAAGGCAGTTCATATGTGTTACTTAAATTTGCCTTAAGGTTATAGTTTTCATTTACATTTGTTTGAAACTTATTATCAAAGTTTTCTGGAGAGATATTGTTATTAAATCCATACAAAAAGATTAAATGCTGATAGGTATTTATTTCAACTACATCCATCATTTTCATATCTTTTATTAAGGCTTTAGTGTGTTCATGTTTAATTTTAGAGTAACTGATACTGCTAGCATGTTTTTGTAAGGTATAAATTTTTTATGTTTTGATGGTTGTGTACCTGCCTATGATATGTTTGCATAGCTGATGAAGCAATGAATCAGCCCAAAATGTATTAGTTTGAGATTAGTTTGTTTATTGACGTATGAACGAATTTGATACATCATATCAACAGTTTCGGTGATCTTTGACTAGATATATTTTATTTGATAAGTTTGTATCAATCAAAATTCCTAAGAATCTTATACTGGCTTGCCTATTTTAACTAATTTATCATTTAAGATAAGATTTGGCAACTTAAGAGGAAGGTTTTCCTCCTTATTTTTTTATGATTTATTTTATAGTTAGTTTTCAATTAGGTGAAAGTTTGTTGGCCCTAAACTAACTATTTACTTTATTAAGTTTAATATTCATATCTGCATAAAACTTTTTGACATCATTGTTAGTAATAAACAAATTTGTATCATCAGCAAACATTACTGAATTCAGTTTTAAAGAAGCATTACAAATCATTTACATAAATTAGAAACAGAAGTGGACCAAAAATTAATCCTTAAGGAACTCAACATAAAACATTTAATACTCCAGATTGCGAAATATTCACATATTGCTTTCTATTCGTATAATAACTTTTAATCCAATAATAAGTTTTATTAATTATCCCATAATGCTTTAGTGTATTTAAAAGAATGCAATGATCCACTGTATCAAATGCTTTTTTATTTCAAGTAGTTGCTTGAAAATATGGTTAAATATTCCAAGAAAAAGATGGAGTTCCATTGGAGGAATTACATCAAGAATAAACTCAGGTTGCCTGGAGGGGTTAATTAATGGAAGATGGACAACATTTGTATAATTCTTAGTTAATTGAAGTTATGCACCTGATGAGAAGAATCCAGAATACTTGTTGCATAAAAAACTAAATGTTTTTTATTGGCCAGCGTTTGTAAGGTTGTTAGATTTGACATCACACCAGCAATATGGGTGTTTGCTAGAGTGAGACTAAATACCACATAAAATGTTGGCTACTTTCATGTCATACAAAATTATGTAAGACACATCTTTAAGTTGCATGAAGCCTAATATTGTCTTAAGATTTTCATATGTTTCAGAAATACTTTCTGCTGCAGTAACATTCAGCTGTTTTTTTACACCACCATCCTGGGCAAAAGATCTTGATTGAAGACATGATGATCCTTGAGTATAACTTTGCTTGTAAAATGTGTATCAATTACACTTAGGGTAATTTTCAAAAATGAACCAGCTCCATCAATTTTAAGTTTAATTAAATGATGTGATGTAAGTCCTCTTACTGAAAGAATATGGATGATAAAGGCATTTAAGTTCTTGCAGTGAATAACTTTTCGAACTTTTTGAAGGTTTTCTTTGTCCAGTATTACAACATTTGACATTATGATCAAATCTGCTAATTTTTAACTATTTTTAAAAAACTTTAAGTTCTGTTTATATTAGATTTGTTAATCGGAAGCTTTTGTAAAATTCTGAAAACAAAAGTCTTTCAAAAGTGGTTGTCTATAAACATGTCACGCTCTAAGGGAAGGAGGGTTGTTATTTTGTGACTACTCATACGGGGCTTGTGACTAAAGTGTTATGATTTTGTGACTAGGAGGGAAGGAGGGTCAAAAACGCTCAAAAGTTGCGTGACACAACTTATGTACAAACCCAAAGGATATTGATAACCAGCACTGGTAATTAAGTAGGGGGAGGACAAAGATTGCTTCGCACCGGGCCTAACTATTCGCAATTTTTCAGGAGCCCCAATTTAAATAGCTTTAAAAGGAACTTTTTCTTTATTCATCTGTTTAAAAGTTATCTTAAAATACACATTGTATTTTGTATATTCAAGTCATATTGATGTTTTTACTATATGTTATCGGTTAAAAAAAAGTCCTGTTATTACGGTATTTGAATATTATATATTAATTTTATAATAATATTATTTATAATGATATAAAAAAGTTTAAAATTTTAATGGCACTGGGGCCCCAGTGCCATCAAAATTTGTTTGCCTAAGATAGTCCTGTTGATAACCAGAAAATAGTTTTTCGTGCCCAATTAAAAAAAACATTTAAAATAGTCGATGTTCATTTCGAAAGTACTTATTCCGAAATATATACATTTCGCAAGTTTAAGTATTTATTCCGAAATATAAAGGATTTTCTGGAGATACATGAAAACACATTAACAAAATTTTTTAATGATAAGTTCGATAAAATGGAAATTAAATTTAATAATATACAAGAAGAAAATAAAAATCTTAAAAATGAAAGAATTAAGAAAGACAGACGACTTTTTAAGTGAGAAATATGAAGCAACTCTAGCTGAATTGAAAGAATTGAAAAAAAAACGCAATTCCAAATGTCGAACTAACAGATAACATAAAGTATAATGACAAAAACAATGATGTGAAAGACAAGCTTGTCAATGATGTGAAAGACAAGCTTGTCGAACGATCGAAGTCGTAGGAATAATCTTAGGTTTAATGGAGTCGAAGAAAGCGAGAAGAGAATCATGGGAAGACAGCGAGTGAAAAATTTAAGAAGTTTTAAAATCCAAGTTTGGTTTTACTAATAATTTAGAGATTAAAAAGGAAAGAAACGAAAAAGGAGTTAAAAAGAACAGAACAATAATAGTAAAATTTCTTAATTACAAAGAAAGAAACGTTATTGTTTGATAAATTTTTCAATAACAATATTGCAGTAATGAATGACCTATCAAACTAAAACGTTATACGTTTTAGTTTGATAAATTTTTCAATAACAAAGTTATTGAAAAATTTTTCAAACTAAAACTTTGGAATGAAAAACTATATGTTAATGAAGATTTTAACGAAAAAACCACGGAAATTAGGAAAAAGTTGTTTAAAGAAGCAAATGAATTAAAAGCCAAAGGTAAATTTCTTAAAGTTATTTACAACAAACTTATTACGCGCGATTTTTAAACGAGTTCTTTTATTTCTAGTTATTTAAATTTTAAAAATGGATTCTAATTATCAAAACAATTTTGAATCGCTATCAGTTAAGTTTTTTCAACTTGGTGCTTGACACTAATTCCCGACAAGAAAGGTATATGTGGCCCACATGTGGTCATAGTGCTTTCGTGTGGATTAAAAGTGCACAAATATATTACAGTTGATGAATGACGTATTTGACGAAGATAAGTGTGGCTTACTTGTGGAACACATAATGTGGTTCACATAACTATACCACTTAATGTGGCATAATCCTTAAATAAACACGTGCTAAATTTGATGTGGCTATCATATGGGTCATACATTAAAACTCACGATCTTGTCTCATTTTGAATTTTAACCAATTGTAATAATTCTATCGCAATATATTGTAAACTCTAGAATATTCCATGATATCATGTGGCTTACCGTTTTGATAATTTTTAATTTATAACTGTTGTAAGTATGTTTGAGCAATAAAAGTTAATATATATAAAAGATAAAGTGTAAATATGTAAAATAAAAAACAAAATGCGTGTTAAGACTTCTACTTATTGTAATAATATTATAAAAATCTGTAAATGTTTATAATTTTGTATAAAATAATAATAATAAAAAAAAATGTTTGAGCGGTTTTGTAATGAATATATTAGAGAATTGTTGTTCTAAATAGACTTTCCATAAAATTTGTAAATCAGAGTTATAGTTAATTTATAGTTATACTTAAACAACGTTAGATTTTAAAATAGCGCAAATATCCGCAACCGCAATTAAATTGTATAGTAATGCGTCACTAAAAATAAGTATATCCCGACAAGAAAGGTATATATGGCCCACATGTGGTCATTGAGCTTTCGTGTGGATTAAAAGTTTAAAAATATATTGCAGTAATGAATGACCTATTTGATGAAGTGTGGCCCACTTGTGGAACACATAATGCGGTTCACATAACTGTTCCACTTAATAAGCAGAATCCTTAAATAAATACGTGCTAAATTTGATGTGGCTATCATATGGGTCATACATATAAAACTCACGATCTTGCCTCATTTTTAATTTTAAATTTTAACCAATTGTAATAATTCTATCGCAATGCATTGTAAACTCTAGAATATTCCATGATATCATGTGGCTTACCGTTTTGATAATTTTCAATTCATAACTGTTCTAAGTATGTTTGAGCGATAAAAATAAATATTTATAAATGAAAAAGTGTAAATATATAAAATAAAAAACAAAAGCCTAAATGTGTTAGGACTTTTACTTATCGTAATATACAATATGTTATCATTACTAAACTATGTTTTTTTATTGTGATTTTATGTGTGATTTAGATTATATAACGGAATATTGTTAAAAGAATAATATTTAAAACTATACTTCTTATATACATGGCCTTACCGACGGGGGTGTGAGGGGCCCCCTTTCCCCGACTAGAAAGGTATATGTGGTCCACATGTGGGCCACTCTTCAGCCAGCTGTCATTTCTGTAAGCTTATAAAGTGACTTTATTAAAAACAAGCGTAAACATATTAATGAAAAAAATTTTAAATAACTATTTTAAATGTGGAAACGAATATATTTATTTAAACATGGACTTACACTTATTGATTACAATCAGCAAATGTAAGTTTTATTTTCTTAAATTAGATAAAATTTTACTAGATTTTAATAATTGATATAAAACTATTTTAGACATCAACACCTAGTAGCCCACCATTACTGCCAATACCACGCCATGCTGTAGGAATTAAACATGTTGCTTGATAACAATACTTAAAGTTAAAATTTTTTAAAGTTTATATTAGATATTAAAATTTGATGAATGATTAGAATGTTTTTTGAGAGACCCAACACCAAGGCAAATCTAGTCAAAGCTTCGTGTCATTACCAAATGATCCTGAAGGAATAAATTTACCTTTAGTAAGCTTTATGTAAATTTTATTTCAGTAATTATAAGTTTGCTGTTAAGTAGAATAATTATAATTAATAATAACCCTTACACACCTTTACACCAATCACACAGTCAATTGAATACCGATTGTCTTCCATTGAAAACTTACGTAGAGGTGAAAAATCTTTTAAAGTACATATATTAATTTGTCTTTCTTTTAAATACTTATAACAATTTCATTTGATTAGATTTAGTAAAATCTGTAACTTCTGCGACAAAAGAGATTAAACATCTGACAGAGCGTATGCCAATCGGTCATACTAAAGAAAGTTTATTCAAGAAATCAAGTAACATAAAAGAGTTAGATGCTGTGTTGTTTCAATGTCAGGATGAAGAAACGGCCTCACTTTTTGCAAGTTTTACTTATTATTGAAAAACTTTGAAATTAAAACTCCGGTTGCATCCGTTGAAAATCAATTGAAAAATTAAATATTAGAATATTTAACTTTTATTTATATAATATGGAATTTTTTTTTATATAGTTTTTATTCATATATAAATTTTATTTTTTAGTAATCACTTATATATATTTATGTATGTATTTATGCATCTTTGTGTACTTTTAAATTGTTTACCTTCTTTTTCTGAATGTAGATTAACTGGCTAGCAACAGCAGGTGGAAAATATATATCTGATATGGTACGAAACATTTTGAATGTTTTTATGACTGATGAGTTACAGATGAATTGTTGTCATTCTGGGAAACGCTCAAACAAATATTCAATTGAGGCTTTTGTAAAGTCTATTGCAAGCAAGTAAAGTATTCCATTAGAGTTCATCGTTTGTCATATTTCATACTTATTAATAAAGTTGACTTTAAACCTTAATAAATAAACTATTTTGTATCAACGAAATAATAAATAATAATAAATTGATTTTAGTTGCTATTTGAAGACATTGCAAAAACTATTCAGAGAAGAATGAATAAATAAATTTAATGAAAAGTTATTGTATACTTATATGTTTGTAAATGAATTTATAACAAAACGCAAGAAGCATATTATTTTTCATATATATAAATATATATATGATTTGAATGTTGACATATTGTATGAGAGTATATATGTTAAAAATAATAAAACATTAATTAATACGAGTTCTCTCAATACTATTGTTAATTTAAATTAACAATAGTATTGGGAGAACTTGTATTAATTGATGTTTTTTACATTTTTAATATATATATATATATATATTAAAAATGTAAAAAACATCAATTAATACGTCAATTAATACATTTTTAATATATATATATATATATATATATATATATATATATATATATATATATATATATATATACATATATATATATATGTATATATATATATATTCCTGTAAAAATGTAATGCGACTTTCGTTCTTTTTTAGAGTGGTTTTGAGCGATATAAGTATTAAAGCCACACGTGGGCCACTCCAATTCCATCCCATAATGTGGAGTGGTAAATATATGGCTAATAAATGCTTCCCACACGTGGGCCACATGAACCTTTGCGCACAAATGAAGTGTGGCTTTCATTCTTATCTAGTGTGGTTTTAGTGCTATAAGCATTAAACCCACATATGGCCCGCACCAACGCCATCTCATAAAGAAGTGTGGTAAATATATGGCTAACATTTGCTTCCCACGCGTGGGCCACATGATACTTTCACGCACAAATGAAGCGTGGCGTTCGTTCTTATTTAGTGTGGTTTTAGTGGGATAAACATTATAGCCACATATGGGACGCATCAACGCCATCCCATAAAGGAGAGTGGTAAGCATATGGTTAGCAGTCAAATGCCATATATTGCCCACATTAAAATTTCTTGCCGGGTTCAGATCCGGATTAAAACTATTTTAGTGATGTAGGAGCTTTGCGAAACAATTGTTCTTACTAGTATGACAAAGAAATAAAAGAATTTTTTTATCGGGATTATGTAAATGTTATTCATTTTAACATTAGAAGTCTTAAAAAAACTTTGAAAATTTGTGTATTTTAGTAATGGAAACTACAAATACATTTAGTATAATTTGCTTAACTGAAACGTGGTGTGAATTTGATGACACTAAATCTAATTTAAATCTCCATCTTCCAGGTTTTAATATGATCCCACTCGCGTAAAGCAAATAAACGCGGAGGTGGTGTACTTTTTTATATAACGGAAAATTTGAGGTTTTTTATTAGGCCTGAGATGAGTATTTCTGATGACAATAAAGAAATTTTAATCAATCAATTATATATTCTAGAAAAAAGATCTAACTCCCACGGTCGTTACAAATAGTTATAAAACTAATATAAAGTAAAAACCTCTTTGATGATATAAAACATATTATAGACACATAGTTATAATAAAAATAGCAATAAATTAACAAAACAACAATAACAAAAATAATTAATTGTATAATAATAAGAATAACAATAATAATATTACCAGTAAGTATAATTAACACCCAATATTAATGAATAAAACAAAAACATGATAATAATAAATACAATACATATATAACGGATTTGTTCAATAAATATTTAATAGAAGGCTGTTCATTAAATACATCAATAAAAATTATAAAAACCAGTAACTAAAAGAAATAAATCAATACAATCTTCCATACAACAATCAATTGTATATACATAGTTACAGTTACAAACAGTAATAAACTGACAAAACGTAACTAATAAAGATGACATAAAAACGATTATCGATAAAAGAATACCAAGACTCGATAAATATAATAATTTTAGTGTTTATAATATAATAACAAAAATATATTGTAAGTATAATAAACAAATAAAGAAAATATAAACAGAAAAGCAATTATACATAAAACTAAGGTTAATAAAAGTAAAAAATGCATTAAATGCATACACAAAAATACATGACATAAATATAACATTAAAAATACACTTCAATATAAACAATGTATTCACTAAACAAAATTTAAAAGTTTTTTCTTGTTCTTTTTTTTTAAAGACATTATTGTTTCTGGTAGACTAACGTAATTCAGTTCGTATTTTTCTTTTTTTTTTTTTTTTTCTTACTTTACATTTTCGAACTATTTTTTCTTTTACCGAATCTTATTTTTCAATTTAGTACGTTATTGTGACTTGCTTTTTATCTTTATTTGTTTATATCTTTTGATCTTGTTTTTACTTCATTTTGTTTTATAATTTGATATTTTTTAAAAATAAAACATTTTATTTCTTTCCTTTTTTACCGTTAAATAAAAACACCCTCCATTTATAAAAACATCCTCCATTATAAAAACATCCTCCATGATGTATCTAAGTTACAAAACGATAACTCATAATGTATCTAAGTTACATTAAGAAAATTTTTAGGCTCTGACCCATAAAAAAGCATCAAAAAAAAAATAGCCCCGGGATCCAAGAAGTCTTAATCCGCCACTGCCCACCATCTGGCCATATTGAAAGTTTTAATGCATTTTTGTGTAATGATCTTTAAAAAAATAGTTTATTTTAATTATCTAATTGGTGACGTAAGTTTAAATTGTTTTGAATATCACGTTAATACCAACATTAAAAAGTTTTACGATAACTTATTCGAACATAAAGCAAATAACAAATATTAAAACTAAATCCACTAATTAAAACCTACTAGAGTAATCTCAACTTCAGCTACCTTAATTGACAACATTATAACAACCAATATCTTTAATGAAACTTTTAAAAATGGTATAATAAAAAGTGACGTTTCCGACCACTTCCCTATTTTTTTCTCTATTAATATTGACAACAAATTAATACAACAATATAAAAAAATCATTATTAAACGCTTTTTAACTGAAGCAAATCTAGCATCGTTTAAGGATCAATTATCTTTAATAAATTGGAATCATATAAAAAGTTCATTTGAATGAACTAATAAAGTATACGATACATTCTATCAAACTTTCTATGAATTATTTGATGTAAATTTTCCAAAACGTGAGTTTGTTATAACCAATAAAAATTTAAAGTCGCCATGGGTCAATAAAGATCTTAGGAAATCCTCAAAAATAAAGCAAAAACAGTATATAAAGTACTTAAAAAAACCAACACCAGAAAATAAAATTATTTATAAAAATTATGCTAAAATTTTGAAAGTCATTGAAAAAAATTTAAAAAACGATATTACTATGATTTACTAGAAAAATATAAACATAATTCAAAACGCACATGGCAAATTATAAGTCCATTTACTGGAAATAGTAAATTAAAATTATGTTCTGTGCCTAACACTATAAAACCTGATTACGTATTTTTATATAAACCCAAACAAATACAATCAGAATTAAATAAATGTTTTGTGTCTGTTGGCCCAAACTTAGCTAAAAATATTCAAAATATGATTAATGCAATAAATGATTACGTGTTTCCATTAATCTCTAGTTTAAATAAATTTGAAGTATCTTCTTCAAAATTTGAAAGTGCTTTTAAAATGCTTAAAACTAATAAAGCAGTTGGTCCTGATGATATAAATTGTAATATAGTCATAGATTCATACGATACCATAAAACATATTCTTTTTAAAGTTTTTAAATGTTCTATTAATCAAGGAATTTTCCCCGATCAATTGAAAATAGCCAAAATAACGCCTGTATTTAAAGGAGGTGAACCGTCTAATGTCAGTAATTATCGACCAATATCTATCCTCTCTGTTTTTTCAAAAAGTTTAGAAAGAATTTTGTTTAATCAAATATCTAATCATTTTGCTATTAATAATATACTTTACATAAACCAATATGGTTTTAAAAGAAATAACTCTACTGAACATGCAATAGTTCATCTTACTCGTAGTATAACTGATTCTTTCGAAAAGTCAGAGTTCACTTTAGGCGTCTTTATAGACTTATCTAAGGCTTTCGGCACAATTGAACATGAAATACTGTTTAAAAAACTTGAACATTATGGTATCATCGGTAATGCTTTAAAACTACTAAAAAGCTATTTAAAACAACGCAAACAATTTTTCGACGGATCTTCTTCACAAGATTATCTAAATATAGATTGTCTAAATATAACCTGGGGAGTTCCACATGAATTTATACTAGGGCCCTTATTATTTCTAATTTATGTTAATGATCGCCATGAATTCTCAAAATTAACAACTATTATGTTTTCTGATGATACAAATCTATTCCTATCTAATAATAACATCAATAAACTTTTTTATGATATGAACATTCAACTAGCAAAAATATCTGACTAGTTTAAGTCAAATATACTTTCACTCAACATTGATAAAACTAAATGGGTTTTATTTCATCCACGATTTAAAAAACATTTACTTCCAAGTAATATACCTCTACTTCATATTGATAATATTCAAATAAAAAGAGTAATTTTCACAAATTTTCTAGGTATCATAGTAGATGAAAATTTATCATCGAAAAATCACATCGGACATGTTATGCAACAACAGACATATTTGAACGGACATAATGGAACGGACATTTGTGCAACAAATTTGCAAAAATCATTGCAGTTTTATTTAAAATAAGAAGCGTTTTAAACAAACATTCATTAACTCAACTATATTACTCTTTTATACACTGTCATATTAATTATGCTAATATTGCATAGGGTAGTACCCATAAAAGTAAATTTAAGCCACTTTATTGTCAGCAGAAGCATATTGCACGTATTATAAATTTCAAAAATCGTTTTACTCACTTAAGACCACTCTTATTTAACATGAATGTTTTTAATATATTAAGTAAATGTTTTTAATGTTCTTTGTTTTATGTTTAAATGTAAAACCAACTCATCTCTAGCTTCCTTTTTTGATTTATATTCTTTAAAAGAAAAAAATAAATATTCTTAAGAAATGATAATTTTATTAAACAACCAAAATTTCAAACAAACTTTGGTAAATTTTGCTTTACTTTTCGTGGAGCTTTTTTATGAAACCAAATAACTTTAAAAAATTTTGATTTTTCTCATGAATGAAATTATTATATGTTCAAAAGAAAACTAAAAAAAATATATTTATATACTTTTAATTATACCCAGTTTTGTCATTACTCATTTATATTTTACTTTTATACAATATTGATTTAAAGTTTATGTGAGATCTTACATAAACTTTAGCTAAAGTTTATGTGAGATCTCACTTTTGAAGTATAGTTTTTTGAAGTATAGTTTTGCAACTTTTAACAAAATTCAAATAATGGTGTTTAAATATAGTTTCTCGAGAAACTATATTTAAACACCGTTATTTGAATTTTGTTAAAAGTTACACTGATAATTATAAAGTATCATTTATTATTTACTTGTTTACTTTAATTTTTATTTTAATTCATAATATTTTTAAATAATTTGTCTTACAAACGGTATATACTTTTAATATTGAATTTAATTTTGTAATAAAAAATATATATATATATATATTATTTAAAAAAACAAACAAATTGATGTATGCAAGTGGATATATCTGCTAATATTGTATGTATGATACTTCTGGATGATAACCATCCTTTGACCGTGGTTTAGCATTTTTGTCGGTGGAAGCGTAAACGTAAAAGCACCAACATTTGATAATTTTGGCTTTACACACAGTGACACCATCGTTTGGCTTTCTAAATTCTTCTACACAATCTTTAGGACAACCTTGAAGTATACCTAGCGCAATCATATTCTTATTATTTTCGTTTATTTATTAATTAATTAACAATTAAAATTAGTGTAATTGTAAGATACATTTGAGTAACAAGGTTCAGTGATCGTGAAGATGTGAGTAAGATGCGAGAGGTATTTGTTTATCAAGAATATTATGATATTATTGTTTTCGCTTAAGTCGTGCGGTTCAGAAGAATTAGTATTTTAATTCAAGCCATAAAGACCATAACTAAAGAAAAGTTTAAATTTTTTTTTTTTTTTTTTCTTTCTCAAATCTAAATTAAGTTCAAAGTTCTTCAACAGCGGTTCTCAGTGACAAGACCTGTATGGTCTTCTTTGAGTATCCGGGTTCTTTAGCTTTATTCTTTATTTCTTTGCATGTAATTTTTCTTATTAATATTTGTAAATATTGTATTAAATATTGTAATAAAGAACAAAAAAGAAATATGTAACATATTGCAAGTTAAATTTAAAAATAAAGTTTTTTTGCGGCGTACAAAACTAGCGTTTTCGGAGGTCATAATCACAAAACGTTTTCGCTAAACGACGATCTGAAGTCTATCAAATAAATTTGATTGCTAAATGGAGAGAATTGTAAAATTAAACATCTTTATGTTCCAAAATGTTTGTAATGAATAAAATCTTCAGAATCACAAAATATTAACCATTTAAAATTTTAGTTTTTGAAACAATGATAAAAAATAGAAATTTATATCGAAATGATTTCTTTTGCGACAGTAAGGGTGCAGGAAACAAACTTGACTTGAACTTTACATTGAACCAATAGCGACAGAGTATGGGCTTTCCCCTCAAAAAATACTCTGCCGCTATTGGTTACAAAGTAAAATTCAAGTCGAATTTGACTCAAGTTTGCTTCTTGCATTCCACCTAACTTGCAGAAAAATATTTATGAAGCATGTTGTAATAGATGTAATTAATTATGTTTTATGAACAAAAAATATTTAACCATCTATGTAATTAAGTGCTATTTATTTATTGATATTCATAAGTGTCAAGTGCATTTACTAATTTGTATAAACAAAAAGGTATTCATAATATATTATGAATATCTGAAAATGTTAGTGGGGCCATCCATAAAGGACGTCACCATTTTTTAGCCAATTTTGACCCCCTCCCCCCCTCCTTTGTCACCGGTTGTCCTTTTTCCCTATACCCCCTTGAAAAGGACGTCATAAAATCCTGAACCCCCCCCTATTTTTAACTCCAAAAAAATTTATTTCATCTTGTAATGATATTTAAATCTGCTGCTACACCTTTGAAAAATAAAATTAAAAATATTCTCATACATTATCTTCTTAAAAACACATGTTTACGTAGTTTTCCATGTTAATTAAACTAAAATAAAAAATCTATAAAGTGACGTCCTTTTCTGACAACCCCTTCCCCCTCCCCTTGTCCTTTTTTGTCCTTTTTAACTCGACCCCTCCCCCCCTATTTGGATGACGTCCTTTATGGATGGCCCCAGTGTTATTTATATTACTTTCACAATTTAATTCTTGTTCATAATTTAATTCAAGAAACAAGAATTAAATTATGAAAGTAATATAAATAGTACTAACATTTTCACTTTTAGAAAAAGGGATTATGTAGATACGCCTTTTAGGGATTATGTAGATACGCCTATAATGAATAATAAATTTTGGAAAATCCACATTCATAGAAATACATAGAAATGATATCTCAACGAATTTTGTCAAAAGCAAAAACATACTTGCAAGCGTAATACATACCATCTACCAATGGTGGCTCCATAGGAAGGGGGGGGGGGCGAATACCTCCTTATAATATTTTGAAATTTTTTATTTTTGTAAGTATATATATTAAACACAGCAAGTTGTTTGAAAACGGAAACAATATAGTTAGGTTGTCTAAATAAAATTACATTTTTAATAAAACTCAAAATTGTGGAATTGCTTGCTTACAAATCATTAAATCTGAAAATCGCCCCCTCCCCCTTCCCCCTCACTTTACTAGATCGTCTGCATGCCCCAAATCAAAAAAAATTTAAAATCGTCCACCTTACGTCATGGTCTAGATCCGCCCTTGTCATCTACAAACGCTTCTTTTGTCGAAGTCTTCGACCTAAGGATAATACTGACAGTTAAGCACGGCGATCTGTTCTCTGATACTTAACAGTAGTTAGTGGAAGACTTTTTTTCAGTTTTTACTCTGTTCTGCTTAACTTTAGATAAAATCAAAGTCTTTTTTATGATTATATTTTTAAGTATTTATTTATGTATTTTATCTAAAACACACATATTTGTTCAACATTCTAAAAATTAACTTTTTCTGTTTTATACTTCGGTGTACACCGAAGGGATAGCAATTTTTAAAAGAAAAACAATTAGTTCGTTAGTAAAACAATAGAGTTTTTCAAAATTTATGCAGAGTCAGAAAACTAGGATAGCAATTAATTGCTATTCTAGTTCTCCGACTCTGCATAAGTTTTGAAAAACTCTATTGCTTTACTAACGAACTAATTGTTTTTCTTTGAAAAAAATTTAACAGATAATGCTGCTTCCTTTATGAATGTTCTACCTCAAGAAGACATACTAGAGTTGCATTCTTTAAATTTCATTTTTAAATAAAACCGATAATTTTACCAAAAAATGGGCTTCAGATTTGATTAATTTTATTTTTGTTATTTTAGATTTATTAAACACCCACTATATATTACTAACGAACTAATTGTTTTTCTTTGAAAAAAATTTAACAGATATTGCAAATGCTGCTTCCTTTATGGATGTTCTACCTCAAGAAGACATACTAGAGTTGCATTCTTTAAATTTCATTTTTAAATAAAACCGATAATTTTACCAAAAAATGGGCTTCAGATTTGATTAATCTTATTTTTTTTATTTTAGATTTATTAAACACCCACTATACAAGTAAGGTAAATTAAGAGTTTCATACAAGATAAATATAAAAAATCTCGGAATTTTTTTTTTTTTTTTTTTTTTTCAACGTGATCATCTTGGAATATTTTTTTCAAGATGATCACGTTGTCCTTGAAGTTCCATTACTCAACTGCACATTTTAGAGATTGAAGATCCGTTTCAGGAATTAAATTTTTGAGGCCAACAATTTTTATTTTTTTTTTACTTTCCATTATTGTCTCCAGATTTAGTTCATGATTATTGCACAACCCTTTGATACTATCCAAAAAATGTTGTGGGGATGTTTTGTTTTTCAGCTGCGACCTAATAATATCATATGTCATTTTATTGTTCATCAAACGAGTAAATAAGTTTAGCTTGTTTTGTTGTATAATAATTGATATATCTTCAATAAAAAATAAGGTATGAATATAATTTTTGCTATGTTTTGAAACATCGAGGAGTGACTTAAGTGCATTTCTTCCAACTATATCAAGCTTTTGCATTAACATTTTTTTATGTTAACACAGCTCAAGACCATACGTTAGTGTTGGAACAGCTAAAGTTTTATATAACTGAACAATGGAGTTTGGGTGAGCAAAACGGATTCCTGATTGAATTAAGGTTTGGATTACCGTCCGGAAATTAGATATTCGGTGATCAATGTTTGATTTATTAAGTGAGGCAAAAGGGGAACTTTTTGTATCCCATGTAAAGCCTAGATGACTAAGTTTATCATGAAGTTTTATTTGTTGGTGGTTGAGAGTTATTGTGCAGTTTTTAATTTGCTTTTTTCCGGTGAGCAGGAACTCGGTTTTGTCAGCATTCAATTTTATGCAGTTTTTGTGTGTGTACATATTACATATTATCACAAAAGATTGAGTTGTTAATGATATTTTTTGAAAGAAAATAAACGATTTTGAACATAAAAAACTTTGGATGAGCTAGTTTTACTTTTCTCCCAAGCAAGTTTGGCGTTATAAATCAAAAAAAAAAGTTTTAAATAGGAAACTGCTTATTTGTTAATTTGTTAAAAGTTAAATTACACGGAGCGGGCGTGTTCGTAAGCCTATCAACAGCTACCCGTGCTAGCTCGTGCAAAATTGCACGGAAGATGATGCGCTGTAGTAATTATTAAAGCTGATCGAATTTTGCTTTGAAGCGATCGACACTGGTAGCACTGACTACTACGTTAGGTAATGCGTTTCATGAGTGAGCGACGCGGTTGTTGAGGAATTATAGCGAACGAGGCAGTTGTTGTCCATTTCACGATGAAAGCGCTTGCGATGACCGTAGCTAGGTGGGATGTTGGTTGGATCTATATGCCAGCTAATTGAGTCGATACTATTTTCGAATTTATATTTTTGAATGAGGTCGCCGCGTAAACGTCTATTTAATAGAGAGGTGAGACCAAGTTTGATGCATCTTGTCTCTTAATCAAAGCGGTTAATTTCGTGCGGTACTTTGGTAACCCGATGCTGAACACGTTCTATGACATTTATGTCTTTTTCAAGATGCGGGCATGAGGCAGTAACTGCAAACTCGAGATGTGGGCGTATAAAAGTGGTGTAAAATTTTTTCCATATTTTGGTATCTCCGCTTATAAACGTGTTTTTAATGTCCCGAGGACTTTATTAGCCTTGGCGCGGCTATTTGTGTTTGCCTGTCATATTTTAAGTCGTTGGAAATTTGAACACCTAGATCTTTTACGGATGTTGAAGACTCGATTACTGTTCTAGTGACGCTACCGTTAGCGTCGTACTCGTTCATTAAATAAATGTGTGGGGAAACATTGTACTTACTGAAATGCATGACTTTGCATTTCTTGGTGTTGAGTTCCATTAACCAAGTTCGAGTCCAGGTAACAACGCTATCTATATCGGATTGCAGACGAGCTTTGTCTTCAATGGTTTTGACAACACTCAGGATTTTAGTATCGTCTGCATACATTTTACATAAGTTTTCGCTACTGATGTGTTCGGGTAAGTCATTAATAAATATTATGAACAGCGTAGGACCTAGCACTGAATCTTGCGGAACGCCACTGGTAACCTTTACCCAGGTGGATGACGTATTACCTAATATGTCACACTGTGATCTATTTAAAAGGAAAGCTTTTATCCAGTTAAGTTGAATCCTACGGAATCGAACGTTACCTTCGATTCCGTAAGATTCAAGTTTTTGAAGTAATCTTCTGTGAGGGATTTTATCGAAGGCTTTGGCGAAGTCAAGAAAAAGATTATCTACTGGAAGCTTGCGAGAAACGTAGTAGGTCAGAAAGTCCATGGCCTCAAGCAGATTCGTGACGCAGGCTTTTTTATTGACGAAGCCGTGCTGGCAATCGGCAATAAGTTTATGAGCTACAAGGTGCTGCATGATCTTTTCTTTAACAATTTTTTCCATTATTTTGCATGGTACTGAGGTGATGGAGATAGGCCTATAGTTTTCTGGGTCGAGTCTGGATCCTTTTTTGAACAGTGGCGTCACGTTTGTCAAAAGCCACGCTTTTGGGACTACACCTTGATCCATCGATTTCTGAAAAATGATGGCAAGCGGGGCAGCCGCCGCATCAGCACATGCTTTAAGCACAAATGGACTGATACCGTCAACTCCAGTTGATTTATTGGCGTTGAGAGCAGATAGGTGTTTGTGAACGGAATCATAGCTGAAGATGACGGAGGAGATTAAAGCGGTTATACGTTTAACAAAGTGAGGTAGTTGTTGATCTGATGGTTCGATTGTGAATACTGACTGGAACTGGCTGTTAAGTATATTGGGTATGGATGCGTGGTCGCTACTTATTTCCCCAGTGGGTGAGCACATGAAGTTGTCTGGTTACTGACGGCCCGTTTGTTGTTTACATAAGCGTATAGACGCTTAGGGTTCCATTTGTCGCTAGCTAATTTGTGCTCAAATGCTCTAATTGCAGTGGAGGAAGCTTTTTTGACAAGGTTTCGAGTTTGGTTTTACTCTTTGACAAGAGGAATGATTCGCCATTTGCTGTTGCGGTTGAGGTACCAAAGTTTTTTCTTACGTTTAGTTAGTAAAAAAAGTTCGCTGGTTAGCCAAGGCTGCCTGTGTTTGGCCGGTTTGGAGGTGACACGCGGAACAAATTTGTCACATAATTTGATATAGTTGTCGCAGAAGATTTGATAACATTCGTCGGCATATCGGTCTTTAAATAAACTAACCCAATCGACTTCGGAGAGTTTCTCGTTTAGATTCGCGTAATTACCTTTCCTGTATATAAATTTTGAGATGTTAAAACGGGGAGAGTTGCAGACGTTTTTGGCTAGCTAGTGTTGCCATGTCATAGTGCAGTGACCTTGCGAGGCGCTATCAAGAGGAGGACCGATAGTAATGTGGCTTAATCGTTTGGTTGTTTTGGTAATTACATGGTCTAGTGTATTTTTGAACAGACCGTTGGCTTGGATGAAGGTGGGATTGATAACGTGTTGGTGTAGATGTAGGTCAAAAATGGTTTCGGCAAATTTAGTGCCAAAACTAGTTTCAGCGCAGGTGGTATTGGTCCAGTCGTCGTGCTATATGACGTCGGGAAAGTTGAAGTCACCAGTGATTATGAGACCATTAAACTTTTTGTTTTCTACGGCCGATTTCGCGTAGAAGATAACTTTTACTATTTCGTTAAAGGCCATAACATTATTAGTAGGTGGGCGATAGATGCAGCCGATTAGAAGAGATTATTGTGGGAGTTTAAGTTCGAGCCAGATCTGTTCTGAGATGCCATCAATAAATTTACAAGAAAAAGCACAGAATCGTCAGCTTCAATTGCTGTTTCTTGATTTTTGTCGTCTGATGATTCACACTTTTAGTTTCTTTAATGTAAGTCAGTCAGTCTATTTTCTCGATTCTCGAGTCAGTCAGATTCAGACTCTCGATTCTCGATACAATAAATTTTTTTGTTTTGTTTTAAATTATAAAAAATGTTAATCTGTTTAATCAAGCGTATCCTTTCGTATATAAAGCCCTTTTAATTTTTTTTTGATTTCATAAGAATAATGACGATTAAAACAAAAATAATAAAATTTTTAAACAAGTTGGACGTGTTTTAATAATTGTTTTATATATATATGTGTTACATCTTTTAGTATATAAAAAATTTCTTTAGGTAAATTAAACAGAATTAAAAAAAAATTTGTTTAAAAAACCTGTTGCTGTAAGTTCATTTTTTTGGTAATTTTTTTAAAATTAGAATATTTTTTTTTAAAAAAAAACAAATTAATTTTTTTTTTATAGATAGTTAAACCTTATATTCCTGAAAAAAAATACAAATTACCGCAAGTTTATGTACCCAGAGTTATCGAAAATAGACCGCTAGAACAAGAAGATCGAGATATGTACGTGGGTGAACTTTAATATTTTGGTGATTTGCCTGATATAGATGAAGGTTAATTTTTTTCGTGGTTACATTTCTTGGTGTAAAGGTAACACACCGTCTACTTTAAACATTAATAATTTTGCAGACTTTTGTAACGTGGACGATGACACTTTTATTAAAAATTCAGACAATTATTTTAGTAAAACGGGAAATTTAACAGAACCTTTAGCAATAGACACGACAAGCGATTACAATTTTATCAACGACAAACCTCCGGCTACCATTGCTGGAAACAACTCTTTTCAAGTCGTAGTCAATTTCATAGAACCTTTTAGAGCTGTACTCACTATATATTTACAATACGGAGCACAGTTGATTCAAACCGGAACAGGAGAAGACGAAAATTATACATATTATACTAAATTTAAATCATCTTAACTCGATATACAACGTTTTTGTTTTGGTTAAATTGACCATGTTTGAATTGTATTTTTTTATGTATGTACGACTATTTAATTAAAAAAAAATTAAAAAAAAACATTATATTTGTCCTTATTTTGTAAAAAAAAATTATATGGCGCGAAAACGTTGCAGTAGTTGTAGAAAAAAAGAGGTATAGGTCATCATCGTAGACGTAGACATCATCGAGGAAAAGGAAGAATATTTACTAAAGTAAAAAATATAGCTAGACGTTTACTTCGATCTGACGTAGGAGGTTACGCGCTCGATTATCTTCAAAAACAACGCAATGCGTAGAAGACATCATCGCAGGCATTACCGCAGACATCGAGGAGAAGGAAGAGTCTATTTACCTCCTTTAAAAGGGGCCGGTAGAAGAAAACGAATGCGCGGTAAATTTCTTCCGATATTAGGTGCTTTATTGGCTGGTGATTTATTACCTTCTCTAATACCTCGCTAAGAATTTTTTTTTTAGAAAATGCGTAAAAGGCTAAGAAGAAAAAGACATAAAAGACGTTTAAAAAGACGATTTCGAGGTAAAGGTTGGGGAGCTGTTATAACGTTAGGTTTATTGATATTACCACTTTTTGGAGGTATAGCGGCAGGATTGGCAGGAACAGCTGCTCTTTTTTAAGGTGGTAACCCTAGAAATAATTTATTTTTTGAGTTCGAGCTATTTATTGATATTTTGTAGTAAAACTTAATTCTATGACAAAAAATTAAAAAAAAAAATCATTCAAAAAATTTTTTTTGCCTTGATTATCCAAAAATAAATTTGTTAAACTTCAACTTTTTGCGCGGAGACAAATCGAATAAGAAAAGACTTGCGAGAGAAAATGAAAATTGAAAGACAATTGGGAAAATTTGCATATATTTCCTACGACAAGCTTATTGTACACGAGTGGAATGCAAAAAAAAAGTAATTTTTTTTTTAATTTTATTTATTTGTTTACATTATATTTAAATATACGTTATATGCTAAAGTGGTATGCAATAAATTAATCACTAAGTCTTCCTAAAAGACTTTTAACATGTCGCACACTATTATTTACTGCCAAATCTAAATTATAGCGAAAATGGAAACAAATAATAATGATTTTGAAAAAATAATTAATTTATTTGAAACCCATGCATTACACTTAGACGACGAATCCGATCCGGATATTAATTATTTTAATGAAATTAATTCTCCTGAATTTGAAACCTCTTATTTTTATTCTAGTAACGTGAGCAAAATTTTAAAAAGCGAAAATAAAAGTGATTATCTTAATGCAGTCCACATTAATATACGTAGCTTAAAAAAGAATTTTGAAAACTTATCAAATTTTATTAGCCAAGCGGAAAGTTCTTTTAATTTAATTTGTTTAACTGAAACCTGGTGTTTACATGCAGATTTTAAAAATAACTTAAATCTCCATCTCCCAGGTTTGATCCAGTAATTTTAGAACGAAGTACAAATAAGCGAGGAGGAGGAATTTTATTTTTTGTTAAAAATGACCTTCTATATAAAGTTCGAAGCGAAATGTGTGTTTCTGATGAAAACAAAGAGATTTTAACAATAGAACTTATAAATAAGCGTTCAAAAAATATACTAATAAGCTGTTGTTACAGGCCACCAACTGGAAGAATTGAAAACTTTGGCAATTTTTTACTAAATAACATAATAAATAAAACTGATCTTGAAAAGAAAAAAAATTACTTGATCCGGGATTTCAACATAAACTCCTTTGATTATTATGAAAATCAAAGTTCGAGAAAATTTTTTAATGGTTTATTTGAAACTGGAACAATACCTATAATTAATCGCCCGACTAGAATCACAAGTCATTCATCATCATTAATTGATAACATTTTAACAACCGATTTTTTTAATTAGTCGCTAAAAAAGGTAATTATTAAAACCGATGTTTCCGATCACTTCCCGATTTTTTTTTCTATATGTGTTAATTTAAAAAGAGAGAAGCAGGCAAAGTTATTAATAAAAAAACGGCTTATCAACAATAATAATTTAAATTCTTTCAGAGAACAATTATCACATAGATTGGGGTTATATTAATTTTAATGATAATATCAACATAATCTACGACAATTTTTTCAAAACTTTTTACCAAGTGTATGATTCCAACTTTCCTTTAATTGAAATAGTTTTAAGCGATAAAGAAATGTCATCTCCCTGGATTACTAAAGGTATCAGAAAATCATCAAAAATTAAGCAGAAGCTATACATTAAATACCTAAAATCAAAATCAGAAAAACAAACAAAATTATAAAACTTATAAAAACTTATTTGAAAAGCTTCGCAAAAATGCAAAAAAAAACTACTATTCAAACTTGCTTAATAAATATAAGCACAACTCAAAACGCGTCTGGCAAATCATGAAGGAGGTGTCTGGAAAACTTAAACCAAATAAAAATTTACTCCCAAATTTTATACAAATTGAAAACAAATTAATAAATGACCCAAATGATATTGCATTTGAATTTAACAAGTTTTTCTCCACTGTCGGGACAAAACTAAGCGATAGTATTTCATTCATTAAAGATAAATCTGTCGACGACTTCGAAACATCAATAAGTCTAAATCTAAATTTTGCTGAGTTAGCTTTTAATGAATTTGAGGTTGCTTTTAAGTCATTAAAACGAAATAAAGCTACTGGGTATGATGATATTAACACAAATATTGTAATTGATTCATACGATGTTATAAAAGATATTCTTTATAAAATCTTCAGAGCATCCATTTCACAAGGGTCTTTTCCAGATAAACTAAAAATAGCGAAAGTAACTCCAATCTTCAAGACAAGGGATCGTACAAATATAACAAATTATCGCCCTATTTCAGTTCTTCCAGTTTTTTCAAAAAATTTAGAAAGAATAATGTACAACCGAATCTACTCTTATCTTGTTGAAAATAAAATTCTATACGAAAACCAATTTGGTTTCAAAAAAAATAATTCAACCGAGCATGCCATTCTTCAACTTACGCGCAATATAACCGACTCATTTAAAGGCTCTTATTTTACACTAGGAGTGTTTATTGATTTGTCCAAGGCATTTGATACCGTCAATCATCAAATCCTGTTAAAAAAACTAATATCATATGGTATTAAAGATAAAACCCTATTATGGTTTGAAAGTTATCTTACTAACCGTAAACAGTTTGTTTACAATAAAGATTCTACCCAGTGGGCACCCGACGTCAATCCGACGTCGGATTTACGTTTGATTTTCATCAGCGATGTCAAAAGACCTATTCCGACGTTGTTCCGATGTCAGTAAAATGACGTCGGGCGATGTCTTTATCTCAACATCCCCTGACGTCGTTTCGATGTATTTTGACGTTGTTCCGACATCTTATAAAAGACGTCCAAAAAACGTCGCAGTACTGACATCGATCCAACGTCGATAAAAAGACGTCGGGCAACGTCATAATATTAACGTACTCCGATGTCTTTTGACGTCTTCCGACGTCAATCCAACGTCCTTAAAACGACGTCGGAACAACGTCGTAAGACATCGCTGATGAAAATTTAATCCAAACCCAACAATATGTGTGCAATTGCGCTCTTCAATAATTATGTGAACTAAGCGTGTTTTTTTATTAATGGAAAAAAGTTTGAATAAAGGTTGATAAAACATCATGAGGTTTTGTATGATGCACTAGCATAGTTTTTTAACTATTAACATTTTCGAGTATACATTTTTTACAATATATAACTATTCGTTTTAATATTTATATAATATTTAAACAAAATTATTTCTTATCAAAGTAATAATTCCCAAATAGCTACAAGTATAAATTACTAAATAAACTCATGGATAAATATGTCCTTGTGGTGTAGTGGTAAGCGCATAGGATATAGTAACTAATAGACCGAGGTTCGATTCCTGCCAAAAGGCAGCGTTTTTTAGTTTTCAAAAAACACGTTGGATTTACATCGGAATGCCGACGTCGCGCGATGTCAGTTTATCCGACGTCAAATAACATTTCCATTTCCAACGTAAACCCAACGTCGATCCGACGTCAAGATCCGACGTCGCTCGACGTTCGTTCGACGTCGAAATGCCCACTGGGTATATCTCATCTATTAATGAATATAACATGTGGTGTTCCACAAGGATCCATACTTGGTCCTCTTATTTTTTTAATATACATAAATGATCTTCATAAATCATCAAATTTAACAACAATAAATTTTGCAGATGACACAAATTTTTTTTTGTCTCATAAAGATATTAATATGCTTTTTACAAATATGACAAATGAATTAAAAAAAGTTTCTGTTTGGTTTAAACAAAATAGATTGTCTCTAAATATAGAAAAAACTAAATGGACACTTTTTTATCCACCTTTAAAATACCAGAAACTGCCCCATATCATGCCAGACCTTCTAATTGATAATATAATAATAAAAAGAGAAAAAGTTACTAAATTTCTTGGAGTATATATTGATGAAAACCTATCTTGGAGAAATCATATTGATAATACCTCCAACAAAATTGCTAAATGCATCGGAATTCTCTATAAAGCAAGAAATATACTAAGTAAACATCAGTTAACACAATTATATTATTCATTTATACATTGTCATATAAACTACGCGAATATTATATGGGGAAGCACTCACAGAACAAAGCTAAAATCTCTTTACCTTCATCAGAAACACGCAACTCGCGTAATAAATTTTAAAAATCGGTTTTTTCACACGAAACAACTTTTTAAAGAAATGAATATTTTAAATGTATATCAACTAAATGTCTTTAATATTTTATGTTTCATGTTTAAATGTAGAGAAAATTTGTCGCCAAATGTATTACAAAATTTTTATTGTATGAAACCTAAAAACAAATATAATTTTCGAATTAATAACAGTCTTATTGCCCCTTTTTGTCGTAAAAGCAAAGACCAGTTTTTTGTTTCTTACCGAGGTCCTTATCTCTGGAACAAAATAGTCTTACCAAATTTTGATTTTTCAACCCAAATGACTTTTGCTTCATTCAAACAGAAACTTAAAAAAATTATATTTTTAATTGAAAATATCTTGATTTATTTTTAATTGCCTTTTTTTTTTTGTTTTGTTTTTGTTGCTGTTTTATTTTGTATATTATTTGGTTTAAAATTTTATCTTGACTTTTTAACATTTTATCTTGGTTTTTAAATATTTTTGCATAGAGGTGTATTATTATTTCACTACAGACATTGTATTTTTATTAAAAGTTAACCATATATTGTAAAGGGCTTCATGACAAGATCCTCATGATCTTCTAGAAGTCCTGTCGTTACTAATGTAAAAAATTGTAAAATATATTTAGTTATTGTAATATTAAACGGCAAAAATAAAAAAAAATAAAAAAAAAAATAATGGGGTGTATTTGAAAACATAATATCTCACTACATAATAACTCTACCGCTTTGAAATTTTGCAGAAATGTTTGTTATTTATAATATTTTCATTTGTCATAGAATTTTTTGATTTGCCTCGATAACTCCAATGTTATGCAAAATGTTTCAGAGTTTATTTATGTAGTCACTTAAATTAGTGCTATAATTCATATAAAATGGAAATTTTCTCATTAAATAACAAAATCCTATGAGAAATGATTTATCAATGTCTTATAAAAATGCCCTGAAAATTTCAGTTCATAAATCCATACCATTTTTAGAAAATCACGTTTTGAAATGTGGAATGTCTCAAAAATTATTAAACCTGGGAAACGAGACTTTTAATAAAGTATAAGCGTTAAATGCTTCATTTGCATTTTGTGTTTGTCTGTGGAGGCATTTGGTTAACAGTTTATCATCAGATAAATCTTGAAAAATTGGTTTCAGCTTCAAATAGATCCATATTGGTAAATTAATTTTATCTTTATGAAACTTAGTACCATTTAGTTAATCAAGTTGCCACTTACGCCAAGAATTTTTATCTCTGGGACACATAGCATGGCGACACGCAGGATCTTTAAGTGCGGTGCAATGGTAGAGAATGGCTCTTATAGCTTTCTTCATTGCGTATACATTATCAGAGTTTCTTCGAATTGCAAAACCGTAGTAGTTTTGCATGGAATTAATAATAGTATCTGTAGTTTCCATTTACCATGAATTGGAGTTTTTTTCCCTTTAAAGTTTTTCACTAAATTTCGAACTCTAGTACCAAGTCGCTTTTGTACATGCCCAATACACTCTAACTTCTCAATGTTAACTCTGTTCTCTTTGTAAGGATTAGATTCAACAACATCTTTAAAAAAAGAAGTATCTCCATCTCTTAAATATTGGGAATAAATTATATTGTTTTTTTGGATAGAACGTGCAAAAATTTGAATAGCACCGGCAGCTTCCATTGCACCAAAAGATTTAGTATGGTTTATATGACAATTATGATTTAAAATTATAATTTACTTTTTTCTTTTTTCTTTGCAAATTTTTTTTTGTTGAAATCATTTTTACTGACTAAAATCTAAATAATAAAAAATTCAAATAACAGACTTCAAAACAAACAAAAAAATTTGCCTTCAAAAAGCAATTCATATCACCAGACACGTCATGCTTATACTTTTAACTTAAAAAAGTGTTTTAGTTTTTGAAGTATAGCTAATAGTTACTTTATAGCTTTAAAGTATAGCCATAAAAATGTTTCAAAAATAGTACTCTGATACATTTTTCAGGGCATTTACATGTTGCTAGGGCGTTGCTAGGGAAAAGTAACAGCAACCAATTCACAATTATATCAATATATTGACAATTATATTAAAAAAACTTATTCATGTTATACATTTTTGAAAAGGTATAAAAATTCTTCATTAAATATAATAAAAATATTTTTTTTGAAAATTTCATCAAAAATCAACATTCATTTTTAGGGTTACCACCTTAAAAAATGTATAAATCACGCAAAAGAAAATTGTCTAATCGTACAAAAAGATACTGCAAAAGACGTAACAAAAGACGAATGCGTGGAAAATTTATCGGAGCGATAGGAGCAATTGCTTCAAGACTTTTACCAAGATTTTACCTGTAATAGGAAGAGCCGCTTTAGGAGGCGCAGTTTCGGGAGGAATATCTTATAAAATAAATCAAATTGGAAAATAATATTTTTTGTATCATTCCATTTTATTAAGAAATGTATTAGAACCGTAAACTTTTTTTTACATGTCTTTGTTATTTCTTTCAAGATCATTCTATTTCTATAGAAAAATAAAATAAAATAAAACGAAAGCAAATTACAAATAAACAATAAAATAAACAATAAATTCCGCGTATTATCCAAGGTAGCAAGATTTGTATAAATTTTACAACCAGTACAATCAATAGAATGAAAGGAAACGTGCAAATCTGAAATAACAACTTTAAAAAACTTCCAATTGAATTTAAAAAATTACAAAATTTATTCATTACATACTTCCACATTGAATTTAAAATATCTTTACATGACTTTTTTATTTCTTTCAAGTTCATTCTTTTTTACTTCTTGTTTATGTATATTCGATAGCATCGGCAGTAAAACAAAACCAAACTGCAAAAAAATAATAAATTAAAGAGTATATTCCTCCTATGATCCAAGGTAGCAAGAATTGTATAAATGCCACAACAAGTACAATCAATAAAATTAAAGGAATCGTGCAAATCTGTAATAACAACTTTAAAAAACTTCCAATTGAATTTAAAAAATATTCAAAATTTATTCATTTACTTCCACTGTAGTGACAAATTTTAGGAGGTTTTTCAGGTTCTGGCTTATAGGGTTTTACAACAGCTACTGGCGGTGTCGAGTTTTGAAATTGTTGTAATGGTTTGTTTTTTGAATCCATTTATTATGAAAACAAAAAAAGTCAAACTCGCTTTATATACGAAAGGATTCGCTTGATTAAACAGATTAACATTTTTTATAATTTTTTTAAAAAAATAATTTTTTTAAAGGATTAACAATTAAAAAAAAAAAAAATTTTATCGTATCGAGAATTGAGAGTCTGAATCTGACTGACTCGAGAATCGAGAAAATAGACTGACTGACTTACATTAAAGAAACTAAAAGGGTGAATCATCAGTCGCCCATATCTAAGTAAGAAGGTTATCAATTACTTCAAAAGAGTTCTTCCGATTTAATCCAGCTGTTTTAAGTGAACTTGCGAAACACAAAAGTTCCTTTCTTATGAAATTTGTTTCAATTATTTGTGATGAAATCCAAGACTAATGATGATCTAAGAATTTAATAAATTAATTAATAAAATTTAATAAAATCTAAAGAATTGTGAAGATCTAAGAATAATAATAAGAATAAACCTGTCAAAACAGCTATTTCCATAGCTACATAAAAAAATTACGTTATTTGCTAAGAATTTTCTTTTTCTGCTTGTGTCAACAGTTATTATTTTCTATATTTATTTTGTCAAAGCAAGAGTTCTTCTTTAATTTAAAAAATCAAATTTTGATAAATTACAATGATGTGCTTTTTGATAAATTATAATGATGTGATAAATTACAATGGTGCTTACCCTAGCCAAAATCCTTGTATTGATAACTACCCTATCCTACCCTACCCTTGTATTGAGCTTCTGATTTTTACATAAAGTAAAGTCAGTTATTTCTTATTTAGGCTTATAAGTCTTTAAAGATATGCATTAAACATTTGTGCAAAATTAGGTGGAGTCCATAAAATACATATGCAGGTATGAGGAAAGGTAAAAGGAAGGGTGTTCAAAACAGCAAGTACATACACGACAATCTTCCTTGTGAATTTTTCTATAAGTTTGAATTCTTTTTAAATAAAGGTAGTTTTTTCTGAGTCTTTTACACGTCTGCCCACCTTTTACAGTGCTTGTCTTTTAATTAAATATTGAAAATCTTAAATTAGCAAAAAGTTTTTTATATATATATATAAAAAGTTTTTTATATATATATATATACATATTGAAGTTTTACAAATATATATAATTAGCAATTTTTTTATTTAAAAAATATTTAGTTGTTTTAGCCGTAACATTTTATTAAATTTCTAGGTATAAAAATAAACGTTTTGTATCTTTTGAAGCAAATGGCAGAAAAACTGAAGACTTAAGTTATGGATCAACTATATTGCTGAAAATTGCTTTTCTCACCTCTTTTCTTATTGAGGATTGTTTATACACTCTAAGAAAAAGCCCGTTATATACAACGAACTGCATCTGTCGCTATTGCACCAACGGGTTTTCCGTTATGTTAACGAATTTTAACGGATTGAAGTTCGTTGATATTAGTCCGTTAAAATTAAGGATTTATTCCCTTCGTACAACAAACAATTCGTTAAAAAAAGTGCTAGACGGCTTTTGCTATTTTGGTAAAATAAAAAATCTACTACGTCATTATGTTGAATAATTTATTCCGTTTATTAAAATTACAAAATAGTCCTTTTTTTTTAATATATAGATTATCTTATCATAATATTCAACATCTAATACAAGCAGTGCTACTTATACAAACTAACGTGATCGGGAGAGATTTTTCAAAAAGCTTTAAATACGTTTTAACTTTTAAATTGAAAACTAACTAAATATTTATAATAATTTAATTCAATATAGAAACTTTCAATTACAATAAAATTAAAAAATTTAAACAAAACTATTTTATTAATACATTTATTATATTCAAGGTCAAAAAACATTTATATAAAAAACACAGACATGTATACATTTGTTACTATACTAGTTTTCAATTTTTAATACTGTCGTAAATTCAATTGTGTGCACATTTCAATTCCAGCAACCTGTTGTTGATTATTTAAAGATAAACAAATCTTAAAATACATTAAAGAAATTATTGAATATAAATGATATACCATAATACAAAATGGAAATAAATTTTTACTAATAACCCTAGAAAGAAACCCTAGTAAGAAACATTTAACTAATAAAAATTATGTTATTTTATTAATTCTACATTTCAATGTATTAAACAAAATTTAATTGCGCTATAAAAAATAACCTTACGTGCTAAGGGAAAGGTTCTAAAATTTCACATCACATCTAAAAACACATCAATAGTTGTAAAATTTTTAAACACAACAAGAATAAAAGAAAAAAAAAGTCTCTAACCTTTTATTCAATAACAACAAACACATTAAAAGTATTAATATTAGAATTTAAATTTGATGAGGGAGGATGGGTAGAGTGAAACACTTTTTTTAAAACGATTATATCAAGGAAATCAAAAGGGGAAAAAGTATAGGATAAGGAGCCTAAGGTAGCCTAAGGTATTAGGTTTTTAATAGTAATACATGATATATCAAAATATCTTCAGTTTTTTGATAACTTGAACAATAACGCAGATGTTGCTACTGGTTCACTCCTACCCATGCATGGGTAGGAGTGAACCAAGCAAATGGAAGCAGTGAGCCATTACCTTTGATTACCAGAAAACTAAAATTAAATATTTTTTTTAACTAATTTATCAAAAATTAAGTAAGTAACTAAAACTTTATAATTAAGCATGACATAATTAAGTAATAATGTAACATAAATAACAATAAATTTAACACAATTTTAAACTCATTTAATGAAATAAACAAAATGTATAAACTATCAAAAAAATAATTTGTTTTCAGTAACAACTGATTTTCGCAACAAAACAAAAAACTGTCATGACAAATGATAATTTCCAAATAATAAGATATAATAAAAGTATATATATGTAATGAAAGTAGTATATTAGCATATAGTATATTGGCAATAAAAATAATATTTAGCAAGTACTGATATAGTCAAATACAACCTCAAATTTGTAATGGCAATGCTGCCTTTTACTGTTCTAAAAAAGGTTGGCCAAGGTAGCAATATTTTGGAAGTTATTGCAGTTACTCTAATCCTTTTTTCTTTTTAAGTTAAATGTAATGCATCTTTCATATCTTTATTGGAAGTTTTTGCTTTTGAAGTTGTTCTTTTATAGACTCGAGGCATTATAACATATGGTAAAAATAAATGTAATGTTGCATACAAGTTTTCTAATGATATATTAAGATATTTAAGTCAAGCATAAATATGTTTTTACGCTGAAGTCAAAACTTTTTTAACGGGAAGTATTAGTGAGCCGCGGTTCACTCCTACCCGTGAAGGAATGGCTCATTCCTCCCCTAACTGTACAACTGGATTAAAACATAAAATGTGCAATAAGTAAGTGGTTTATGCATTTAAAATACTTTGTTCTAAAAACTACATTGTTTATTAGTAAATTTTGAACCACTATCTAATGTCTCGAAACAACCGGTATGCTCGTTAAAGAAGTTTCAAAAAATACAAAATATTTTTATTTTTACACAGAAAAAAGTGGATGACAACGTAAATGCAGACAATCGCACCAAGAAGCGTTAAAAAAATTGGATTATGTTAACAAGAATTTGTATGTAACTACTTGGTGAAAATTTTGAGTCTTTTTCATTTCCCGTTTTAACTGTAGGATCAACGATTCACTCCTACCTTTGGCTCACTCCTAACCATCCTCCCTTACTATATGCCTGAATGCCACATGTCTAAAGTAGCCAGTTCTATGCAAATATAAACAAGCAAGATAAATGACATAAATAAATAACAATTAAGGAAAAAAAAAAAAAAGGTTTTTCAACTGATTTAAATTTATAGAGTGATATAGTATGACACGTGCCTAAAATAGCAAATTATAAAAGCATATACAAACTTAAATAATCAAACCTATAATAATCCATATATAAACCTTGCTGTAACTAGCCTAAATAAATACCCCTAAAAATGCAAGTAAACATTTTACAACTGATTTATTTTATAACTGTTGAAACTTACAGTGTGATATTGCATGCCACGTGTCTATTCAAATTGCAAATTGTAAAAGCATATAAACTAGCACTATGTAAACATAGCTGCAACTAACCTAAATAATGACACCCATCAAAAGAAATGTTAGCATCTTTAATTTTACAACTGATTTAAATTTATATCGTAGATTACTACATGTCACGTTTAAAGTAGAAAATTATACAAGAATATATACAAGTTGGGTGACTATTGTCCTGGTTTTTACGTAGAAGAGTACAGCTCCAAACTATTAAAAATTAATTAAGCGTCGCGCTTTCTAACGTAAAAACCGGGACAACGGTCACCCTATATACAAGTCAAATAAATAATTGTTCACCCTTTAGTTTATCAAACAAACAAAAAAATTAAAAATATACTCAATGCTTTATATAGAAAATTTAAAATAAGTTTAACAACCTTCGAAATTACAAATAACAGAGTGTTATTTAAATTGTGATCATTCATTTGATTGAATTTAGCTTTTTTAAAATAGCTTCACATTAGGTCGAAATGTGAAGCTATTCAAAAAAAAGGAAAACTTACTGCAACAAATCTTTTATCTACGACTTAATTGTGGTTTAAGAAAAACTTTTTTTTAAACTTTATCATTTATAAATAAGGAACTATAATATATTGACATATCTAAATCAAACAAACAAGATTTAAAAATATTATCTACAGAGGAAGCACTTCATAATTTTTTATGGGAACCCTTTTTAATAAAAACTTTAGTTGTTTTTCAACGAGTTTGAATTTTTTATCCGTTGAATTAACGAAATTTCGAAGAATCCGTTAATAGTTATTTTTACTCCGTTAATTTTGTGATTTCTGGTTACGAATTACTTCGTTAATTTAACGAAAGAAGACAATCCGTTGCTTTCTATAACGGATTGTTTTTAGAGTGCAGCTTGTTGATCTGATGTTTCTTACGAATATCTCTAGCATAGGAAAACCTTCTTACCTTTGTGAATAAAACAAGCATTTTTTAAGAGGAGGAAAAGATATTTCTTTATCAATTTGCATTTCAGTACTGTAATCAAGGCCGGATTAGTGGACCCCATTCTAAAAAATATATTGTAACAATAATGTAGCACAAAATAAAGTTAGTTTTGTGTTCACAGAGAAAATTTTCTTGCTTTCACATTTGCAATGTCAATAACAACATCTTAATAAATTTATATTTTGCAACAGAATTATTTCAATTGTCATTATAAAAAAGAGTATTTAAATAATCATTTAACATTGATAAACAGAGATCATTCTTAACTCCTATCATTTTAGAAAAATGCTCTCTCTTGAAATAGAAATTGGACTACAATAGGAAATAGAAAGGGTAAGAAAAATCCGATATGCAATGTCAGCATTCATTGAAAAAACTAGTTCTAAAATATTCTTACGCACTGCTTGTAAACATCATAGTACTTATAAATTCTTCTCATTTTCCATAAACTTATCAAAAATGGACAGTTTTATCATGAAATTGTGTATCTAAGTCTGAAGGATAAACAATGCACAAGGATTTGGCAACAGTAACAATCAAAGGAACGGTAATAATCAGAAAACTAGTTAGAAAACAAAACTTTTTCTCTGCAGACTCGTGAGCAGAAAGCCTTTCTTTTAGGCACATTTTCAACTAGTGTGTAATTATAAAAAAGTGTTTAAATTTAAAATTGACATTACTATTTAAAATAAGTTTGTTCTTTTTCTATTCACACTAACTCCTATTGACTTAAACTATAAAAGTCCGTCATATAAAAGGGTTTTAAAAATTAGGGGCCCTAGGTACAACAAGCCTTTTTTTAATTGTACCTAGGGCCACTAGCTAAAGCATAAATTTAATTGTACCTAAAGTTGCTCTCTGAAAATTATGTTTAACCCCATAATAAATTGACAAGAAAGATAGACACATAAACTTGATTAAAAATTTATTTAATCTTAAATTTTTTTCAAATAAACAAATTTATAAAATAAACAAATTTTTTTGATGAAAGTTAATTGCAACACTTAAATAAATAAAAAGTTAACTAATAGTTCTGAGCAAAACTGACATGTAAGTCTACCCGTTAAACTGTAGTCCCGAAACAACCGCGAAAAATATTTATTCTTCATTCGATTTTTTTTGCTGCTGCGCCCGGTGTGCATGACTTTGCACTTGTCGACATTAAATGACATGAGCCATGTGTGCGACCACTTCACTGCTTCGTTGATATCGGCTTGGATTTTTATGATGTCATGGTTTGATTCAGATTGTTGTGGCACACTGCTAGAGTGTGCCACAAGGATCTGTTTTCCAATTAGATTTATTGTTACCAATGGTTACTCGTTGTAACCGGTTGGTTAGCCAGCTTTTGATCCAATAGTGCAAGTTGTCAGACACTCCATATGATTTCAGCTTGTGCAGCAGACGACGGTGTGGAACTTTGTTGAAAGCTTTAGCAAAGTCTGTAAATATGATATCGGTTGGGTAACCTTTGCGGGCAGCTTTAGTCAGGATGTCACAAGTTTTGAGTAGGTTTGTGACGCAATCTTTTCCTTTTCGGAACCCGTGTTGAGCAGAGCTGATGAGTTTATTTTTGTTTAAGTGGTCAGTAATATGTTTGTGTAAAAAGCTTTCCGTTACCTTGCAAGGGACAGAAGTGCGTGAGATAAGTCGATAGCTTGAGGGGTTTAAGTTGCAGCTTTTTTTGAAAATAGGAGTAATTTTGGCTTTTATCCATTTAGAGGGTACTCCAGCTTTAAGCGATTCAGAGAGCATAATGCTCAGCGGGATAGCAAAACCTGCAGCACAGTATTTCAGGACGCGTGGATGAATACCGTCGAAACCCATTGATTTGGATTTATACAAGTCCAAAAATTTTTCTTAAACGGATTCGTATGATGCGAGTGTGGTCGGTTGGTTTATGCTAGTGGAACGAGTGTTGAATGTTGGTATAGACCCTAGTTGTTTGATTTCGAAAACTGATTGGAAATATTCGTTAAGTGTATTGCAGATTACTTTAGGATCTGTTGTAGTTTGATTATTAGTTGTTTCAAGTTGACGTATACGATCGTGTGTTTCTTGTTTGCTTTTGATGTACGAGTGGATTATTTTTGGGTCATATCTGCTATTATTTACCAGTTTTATTTCATAATCCAGAACGGCTGTTTTAACTAATTTTTTTACTGCTTTGCTTGCTTTTTTATGCTGTTTGCGTAGAGTTGGCTTGTTTATTGGGCTGGCTGCAATAAATTTTCCCCAGAGTTTGCTTTTCATTTTGATAGCATTTGCAACATCACACATATTTTGAGTTTGTTAGTATAAGGGGTGGTTGTTGATGCGACGTGTAATGAGGTTGCTTCGTTGAATTTGTTGATAAATATTTGATATTTTTCGGAAATGTTCAAACCGTCGAAAGCCGAATGCCAGTTGAATGTTTCGATATGCGTAGAAATTAAGTTGTAGTCGGCTTAGCTCCAGATCAGACGGTTCTTGTAGAGGTTAGAGGAATCAGTTATTTTGGGTTCTTAAGTTTTTAAATTGATGAGAGCTATACTTCCCTCAATAAGACAGTGTGCCTGACCATTGGCTGTGTGGCTGAGAGGACTAGCTTCTTTTATGTTCATTATTCGGTCTGGTTTGTTAGTCAGGATCAAGTTAAGAGTATTTTTTAGAGGTTTCTTGCTAGGGCAGCGATATGTTGGAAAATTTATTAGCTGGGTCAAATAATTTTCTTCAAGACAGTCTTGAAATTTGCTATCTGCTGGCCAATTATTTTGTACGTATGCAACAGTCGCGATGACACCTCCTACGTCGACATTTGAATACACAGTATTACTAAAGTTGAAGTCGCCGTACGCAAGGTTGAGCAGCCAATTGAGTTGCATTTGTCAGAGGCAGTACTTATTGAGTCTATTATTTCATCGAGCGTTAAGTCGTTTAGGTTGTGAGGACGGTAGAGACAGCCTATTAAAATTGATTCGTCGTGAAATTTTAATTTAATCCAGACTCGCTCAATGGTGGTGCGGTTGAGTTGGTCAATTTTGGTGAAAAGACAATCGAGGATTTCCTTTGTGTAGATGGCCACTCTTCCTCCTTTTCTGATTTTATTTTCTTTAAACAGTTGGTACCCATCTATTTTTGTGTCGGAGTTGTCGGTGAACCAAGTTTCAGCAATCAAAGTTATGTGTGGTTGAAGTAATTTGTCTATTGAGGTAATTTTGGCTCTTAGTTCGTCAATTTTATGGCTATTAAGTAAGCAAGGGTTATTGGCCTAGTAGATGAGTTTTTCTGGTTTCTTTGCTTTTGATTTTGTAGGTTGTTGTAATTTTGGTTTTTGGCTTATCGGGAGAGATTTTTGGCTTATTATAATCGCTGTACGTTGTCTATTTTGGCTGTTTGATGTTGAGTTCGTCAGCCATTTATTATTTGTTGAGTTGGGTACAGAAGTGTATTAGGTATTGAAAGATGGTTTGCAGTTGAGTGCTAGGTTGTTTATTGGTTTGGTCAGTTGGAAACGTTGGTTGATTAGTGGCTATCTGGTTTTGGTAATTTCTTTGATCTTGTTGCCTCGTATTACAAACAATGTTATTGATTTTGCAGGTAGAGATGCATTTTGTTTTTTGCATTCAGTACGTTGTTGCCATGCTAAGTTCTTTTTGGTAGCTGTTATGTCAGGGTTGACGAAGAGTGTGGTATAATTAGCTCAATTCGCTGGAACTCGAAAAAACAAGCTGGACAGTTTTAGTATATGGTTGCGGTCGCTTTCATTAGAAAGTGTGATGACTAGCGGTCCTAGTTGATTTAGTTCCCCGCAGAGTCGCGAGGCGTTGGGCGGAAAAAAGTAAGGTACTTGTCTTTTTCAGCACCGGATAAGGTCGAGTACTTTGTTAATTTCAGTTTCATCGTGTTGCTTTTGGTCGTTCTGGTCGGATGAAGTTGGTTTGCTTATTCCATGGATGACAATATTCTTCAATCGGGTTTCGCGCTCTTTTGATTCTTTGGCAATGGTACCTATCATGTTGATTTGTTGTTGGTCTTTTTTGGTAGAGTTCTTGCTAACAACCTGGTTCCACATGGTGGCTGTTGGTGTTGTACCTGCTTGTATGTTGGTGCCGTGTTGTGTAATGATGGTTTTCAAGTTTGAGATTGTTAAGTCCTGGGTGTTTATGATGGAGTTCATATTTGCTGGTTCAGTCTTCTGGTTGTCTATCTGGCGTTCAGCGGCTACGACTCTTGCGGTGAGTGAGCTCATCACGGAGGGCTGCTACCTGGGAGTTTACTGTTGTGTTGGCCATAGCAGTTAGTTTACGATTTGTTTTATTCAATTCAATTAACATGTTTAGAGTTTCTAGATATTCAAAGATTAGAAGAAAATAGAGATATGAAGGCGGAGACCTTTTAGGACTCTGAATATCTGCACTCAACTGCCATAATTATGCAGGTAAAGGTACTGATATTTTGATTCTTGTTTTTGGAGTAAGATTTAGCTAGAGCAAGTTTTCTAAAGACAGCTTTACTCCAGAAGGTGTGCTACAAATGGTTTGTTATTCTTATTACATTAATTAACACATAAATTAGGTATGTGCAGCCACGAGAAAAAATCATAGCAGTTGGACACATAGCAGTTTTTTTTTTAATTATGGCTTGTGCTTGTATTTGTCTGACATGTTAGACGCATTTTCAAAACTTTGAGCCCTACAATCAGCAATTGGAACAGCATTACTTTATAAGGTTTTTGTGATCATTTGAGTCACTTCATAAATATTTTTGTCATTAAAATCTACAAATTTAAAAATTGTTTCTTAATTTCATATTGCGATTCATGGTGAACTAGTCAACGCAAAACAAATGTTGCTTGCTCAACATGAGATGAGTCTGTTGAGGAATCTACAACTATTGCATAGTACTTTGCATAGTTACTTTTTTCCAAAATATGCTATTTAAACATTCTGCAATAAATGATTCAATTGATCAAGTTTCTTTAGAATAGGGTCCCAGTTAGAAAGCAACTCTATCAAAATTAATTTTTTTTATTTTTTGAGTCACCGGCGCGTTGTGATCTTCACAACTCTTGTTACTGGAAATCAAGGGTTCGTTTTTCTCATAAAAAGGATAACATCAATAACTCTTCTCAAACATTGGTACTATTTTTCCAATTTCACTTGATAGTTTAATAAAATTAATTATTATTTTTCCAATTTCACTTGATAGTTTAATAAAATTGATAGTTTAATAAAATTACCAAAATACCGTCTTGAGTTGAAAAACGTTTTTCAAATTCACGTCATGCTAGATAGCATTATTTTTTTATTTTTTTTTTAATTGTTCTTTTCTTAAATATTCAATAAATTTGTACAATATGATAGTTAAGATAAAAATTGTTATACAATAAAAAAATAGAAATAAATATACAGGTATAAAAATAAAAACAAAAAAAAGAACGCGGAGACTCGCAGAAGACCTTCAGGTCTTATCATCCAGAACCGCTAGTGAATATTATGTACATTAAATTAAGATGAAATGTAAAATAAAAAAAAACAAAAAAACAATGTCGTAGTAATAATTAGCGAGAACATACATTTCGTAAGAATATATAAACAAAAATGGTATAAAGAAATTCTTGATACTGTTATATATAATACAAAAATATTTTTAAAAGTACTGTTTTCATAAATACATAAGATAAGGATCAGATACACTATTATATATCACCTTATTTAATAAGCTTCATATTTATTTTCAGAAGAATTTAAAAGTACAAATATATGTCTTCAGAAGATAAAATAATTTCTTTTAGTTTTTTCTTGGATGAAAGATTCATGGCAAAAATAAAAATTTTTCAAAACTATTTTGTTCCAAAAAAAAGCTCCTCGAAATGAAATACATGACTTTCCAAAATTAGTTAGAAAAAAACGGTTGCCGAATTAGATATTCATTTTTTAAGTTATATTTATTTTTATCTTTTAAGGTATATAGATTATGAAAAGAAACAGGAGATGCGCTGGTTTTACATTTGTACATAAAAAAAGTATATCAAAAATATTCAGCTGATAAATATTAAGAATTTTCATTTGAAATAATAATGATTAAGCATGAGAAAATTAATGTTTATAATTCTCTATTCCCTTTACTCTTCTCATAATCTGAAATCCTGTTACATAACTTGTGCCAATTGGCCATGACCAGATTCGAAAGCAGCACTCAGCTTTGATCAGTCACTGACCCAAATTAATCGGCAAAAGAAAATAATATAAAGAAGTTTTGTACTTACTTCAGACAAGCCAGTCTGAAGTATGCTACTATGCATTAATATAACTTACTTTCAGGAAATTTTTAATTTTTATCATTTTTTGGCAATTTTATAGGAAAACACAAATGACTACTATTAACAAAATTATTTATTTCTGATTAAGAAGGAAATTCTGCTGTGATGAATCCAATGTCAAGTTATGTACTTGATTGGTGAAGTGAAACACCACTTAACTCAAAACTTTCTGTTGCACTAGGTCTCAGTTTCTGTCATATTTGTAAGTTTTTTTAAAACTATTTCATTTTTACCATTCTTTTTTCTTCATGAATGCATTCCTCGCTCTTTTTTTTTCCAAAATTGTTTTTGTAATTGTATGTGTATTTTTTTCTAATTTATTTCGTTGTTTTTTTTTTCATACTCAATTGAAAAAGTGTTATTCTTTTTCTTTCGTTGTCAATGCGAATCTTTTTTTCTTTTCTTTTTTATGGTACCGATTTTTGAATATATTTGCATATATTTCTCGTACGCAGAATCTTAAAATATCAAACTTATAAACTTCTGAAAATATAAAAAATCATTCTCTAGGATAAATGTAAAAACATTCTAATATTTCTAAAATTTGCATCAACCCACCACAGCTGAAACAGGTTTAAAAACTCGGGAACTCGTTTAAAAAATAAAATATATATATTTTTTTTTTAACTCTAAGATGTTATTGAAGTATGCTAAAAATATATATATATAAACTGAAGAAAAAAGTAAAACTTAAGATTTATTTAATTCATTTTATATTCCCTTGATGATAAAGATTTTTTAATTTAATTCTTTAAATTTGGTTTGGCGAGTTACTTTAGTTAAAGGGAAGATTACTTATATTAAGTTTATGATAGCGTTATGTGGTCTTATTTTCTTTTAGTAACTCACGGCTACAGCGCTTCATAAAACCAACGTATTAGGAATTAATAAAAATTTACGTCAAAACACAGAACTAATCAGACGTAAATAATACAGATAATAAAAATTGATTATACTAAAAAATTTAATTGCTTTATGTCCTGTTACGTGCATTCTATTTTACGTACTTTATGGATGTTCCCTATGTTTTGGAGCAACTGATGCTGTTGTTCTTTACTATTAACAATCTTGAATGGTTAAAAAACTAGTTTTAATGGTTTCAATCAATCACCTTTATTTTGTTTTTTATAAAAAATTCTTGGATAATGAACACATACAAACCTTAGCAGTAATAGCCAGCTATAGATTTTGATCGCATCCACACTCTCTAAACTGGCTACTTGAGCTATTTATAGTTTGTGCGAAAGTATAACCTTTATCAAACAATAATAAAATTTTAAAAACGATTTTATTTATTATAAGGCGTAATTTTATTATTAAACGAGAAATGAATTGGCACATCCTAAAAGGGCCTTAGTCCAAATCAGTTGGTTTTTTTGTCAATACAAGCACGCATGTACGTTAAAGGCTAATGACAATAAAAATGTTAAAAAAAGTTCTCAATCATCTTATTTGCTGCTGTTGTGTTGAGCGTGTCCTTCACAATTTCTGTTCCATTTGAAGATTTCGTTTTAGAACTGCAGGTATTCCTCGGGAATGTATTGCAGCAACTTTTGGATGTCTTTGATTTTTTCATCTTTGATTGGTACTTTTTCAGGTGGATAAGCAATCGCAGTGGGTAAATTTACTTCACTAATTCCCGGTTGTTTCAGGCTGAATTTGTGTACCACAATTGATTCTATGAAATGCCTTGCAACAAGTTGAGAAGATAACTTTGAATCATATGTGAAGTGCATGAACGTACTTATTAAAAAGTTAACTTTTTTATCTTTTGGTACAGTTCAGATATTACCGCTTTCTTATAAAACTTTGGCCACCAAGTTTCGAACTCGAGTACTTGGTTGGTGTCTAATTCTTTAACAATGAATTTGTGTTTTTTGCTTGACTGGATAACAATGCTGGTTAGTTCATGTAATGCTGGTTAGTTCATCTACCCTGGCTGTAAATCCTGTAGTGATTTTTTAGAGCTCTTTTTATTATACCGAAATCACGGTCACAAGGTGACCTCTGACCACCTCTGACAGGGAAAAACTGCCCAATTTTTTCAAATCTTTTTATGTCTTTCAAAGCCAAAAGAAATCTAATTAATGCATGGTTATTATTTTGTCTTCCACGATTATCTGAGAACACACGCTCTGTATAGTGAGATTGAAGCTCTGTATAGTGAGTCTTTCTTTTGTGTATCACTAATTCGGTAGCTCCAGCTCATTTAGCTGTTTCATTTAGATATGTACTTTTAAGTCGCAAGTGCAGCAACAATTACTCTGCGGTTTCCCAAAGTGTAGGTTAAAGTTTTCTCAAAGAAAGTAGAACATTATTTCTGACTTACTTTGTTGCCTGGGTGTTTTTTATTGTATATTGAACACAACAGATTTTTGTTTAATCAAACATCAAAATACCTGTAGGGTTTTGATGCATACTTTGTTTGTTTTTAAGTAAAATTATTTATGTGCTGTCTGAAAAGCTGCCTAGTCTCAACAGAATGGGGCTTCTTAACGTGCATTCTTCGTTTGTCGATTCCCCAAATACTTGATAGCTCTTTGTATTTTTACTCTTTTATTGATTGTAAAAAAAGAAAAGTTTTGAAACATACCTTTACCTTTAGCTTTTTGTGAACCTGCTACACATGGTATTTAAAAAAATTGCTGTTAATTCTTGCTTCTTCGCCCTTTCGTAGACAACGCTGCTTCACTTCTTTAACGTCAAAAGGGTGTTTTAGGTGCAAATCCTGTTCGTTTTGACGGCAAATCACAAAAATGTCTCAAGATCTCTTCTTGTTCTTACTCTGTCACAAAGTAGCTCTTCCTCTAACAACTGAAACAATACGATAAAATAAGGTTACATTCTTAGCTACATTTATTTAGGGCTCAAATTAAAACAATAAAATTAAAGATGTTAATCAAACTTGACAGATCTAACAATTGTTTATTTTTGTCACTTCTCTCAATGGCTTAAAAGGCTAGAATCAATAAACTAATACATTATAGCAGGCTTTAACATGTCTCAGCCTACTATTTCAGAAAACTCAAACGCTCGGATTTATCAAGAAAACGTGTTGCTCATGTACCAGAAGAACAAAACTCAACACAAGTTATTGTTGCACGCTATGGATTGGCAAGCGAAATTAACGGAATTTCAAATGAAAAACTTATTTATTAGATTTAACGTGCACATTAACTGTACATATGGTTATATGCTTAGTTTATGCGTCAGCAATTTTACAGTCGTTTGCAAATAGTGGCAAGAATGTTAGTTTGATTTGTGTTGTTTCAACAATCGCAGTGCTGGCTTATGAAATAAAAATAGGAGGCTGGAATGCAGATTCTTTTTGTACTTTCATTACTACAATAATGGCACCAGCGATTAGGGATGCAGATGTGGAAGCACCGGTGCTTGTTTTGGGCAATTGTAAATTCTTTCTGTTAGGCAGATACTAGCATGGCATAGCTATAAAGTCTGCCAGCAAACACGCCACAGCTTAATTCAATAGAAGAATTTTCTTCTACGAAATACGGATGGGGGTAATCAGGAAACTTAAAATTATTATGGCTACCTCCGGGTTTTCAATTTAACTCCATTTTACAACCATATGTGTATAAATCCAGCGCTGGCTCGGCAACCATTTTTTAAATAGGTAACAGTAGCAACAACCTAATTTATACTTTAAATATATCTATATAAAAACATAAAAGCCTATTTATTGTTTATACAAAATTATATTAGAAATTTTATCGGTAGTTAACATGCATATAAACGCGCATATAAGAATGAATAAACACGCATATAAGAATGAATAAATACGCATATAAGAATGAATAAATACGCATATAAGAATGAATAAATGCACATATAAGAATGAATACCCTGTAACTATTAACTAATCTATTAACTCGTCTGTTACTAATCTATTAGCTGGTTATATTACTCGTTTTGTTTTACACGTAAATTTAAGCGTAAAGTAAAACGCGTAAAACTTATTATTTAAAACATTGAAAAATTAAAACAATAATAAAAAAAAAAATGTAGTATATAATTACCCATATCACTGATTCCCTGAATTTTCTTGTTATTGATAAATAACAATATAACAATTTATATTATAATATAATAATAATAATTTATAAATAAAAATAATAGTTACAACATTCAACTACTACAAAATAAAACGTAAAAATAAAAATTCTTGTAATAGGAGTCGACTCAACATTTGCGACAGCGACGCATATCGAACTATATCGAACAAATTAAGATCCATGACGCTAATATTTTAATATTTTAAGTTAATTTTTTTTTTTTTTTTTTTTTTTTTTTTCAGCTTACAAAGTTAGTCGTTTTATAATACAATAAACTATTAAAATTACTTTACAAATATATATATACAAATCGTGATAACAGTGTAAACTAGGTTTCCGAAAGAAGATCACTAAGATCTTATCAAAAACATTTATAAACAATATAATTTACGAACACCTTGTAAAGTATACGCTACAGTAAAGTAAAAAATATATATATAGAACTTTTACATTAGCAAATCTTTAAATATAAATAGTTGTTAACAACAAAACTTTAGGGAAAAAATAATAAAAAGTTAAATAATAGATTAATTAATTAATAGTACTCGAAAATGTTATCGAGGGAAAAAATTAGATTTTAAATTTTGTTTTTAAAAAGACAAAAAGAATTTGGTCGATCAAAATCAACATTAGGTAAAATAAGTTTATTCCATTAAAATTAAATTATTAAATTAAAATATTAAATTTTTTTTTGCGTGCAAATTACATTTTTTCTGTTGGCTTATTACTTGTAGCTAAAAAATTATTTTTGTATTTAATAATATTTCAATTGATTTTTTTACTTTAAACATGATTAATACATTTTTAAAAAATGTTATTTTTAACTTATTTATTTTTCCCATAAATTTTGAGCAAAAACAGATTTTAGGCCATAAAAATGCTAAAATCTTGGCAAAAATATATCTAAAAGTAATTTTTTTTTAGTTTATTCTTTTTATGTAGATAAATGTCCTGGGATAAAAATTTTTGTTGAAAATTTCTTTATTTTAAAGCATTGTTAGATTTTTCAATGCGCCCAAATTTCTGATACTACGGACCAAAAATTTGTTGTTTTTTTAAATTTATTTTTTAAATTTTTTCTCAGGACATAAAACTCATTATAATAAATCTCTGTACAAAATTTGAAATCAATTGGACAACTACAGCTCCTGTAGTCTTTGCCAGAAAATTAGAAGTATAAAACAGAGAAAAATACATATAAAAATTAAAATATTGAATATACAAACTTATGAAAACAAGTTAGAGTTCCCCTTTTTTATTTATCCCTCTTCATCATTGTATTTATTATCAAACCCTTTCCTAGTTGCTTTAAGATTTTTTCTTTGCTTTTTAAATTTTTTTTTATTTGTAACATTAACTAGCCGTTGCTGTGAGCATTGCTAGGGGAAACAAAACTACCCTGCTAAAGTAAATCACTTTTATCAGTTCTAATTTGTTTTTTCTCATTTGAAGATCGATATATTTTTAGACTCTACAACAAATACTGTTTAAAATTTTTTAAAAACTTTTGAAAAATAACGTTTTTTAGCAACCTACCACCAAAAGCGATTTACGCAAATATAAAACGTATGACGTAAATCGTATACCATTTAAATGCTCTACATTTTATCGGATACGATTTACGTCGTACGTAATAATACAACTTACATATATATAAATCGGTACTCCTCCGTATGGTATCTCAGAATATCTTGTTAAAATTATTCAGCCTACCCTAAACAAAAACAAAACACGCTTGTTTAATTCTATATCATTTGTCAAAGAAGCAAAATCCTGGTGTGTCAGTTCAGATGAAATTCAAGTATCGTATGATGTAATAGCTTTGTATACATCAATATCAGTTGATAAAGCTATAACCATGTAATTAATTATCTTAACAATGACATAACTGATCTCAAAACAAGAACCAAATTAACACTTACTGACATCCACTAATTAATAGAACTATGTCAATACTATGTCAAGAACTATGTCAACTTAGTCAATGCTGCTTTTTGTATAAAAATGAAATTAGAACGATACCTAACTCAGATCCTATTGGATTATCATTAATAGTTGTTATTGCCGAGGCATTCATATAAAAATTGAAAAAAAGAGTTCTACATATTACAAAAATCAACAATTTTTTACCAAAATCTTATAAAAGGTATGTTGATGATAGTCATGCCAGATTTGAATAAGTTGAAAAGCATAACAAAGTTCTTATTTTGTTTAATCAACAAGACTCCAATATTCAGTTGAAAACAATCAGAGAGAACTAAACTTTTTAGATATAAAAATAACCAACGCAAATAATTACCAATATGATTTCAAAGTCTACCGTAAAGAAGAAATAACAAACATACAAATAAAACCTGACAGGGTTGAAATATCAACCCTGCAATTATTACTAGAGTTTTTAACAAGCCACCAAAACCTGCTCCGAAAAATACATTAACAACGAGATTCAGTTTATAATAGATACGTTTGTTGAAAACGGTCATAAAAGATCAAATCTAGAAACAATTGCCGCGAATTACCTTACAAGTAAAAACAATCCCAACAGTAAAGTTGCAAAAAAACTTGAAAATAATATTGCGATAATAAAGCTACCTTTGCTACCAACACTTGGACCGAAACTACGAAAAGCACTTAAAACATATAATGTCACAATTATTTTTACAACATCACCTAATTTAAAAAAAATTCTCTGTAACAACAAATCTAATTTAATGCAAACAGCAACCCTAGGGTGTACAAACTTACGTATTCGTGTGGAAGAATTTATATGGGGGAAACAAAAAAGAGAATTTTGCAAAGAAGCATAGAAACTAATAGCATGAATGTCAATTAATTTAGCAATTAAGCATAGAAACTAATAGCATATATGTCGATTGGCATGCTTCTGGAGCTACTGAGCATTACAAAGAATGTCATGGGATATTCGACTGGCTGCACCCAAAAACTTTATCTTTAAATAACAATTATCATGAAAGGATATTAAGGGAATCATCTCAGGAGTTTATTTATGATTTTCTTAAATCTCACTATTTAAGAAAATCGTAAATAAACAAAAGAATTTTTATTGACGCCATCTTTGTAATGGCTTCTTCGTGATTTTTAAATTTCATATTATAACGGTTTTTAAATTGTATATTACGTCTGATGATGGTCTATACAAATTAGACCAAAATATCACAAAAAAGAATAATTAGTTAGTGTTTTGATTTTACAACTTATCTATATATTTGTCTGACTAATTGTTAAATACAAAACAAATTGAATCGGTGAAATAAAGTTGAACAGTTATAAATATTTTATGGCATAAAATAATAAAAGATGAACTAGTATTATTTTTGTAGTACATAGAGAGGTCGACATAAGTTAAATGAAGTTATAAAAAAAAGTGCAAATAACAAAAATTATAAAAAAAAGTGCAAATCACAAACAATAGGCTAGTACTGTTCTTCTTTTAACCAATTCAATTGTAGTAATTGCAAAACCAGGGGCGGGTTTTGTCACTCACCAAGGAGGGGGCTAAAAGGTCTCGGAAAAAAAAAAGAAAAGGTCCGCATATTTTTATTTATAAGTAGCTCTTTTTTTATTTTTTTGTACTTTATTGTAATAATCAAGTTCATATGCCTATAATTAGGTATAATAGTCGATTTCATTCGTCAGTATAATAGCCCAATTCTTTAAAATAGTCATTTTTCAAAAAAAAAAAAATTCTGAAAAAAGTCCTCAGGATGAGGGGGCGGGGCTGCGGGTAGCAGCCCTACATTTTTTTCTGAAATTTTTCTGCTCTACATTTTTTTCAGAAATGTAGAGCACAATAAAATCTAATTGTTTGTATTTAAACTCAAATTGATCTGAAATATTGTTTACAATAAATATGTAAGCTGTAAATATATGTAAGATATGTAAGGTATTTTTGTATATTTTATCATGTAATACGTAAATATATGTAGTTATTTGTAAGGTATGTTTCGTTTATTCTCTAAATATAAAAATTAAAAAATTAAAATTATTATAAATATAAAAGGCAACAACATTTATGGTAATACTAAATAATTTTGATATAAATTATTTGAGACATATTTTTATTATACATTTTAATCTTTTTAAACAATTTCTATGATTTTTAAATATCTAAAACTTCTTTTTGAACGACAGTATATATATATATATATATATATATATATATATATATATATATATATATATATATATATATATATATATATATATATATATATAGATATATATAAATATATATATATATATAGATAGATAGATAGATAGATATATTCATTTATTTATTTAATATATGCACAGATGTACAATATGCAAATGGTATATCACTATAACACTAAATAATTATAAATGGTATATCACTATAACACTAAATGCTATATCACTGTAACACCAAATGATAATACATAATAAATAAATGGTATATCACTATAACACTAAATGGTATCACTGTGGCTGGGTAGCTCAGTTGGTTAGAGTGGAGAACAAAAAGTTTAAACCCGGACTGTTGTAAGATACGAGTTCAAATCCTGCCACCGCCAACTCAGCGCTTGAGTAGTACTTGGGTACACAAAAGTGTTGGTCAATAATGGACGCTACTTTGGATTAGTCTTAATAACTATTTGTAGCTGTTCCTATGCTAAGCCAACAATATATTTGGATATAAGAACATTGTATAGAAAAATATAGCATGAAAAATTCAAAATAAAAAAAATAAAAACTAATAATTAGTGATGTACCGATTGCACATTTATGGCCAAGGCCAATACCTATGCCGATACCAACCAATTAATCATTTATTAACATTCTTGAAAATATAAAACCATACAATTTGAAATCGTGTAAACCTTTTTCATGAAATCAGAACTGGTAAACAAATAATTGAACCCAAATTAGAGCCAAACCTTTATTAAAATATATTAGTAAGGCTCAGTTTTAACTATGAAAAGAAAACCTTCAAAAAATAAATGCAATTTTAGAGGAATGCTTTTTATTTCAGTTTTAAAAAGAAAACGGTAGCAAGATAAGCAGTTCACTTAGAATTTTAAAGTCTATATAAACAACAAATAAAAAAAATCTTTATAACATGAAAAATATACATTTTCTCAAAATAAAGAGACTTCAAAATATAATACCAAAAAAATAATAACTATAAGATTCTAAAAAAAGTACCAAAAGCCAGAGGTAATTTTACGTGGGGTGTGGAGGGTATTTTACCCCTCTTTAAAGAAGATAATTTTCAAGTTATAGTCGGTTTTTTCTACAAATTTATTCTGCTAGTCGGGTATTTGACACAATTCAGTCGGGTAAATTTTAGTTTTGAAGACCTTTTTTTTTGTTTTTGGTTAAGACATAAGTCGTTACTTTTTAAGCATTCTCTCCCCCCCCCCTTCCTCCCTCATAATATTCGTAGAATTGCCTCAGCCAATAGTAGTAGTAATATTGTTAAGTATTTAAAATTGTGTATACGAATATTGTTATGTAAAAATATAAGCATTTTTCTGTTCCAGAGCCAACCAATTTTGACGAGAACAAATTTGTCCTACACAACTAAACAATCATTCAACAGAAGATGGAGGGCATGGCAAAATAAATCAACTCAAAATAAGATTATTCTAAAAACAACATTATGGTAATAAAAGTATAAGTACAATTAGCTGTTAAATTAATGCTTATAAATAAGGCCGGTGCGATGGGTGTGTGAACCCCCTCCCCCCATCAATGAACTTTTCGAGCATTGAATCAGCAAATTCAACCCTTTTAGAAATGTCAGTCGCCAAATGTAGACCCTTTAGACAAGTTCTAAAGGGTCTATATTTCTATTCTGCCCAAACCAAAATCCTCAGCTGATGTAGCACTCCTCACATATTCTACAATAACAAAAATCAACAACAAAAAGCATAATATTTACCAGAAGTATAGATATTTTACAAAAGAATGTTAATAACATCCTGTTAGTAACATTCTGCCATTCTGAGAATGGCAAGGGATCTATTCAACTTATTAGATGAATTGTTATAATGGTAAGTCCAAACTAAGTTTTCATTCAGCTTTATACTTAAGTAGTTTACAAATTTTTCGCACCAACGTTTTTTCCCATTTAACTTAATTTTGAGCTGCTTGTCTAATTTTTTGTGACGACTTTTAAATAATATTACATCTACCTATTTTTTAGTTGTTGCACTCCTCACATGTTTTACCTAATTGTCAGTTGATGTTGCAACACACCTTGTATGTTCTACCTATTTCTCAGTCAGTGTATGTAAACAGTAAAAAAGTAAAAAAAGGGGGCATAACCGCCCCCAAAACGTTTGCATTAATGTTACATGAAAAGAAAAACGAAATGTGTTTTTCAACAGTTTATTTCAATAACCACATCATTATACTTTAAATTGATACAATTAAGAAAAAATTTAAACGGTTTTTGAAAATGTTATTACACAATTGATCATCTTCTCTTTTCCATATAAATGCTAAAGTATATATATAAAAATATGTTAGGATATTTTATGCCAGCATCTAAATAAACACCTAAAATGTTTATAACCATATTATGTATGCATACATGCGCATCTTGGAAGCTTTTATTCGTTCTAAAATATAAACTTAGAAGCTTTTATTCCTTCTCTTAAATTTTAAGTCAAGCCGCATTTTTTATCATCTTAAGCAGTTGCTTTATTAAAATGTAATCATTTTTTTTTTTTATCTTTTTTTACAAGAACATCTCTCTTAAGAACAAATATTCTTTGATTATTGCAAGAACCCAATGTTTATTCCAGCTCTGTTATTCTCAGTTTACTAAATCATGTATTTTACTTCAGATGTTAGGTTCTAGAGGCTTTAGTAAAGTCTTCTACAGCGTCATAATTTAAATTAGGTATAACATTTAATTTCTAATTCATTGGTCTGATTTTTGTACTTCTACCCAAATTAGGGCAGAGTTATTTAGAAAGAACTTTTCCTCTAATTTGAATCATGAATCCAATGGCCATATTTTTTCTGTCATACCTAATAAACAGATTAACCCATGCTAAACATCCATATCACTCGGACCGGGGCTGGGATTAAAAAAAGTCTCATTTTTAGCCGGGGCCCTGTCACTTACATGTAAATTATAAATATATACAGTCCGCGCCAAACGAATAGCACATGCAATAGTTTAGTAATAAAAATAGGTGTATGAAAGTATTAAATTTAACACAATAATTAATACATATTTTACACAATTTAACTCGAGAAATAAAATACAAATAAAGGACAATATTGTCTTTGTTTTTGTTTAAAACACGTAAAAAACAAAAAAAGAATAAAATTAAAAATACGTTATGTGCCAAACCAATAGCACACACACATTTCAGCAGGTTTTAGAGATTACTAAGACTTAGAAACCTAATAGTCAATCTTCTTACCTTTCTTCATAATAACCTGAATGCAACGCTTAGGCTTGGAGGAAATGAGCGTTTGAAGCAAAGATTCGGGGGTTTTGTTCCATTTCATCTAGATGGCCATTTTTAGTTCCGTTAGGTTACTGTATTGTTTTCCATACATGTGACGATGCAAGTAACCCCAAATGTTCTCAATTGGATTCAAGTCGGTGACAGCGCTGGATGATCAAACAACTGGACGTCATATTCCATTACAAATTCTATCACAGTCTTTGCCGTATGTATTGATGCCTTATTTTGCAAAAAGACAAACGTATGTTTTGTGATAATGCATGCCTATATAGCATTAAGTAATCAGAGAGTGTAATAATATAGTCTTCAGCTGTTTGTTTCCCTTCAACGCTTAGGCTTGTTTGGCTGTTTGTTTCCCTTCAACACTTAGGCTTGGAGGAAATGAGCGTTTGAAGCAAAGATTGGGGGTTTTTTATTTATTATTATTTTTATTTATTTAATTAATTTAGATGATCCAGCCTTGAAAAATTCACCCAAAATCATGACACCACCACCACCATTTTGTCTGGACAAGATAGTCTAGGGCTCTTTTCATAAGTTATACCAATAATATTGATATCCATATGGACCATTAAAATTAAATTTCTTCTCATAAGACCAAATAATTGAGCCCTAATTAGGTGGATAAGATAAATGTTTGTTCGCATACGCCATACATTTCTCTATGATATGTTTCTGCATCGTCGGCGTTGACATATGCTTCTAATACCTCAGATGTTTGGCTTCATGTAACGTTCTTTGTATCGTACGTAATGACAAATCAATATCCAGCTGGGCGTGTATCAATCGGCCGCTACAGCCGGTGTTTGAAGCCACTTGTAGTATGTTACGCTTGTCATACTTGGTTAATTTCGAACCATTTTGTTTGGATTTTGTTTTCAAATGTATATCAGAATTCTTCAAAATCTTCTCAATGACCTTCCAACTTCGCTGTATATGTTTCAATATCTTCTTTTGCTTTTAACTTAGTTTGACGTCCCATAGTATTCCTCTGTAACACATATGATCAGTTCACATATGATGGCCATTTGGTCTACGTTAATATTTGTGTTACTTACCTAGCGTTCGAAATTCGTCTGTTGCAGTAAAATGCTAAATGACTGACGTGTGCTATCCGTTTGTCACCAGAAAAAATCATATTATCTGCCATTTTTTGACGCGGTAAAATATTTGGCGCCAAAAACAATATTTTTTTAATTGCTTCTCTGATTATAACTATTTTTAGATATTTTAATGCTTTAATGCTTAAAACAGTATAAAATGAATAAAATATATTATATTTATAGTGTGTGCTATTTGTTTGGCGCGGTCTGTATATTAGTGTTAGCCGAAAATTTTTTTCTTCTGATTTTTGATTTGCTATACCGCGGAAAACATGCCTCAAGGGTATCTAAGAAAATGCAAAAAAAAAAAAATAAATACAAATATTTTATGTCTGGAGCTAGCGCATCGTACTTGATTATTTGATTAATGCTCCTTTTTATCATTTTCGTAATAAAGTTCGCATTAGAGTATTCCCAAAATGCGCTGCAAAATTGGTATGTTTCTCACAACAACAGCTTTGGCCGGGTGAATAAAAAAACCTATTGCTTTTACTCTATTAATTGGTAAATTAATTGCATGAATAAAAACTTGAGCAGTTTCGCTCATAGCTTTTATTCACGTAAAGTTAAGCAATTTACTCAGTAATTGCTGAGCTTTACGTGAATAAAAACTAAACCAAAATTGTTAAAATTTTTATTCATGTAAAGCTGACCAATTACTGAGTAAAAGCATTTGCTTTTTTTTATTCACCCGGCTTCTTGTTTTGATATAATTTTTTTTTTAATTATTTGATAATATTAACCAATCTGTCATGGCTGTTTTTAAAAAAATTACTTGTAGCGAATTTAACTGCCCAATTTTTGGTCATACAGTAGAATTATCTGTAAATAAACTTCCAACTTATGAAGAAGTTCTCGAGTTTTTTAAGCAGCCGTGGCGCAGTGGTTAGAGTTCTGGCTCAGAACCCAGAAGTCTGGGTTCGATGCCAGCTCCAGCCCAATAAGCGATATTGGTACGGAAGGAGGCGTGAACCTCCCGTTCAATGCTCTCCCGCGGTGCTCTATGATAAGACCGTAAGGACTTCTGGGAGCACCTAAATACATACAAAAAAAAAAAAAAAAGTGTTGCATTGATAAAAATTACAAACTAGCCTTGAAATCAAACAAGCCAGTTAAGTTTTCTTATGTTTCAAATTGTGTCGCACAAAAAGTTAAATTAGTGTCTGATAAAGCTTCAATACCCACAGTACCGATTTAGTCGTATAATTAATAAATGGTACCATGGCAGTTGTCGCGGTCTTGAGAAATCCTTCGCGCGTGATAAAGAAAAAGAAAGTTCAAAAAGTGAGCTGAAGATTTAAAAAAAAATTACTGTCATTGTTTGATGTTTTGCGTGTAAGTGTAAAATAACATTAGACTGCAAATGTAAAATGGTCAGTGAAATTTGTGAATGCGAGTGTTCTGTTTCAATTGTCTGTAAGTGTGAAAAAGAAAAAAAAATCCCTATCATTGAATTAAAATTTTTGTACTTCCAAAAAATGCATGGTATTGGTAAAATTGAAAGTATTGACATAAAAGAAACAAAAACAAATTACACAAAGACGCAATAGAAAATTTGCTGAACTTAAAAGAACTCTGTCCACTAATAATCTATTATCGCAAAATTCATGCTCAAACTATTTAGATAAAACACTAAAGCTAAAAAAAGTATTGCAAGTGTTGTGACTTGCTAAACAAAAGTACTGCAAGTGTTGTGACTTGCTATGCATTTTTGATAGACGGCTCTGGCTTACCTTCATCTGGTGTCTATTGTTAAAAATGATTATAAAATAATTTCATTAGTGGAATTTATTATTGTAATCATTCACTAAAAGCCAAGACAAAACTATAGAAATAAAGCATCATTAAAATAATCAAACATTATTTAGTGTTGATAACATTTTATTATTTTTTTTATTTTGAAGCAGCCGAACCTTTCGTTAACCAAGCTACTATCAAGCACTATATGAAAGATTGGAAGATTTATAAAGGTTGATAAATAGTTTGTTTTTATTACCTTTTTGTCACTATTTACTTATAATAGAAGTAATTCAGTAATAAAAGAATATTTTAACAACTAATTCTCCTACTACTTAATCGTAAAGGTTTTTTTCAAAAAAAATGTTAACACTTTTTCAGGCGGGGGAAGGGGAAATGACACCTCTTATTTGACAATGGATGCAACACTAATGTAACTTTTGACTGAGTAAGATATATTTTTTACTTCTTTGTTGTTGTACTTTAAATAAAAAATAAGATATTACATAATTACATTTTTTTTGATATTAGGGTGTGTTAAAACATCATCAACACATTTAACATTAGTTTTACATTTACCTTCAATGTTTTGTAGTTGTCCGGTATTAATTTATTGAACTTTTTTTATACAGAAAAAATCTTTTAAAGACTTTATGAAAACAGTAGTTGTGTTATTTAATTTTTTTTTTTTAGGTTGGGGGGGGGGGGGGTTAGACGACCCTCCCATACATCAACGCCACTTGCGTATGTAAATTCTTGTAAAACATATTTTTATTATGTATACTACTGAATTCATTGTAGTAAAGATAAAAATATTTATGAAAAAAGTCATATTTGATACTAGGGTGTATCAAACCATAACCACCGCACCCACCTCCATCGTTACATATGCCTCTCATATCATCGATGGTTTAATATAATTTTATAACAACTTTTTTTCTATAATTAAATAACTTATATCTTGAAAAAAAAACTGAAATCTTTTTCTGAAAAAAATGATCATTTTCATACGGGTAAGGCGGTGGTTTGGTGCCCCTCTGTCCATCCAATACGCCCGGTGGTTAGAGTTTAACAATAGTTTGTAGCCCACTCTTACACCTATTTTATGACACCAAGATATTTGTATTTCGATAAAAATTAAAAAAGATATGATAATTTAAGTGAGGGAAAACATAATTTTGACTACAGTTTCTTCAACAATTTCATATATCTAAAAATCGGTACTTAAACCGTCATAACTTTTGAACCAGTTGTTCGATTTTTAAAATTTTTTCACCTTTAAAATACTGTATTGATCCTCTTTCCAATGATATATAACAGTAAAATATTTAAACAATATGAAATTTTTTCCTTACATATCTATATAAAAATAGTTAATTAATTCTGTTAATATATTTTAGTCTTAAAATGCCAAGGAGCAAGGTTGGTGTTTTTCGCAAAAAGATTTCCGAAACGGATATGCTTAATGCAGTGAGTTTTGTGCTTCAACAAAAAATGAGTTTAAGTGAAGCTGTAAGACATTGCAACATTAAAAAATCAACTTTAATATACCAGTTAAAGCAGTTTAAAAAATCTGGTAGTTGCGAATATTTATATTCACATACCAAACCAAAAAAAAATTCTCAACAGAAGAAGAATTAATATTGGTAAACTACTTGGCAGGTGCTGCAAATATGCATTATGGACTGACATTAAAGCAGATAAGGTCCTTTGCATATGAGTATGCTTTAGAAAATCATAAAAAAGTTGAAACTTCATGGATAAAAAATAAATGTGCAGGTGAACAATGGCTACAAAATTTTCGCAAAAGATATAATAACAAGCTATCTCTACGTAAACCACAATTACATGTCTTGGTAGATCTTCTGCATTCAATAGAGAAACCGTAAAAATTGTATATAAAAATTACAAAAATGTTTTAGAACGTTATCCTTTTGATCAACCAAATATTAGGAACTGTGATGAAACAGGAATTACCACGTGAACTCACTTACCACCAAAATTTCTAGCTCCAAAAGGCAAAAAACAAATAAGGAGCATGACCATGAATAGCATCTCACCATTACTTGTATTTCCATGTGCTAAATTCAAAGACCACATGTTAAATAATTGTTCTCCTGGAAGTGCAGGAACAGCTAATAAGTCTGGATGGTCAAATGAAGTCATTTTCCTGCAATTTCTTGAACATTTTATTAGTAATGGGCGACCATCAATTAAAAAACCTGTTTTTTTTATTAATCATGAGAGTCATGTAAACATTTCTGTTATTGAGTTAGCAAAAAAATCGGGCATAGTTTTAATGACATTTCATCCTGACACAACCCATAAAATGTATCCTCTTGATCGTGGTGTTTTTGGACCATTTAAAACTTTTTATAACAATACCATGAATAACTGGATAATATCACCAGGTAATGCTGGTAAACCAGTTACAATTTATGATATATCTTACCTTGTTGGTCAAGCTTATCCTCATGCTTTTGTACCAAATAATATTGTAAACAGTTTTAAATGTACTGGATTTTATCCATTTAATGAAAATATTTTTACTGATATTGACTTTTTAGCTGCAAATGTTACTGATAGATTACTGATAGAATAGTGAATATTGAAGCTTGCATTTCTAATGAAAGTATTGATGTTAAAACTGCTCAATCCAGTTTACCATCAACATCATCTATTGTTTTAGGGAAATCCTTACTGTGAGTTTACCATCAAAGTCATTTATTGTTTCACCTGAGATGATACGACCTCATCCTAAAGCTTAATTAAGAAAAACAAATACTTCAAAAAGACGTAAGGGAAAATTACGTATTTTAACTGATACACCTGAAATTAAAGTTATTTTAGATTCAAAATCTAATAACCAACAATTAAAAAAGTCCTCTTCAAGCAAAAGAAAAAAAATGGCAAAACAGATTATTTTTAGTCAGTTTGACACGTGCTTAAATGATGAAAGCTCTGAAAAACCTGAAATTGATTTTGGAGTAAATATACTTGATGATGAAAGTGAAATTGTTTCCGGAAGTTTTTTAATTGTCAAGTTGGTCAGAAAGAAATAATCTAGACTTTATGTAGCAGAAGTTACAGAAGTTGTTGGTATAGTTTACAAAATTAAGCATCTTAAGAAATCAGAAGACTTTACAAATTTATAAGAGAAGATGACAATCTTTATGAAGTGGAACTTGAAGATATTAATATGAAACTTCCACCACCAAGTATTGGTGGTGGTTCATCTAAATGTCAGTATCTTATGTTTGATGTTGATCTGACTATTTGTAATAATTAATATATTATACTCTTATATTATTGTTTTTTGTTGTTGTCATCATCAAAATATTTCCTTTAAAAAGCATTATGATCATATGTAAATGAATATAGACCGCCATTATGATCATATGTAAATGAAGACCGCCAGCTGATATAAGTTATAAAAATATATTTTTGCTCTTTTTAATCTAAAATAATAAAAACAACTTTAGATATTAGAAAACATATTTTGTACAACTAAATCGCATTTAAAGTTATGGACCTTAACCCTAATTATTTCATGTAAGTAGCATTTAACTAAAAAAAATATGTGACTTTATCTAAATATTTATAATAACTAATTTTATTTAAAAAAATTAGTGACACTATAAGTAATACTGACTGAGTATCGTAACTTCGATACACAAGTCTTTGCAAGATTGTAAGGATTGGTTTTTCTAATTTTTTAGACGCGGGAAAAAGATTTTTGGTGGAATGAAAAAAAAGTTCTAATTATAATTTTTGGGCAAAATATGAGAGAATATTATATAGTTTGAATGGTTTAAGTTTACTCAATAGACTACAAAAAAAAGATCTTAAAGCAAAAAGTGTTCAAAGGTACAACAGGTTCCCCTATTTCTTCAAAAAAGTTTTAGTTGAAAAGTTGATTTTTTAATAAAATAAAAAAAAAAAGATATCTTATTTAACTAGAGATGTAAGTCGTTTTTTTGGTTCTTGTTTTATTGCCAAAAAAACCCGTTTTTTTGGCCAAAAAAACCGAGGACTTGGTTTTTTGGTTTTTTTGGTTTTTTTGCGTTTTTGCCTTAAAAACTACTCTTTTTGCATTTTAAACACTGAAATGGTTTTAAAATTTATTTTTGGTGATATTTATTAATTACTTGTTTTAATACTTTCATTTACCATATTTTTAGTATTGTCTTAGTTTAGCAATTGTTCAATTATTCAAAAAAAAAAAAAAAATTTGAAAAAGCAGCATTAATTAGAAAAACAATTTTTTTTTTTTTAATAATTTTTAATAATAATTCTTATAAGTAAAGACAAAGAAGTAAATTTTTATAAGTAAAGGCTATGAATTGCATCTTTTTTAATATTGAGCTGTTTTAAGAATTTATTATATGAATCGGGGCTTGTTAAAAATTTAGTTTATTTTGTATCACATTTTTGCCTACTAAAAAAAATTTAAAAAGTTTAAAGATATTTTATAAATTTATGGATTCTGGTGCGGGGTGGTAGGTTCATACCTCTCATTTCCCCCTGGATCTGTCACTGGTTTTAAAATTACAAAATTAAATTTCAACTTTTTTAACTTCTTTAACTTATGTTCATTAAATTTTTCATTAATCCATAATTTTTTTTTGAATAATAATAAATGTATTATTTAATTGAATGAACCAGAATTATCTAAATAAATATTTTTATTATATGAAAGAAATATATTTATTATATGAAACACTGCTTTGCAAAATAAAAAAAGGTAATCATTTTCATGTTTAATATAAGAAAAATGAATAATTATTTTGAGGTAAAAATCTTGAAATTTTTTTAAAAAATAAATAACTGTTTAGCCATTTTTCTAATCAAAAAGATAAATATTTTTATACCACTTTGGCTAAACACTCTGTTTACACAAAATAAGTAAACAAATATACCATAAGAGTTTAAAAAAAATCCAAAAAAACCTACACTTAAACCAAAAAAACGCCAAAAAAACCAAAAAAACACGTTTTTTTGGGTGAAAAAAACGCGACAGCAAAAAAACTCGTTTTTTTGCAACACTATATTTACCATTCCAATACTTTTTTCTACTTAAATTGTCTCTAGATATTTGTTAAAGAACTTATTTAATTTAATTTCATTTGTTAGAAACTCATAAAAAAGGAATATTTCTTCGATTATTCAAACGCAATGCGCTAGCTCCAGACTCCTTATTTAATCCTCTTCCTCTATAAATCTTTTATTCATCTCTTTCCATTTCTGTGCATGATTTTTTTTATTTTTATTTGTGTTAGCAATTAGAACTTGGGACTTAAAGCAATATGCATACTATTATGATTTTCTTATAAAACACTTTATAAAAAAAATCTTTTCATCAGATTTTAGGCCAATAAATTAAAAATATATATATTATTATCATTTTATTTTTTTGTGATAATATCACTACAGTTTATAAACTGTAGCGATAAAATCACACAAAAAAATAAAATGATAAAAAAATATTTTTTTAATTCATTAGCCTAAAATATGATGAAATGTAATTATTTTTAGCTAGAGTATATATACTCCAGCTAAAAATAATTACTTTTAAATAATTATTTTTAGCTAGAGTATATATACTCTAGCTAAAAATATTTACTGATTGCTATTTCTCATTGAAAATATATTTAATATAAGTTTTAGAATTATAATATTTTACTCGAAATACTCAGAAGCATTTAATTGAGTGACTTTAGTGTTTGATCATTTATGAAACAGTAGACGCATCCACTAATCTCAATAATAACTGTAAACCCGTGTTATTTATAGAGATCAGTGACGCATCCCGCATTCCTATGACGTAATGTTTAAAAAGACGTGATGTTCTCGGGCAATGATAAAACGTAAACATTAAAATTTAGTAGCTATAAAATGTGTGATTTTTCCTGTTCTATATTAAAAAAAGTTGAAAAACTTGATTTTGAAGGCAGTGGAGCAATAAGCTCCACTGCCTTCAATTATTACTCTGATACATAGCGCAATTCTGTAACTTTCTGGAAATCTTTATTAATGTTTAATATATTGTTTTGAAAAAAAAGTATACCATTTTCCAAGGAATTAAAGTTTATTTTTCTATTAACTAAAATTTAAGTTTTTCTGTTCTGTGCCTGTACTATATATATATATATATATATATATATATATATATATATATATATATATATATATATATATATATATATATATATATATATATATATATATATATATATATATATATATATATATATTTCTTTTTTTTTTTTTGTAGAAATTGTAGAAACATCAGAATGGCACAAAATAATAAATGTTTAAGAAAAGATGAAAAAAATATTGTCAAGAGTTCAAATTAAAATTTAGTGATATTGTTGGAGTAGATTGGAGACCTCTTGGGCGTTGGTTAAATATTAAAGACAACTATTTAGATATGATTGATCAAGATAATACTAAAACTGATGAAAAAGCATATTCAATGATAACTAAATGGATGCAAATGAATGCCAATCCAACACTTGAAGAGTTAAAAAGTGCTTTGAAAAACATGAATAGAATGGATCTAATAAGAAAAATAGATGAGTTCACAAGTAATTATTTTTTGATGATTTTTAAAATATTTTTTAATTATACAATGAAACATTTGATTTTTTTATTGAAACAAAATAAATTTTTCTCATTAAAATTTTTTTTTAATAATGTATTTTTTCTTAATCTCTATTTAAATGGCAACTCGAACAAAATTTAAAAATAAAAATCAAATTTAATTTGTAAATATTTTTAAATACCTGATTCAAAATAACATTTAAAAAATACAATTTAAATTAAATTAAAAAATTAAAATTTAAAGTTAAATTAAAAAATACTTTTTTTGTTTCATTTTGGTTGTTGTTGCACAACTAGTATCAGTTCACATATTCAAACACAGGATTATGGAGGGGATTGAAGACATTTTCTTGATATCTCTTATTTTTTTAAATTGTTTGCTGCTTTTCTTTTACTAATTTTAGTAAAAGAGTTCAAAAATAACTAAACGTTTCTGAACAGGACACATAAAACAACAATCTTTAGAACTTATAAAATCAAATTCTAAAAAAATTTGTACATAAATTATTTAAGTATAGTATTGCTGTTTAACCCTTAAAGACAAAACACTGTAATAATATGGAGGGCCTTTTTATGCATTAAGCAGCACCACCTTGATAATACACACTGAGATAAGGTGTTACTTATATTGTTTGCCTTAAAATTAGTCATACACCCTTCAACCCTTAATTTCATGATTCTTGAATGTTCTATGGAACTAGTAAACAAAACTTGTGTTTGGAATAATAAAAAATATGTCTGCTAAACAATGTTCAATTTCTGTCCAAGATGTTTAAAATTTTGTTTTGGAAAAAGATTCTAATCTTTTTTTGTTTAAAAAATCCTTATCTGGCAGTGAAATAGAGTTTTTAATTGAATCAGAGACAGATGAGGTAGTAACTGACCGGGGCCCCAGCCCTGGCTAAAAATGAGACTTTTTGCAAATCTGGCCCCGGCAAAATTATAATATTTAGCAGGGGTTGACAGCCGGGGCTAGAAATAAATTTATAACTCTTTATATATTATAATTTTATATATACATTTACTATTATATTTAATTCTGGCATATCTTTATGCTATTATTTAATAAATAGGGACAGATACAGTAAAAGGGTTCAACTTGTTGAATAAGAAGCCTAGCAAGAATGAGTTTTGGTTTATTGTAATAGAGATGATTGTTAGTTTGAGCATTGACCATGATTAGAGAAACAGCATAAAAGAGGAAGGCTAAAGCCTGATTATGTCATCATCACCAGCAGATGATGATAATGACAATGATGATAAAGATATAATGATAATAATGATGGCGATGATGATGATGATGATGATGATGATGATGATGATGATGATGATGATGATGATGATGATGATAATAATAATAATAATAATAATAATTATGTTAACTAGCAGTAAGCAACATGTAATACGGGTTGTTAATAAATAAATTATTAATAATACGGGTTATTAGTATCATTAATGAAATATAAATTTATTTTATATATTTTTAGTTCTGCTCACTTTTATTGTTCTCGGCTTCTTAACATAACTTTTAGCTTCATTTAAAGATACAATTAACCATTTATTTTGAAATGTTTGAACATTTTGTGCTAATCACAACAAACTAAATATATTATGACTTAAATTATATGCATAGAAAATTATCCATGTCTTATATTAAAATTGCGGAAAGTTGTTTAGGTAACTAAGTTGTTAATAATTCTATTTTACAAAAAGAATTTTTCTTAATTTTTATAAAAGTGATGAGTGAAAAGCTTAAAAAACAAATATCACAAAATTATACCTAAATTTCAACGTATAAAAATTGCTTAGGTGACTTACTTAACTTACGTGAATACAAAATTTTAACCTACCTACCTAACATTTTATGATTTTTTTTTTAATTTAGTGTCTCCTTTCTTATATAATTTACCCACAGCCCTTCCATCCCATAATTGCAGACCCCCTCTACCCCTCAAAGTATTTTATGGATGATCCCTAATGAGCTAAAAAAGTTATAAAACAGATGTTAAAACCATATAAAACAGTTGTAAAAAAGTATATATGTATATTTAAACTTGTGTTCACTTTTTAAAAAGTCGATAAAAAAGCAAGTCTTACGTTTTCATATCTTAAAAACAAATTTATTTATATGATATATAGTTAAATATGTAACAAAAATAATAAAATAAAAACCTATATAAAGCACATTTTTCTTAAAAAACAGTAAACGTTGAAGGCACTTTTCAAAATCAGTTATAACAGCTGCATCTACAGGACTGAAGAGCCAAGCATAGCCTATTGTACAGAAAACGATATTAAAATAATTAAAAATATTTATTTCTTATAGGGACGATGATTAAATATAAAATATTAAAAAAATTACATGATTCCATATTAGTAGGAAGTTATAGTAAAGTAAACAATTAAAAAAAAAAAAAAAAAATAGAGAACAGATTTTTATGAATTACATTAAACATATTTTAATACCTTTTTAAAGAGAAGCATAACACTTTAAACTAAGAAAAATAGAGAAGCAAAATCTTTTTTTTTCAACAACAACTTCCAATAAAAGTTTTTTCATTTTTTCTGTTACTTTTTCTAGGAGGAAATATAGCTATTAGTACTGAAAAGTATAAAATATACTGAAATGTAAATGTATAACAGTTTGAAATTTTTCATGTTAAATACTTAAACGAAGTTCTAATTAAAATCAAAACTGATTTGTAAACTTACCCAAATCAATATTAGTTTAACATTTTTAAAAAATGTTGTTATATTAACCCTTCTAATAACAATAACAACAATAAAGTGTATTGAAGTAACTAAAAAGCACTAAAAAATAATGTTAAACTTGCTTAGCTAGTTGTTTAAAATTCTATGCGACTATGTAAAAAGCTGATTACAGTTTTACAAAATCACCACTAACAATAGCTGGTGAGTGCAAACAGAACAATGTATAGGCTAATAAGAAAAAAATGAAACCTATATACAAAAGAACATTAGACACAGATTATCAGATTTATCTGATCTCAATAAAACCGAATTGAAAGTGAAGAAATTAAAGTTTAATAAAAATCAAAACTTTTCATAAAAATTTGTTTATTAAGTATGGTAAAGTTTGAAAAAAATTGAATTGATTTTAACTTGAAATCAAAATCAAACAAAATCATAGAATGTATATATATATATATATATATATATATATATATATATATATATATATATATATATATATATATATATATATATATATATATATATATATATATATATATATATATATATATATATATATATATATATATATATATATATATATATATATATATATATATATATATATATATATATATATATATATATATATATATGTATATATATCAACCCTCAAAATTAAGGTCGGCATTCGTCAATGCCAAATTAAATGTGTATAAGGTCAACAAAAAAGCACAGACGTCATTTCGATGTTTTACGTTAATTTCTTTGTGTCAATTATTATTGCCGATTTCAAACAGTTTAAGGGTGGCAATAAATAGCCGACCTCATTTTTTCAATATATAATATACATACTGTTAGAAAAAACAAAAGTTATTTACAAAATAAATAATAACAACAAAAAATATATACAAACGTTATATATGTGTGCATATATATATATATATATATATATATATATATATATATATATATATATATATATATATATATATATATATATATATATATATATATATATATGTATATATATATATATATATATATACACTTACATACTGTTAAAGAAAAGAAAAATTATTTACAAAAAAAAAAAAAAAAATTGTGTATATATATATATATATATATATATATATATATATATATATATATATATATATATTAGTAATGTACCAATTAATCGGTATCGATATCGGCTAAATCGGCCATTTTTTGCACCATCGGTATCGGCATCGGCCTTTTTCACCGATTTTCCAACCGATGGCATTTTGATATTTTTATCCTGCATTATTTTTTTGTGCATTATTATAATAATTAAATAATAAATAAACTAAACTTTGTGCATTACTTAGAATTTTTTGGATAAATTTTTATTTTGACTTTGTTTACAGGCAAAAGCTCTAAAAGTAACCTATTTAAGCATTGTTATCTATATATTTTTAATTCTTTTTCACTCTCAATAAGGTTTCAAGCAACCACATCAATTGGGAGCTGCTAGAAAAAAAGAGTAGAGTTATAGAGCAAGGAAGTGGTTGACAAAAGATTCAAAAAGTTGAAGGTTGTATGAGTCAGGAAAACATGAAGATGGGGCAGAGTCCCAAAGGGTTGAAGTGCGTGGAAATAAGCTAGACAAATAAACGTTTTTGGAGCATGAAGAGACATACAGTCGAAGAATGAGACTTTAATGTAAAGTCAAGTAAGAATGAGTTTTGATTGATGGAACTAAAGATGAAAGCTCCTTTGAGCAGCAACCATGATAATATTTGTAGAAAAGAGAAAGAGATGCAACTTTACGATGATGGCAAAGAGGCTCAAGCTTTGCAGATAAACCGGGTCCAACTCTGTTTACAATGCGTTTTTAAACCTTATCTTGAAGAGAAAGAGCATCATTAGAAAAACCAGCAAAATATGATAACAGTATTCCATAGAGGGACGAATAAGAGATTTGTAGAGGTAGGGCATGGAATCAGGAGAGAGAAAATGGTGAGTATGATAAAAAGAAGCAACCTCAGCAGATGCTAATTTAGCAATCAATTGTATATATGGTTTCCATGAAAAGTCAGTAGTAAATGATAATCCATGAAGACGTAAAGAAGTGGAATCAGTGAGAGGGTTGCCATTCATTATTAGAGGAATGTCGACAGTACTACAATAGTTATTTGTCTGATAGTAAGTTATTTGACTTGAGATGGAATGTGAGGAATTTGTTTATCAAAGACTCTAAGACCTTGCTAATAACAGAAAGAAGACTGGTTAGACAATAATCGGAGGGGTCAGTAAGTTTACCAGAGTGTTTAAAAATTAGAACAAAAAATGCCATTTTCCAGCAGGCAGGAAAACAAGATTCAGTCAAGCACTTATGAAATAATTTAGAGAAAATTGAAGAGAGTTGACAGGAATGTTGTCTGGACCACAAGTCATAGGAGAGTTTAATCGAGATATGACTATGAGTAATGGAAACTGAAATGATTCAAGTGTCTAACATTAGATTAACTTGTTTAATTAGAATGAAAGGAAGAGAATGGCCATAAGATTCGAAAGCCAGATTAGAAGAGAATTTTTTTGCAAATAGTTCTGCCTTATTTCATGAATTTAAGTATAGCCAAGTATGAAGTATATTTCTGAATTTATAATATTTTTATTTCAATTCACCTCCCTTCAATTGAAGACTATACTTTAGTTATGATTACAACCCATTTTCAACTTTAGAATTCAGAAAAACAAACCTTGATGAACAATGCCGCTGCGTGTAGAAACAAGTTAAGCGCTGTATTACCAGGGACGTGGTGGGGATCCAACATTAAAAATTGAAATAACTCTAAAAACGGTTTCTTTATCTAAAAATAATTTATGTCTAAACAACATATGATTGTTGTTTAGATATCTGAATTAATAATAATAAATAAATTAACTAATAAATTAATAAAGAATTTTTAGTAAACTGCATATGCATATTTTCTTTTTTTAAAATTAAAATAAAAAAGTGTTCCTCTAAAATTGTATTTATTTTTTTGAAAGTTTTTTTTTTTCATAGTGGAAAAAAATTAAAATGTATATTTTTTTAACTGAGTTTTTCTAATATCTTTTAAAAACAATTATTTGGCTTTGATTTGAGTCCAAGTATTTGTTTACCAATACCAATTTAAAGTTGTATGGTTTTATATTTTCAAATTTTTAATAATTAGTTAATTCATCGGTATCGTGCTTTTCTCATTCATCGGCATTGGTATCGCCATCGGCCACAAAAGTGATATCGGTACATCACTAATATATATATACACACATGCATATTTATAAAAACTTTCATGTCTACTAATATTCTAATTGTAGACATGAAAGTTTTTATTATTCCCCCGGTCCTTCGACCCCTGTATGAGGAGTATTGACCACCCCATCTAAATGATGGGTGATCTCCCATACTGTACCCATCTTCGAAATGATTTTTGGGTCAAAGGACCAGGCTTGGTAACTCGATAACGCTTGTAATCTTCATATGTAAGTTTTAAAAATAAAAATTAATTTATTCTTTAATAAATTTAACTGAAGGAGCAAAATTAGAATAAAGAAAATGTTCTCCATCATTTTTTCTTAATTCTTTTATTTATAGTCAAGTTTTTACTTCATTAAAGCAGATAATAGTATTGTAAGTAAGAATTTAAAATTACCGTTTGGGGTTTTAGCTTGTATACCTAAGCATAATAAACATATATCTACAGATTTATCTTTCTTGCTAAAAGATAAATAAAAACACTTAGAAAAGACATGATAAAATTTCACCATTGGAAATATTGTTTGTTTACAATTCATCTAGATAAAAAAAAAATTAACCGAACATTTGATTTTTTTTTCCTAACATATGTAACAAAGATATATATAAAAATGTTAAAAATATTATTAAAATGAAAAAATTATATCCTTTAAAAATATGGAAACAGTATGTACAACTTACCAACTCGCCTTTGCAGAAGAACTTAAAAAAAAAACTTGAAAATTTTATATAATTCCTTAAATATATCTTGAATGATATATTTTAGAATATTCATCATAAGATATACATTGGTTAATATATAATTTTATATATTGGTAAGTACATTATTTTATTTACTGTTAAATATATTAACTTTACATGGTTATTGTGTATAGTGGTATAGTTATAAGGTCAAATGTACCTGGTAGTACCACACTTAACTTGTTTCTTAGCACAGCGGCCTTGTTTTGCAATGTTTGTGTTTTAAAATTTTAATTTTAAGTTGAGAAAGGGTTGCATCCCCAATTAAAGTAGCATCCTTAACTGTAACAGCCTACCAAGCTTTGGGGAGATAAAAACATATGATATATTTTTGCTTACCAATCTGTTGCCTTGGAGCTAAAATAAATAAAAAAAACTTTTTATTTAATTTGTTATTTAATAAAAGTAAAAAGTGAAATCTGAATACTAATATAACTTACTTGATACTTCATTGATAACTAAAAATATTGACATGCTAATATAAAGATTTGAAAATGTTTGACCCAAGCAAAAAATAAAAAAAATAATAATAATTAGTTACCTGAAGAGACTAATGATGCAGATGAAACAGCTAAATAAAAAACATAATAAAAAAAGGCAATTTAACTCTGATTATAATGTTGAAATAAACAATATTTATTATTTGTCTTTTTTTAAGTAACAAATCGAAATAAAATGTTTTTCAAGTAACAAATCAAAAAAAAAAAATGTATCAAGTTACTAGAAGTGGCGGATGAAGCAGTTAAAACAACTAAATGAAAAATATATAAATGTTTAAAAATATATATATTTTGTTTAATCCTGAAGATAATGTTCTAATAAAGAATGTTTATTGCAAATTTTTCAAGAACAAAATCAAAATAAATGTATTGTTACTTGGGACGGTCGATGCTGCAGATGACACTACTAAATAAAATGAATAAATCAATAAAGATAATTTATTTAAGCATGATGGTAATAAACATTTTTTATTGTTAAAAATTAAATATATAAATTAACCTGGGGAGGTTGATGTTACAGAAGAAATAACTAAATAAAAAAAAATTAAATAAAAAAAGCTATTTTGGTAATGTTTAAATAAACAATAAATGGCAATGTTCAAATAAACAATAAATAATAAGTAATGTTCAAGTAAACAATAAATATTCAAATAAATCTCTCTTCTTGTTTAATAAAATAAAAGACATCACCATTTGTAAAAGTTGCTGAAACAATACCTAAATGAAAAAATGTATATTTGCCTAATATAAAACATATTTAATGATATAATGCTATTTCAATGAAAAAAGCTGAGATAAAGAAGAAGCTTACTGCTCTCAAATCTACAGAAATAATAAACTTACTGAGATCTATCTGTCTGTCTAAAAAATAAAAATTAAGCAATAAAATCAAAACAAAAATAATCTTTAATAAAAACGTATTTGTTAATTTAATAATGTAATTGTTAAACAATAAATTGAAACAATAGCTATTAGAGAAAATGGTATTCCTACTTGAAACTAATCTGATAATTTAGTTAATAAATAATAAAACATACTTATTTCACTGTCAGCTTGCCTGTCTAAAAAATTTTATTCTCATTAATCCTTCTCCAAACAAAAAATAAAATATAAATAATAAAATGAATTAAACTTACTAAATAGGTCTTCTATTGCTTCGAATTGTTCTGAAAAATAAAACAATAGTTGTTCTAAAAACAATCACTGTTATAAAAATATAATGTACTAAAAAAACTACTTTACCAGTCATTTTTTATTTTTTAAAATCTTCTACTAAAAAAAGAAAAATTAATAAATAAAAATAATCAAGAACAAATAAAACATTGATAAATAAATAAACAACATCAGTTCTTGGCGAATAATAATAAAAATATATCAACTTTAATCAACAACTCAAATTTGCTTGCAGATCTTGCTTAAAAGACCGCGTGGAATATAAAACCGCATATAGAAAAGTCAACCTTCGTTGTTTACTAAGATGAGGAAATATGTTTAAGTGATAACAGTGCAGTTTTAGATGATTTTAATGAGAATATTTTGTCAATTGAGCAAGATATCAAGAATATAACAAAGGTACCAGCTCTAAAAAAGAAAAAAGGTAGTTGTTATGAGGAATTAAATTGGCTATAAAACCTCCTAAAGAAGGAATGAGACAATTTAGTTTTATTTCTAAAGAAAAAATTAACGAAGATATAAAAAACTCAGACCCTCTTAAATTATTAGAATATATTTTTACAAATGAACTTTGTGAGTACATTGCTGATCAAACTAACGTTTACTTTAACCAAATGACAGGAGATAAAATATTTAAAGAAGCTCTCTTATATTCAAATTCATTAATAGTGGAGTTATGTTTACATCTTGTAACATACACCTTTATTTTGCAATTATAGCTTGCTGTGGTATTATTTAAAAGCCTAAATAGCATATGTACTATACTAAAAGCAGACATTTCTAGTTTTTTTAGACAAGAGTTACAAAAAGTAAAAAAATTAAATTCATACAGGAGTACATTGTTAATCACTGGAAAATTAGTTACAACCAGGGTGTGATATATACATAGATGAATCATTACTGCTGTTGATAGGGCCACTTAGCTTTAAACAATCAATATGATCAAAAAGTGCACACTTTGGTATTAAAACCTTTGCATTGGCATGTGGTAAAACAGGATGTCTGGAATCAAATTATTTACCTTGGTGCTGACACAGAAATTTCTCATCAGCATGGATATCAATTTATGATAATGCATTGGAAGGATAAACGTGATGTTTACATGGTGACTACCTGCATACCTGATACCACATAAATAGTCTTATGTAAAGGTGTGAAAGAAGTAACAACTGTTATCCATATTTACAATAGCAACATGGGTGGGAATGATCTTAGTGATCAAATGACCACCTCCTACACTTGTGAAGGTAAAAAGGTGAAAAGTGGTATAAGAAGTTTTATTTTCATCTCATTAATCTTTCCATATTTAATGTACAAGTTATTCACAAAATGTTAGGAGCTAAACTGAAGTCTTTAGAATTCAGAATGAAACTTGTTAGTGCTTTAGTTTTTTTTTATGGTAATGACATTGTAAGATCTGATTGGAAATTAAACAAGTCTTTAAAAGCTGCTTTATCTTAATTTGCAATGAATTTGAATGTGAAATAGTGTAGTTGACTAAGATTATTCTTAGGATGTTCAATAAATCTGAAGCTAGCTTGTTCTTAGCTTACCAAACTTCATCTACAAATTAAAGAAAAAGAAAAGTTTAAGACAAGATACGAGATTTAGTGGTTAAGAATTATGGAGCTTAGCATCTGACAGCACCTTTTTACATTAATTTCTTGCAATAATAAATAGTCGTTTGTTTTCAAGACAGTCGACTTAGAACCAACGAGATGGAATAAAAGCTTCCATTCCTGCCTGAATCAGTAGGAGGCGCATTTTTCAGCTGAGAGGGAAAAGACATCAGCCCAAGGACCGTCACGAAAAAAATCACAAATAGAATCCAGTCAGCTTTAGGAGAGTAATAAGTGGTGCAGGGTGAGTTCGAAAAGGAAATATGAGATAAAATTTATTTAAAGAGATTATTGCATGGTCAGAACCACCTAAAGGGAAAAAATAAGAAAATGAACACAATCTAGGATCAGAGACCAGAAATAAATCAACAAGTAAAAGTAAATGATTAGGGTTGTCAGGAAAACGAGTCACAAAATTAACTATCTGAGTGAGAGATTGAGAAATGCAGAAGTTATAGACTTTAGTGCCAGCAGGGTCAGTGGTGTTAGAGCCAAGTCATACAGTGTGATGAGCATTAAAGTCACCATTAGCAACAATATTAGCAGAGTGGTAAAGAAAGAGGGGTAAAGAAAATGGTCAATGGATTCAAATGTGGTTTCACAACAAATAGGTGAATTGATGCGTTTTTTTGGGTTACTTTTGGCATGATTTAAATTCAAAGAGAATTTGACTCATTCATAGATAGAGCATAGCCTCCGAAAGCAATGTGCGATGCAATTTTCTCAGTCCTGTTAATTAACCCTTAGTCCTTTTAATTAACCTCGAGTCGTAACATGCACACCAAAACGATTAACAGGGACACTATCCATGAGCAACATGGCACTGTTAATACTCTGATATTTTGCAGCTGTTGATGGAATCAGCCTCTCTGAGAGCTACCACAGAGTTCGGGAAACCTTACTACCAGCAGGCCTCAGAACCATTAAACTGAGTTTTAGAGCTATACCCTCATTAGAAGATAACAGAGTTGCTAGCCACTATCAAGGAGGCACAAGCAAAAGCCTAGGATAACAATCAAGAAGCTCCAGCATTCATCATCTTAGGCAGGAAGCAATGTAACACAGGTTTACATCTAAGCCAGTCTAATAGATGAAAAAAGGGTTTGAGGCTGGTTAGCAAAATTATTCTGCTTACCCCTAAAGTCTTTACCTAGGAGGCCTACTAAAAACAGTAGCTTGATGCAGTTAACATCTCCCCAAAATGAGAATTTTTATCGAGACACCATCTCTAGCCTTTACTCAACCAAGAGCCCCAAGGCAGGAGATTTTTAAGTTGGAGTTTATTTTTCTTAGCCTTTGCCTAAAAAAGCACACTCTACAAAACAGCAGGGCATTGGACAGGTAGTACTGGGTTACTTATTACCAGTAGCAGGGTGATCGTGATGATCCTGAACCTGATCTGACCATTAGTAATTAAAAGGAGCTACTTCCTACAGTATTCTAAAACATTGGTCGTGATATTTTGGAAATGTATTAAGAAAAGTATAACATTTAAAAATAACTAGAGATAAGGGTGAGTGTAGGTGCATCTAAACAAATATAATCATTTAAACAGAACATTTAAACAGAACACCTAAATACATAAAGTTTGCTGTTTATTAATGTCAAAACATAGAAGGAAAGATTTATTTGGAGGGATTTTTAAAAATTTTAAGTTCAATATTTATTAGACCAGTTCAAAATTTTTTTTAATACTTAAGTGGCTAGATTTTAAAACTGAAATGCAGAAAAAAACTTTTAATATAATTATAAACTAAAAAAAGGAAAATCCCAAGGACGTGCATAAATTAAATCAATGATTAAACAAACCAGATTAAAAAATCTAGATAGAATCACAAAACTAATATTAGACTCAAAAACAGAAATAAATTGATGAAATTTAAAAAAACCTAAAAATAAAACAGAAGTTTGTTTTATCATAAGGTTTATTGGTAAAAACAATTTAGAATAGACTATTCTATTTTTGTGTGTTCATTTGCACTGATAAGACTTTTAAAAATTTTTTGTTTATATCTCAATACATATTTATACTTTTCAAATTTATTTGGAAATTTAAAAAAGAGCTGAAATAATATTGTCACATGGAGACTCCTGAGACCACATGGAGATGCCCTAGACCAAGTTTATTCTATGATTTATTGAAAATTATGATCTCAATTTGATCTCAGTTTATTTTATTAAACAAACAAATTGAATGTTTTTTCTAAGTGTCTTATTATAACTTATAAATGTGCCTAAATATATATGCAGCCTTGGAATTAATGTTGGCATTTAATAATGCTGACCTAACTGCTGACCTAGAAGTGTTTAAGGTTAGCAAGAAATTGCCGACCTCATTTTTATGTTTTATAGTAAAGCCTTTGTAATAAAATTTTTTATGCCGACCCCTAACAGGTTAAGGTCTGCAAATGTCGACTTCAATTTTCCAAATTCCGAGGGCTGGTATATATATATATATATATATATATATATATATATATATATATATATATATATATATATATATATATATATATATATATATATATATATATATATATATATATATATATATATATATATATATATATATATATATATATATATATATACATATATATATATATATGTATGTATGTATATATTTTGTTGTTTTTAAGATTTACAATATTTATTGTTGTGAAACTCTGAGTAATGTTTTAAATAAATTCAGTTTTATACTTTTAATTTTCTACTTTTGAGGATATGGTTTACTTTTTTGTGCTCCTGTGTGCATTTATTTTTTATAAACATTGTTTTTGTTTTGCATTTAGTGGTACTTAAAGGGAAATGTGCATGCATTGATTGATGGGTCTGGTTGGATTGAGTTTGGGTTTCATTTTTTATTAAATATATTTATATTATTTTAAATATTTAATTTTGTGTATAAATAAATAAAATATGAAATATTATATATACTAATTGAATGAAAAAGAAAGTTATATAAAGCAAATAATTAAATATGTATATATTAATTTAAATTTGTATAAATAAAAGTTAAAAAAATAATAAAAACAGGAAATATTAAAAAAAAAAAAATGGGGGCAAAAAGTATCATTAGGAAAAATTAAAGTCTTATCCATGCAAATGCACACACAAAAAAAGAATAGTCTATTCTAAATTGTTTTTACCAATAAACCTTATGATAAAACAAACCTCTACTTTATTTTTAAATTTGAATATATATTTCTATTTTATTTTTAAATTTGAATTTTACTTTTCTAATTAAAGTTATTATTATAAAGTATTCAATGCTAATTAAATCTGATTTAACTGCATTGAATATTTTATATTATTAGACACTAAAAAATTTAGTAAAATTTAGTTTATTTAACCACATGGTAAAGTAGTAGTAACCGCAACAAATTAAAATAACTAAAACAAATAAAATATAAAAAACAAAAAAAAACCAACAAATAATAATTTAAATAAATTTAGTATGAAGTACTCAATGGCATTGCTAACCTTTTTTTTTAATTAAAAAACAGAGAGCAAGTTTTGTTCTATAACACATTAACTTCTCATATTATACTGTATTATATAAACTTTTAATACAATTAATAAAAAAATGAAAGCTTTTTTTTCTTGCACTTTATGATTCAGATTATAACCACATTAGAAATTCATAAATATCATGAGTTCGATTACTATGTTCCGCAGATGCTTTTCAATAATTTTTTAAAATGCTTGAAAAGCATCTGCAATGCTTAAAATATTTTTAATATTTTATTTGATTATCTGTGAAACATGATGCATTATTAGCGTGATAACAGGGTAAAAGAATATGATACATTACATAGCAAGACAGCAGGGTAAAAGAATAATTTTATAATTGACTTAAGCGGCAAATTTAAAAACAAAAACATTTCCAAGTTGAAAAAAAAACCTAAAGCAGGTTTTATTTTTTTTAATGCAAAACCTTGGCTAAAAAAGAGAGTTCAGAGCAAAAATAGGGTTCCAAAAAATCAGCAAAAATAGGGTTCTAAAAAATCATTCTAGAACCCTTTAAGAAAAAAAAGGGTTCTAACCTGCAAATTGGAGTTCTGAGAAAGGGGTTCCAGACATCTTATATTCCAAATAGGGTTCTATAACCCTGTAAATTGAAATTCTGAGAAAAAGTTTCCAAAACTTTATGTTCAAAACAGGTTCTAGAAGCCTTTTCAGGTTCCGGGTTCTAGAACCTCTCAATTTAATGGTTCTGAGAAGTTTCAGATTTGGAACTTTTTTGAGGTTCTAATCCCTTAAAAAAGAAATATAAACTAAAGATAGGTTTATTTAGATTATCTATACTTAATTTGAAAGTTTTTGTTTGTTTGGAAAATTTTAATTTATCATTTAGAACTTTCAAGTTCACCTGAAATGCCTTCTGGATTTTCTGCTAGTAAAGGTAATTTCAGATTTCAGTGTGCTTTGTTTAAAAAGTATGATAAAAATGATATTGAATATTAGTTAATTCAGTGATTTGAATATTAGTTAGTTCAGTGATTTGAATATTAGTTAATTCAGTGATTTGAATATTAGTTAATTCAGTGATTTGAATATTAGTTAATTCAGTAATTTGAATATTAGTTAATTCAGTGTTGATAGTATTACTTTCATTAAGCTTCAAAAGGTTTTTGATTTAAATAAAATAAATTAATATTAAAATTAATGAGTTTAAATCTTTTTGCAATTAAAATTTTAATATTAGAACTACTTTTTATTACATAAATTTTTTTTCCCAAAAAAAAAAAGTACTAAAAATCTCAATTCTTCTAAACATTTTTCTTTAATTTTGCAACATAGGTCATTCACTTTACTCAAAACTGTATTGGTTTAATTAATATATATATAAAGTCAAGCTCTTTATAATGACTTTTAAAATGTTAGGTTTTTGCTTTTTTCTTATTTGTTTAACAGCTAACTTTAAATCTGTGTAACCTTTTTTAAATTAAAAATTTTTATTTTAAATAAATGTATTAGTGTTTCTAAAAAATGTGTATTTTAGGTAATTAATTATATTTAGTTAATTCAAAATATGTCTTAAAATTGTTGGCATTTTTTATTTTTTATTTATTTTTAAAGAAGCTAATTATTCTTCTTTTATGAAAATAATTTCTTAACTTCAAATCAGTCTTTTTTTAAAAAACCTAAAAGTTATTTGAACCTATAAATATATCATAAATTATATGCGGTTGCAGCTGTATTCTTCTTGAACATTTTCTATTGTTTAGTAAATGCAAAAGTTATAATATGAAACAGTCTACTTGTAGAATTTAAAAGAAGGAAGAAGTTAAAATTTTAAAAAATGTATAGAGAGAATACCAACAATTTTAAGACAAAATTTAAATAAACTTAATATAGTTAATTACCAAAAAAATGTTACATTTGAAATAAAAATAATATAAAACTTTTAATTTAAAAAAGTTATTAAACCTAACATTTTTCAACCTATTATAAAAGGTTCTGGCGAGCTCGACTTTATACCTAATAATTAAATTGAGGTTTTGAGGAGAGTGAAGGATTTTGTTACAAACTGTTACAAAAATAAAATAAAAATGGTTAGAAGAATTTAGATTTTTAGTACTTTTAACCAAAGAAAATAAATATGGACCACTGTGCAGTGGGAACACTGTGCCAGGTTTTAAGAATAATACGCATCAAACTTTTTTTTAATGTTTTTTTTTTTAAAAAGGGTGTCTTTTATTTTGCATTTAGTAATTTTTGCAAAATTTAAATATATATATTTTTCAATAAATATTTAATTTTATGTTACTTTAATATCATTAAATAATTATTAACCTCTTTTTATTAAATTTGCATTTTTATTAGTTAAAATAGTTGTTTATTTAGTCATTGTTAGTAGAAATTTTGTTTATCTCGTTCCATTTTATTGGTTGCTTTAAAGCAATTTTTTCAACAATGCTCAGTAATAATATACTGTATGAATAACACAAGTTTGTTCATATTTCAAGAGTTAAACTATTTTGAGTTTTTTTTAAAAACTTAATACATAGTTTAAAAAATGTTAATTAGTTGTCCTAATCCTTGTTTGTCTGTGCACTGGTATTGTTTCTTAAGGTTTTGTGTTTCAGAGGTATAGTTTTGAAAGGGATTTGTATGAAAAATGAAAACAATAAGACTAACCTACTTCACTGTAGTGACTGTCTTAGCCTTGGGGAGGTGAGTGCAGTATAAAAAGTTAAGTGAGATTACCAAGTATTTATAATTTAAAAATGCATATATAAAAAAAGATGTTATGGAGCTTTAACTCTTGCTTCAATATGTTAAATTGGTTTTGATTGATTTTTTTCTGACAATTCAAATTGGAAGTTATAATGAAGATAAAATGTGAAAATGCAAAAAAATCTAATGAAATGAAAAATGAAAAATGAAAAAGCATTCTATCGTACTTCAGAGTTTTGATTCATGACAACTTTGTTTTGATAGTAAAAAGTTAAACTAAAACATTTATTAAAAGTTGTTTATAAACTCTGAATTTAAAGTCTTTATTTAAACCTCTGGCTCCAATAAACCTCCATTACACATCTGATATTTAAACCTCTGGCTCCAATAAACCTCCATTACTTATCCACACCTCCATTACACATCTGAACCTCCATTCCAATAAACCTCCATTACACATCCGATATTTACATCTCTAAAATTGAAATTCAAAATTGAAGCAAAATTTTGCATAGTTGCTTTATGATATGTGCATAGTCATATCTTCAGAGATTTTATTGAAAATTGCTGCAAGATTTTCTTAAAAATTGTTGAATTTCTACAGACTGGGTACTACAACGCCACTATTGCAGGTACAAGCACAATCAAACAGATACATTTTGTTTTGTTTTAAGAAACAAAGCTATTAGTGAGTTGTTTAATGACTAAATAAGTTTCATTTTAAATAAATAGTTTATTGTTTTATATGATACAGCTGTATAATTTACAGCTTTATATTATAAGTCTAATTTATCTGTTTTCAGCCAAACAATATCTTTAAGATAATGCACCTTAAAAGCTAACTAGAAATTTTTTTAGTTTTATTTTTGGTTGTCATTTGGTTTTGTCTTTTATTTCTCTGTAAAAATTAGCTCATTTACTCTAATTCATCTTTTCAATTTAATAACCAAGAAACAGGTTAATCCACTGTTAGACATCCAAATCAATCTTTCATTCTATTACTAAAGTTGTTTTTCACTTAAAATCCTTTACAGCTTGTGGTATAGATAACATTCCAGTTACAAAAAGTGTTTATTTGCATTGTTAGTTAACATACATCTCATCTTGTATCTAACTGCTTATTTTTAGAAAATCAATCCTGATTTCAATCTATTTGATCTATTGTGATCTATTTAGTATTTGACATGATAGAAAAGTTATATTAAGAATTAGATGTTAATTTTCTCCAAAAGCTTTCTTCATATGGTGTATCTGTGTATATTTAAAAAAATTTTTAAATTATTTTTTTAACTGCAGTATTAAAGTTTTTCTTGAAAGACAACTTCTTCATTTCCAGTAAATTGGTTCATGGCTCTGTCTTTTTTGTGATATATTAGTGATTTTTGTGATAATCTTACCTTTAATATTGTTTTTTTTTTGCGAATGACACAACTATATACTCTATTCTTGATAAAAAAATCATTGCTTTTTGATCGCTTAGATTAAGGTGGATATCTTTAATACAGTCTCTATTCTGTGATACCTTTGGGTTTGCAAAGGCTGATGAATTTTAATACAAACAAAACTCAGTTTTTAAATTTAAGTCCTCTGCTTAAATTTTGATCAAGCCTGAGCCTCTTACTCTTATCTTACCTGAGCCTCTCATAGGTAGGCTACATCTGATTGTCGCTTCAACTAACATTTTTGATGTTCAAACATGCTATCATCACTTGTTTTATCGACCATAACTCAATTTTGCAATAATCAACATTTCTTTAACTCTTTTATCTCTTTTTTAACTTCTTTATGTTAAAAAAACAAGTGTTTGTTCTAGTTTTTAAAACTTGCTTTAGAATTCTCTTTTGCTTTCATGTTTTTCAGCTGTTACCATGCTTTCTTCCTCTTAAACTCTGTACTTTAAAATAAACAATTTTTTACATTTTAACTCACTTTGTTTCACCAATTCACAGCAGCATAATAACATAATGAAACCCATAAAACTATAGTGTTAAACATTCACATTAACTTGTTTATTTTATTGTAGAATCTTGAAACACACACGCACTTAATATGCATTCTAGTGGTACAGCTATAGAGCTTTAGATTTGCAAATGAGAAACACAAAGTTTTGTTCCCACCTGTATTACTTTAAGTGATTACTTAATTAACCTTAAATAGGAAGTTTGAAGTAATTTTAACTTTGAGTAACCTAAGTTAAAATCTTCAAATTCACCAGAAATAGCTAGTAGATGTCTAGAAAAGTTAGTAGATTTTATGTCTAGAAAGGTAGTTACTGTATAATATTAAAAATAATGATGATAGTTGTGAACATCATCATCATTATCATGAAAGATAAAAGAATTTCAAACTCTGCCTTTGATATCATTTTAATGTTTTTGATGTAAGTCTATATTTAAACTTTGGTAGTTAGATGTTAAAGTTTTTAAAAATTTTATCATTTTAAAAAAATTTTCAGTTATTCACAAAGTTAATTAAAGTTGTTCAATCTTTAGGTAAGAAATTTGTTAAAAGTAATAACTTAAATTAATCTTAAACTAAAAAGATTTTTATAACATTAATCAATTTTAATCAAGAAGTTTGTTTGAACTATCAACTAATTGAAAATATTCTGCAACTGTTTGGTATTTGGTGTATTTGGCAATATTTTATAATATTTGATATTCAGCCGAATATTGCAAACAATTTGGCCGAATACTGAGATATGAAAAAAAATTACATTAGGAATAGATTATATTACCATATATAAGTATATTACTATATATATTACTATAAATAATACAATGAACAGATTAATCTTTTATAATTATATTTATTCTTTTCTACTCTAATTATATATATAAAATTATATTTATTTATAATTATATTTATATCTATTAGCCTGGCGCAGATGTATTTTTAATACATTGTTTCCAGTTTAGAATGTTGAATGCTGGATCTTCTTGACTCGATGCATGGGTTATGCTTGTGCCTCTGTTTTTATGACTAGGCAACTCATTCTATTATCTCCTAATGATGGTACAGCTCTAAAACTCAGTTTTATGGTTCTGAGGGCAGCTGGTAGTCAGGTTTCCTGAACTCTGTGGTAGCTCTCAGAGAGGCTGATTTCATCAACAGCTGAAAAATATCAAAGTTCTAACAGTGCCATGTTGCATCTTTATTCTATATTGCTCTCCTTCATCTCAAGACTGCACTCTTCTTGATGTTATTCTGATCATATTGACCAAGCCCTCTCTCTTTATCCATCAGCCAATACTATTGTTGTTGGTGACTTTAATGTTCATCACATTGAATGGCTTGGCTCTAGTGTCAGTGACTCTGCAGAAATTAAAGCCCACAACTTTTGCCTTTCTCAATCCCTAACTCAAATAATCAACTTTCCAGACAACTTTCCAAACTCGCTTTTCAGACAACCCAAATCATTTACTTTCTCTACTCGACTTATGTCTTGTTTTTGATTCTAGTCAGTGCTCAGTTTCTCCACATTCACTATTAGATGCTTCCGATCATAGTTTGGTCTCTCTAAAACTATTATTAAACAGAAGTGTTCTCCGGAGCTGTCGTCTATTCTTTCAAAATTATTCAACAAGTGCTTATCAGAGTCTTGTTTTCCAGCTTGCTGGAAAGCAGCATCTATTATCCCTATTTTTAAAAATTCTAGAGAGGATCTGATTCGTCTAATTATCGTCCCATTAGTCTTCTTCCTATCATAAGCATGGTTTTTGAATCTTTAATTAGGAAACACTTAATCTCTCATCTTATATCTAATAACTTTCTGATCACCAATATGGATTTCGATCTTCTCATTCTACGGCTGATTTTCTAACAGTATTAACCAATAGGTTTTATCGCGTATTAGATAAAAGTGGAGAGGTTAAGGCCATCGCTCTTGACATTTCTAAAGTGTTTGATAAAGTTTGGCATGCTGGTCTTCTCCCTAAGCTTTCTTCTTACGGTGTATCTGGAAACATCTTTAAGATTATTGAATCCTTCCTTTCCAATTGTATTATAAAAGTTGTCCTTGATGGACAGCACTCTTCTTCTTATTCTGTAACCTCAGGGGTTCCTCAAGGTTCAATTCTTGGCCCTATACTCTTTTTAATTTACATTACAATTTTTGAAAGGGTAACTATACTCTTTTTAATTTACATTACAATTTTTGAAAGGGTAGCCAATGTTCCATAGAAGATCAATAAAATGAGCTTGAATTTTTTTCCTAAAATTAAATAAAATAATTAGTTTTCAAACTTTGTAGAGAAGTGTTTTTTTAAATTGTAGTATGCATAACAAACCTGAATAACTGGTTCGAATATTATTTTTGTTAATGAAGATATGTTAGGTGTGTAGTACTGTCTAATCATTATCCCATCGTTTGATTTTATATCCGATCATAGTTTCTTTTTATCTCTTGGAATATTATTTCTTTTGAACTAAACGTCTGTGAATTTTCCATTTGCAATTGCAATTGACCTAACTCCATTGTGCATATTTTTTCTATCAACAGTAGCAATATCATTGTCTTTGTTGTCAGCTACAAATTGAAGAAAGGAGGTTCCCTCTCCAGAGATGGTCTCATCAATAGTATCATGCTTTACAACATTCTGTTTGTAACGGATAACCTTAAAATAATTACACTAACATCGGTATTGTTCGGATTCTGGGATTCTGATAAAAATAAATAATACGCATATTTACTAATATACAAGTAAATACTATACTTATCAGCACTTTAGTGAAATGAAACTTACCTAGTCATAACTAACACCAAATCCCAATTTTGATGAAAGACGGTTATTGACAACAATGCTTTAGGCGAGTTTCCACACATCCGTTTTTTCACGGGAACGGGAAAGGGACAAGAAAAATAGTCACGTGGGCATGCGTAGTATAATTTTTAATATGTCTAAAGGAAAACTACGCATGCTCACGTGATTATTTTTCCCTTCCCTATCCCGTTCCCGTGAAAAAACGGATGAGTGGAAACTCACCTTTAGTCAAAACTGCAATGGCATATTTGACCTGGGATGTGTTCCAGAAAATAAAGCTTGTGACATTGAAACCTGTTTTAAAGGTGCTTGAACTAGTTTATTAATAAATGTTTTTATTAATTGAGGCCTTTAATACTTTTAATTACTTTTAATACTTTTTGTACCTCAAGGTACACAGGTTCCTTCAATGTTTACACGGGTTCCTTCAATATTTTTTAGGATCTCCTCTTTGGAAGGATATGCGTTGGAATTGTGGTCATGATTCTTTATGACATTTTTCAAAAGTTTTGCAACTGTTAAAACAATATACTCTCTCTCCTCGTTATATTTGTGTTTATTTCTTGGTTCTATTTTTTACATAAAATGTCTCTAACACTGTCTAATAGAATTATATTGCTTCTGTCTTCTCTTTTGACAAAGCGTAAAGACTCACCGTACATTTCCTTTAATTTACTAATTATTAATTTAATGTTATTCCATTTGATATGTCAGTTTCAATTTCACCTTTCATTATTATCTTTTCATTAAACTTAAAGACAGTCAGCTATACAAAATAGTTTGTTTTTTTATTTCTAATTCAATATTTAATTCACAGCTGTTTCAAACACACCATAGTCATAGTATTTAACTAGTCTGGAAACGCGGGCTGTTTTCTATAGATTTCGTAAAATAACTTGAGCTTTAAGGGGTGACCGGACTGAGAGTGCATCAAATGTTTTTAAAATGACTTTTTGTAGCGCAGACTTTAAAAATTTGAATGAATTCGATGCTGTTTTAGTTGCTATTGAGTTGTTATTTGTTGAAGGCAGATCTCAATTTTAGTTCAAACATTAGACTACCTATTTTAATTTATCCTAACCAAAGTGAAGAAAGAATATTTATGTGTTTGTTTTGCAAGAAACAATGTATATCACACGGTGACTCGTCACCTCAACGCCAAGCACAAGGACAAGAATATTGATAAACATTTAGTAAAGAATAAAAGAAACCAAAAATTATTCTTCAATCTATAAGATTTTATAATTATTTAATCAAGATTGCAGTAAAGCTTGCTTCAGATAAATGGTACTTTGCTATAAGCTGACATTAAAAGTTTAAAATCAAGTATTATATTTCAATTATTTCAAGAAGAAGTCATTACAGCTTAGTTCCTATTAAAATGTAACTGCTTCATTTGTTTGAAATGCTGAAATTTTTTACCACTGATTAAAACATGAAAGAACATGAAGTAGCATTCAAAACATGAATGCTTTCAAAACATGAAAGAAATTATTTTTTTCAGAAAATTCTTTGTAGAATCGATTCTACAAAACTTTTTCTGAAAAAACAATTTCTTTTATGCTTTGAAGTAGCAAATCTTGTCTTCGTTTATTTGACTGGCACCTTTTTTATCAATGATATTATAACATTTAAGCATGTATTCCTCTACATTACTAAACAAAACATTCTATTATGACTTAGTGGGAATGTTTTTGGTGCCTCTAATTTTACAATTGGTTTTAATTCTAACATGTCTAAGTTGTATAATGAGCAGTGTTTATCGTATTTGCTTGCAGCTAAGTATGCATGATCATCTAACATTTTACATACAAGTTCGTAGATTGTACATTGCAAAATATAACCTGAAAGCTTTCAAAATTCAAAAAAGTCAAACTAAATTGATATATAAAGAACATCAATTAAAAAACACCCTCTATTTTTGGAATAATTTGGAATATTTTGGAACAAGAACATTAAAGAAAAAGTGAGATGAACCTACTAAAACAGCTATTTTCATAGCCACATATTTTTTTAAAATATTATTAGTATATAATTAGCTCCTAGATTAGTACAATAAATGCTTCATGTATATTTAATAGTTTTATGGTGTAGTAACTTTGTAATAAAACAACAATAAAAGATTGAGTAATAAAAATAATATAATTGTCTTTTTAATTTTAAAATAATAATGACAACACTACTATTTTACATATCTAAAAAATATTTAGTTTTGAACAAATCTAATAACTTCTTCTTTTTTTTTTGGCATGACTAAATACTATATTACTACCACTCTATAATACCCGTGTAGGTAAATACATTACATTTCCAGCTACTAAAAATATTTTTCATTTTGTTATTATTGAAAGTTATTAAATGATAGGTTACCCTTGCAAGCACTAAGTGATTGTTAGTGTCGGAAATAATCTTCAGATAAGCTTTTCCATAATGTAATAAAATTTTTAATACAGCAAAAACTTATTACTTAGGCAGCAAAATTAACACTTTTTAATAAATATTTTGTCAACTTTATATGCTCAAAAGTAAGTTTAGGTAAAATACAAAGGCCACATTCTCTGTCTTCATGGTTCCACTGTATAAACTTACCATCCTTACATATATCTCTTTTTTCCATATGTTTTAAGTTGGATAAGTCATATTTAATTAAGACAGTAACAAGTTGTCTTATTTTAATGTGGTGGATTAGGCATAAACGAATCATTTAAAATGCCTATTCAACAACTTGCGATTTGCACAAACATCGCAAGTTACAAGCAACAACTTTTAAGAAAATTAGTTTGCAAATTTTGATTGCTTTCTAAAGCAAAAGAAACATTTGTCATGCAGTGGCACTAGTTGTAAAAGTCAAGTATATCATCTAGATTAGTCAAGTATATCATCATACACTGCAGCTGACTTTGAAACTAGATAATTAACATGAAATATCTTGATTTAGTTGAAGATAACCTTAGATTTTGAGATATTATTTTTCTGCATTCAACAAAATAGATATTAAATTATAGCTTAAAATTAAGATTTGAAATAAAATTTTGTAACTTAATTTGATACACTGTGATTTTTAAATAGAATTCTGTAATCTTCTCTAATACACTGTACTTTTTTTATAATTAAATTAAATTTGATTTATGTATGATAGTGATGCAATATTTGGTAGCAAACTTTTGCATCATCTTTATTGTATCAAGTATATTTTTTTAGTTGCTATTTGCAATAAAGCATAAATTGCAATACAGCATAATAAAAATAAAAATTTATATACAAGCTATTTTTAAAGTATTTATTAAAATCCTAATTTTTTCTACTGATTAAGTTTTTCACTTGTTAATAAAGTTAGAAAAACATTTTTCACACAACATTTATTGTTAGTATAGCACTTGTAAAAAAGGTAGAAGTTCTACCGTAGAGTAGAATATGTGATATGCACATAGTAAGGTTAAGTCTTCTACCTTCCAAAATAAAAATTTTTATCTTTAAAGGTAAAAGTTTTTTCCTTGTAAGATAGAAAATTAAACAACAAATCATTATTTTTAATATAATTTAGGTAATAATTAAAATATAATTTTCTCTCTAAGGTAGATAAATATGCTGTGTTAAGGGTATAACACATATCTTTAAAGATACCAACAATATCTAATTTAGCTTTGAAACCATTCAAAATGATAAAATTGTACCTGATTTTTTCTTGTTTCCAGAAAAGATACCAACATAGTGTAAAGAGTGATATATAAATTATCAACTAATCCAGCTAAGTAAACTATATATAGAATATAGAGTTTATTAAGCTCTATTAGCTAATATTTTAAACAAATATACTCTGAACATAATACAAAGCATTTATACCCATACACATCTATCAAGTTATACAGTCGATGAAATGTTTGCATCTATAACATATTTTCATATAGTATATAACTTAAATGCTTCTATGATATATAGTTGAATAAGCATATTTATACCACTACAAACAATTACATTTATCAACAGTTGATGTCTTTATTTTATTCTATATTCATCATTTTTATTCGGAATACAAAATATATATGCAATCCAAAATTTTAACTTGAAACTGAATAACCAAAAAAATTACAATTTGTTCATGCCATTTCAATATTTATCCCAGAATATATGCAACTTATCTATAGCGAAATACAATGTTTACAATTTGATGCACTCTGAAGTAGGCTGAGCACTAGTATAGAGAGGAACTTAAGTGTTTTAGGAAAACGGCCCGCGTTTCCAGACTAGTTAAATACTATGACTATGAACACACTCATAAATATAAGTATTTTTAAAATTGTTTTCCTAATAGTTACAATTTAAAAGAGATATTCATATTTATAATCAAATGAATACTTAAGCTTTCAGAAATATCTAATTCCTTTTATTCAGTCATTCAATAACATTATGGCAATTGAACTACGATTTTTTTTTTAATAATGAAGCTATGCTATCTAAGAACACTGTTTCATATTTATTTATTTTTTTAATTAAAATGAAAAAACCTACATTCACATTTTGATTCGCCATTTTTTTTGCTTAACTCCAAAAAAGTGACAAGATACACAATTAGAAAAGCAGTCACTAAACCAAGAACTTTTGAGACACCAGTGTTCCATTTCTTGAAAATAAATTCTGGCACTTCTGGCATAATTTATGTGCCCTGTTGCAGCAAATAAATTCAACATAATTTTTGTTATATGTAGGTTAGAGTGCAGTGAAAAAATTAAAAGTGGAATATTATATGTAATAGCAAGAAAAAGTTGCTTTTGGTAAGTGTTCAAACATTGAAAGAAAAATTTTCAAAAATTTTAATGTCTTCAGCTGCCTCATAGGGGACAAAGTTACTAAAAAGAGGTCTTTTTTCATGAAAATTGACTGTTTTAGTCAATTTTTTTATTATTAAAGATTATACTTTTTTGTCATATTCTTTCAGAAAAAACTGTAGCAATTAAAAAGAATGACATATATGTCATTCTTATTTATCTAATATGAACATATTTCGATTTCGAAATATATTTCACGATGTGACACTTTCGTGGGGGAGAGGGGGCGGATTAGGATCAATGCACTAAAAAAAATTTCAATAAGTACTACTTTAAACACCTGTATTCCTCTACCCTCTCTCCGTCACTGTGGCAGATTAGCAAGTTAGCAAGTCAGCAAGTCTATATCAAGTTAAAGGGTGAAACAAAAATATCTATTCATTAATTATTTTAACATACACAATCAAGTTTTAGAAAATCTGTCATTACACGACCAATTTATTGGTTCGGAAGCACGATATTCTGACTTTGTGTTAAACACTGGCATTATGAGACATGCATGTAAACGCGATCAAATAAAACCATCTCGAGATTTTTCTCCACATACAGCCAGCAAAGCCTCAGTTATGAGCTTGACACACCGCTCCACTTGTTGAATATGGCATGGAAGTCTTTCAAATTCAATTATTGATTTTCCGCCACTTTCCAAAAACAATTGAATATCTTCCTCGGACACATCAGCTGTCAACAGTGGCTCGGTTATTTTATTTTCTTTCCAGTTGATGAGTTCTATGTAATCATGTGCATCTAAATTAAGCTTTGGTAAACTGAAAGTACGCAGTGTGTGATCTTTTTCCTGTTGCGTTTTAAGAATGTGCCTTAATCCTAAATCACAAGTTTGTTGGCATTTGTCACTAACCATTGCTAGTAAGAGATTTTCTGGATGAGCAAAATAGCTGTTACGTTGTAATACAGAATCTACTATATCTCGCAGTTCCTGCGATAAGTAACGTGACTGTTGAATAAGTTTAAAAAAATCCGAGTACCATCTTTGCATGAAGAATGCATCTTAATACTAAACCAAACAGGAGAACAAACTCTTACAACATAAGTTACTAAATGGATCAGATTTGTTGATGGATCCTCACTCGCCATATATAACCGTAGAAGTCTATTCACTGTTGTCAGCCATCGAGAGTGATTTAGTACCCCTGGAGTTTTTTTTGATAGGGCTAGTGAACACTCACCTTTGGATATTGCTTTGCTCATTTCCCACATATATTTTTGATCTGTGCTCAAAGCTTTAAGTTTAACTTTTGGAAGAGTTACATCAATCTTTTCAAATTCAACAACTGTCAATTTCTCATAATTAATAAGTGCCTTACCGATTGGGCCAGAAAATGCTTTTGGTCCTGTAGTTGATCCATCCAAATAAATTAGCAGGTGTCGAAGAGGAAGTTTGTTTACATGCAAAAGTCAAACCAACCATTGCAACGGTTTGTTATATTCTTTTTCCATCAACCTTATTGCGCCACCCTTAATTCCTGTGTTTACTGCAGTTCTGTCACATCCAACAGCTACAAACCTTTTAACGTCAATATTTTTGATAGTTATAAAGTTGACTATAGAACATTTTATCAAACAGGCAGACGATCCAGATGGTGATAAATGCCCAAGGTATTTAAACCCTGGTTCATCGATTAAAAAGATGTGCTCTTGAGTAATACTATGTCGATAGAACTTTAACCCTTCCTTGATGTTTTCAAGAGTTTTGTCTTTTCGTCCATCAAAATAAATTCCACTAACTATTTTTGAATTTGTAGAAGTTTTTAGTTGACTACGTTTTCTCTTACGCTCCTGTCGTATTTTACTTGGATCAACAACACCAAAGTCTTCCAAAACTGCATTTGCTATTGCAGCTCCGGCACTATCTGAGATCCCATACCGGTCACAGACGTTTGCTAATGCAGGAAGTGGTTGCCGACATTGAAAATACAAAGAACTAATAATGTCAATGGAACAAACATTGGAAATATTACTTTTATTAATGTAATTATCATCTCCATCACTTTGAGTGTAGATAGACTTTCAAAATCACCAACCGAAGCCAAAGACAAGGCATTGTGATGCTTATTTCTACGCTGCTGCTCAAAACTTTTTCTTACGAACTTCATGGCCAGTTTATTTAATGCAAGTTTATCAACATTGCCAATGCACATCAATTTGAGAGTTCTCTTATCTTGGATAAAATCTTGCTCTGCAGGAGGAACCTTGCGAGTTTTGTTACAAACACACACTTACAGGTGCAGATGTCAAACTAGTATCTTCTTTGAAAGCGTTCACTTTGCTATCATAATTACTGCGCTGATGTTTTGCAATAGTTCTCTGTATTCATCATGATAGGAGTAAATCATTTTTAATACCCGTGTATGAGTAATCATTGGTAGTGATGCTTTTAACCATATTTTTTCAACAACTTGTGCAACTTTTTCAGAGATTTCTGTTATAGTAGGCTCTTTCAAAGCAGCTGTTGGTTTCAGTTAATGTTTTACAAGCAAGTAATGTTTCATTACATCTTCATATGTTGGTAAAACAACTTGCAACATCTCTTTAGGCATACCAAAGACAGGACAAGTCAGCATCATCCTCGTTCTCGCTAACCTAATGGCCATATTAAAACTTTTCTATAATAAACTTTTTATTAGATTCATAAATAATTATTGATTTATACATTAATCTAGCGAGCCATAAATAAAATTAAAAGCTAAACTAAAATATCAAACATTAGTAACAATTTCTTGATATGCAAAGAAATATATTGTGAAGTATTAAAAGAAATATAATGAACCGCTTAGATAATTATTTCTAAATAATAACTAAAAAAAGGTTAATAAAATACATTTTACCTCAATATAATATAAAGTTAACAAGTACGAGACAAAACAAAAAGTATTGTTTATATGTATTTTTGTTTGAAATGACTTTGTTATGCAATTCAATGAAAATTAATTTTCCAATTCAATTGATCAAGTCTTTTCTTCCTGTTTGTATCCATTGTACCGAAATGTATACAAACTTAATGATATAAAAATGACAGACTTGCTCAGATAACTGAAAATTTCATTAAAGATGGTGACTTACCAACTTCGCGGTGAATTTAACACCTGGACAAGCTTAAATCATTTAATTTTAAACATTTATTGAACAGTCATAAAGGTGAAATAACCAAGATAACCAAAACAGGTTAGGTGAAACCAATGGCGAATTAGGACTTTTCAGGGCCCTTTTTTAAGTGTCACTATGTCACGTGAAGATGACTAAAAAAAAACTTTTTTTTTTAAGTTGATTTTAGTTGCACCAAGAAGTCCTTATGACAGAGTGTCCTTATGACAGTCCTTATGACAGAGTGCACCAAGTCCTTATGACAGAGTGCACCAAGTCCTTATGACAGAGTGCACCAAGTCCTTATGACAGAGTGTACCAAGAAGTCCTTATGACAGAGTCCTTATGAAGTCTTATCACAGAGCACCGCGGAAAAGCATTTAATAATAAAATCTCTTGACTCTTTTGGGGGACCTGGGACTATAGCCCTAGCACCTCCTCCCTCTTAAACTAGCCCCCTTAATTCAGCACTGGGTGAAACAATACTTTTTGCGATTGTAACAATTCCGTATTTTGAAGCCTGAGTTTTGCAGTTCTAGATTGTGATTTCAGAGATTGGATGAAATTGTCTACTTTACTTGAAACAATAATAAATTGTTTTGTTTCTATAAATTCATCTTCTGTTAAAGTACTTTTCATTGCTTTTTCAAAAATCGGTTAAACGAGGAAAGATCAATCTCTCTGCCATCAACAAGGATATTCAGGAGTATAATTTTAAGGGTACTATCTGCTAAAATGTGTACTTGAAGCGACCTTGCAATAGCTTTTGCGGACATCATATATAATACTTTTTTTCTGCGTATATCTCATTAAACAATTACTCCAAACCAGATCCTCCCATAAGTTTACCAATGCTTCCAATTTAACTCATGGTATGAAATTCACCCAATCTGCATACTATATTTAAATATTCTTCTTTAATGATTGCTGTTATTACCCCTAAAAGTTATTATCCCTTTTTATTTATGCCTAAAAGTACACCTTCCAATGCTTCAATTGATGGGACTTTTTTTTTTGGTGAAATATCTTATGTTTATATTCACTTGTGCAAAGTTTTAGCTTTATAGTATTTTTTTCTAGGTTGGGGTGATTTTTTTAGTTAATCCAGCAGACTTTAGCTTCAATTCTAGTGCAAGTTCTATTAAATGTATCGGGGATAATTTTCTCACTCATGAAGGTGTGACAAGGTATTTTGTATTACAATACTGCCTTTTCCATAAGCTTGTTGAAGCCAGCTTGTTCAACAAGTGATAATAGTTAGTTGTTTAAGACAATAATCTCTCCAATTAATAATATTTTATTGAATTGGATCATTAATATCCTAACACAGTTTAACAAAAAATTCCACAGCAAACAAACTGTTTATTGTCTTTCCTACAAATTCCATACATTTTCAAATAGGTAATTTAAATTAAATTATCTAATTTATAAATAAATGAATTAAATTTAGTAAATTCAATTTATGTATTTACACATTTGAGTGACAATTTACATTATAAATACAATAACAACTAATATTAACTGCAAACAACACAAAATACGCTATAACTTTTACTATAGAATTACACATAATGTCTATATATCTTATGTAATTGGTTGTAAGAAGTACAACCTATAAGGAACAAATTTTGGTGTTACAAACAGTCAACAAACGACATACCCAAACATGCAAATAAAATAAATACACTTAATTACCTGTGATTTCACTATTCACTTTACTAATGCAGGCTGGAGACTGTCACCCGTGAAATTTATCGAATATTCGGATAATCGGATGAGAGTCAACCTGAATATTTGGTGTTCTGCAAAATCACTATTCATGGCATCTCTACAACTAATAAATTAAGTTAGATTTTTTTCAGACATAAAAACAAAAATATAATAACTCTAAATTAAAATTTGTTTTATCTAACTTTAACCTTAATAACCATCAATAAAAATGTGGAGTTCATAAAAATTCAGTTCATAATATTCACCTGAATTTTTATGTTGAGAAACTTTAGTACTTTATTTAATTTTTAAAATTTTAAACATTTTAAATAAAATTTTAAACATTTTAAAATCTTAAAGATTAAAGCATTAACTTTAATGTTAATGTTTTTAAAATGTTTAAATTTTTCAAAAGATTTAGTAAAACGATTTGACTAAGTTGTTTGACTTTAGCTAGCCTTTAGTAAGTAGTTTGTTAAAAGTGATTATTAAATAGATTTCAAATTAAAATGTTTGTTAGAAGTAATAACTTTAAATCAATTTTATTCAAAATATCAGAAGTAATAATTTAAAGCTTAAGTAAAAAATTTGTGAGACAGAATAAAAATAAAAAAGCTTATCAATTATAATAACTGAAACTGTGTTGAATGTTTATTCTTAAATCAACTAAAGTTGTTAAGATTTATTTAGATTTGTTAGATTAATCACAAAGTTTTTGTTAAGTATTTTATAATTACTTTATGTCTGTATTTAATTGCAGTAAATATCATCATCATTATTATGAACATTAGCAAAGTTGTGTCAATGAATTAATTAGATGTTGTTTTATTTTATTCAGATTTATCAACAGTATCTGCTGAACTAAAAAAATTTTATCTTAAACATTATGGGAAAATTAGTGAACATCAACCACTATTAAAAGTACCTGCAAATGTTGATCTAATGCAAAAATTTGTTGATCTATGTATTGTTGATGCAGTGAATACTCAAATGGATGCTGTTTTTAGTGTTGAACGGAAGAAGTTTCTTGAAAAGCAAATGAATTATACGCCAATTCCATATAGTGACTTATTTATGAAAGAAAAATCTGTGGTTTTAATATCTGGAATAGCTGGTATTGGAAAAACATGGTTGCTAAGAAAATGTCTGCTTGATTGGTCAAATGATTCAATTTGGAACGACGTCAAACTTGTGTTTTATTTTGAATGCAGAAGACTTAATCAATATCAAAATATTTCTAATATTAATGAATTACTAAGTGTTTTTTACAAAGATATTATAAATGATTTTAATATTAGTAATCAAACTTCACTGTTTATAATTGATGGATTAGATGAGTTTAAATATTTAAATGAATTATTAAATCCAAGTTTAAAGTGTAACTATCCAGTTGTTAATGCTTTAGCAGAAATTCAAAAATACAAACATGTTGTTGCTGGTAGAGTTTATGCTATTGATCAATATCAAAGTATATCTACAGAGCATAGTGATAAATTAACCATTCAAATAATGGGGTTTAATGAAAATGGAGTAAATAATTATGTAGAAAATCATGTTATGGAAGAAAAAAAAGATGTTGTAAAGGCAACTTTAAAAGAGTCTCCAATTGCAAAAGCCATGGCATCTGTTCCATTTTATTTATCTTCCATGTGTAAAATTATTAGTGATTCAAAAAAAATGAATTTTTTCTTAACTATGACAGATTTGTATGCAAATATTTTTTTATACTTTTTGCAAAAACACATCATCAAAAATAATAAATTGATATATGAGATAATGGAAGACGATTCCAATAAAAAATATATTTTGAATATTTGTGAAATTGCATATAAACTGTTTGTTGAAAATAAAGTCATTTTTTCCAAAGAAGAAATTCAAACTTTTATTGGTGACTTTAGTAAAAGTGAAAATTTTTTTGGATTTATAGAAAGGATTGAAACAGATCTGGGTTATCATTACCAATTTGCACATTTGACAATAATGGAGTTTTGTGCATCTGTATATGCATATAATTGTTTAAGTAGTGAAGAGATTATGGCCAATAAGAGGCTGGAGAGTTGTTTATCAATGATTTGTGGATTAGCCAATAAAAATCAAAATAGTTTGTTAAAGTTTCTTGTTAACCTGAATCCTTCAAAAAAGTCTGATAAAGAATCCTTTGTTTTTTTATCTATTTTTGGTAAGTTTGAAAACTGTTGCATTATTGTCATTTTAGATAATTATTAAGGTATGCAGTTAGATATGAAAATTTTTTACTTTATATTTTATATATTAGAATAAGGTATGGTTATGATTTTTTAATGCAAGTAAGGTGTTTTGTTAATTTTAGGTAATTTTTCTCATTTTGTCATTTGAGTTTAAATTTAAAAAACTAGTAATTGATTCATACTATTTGTTTTTTTTTTTAATGGTATACCATGCCCTGTTTTAAAGCGTAAACTGGCACGCCTTTAATGTAAGCAGTAAGCCATTTTGGTTGAGCCGCTTTTTATCATTTTTTAATATTTAAACAAGCCTAAAGATATCGTTTAAGGGATAAGATAAAAGAAGTAATAAAACATTATAAAAACCACTTATGAAGTTGGGTAAAATTACATAAAAACAATTGTAAAAAAATTAGGTTTGATAATGGCGTTTTACAAATGTTTTAAAAATATAGAACATTTTATTTTTATTATTCTAACTTTTCCATCAAAAATGTTTAGCATAAAAAATAGAAAAACTTTTAAAAAAAGATTTTATACGACGCTTAAAAAAAGAAATCATAAAAGAAACATATAGGTTGGTGTCTGATGCAGAAAAAGCTTTCAAAAAAAAGATATTGTACACAATTACAAACTAATTTTCGGAAAAAGATTTTTTGAAGATCTAAAAAAACTCACAAAAAAAAAAGTTCCCAGATTTTCGTGGTTCCAATAACCAGATAATTGAGGTCAAATAACCGGATAATTGAGGTCAAAGCTTTGCTGTATATAGAAACCATCCCATAGTTTTGTTAGTTTAATAGAAACCAGGACGGTTTATATTAAAAAAAATTAAAATGACTTTCTTTTTTTTTTAATTATGCCCAAATAATTAATAACTTTGATTTCAAATTTAGTTAGTATATTCTTTAGTAAACTGCCAAAAGTATCTTGAAATTTGAATACTTTTTAATATAAGTTAATCTAGGTTCTAAAAGAGAGCTGTAATTAAAAAAAGTATATTTTTATAAACCAAATTTCCTATATATACTACTGCTGCTGATGTTTATTTTGCTTTATGTTTATTAATCTAATCTAAATTGCTATCATTATCAGACTCAAACTCATATGATTCAACTGATTGGTTGTCATCATTCACTTCTAGATGGTTATCACCATGATTGCTACAAAATTTGCAAAAATCAGGGCAAACTACGCAAGCTTTATTACAAGAACATGTTCTAGTGGAACAATCACAGCAATAACTGAACAAAATCAAGCGCCGAATCTGGTGCAGCAAGCAATTCCATCGAAAATATGGCAACTGAACCTTGATCATTAAACCAACCATTCCTAAAAGAACTTGGTGGGTTATTCATTGCTACATGTGATCGTTTTCTGATAAAATCATCATAATTAGCTCTATTCATGTGTAGAACAAGTGAAACTTTATTTGGTTGTAACGCTTCTTCACTAAATTTACCAGACTTATGTAACAAGCAGAATTAACTGATTCTTTTTGTTCAGCCCCGTATAAGTCACAGACATATGTTTCCAGTATATTTACTAGTTCATCAGGTGGTGGTATTAAATCACCTAAAGTTTTAAAAGCATCTATGTACTTTGCTTTTTTCCGTAGGCACACCATAGCAGAAATAATTTATTTGAAAAAAATGTCCACCAAAAACAATTTGCATTTTTGAAACCACGATACTTTGATTTTCAAATTTTAGATAATACTATTATCTAAATTTCGAAAATATTCTATCAACGTCTTTCAAAAAAAAGGGATTTAAATGGGCAGGTCATGGATTTTTTGTGTTTAAGACAGGTAACTTCCAGAGATTGTTCAAACTTTAAATTTTGTAATATCTGGTATCAAATAAGAATGTTTTACAAAAAATTACAGTTATAGGAGCTTGGGAACAATATATACCTGAAAAATGGGGACCCACTTTCTTAAATGTCAGAAGAAAAAAAAAAGACTTTTTTTTTTCTTTCCACATTTACAAATTTATTCAAATTTCAGTAGCTATTAGGTCTAGTGCAAACAAAATAGTTTTTAATATTTTAATTTAAAATTAAATTTTAAATTAAAATTTAGTTTAAAATAGTTACCCTTGTTATCTTTAATGTGTTTAAGGATCTTTTTGCAGTTGCTACGCTAATGAGTAATGTCAAATATACATAAGTGCTGCTATTATATTTGTAAATGAGCAACTTGTATCATAATATGTTATTGTGGACGCAGGTAAAATCCAAAAATGCGGAAATGTTCAATTTGTAAAAAGTGCGGAAAGTTGCTGCCCCAATCAAAACACTTATTCAATGATGTTAAATTCAATCTTCTTAGTTTTTTGCAGTATTAAAGATGTCTTAAGCCGGAAGCCCATTTTGTTGCTTTGCGTTGAATAGATTCAACCAAGGTTTTATCAGTTTTTAAATAAGAAGCCCAAACAGACACTGTATAATTATGGTGTGGTCTAATAAACACATTACATAACTTGAGAGCCATATTTTCATTAATAAAAATGAATGTCTTTTTGCATACCAAGGATTTGTAGTTGGAGACAACTGTTTGAAAAAGTGTGCTCTACTTGGTGCTACATGAAATATTGGATCCTAAATTACGCATTTTAGTAGAGCTTTTTAGGGAATAATTTGTTATACTTTTTTATTTTGTTTCCCATTTATTCTGAAATATCTTAATTTTAACACGAGTCTGTTTTGAAGTAGACAATTAAAGCATTAGTGAAATCGAGATTGCGTCAATACACTGGTGAAATGCAGGTCTAACATATGGTTTGAGCAACCATAGGGTATCTTGACGTAGGAAATGCGATATGTTAAAATTACCAACAATGAAAAGATATGTTAAAATTACCAATAATGAAAGCCATCAAAGGGCTTTCTAATCAAGCTTTGAGCTAATTTGAAGGACTCAGCGATATATTATATTAAATTAGCATCATTTGGTCTATGTATAACCTATATAAGTATGTGTTTATTGATATTTTTATAGATACCAAAACTTGTTTGAGAAAAGTTTTATAAACTAATTAACTTCATAAGAGATAAATACATCAGTAATGAAGATAGCTACACTGCCACCTCGACATCCGTCTTAGCAATCATTTTCTTAAAGTGAGCTATTGTTTTTATACAATAGCTTCACTATTTTACTTTGCTTTAAAACCTTACAAAATGATACTCACCACTTAACTAAATTGTATAATTATGAGTTAATACAGCTTGTTTTAACTTTTTAGATATAAATAAATAAAAAGGTCACTATTTGAAGTAATAGTCAAAATTATTATTAAAGCTAAAAAAATAGTCTAAAGAGTTTTGAGTTCTTAGCTATATAATGATTGCAAAAATTAATGCTAATGTTGCTATGTTTATATACATGCATATTACTTTTAAGAATGACAACTTTTAAAATAAAAAATTTGAAAAATTTGGCCAGGGCCCCTAACAACTCTAAGCCCTCCCCAGTGGCGGATTTAGTATAGGGAGTAGAGGGGGGGTGAGCTTCCTCCCCCATCCCCCATGTCCCCTAGAACGATCAAACGGAACCATCAAAAACTTTAACAAAAAAAAAAAATTCGCAAAAAAAAAAAATATAAATTAAATAAATAAAATTAAAATATAAAAAAATATATATATAAATGAAAAATAAAATAAAAAGAATAAAAATAAGTACAAATGGAAAGAGAGAGAGAGAAACTATTTTAAAACAGAGGTTTTAAAAAAAAGGGAGAGAGAAATTATTTTAAAACAGAGGTTTTAAAAAAAAAGGGAGAGACCCGTTGGGAAATGAACTAATGACTAGCGAGCGATTAGCTAGCTTTATAGCGATTTGTAGCGATTTTTTTTTTCTTATTGTTTTTTTTCCTAATGTCTTTAACATCTTTAAAAATTCGATTTTTAGTGTTGACTCTATTATAATTATGAAAATAATTAAATTTTAAACTTGGCGATTTTGTAGCAATGTGTCGCTAGCTACATATCGTAGCTTTGTAGCTAGCTACAAAATATCTACAAATCTATGGTAGGTTGATAGCTGCATATTAAAATTTTTTAGACTGCGATTTTATTACGATATGACGCTAGCTACAAAAGCCTGTGGGTCTTAAGCTTATTAAGCTAACTGTCTTCGTAGCCAAATTGCTATCTTTGACTTTACAAATATCGATAGCTTTTCGCTAACTTAAAAAAGCTGCCGATCCTCGTGGCCAAATCGCTGTCTTTATAGTTACGATTACAGCTAGCTATTCGCTAGCCGATTTCCCACCGGGGAGAAATTATTTTAAAACAGAGGTTTTAAAATATTTTCTTTCGAAACATTGATATTAAACTCAGAAAAGAGAAACATTGATATTAAACTCTGTAGAGAACAAGCATATGATGATGTTTATGTAATGTTTGGAATTAAAAATGGTCTTCAAACTTGAATAAAAGCGCATTCACCAAATGCCATCTATGTTCATTGTTGTGCTCATGTTTTAAATTTGGTGACCATTAAAGCAATGTCTGTAAATAGCGATGTCCAGATGTTTATAGGCACAGCTAAAAAATTGTATACGTACCTTACATCTAGTTTACCACAACTTCATATTCTCCAAGAGCACCAGAAACGTTTATATGAATCAACAGTAGACAGTCTGACTTTCTATTACAAGATAAGCAAGTAGGAAGCATGCAGTTGATGCTAATATTGAATCTTTTTCTGCTAATCTAATTACTCTAGAAGATATAAATCTAGGAGAAACTAAAGAACATACAGGTAATGTTAGCGCAGAAGCTATTGGACTATTAGTTTTAATAAAAAAAACATTCATTTGTTTTTCTAATGTTATTTTTGTCAAAGTTGTTAATTTAATATTTTTGTGTTTGCAACTGTTTGCAACGAGAAGATATAGATGATTTGTTTGCAAATATGATGTTACAAAAAATAAGTTTGTAGATATGAGAAACAATGAAGCTTTTGAAGCTCTACATTTAGCAGTCAAATCATTTATTAGTGAAAAATGTAGAAAACTAGATGTAGAAAACTGAATTTATAAAAAACTCGTCTTTAAATTCAGTTAACCTATTATTATGTCAAATTTATTGTAACAACATAAATACTGAAGAAGCAGTTGTATAGTATGAGACTTTCAATAATGTGTATGCATCGATATCCCCAACACTGACAACTGACATTAAATTGAAAGATGTATTTCAATTCTTGATTGAGAAACAGATAGCACCTGGCCTCCCTAACTTGTCTATACAAAATCTACTTGACTCTTCCTGTTACATCTGCTAATGCTGAAAAATGTTTCAGTGAACCAAAGATTACAAAAATTATTTTAAATCAACAATGACTAACTAATGTCTTTCTGGATCACCATTAATTTATTGAACATGAGCTTACTGAAAACATTACCTTTGACTTGTAGATAAATCGTTTTGCTTAATAAAATCTCTCAGAATTTGTGTAAACTACCTGAAAAGTTAATTTTTTTTCTAAATGCTAACTTTTGCAATATGTCTAGTTAAGTACATTTTTAAATGACCGAACTATTTCAGTAAAGTTAAATGTTTCTTATTTTATAAAAGATAATTGTTAACTAAAATAAACACAAAAAAATAAACAAAAATTAGGTTGTTTAGTGTTTTATATGTATATAACATGTATAATAAAAGTCACATAAAAACACTCATAAAGTGTTTTAGTCAGGAAAATAATTTCTGGGGTTTAAAATACCATACCCAACCCCAGTTGCCCCCTATTTATTGACTTGACCCCACCCCCTCCCCCCCGTGACACTAAACCTCAATCTGCCACTGGCTCTCCCATGGCTGAGGGCCCTGCGGCCCTTCGCTACGCTACTGCCCACAATATGTACATTTAGAAAATAATGCTTCTAGATTCGTTTTTCTTAATTAGTAAAATCATAATCATAACAGATAGTCTGGCAGATATTTTTTTCGAAAAGTTTTTTAGTGATGTTGATGCTCTTCTTACTAAAATTGAGAATAGAAGTTCTTTAATTGGTTTTAATTGCCAGCAGTGTGTTAAAAAATGTAAGTCACAGAAAGGGCTCAGGCGCTACATAACAACTTACATAATAACACATAAACAAATTAATGTATTTAGGTGATAAAAAGACTAATTTAGTAATGACCATTTCGTTTATTTCTAACCAAAGTATTAAACTTATATCAGCATATTAAATCATACTGAATTTATGGTGAAATTACAACAGCTCACAGTGGTCCAGGTGGTGGACAAAACCTAAAAAATAAATGTTTATTATATTCAAAACCATATAATAAAACATATTTGTAATACTCTCATTTAAAATTTTGAATATTGTTTTTTGAAGGGAGGTCCAAATAAGCTCCGGGGGGTCGGATTTTGAGTATAATAGTATCTTTAAAACCACAAAAATCAGTTGCAGTTTGATGAATGATAAAAAACTTTTCTTTTTTTTTTTAAAAGTGTGAAATTTTTTTTTTTAATTCATAGCTATAGTAAACAGTAACTTTAAAAATTTTAAAAAGACCCGGGGGGTCGGGCTATCCCCCCATAAAATTTCAAAATTTTCAATTTTTTTTTTTTTTAATTTTAACTCTTTCAAATTATGCAGAATCATAAAATTTGTTTTGGATGTATCAGATTAATCTTTAACTATCTTAAATTGTCTACTTAAGTTAACCACCTCTTAAGTAATTTCCTTAGCAACGCCATAGCAATGCACTTAAACAATTTTATACACCATACTTTTACTTTAATTTCATCCAAAATAGTGTTACACTTGCAATGCATAAGCTTGAACAACTTCTTGATGCGTTTTTCTAGAATTTACCAATACCTTGGTACATCAAGTACGACAATATTCTTCAGTTCAGTCAGTTCTTGAGATTTTATTAGGTTAGTTTAATTAGTAAAAATGGGAAAAGCTTGTCGAGTTAAGAAATGTACACAAACTCATAAAAAAAGGAAAAGGTTTATGGGAAATGTTAAAAATTCTGTTAATACTGTTATTGTATCTGATAGTACTAATATCGAATTGCCGACAATAAATCCAAGTGCCCCTAACATCACTTGTGTTACTGAACCAATTTTTGAAAATCCACCTAATTTATCAGCTTCAGCTCATAAAATCGAAAACTTAAAAGATAAAATTATTTCAAAACCTGCCATATCTGGTTATCGTATAATTTATGTTGCTGTTTTAATGTCTATTTTAAGTTCTGTTTTGTGTCCAGAGTGTGGTTGTTCAACAATCTCACTAAGTGAGAGATATACTCAACGACGTGGTTTATCTTCCTTACTATATCTTAAGTGTATGAAAAGAGCTTGTAACCATTTTCAAAAGTTCTACACTTCTAACTATGACAAATATAAAAGGATTTGTTATCAATAAACAAGTAATTTATTGTATGCGATTATTGGGTCATGGATATGCAGGCATCAAAAAATTTTGTACCATTATGAATCTACCTAAGCCAATGACCAAAAACAATTTTGAAAAACTGATAAAAGTAATTTCAAAAGCTGTTTAAAATGTAGCAGAACGAACAATGTTAAATGCTGCTAAAAAATTGCAAAATACAGCTTTGAAAGTAACCGATATTTATTTATCTTGCGATGGAACATGGCAAAAACGAGGATACTCATCACTCAATGGAGTCTTTTCTGCCATCTCTACTGCTAGTGGCAAAATTTTAAATGTTGAAATCATGTCCAGATATTGTAAAGGTTGTAATTTAACTCAAGGTCTCTAAAAATCTGATCCAACTGGTGTTGGCATCTTTATTTCATGTTGCTTCCTCAAAAAATAATAGCTTACATTTCCCACACTGCCTCACTGGTGCAGACAGCTGGTGCAAATACAATGCCAATAAAATAAATAAGACATCAACCTATAAGCCGGAACCGGGTTTACCAATGGATGTCATAATGAAAGTAAGAACTATATTTAAAGATTTAAGGAAAGACATTGAGTTACAAAAATGTTTGCACGGTAAGACACAAAATGCCAATGAGTCTTTTTATGGAATGATTTGGAAGCGTATACCAAAACAAACATTTGTATCACTTACCCAATTAACAATTGGTCTATATGATGCTGTTGCCAATATTAATAATGGAGCAAAAGCATCTATTGATATTTTGAAGCAACTGGACATGGAACCAGGCTTTCATATGATTGCAGGATGCAAATCAATAAATAATGAAAGATTACAAAAAGCAGAAATTAGAATGAACCCTGTTAAAAAGTTAAGAAGGCAAGTATTATGTGCCAAGAAACTGAAGAAGAATGAGTGAAATGAATGGATTGGAATTTATTTATTTTATTAAAAATATATATATATGACCTAAAATCGATGAAAATTTTGAACATGATCTTTGATTGCGCCATTTTGATGATGGCAAAATGTTATGAAAAATCTGATCCATTCATTTCACAGCCCTACTTTATGATAATATTGTATTAAAATTTTAAAAGGTAAATATGTACACATATTCTTATATTTTGGCCAGCGTGAAAATATTTTTTGGTCATTTTAGGGGTATTTTTTGGTTACCAAGGAAACCACCAATTTTTTAAAAAATTTTTTTTTAAAAAGGTTTATATTTTACTAAAACCTAGAAACCCATAACATTTTTTTTTTTTTAATACTTAGATTTAAAAACAGAGGGGGGTAGCCCCTTAAATCATACTGAATTTATGGTGAAAGTACAACAGCTCACAGTGGTCCAGGTGGTGGACAAAACCTAAAAAATAAATGTTTATTATATTCAAAACCATATAATAAAACATATTTGTAATACTCTCATTTAAAATTTTGAATATTATTTTTTGAAGGGAGGTCCAAATATGCTCCGGGGGGTCGGATTTTGAGTATAATAGTATCTTTAAAACCACAAAAATCAGTTGCAGTTTGATGAATGATGAAAAACTTTTCTTTTTTTTTTTAAAAGTGTGAAATTTTTTTTTTAATTCATAGCTATAGTAAACAGTAACTTTAAAAATTTTATGAGCTTATGGGATTAGTTTATATATTTAAACTATTTAACAGTAAAGCTTTATGAAAAAAGTATAAAGTAAAGATCAGCCATTATAATACACTTCTAATCTGGCTTTAAAATAGCGAGGTAAATTTTTAACATTTAATACTTTTATTTTGTACAAAAATTTTATTTTGTCACATAATTTAGGCAACCTACAAGAACCTATATTAAATATTTGAACTTGTAAATGTAATATGTATACAACCTATTTGAACTATTTACATCGTCTCTAACTTCCCCTTTTGAGTTTCTTTAACATTTTAAAATAATGACTTGTAACTTTGCTTAAAATCAACTTTTATTTCTCGTAAACAAAAATACATATTATTTTGTTTGTTATTTTATTCAATACAAATTGCACTGTTAACCTAACAATTTTTTTGTTTTTTTGTTTAGTAATAATATAAAAATTGGAGACATTTACGGACATATACGACATATACAACAAACTAGTTTCAATGATATACTATTCTTTTCATCAAAATTAACTGTTTTTTTTTCTGCAGATATTAAACTAGAGGATTCTGAGTGAAAAACTTTATAAAATTACATTGTAAAAAGTCGATAGCTGCAAACAATGATAACACTCATTTCGAGAGAAGTAATGAAAATTGGCTGGCTTAAGATTTTTAATACACCTACAGTACAATAAATGCTACATCATCAGTTAACGAAGTTGGGAAACCATGTTGAATAAGTTTAATTTATGGCTGAATAAAATATGTTTTTTAATATTTTATTTAGCCATAAATTACTTCATGCAACAAAATTGAAACTAAGAAGTGAGTTTAAGTACAAAACTGGCACAAAAATTTCTGTTATATAAAAAAATTCGTTATTATATATAAAGATGATAAATAACCTATAGACTTATTCAAAACGTCGTGGGCATTTAATAATATCAATAATAGAGTTTCAAATCTATATATTCATTTGTATTTTCTACATATTTCTATATATTTATCTATATATTTCAAATCTATTATATAATATCGATAATAGAGTTTCGAATCTAGTAATAAATTTTCATTTTTTCTGAAGTAAGTGTGCATTTTTATTTTTAAAGTTTGTTGCATCAATTTTTTTAAAAGTTTATTCCACCAGAAGAGTTTGTTATGTTTTCAATCCAATAACTTCTTAAAATCAGTTCGATGATTTTAAGAAGTTTTAGGATTTGAAATTAAAAAATTTCTTTATAAAACTTTAAAAATCCGCGTTTTTAAAATTTTATAAAGTTTGTTAAATAATTTTTAGAATTAGCAACTATTTAACTAAAATATTAGAAAATGCGCATTTAACCGCATGCCACAACGCTAGAACCAAAATAGTCATATGCCTGTTTTGTAAATAGTATTAGTTTTGAATTATGAATTATAAACTATCTTTACAGTCCCCACCCCACCCCCCACCTTTTATTAAATACCCTCTGATCTTAAAGAAAATTCTCACCTCGCCCCCTTTTATTAACACAAACCTACCCCCACCCCACACACCCAAAATCCACCCCACCCACTTAAATCCACCCCCTTCCCTCCTTGTATCAAGGAATCGAGAGTAAAATGCTATAATATTGTAGTTTCGATTTATTTTTTTAATTATTGTTTATTTGTTTGTTTTTATTTATATTTAATAATAAGTTTGTTTTTATTTATATTTAATAATTTCTTTAGATTGTCGAAGTAAGAGTTACGGAAACGATAATTTATTCATTGAATGTTTTTATGAAAGTCAATCATCATTTACTGAGGAAATTGAATCATTCGTCGATAAACAAGATTGGCGTGTTACAATTAACGATGGAAAATCTTTTTTAAAAACAGCTTGGGATTGTTATTTTGTAAATCATTTCATAAAATCCGGAAGAAAATTAGAGTTGTTAGATGTTTATAAAGATATTTTAAGCGATGACGAAAAAAATCTTTTAATTCATTGTTCTACGAATGTTCGCAATGTCAGCTTTAATCGTCCTATTAAATTCAATGGATGGAAACCGAAAAATAAAATTGAAATGTTGTATGTATTCTTCTCACTTTATTTAATATCGAAAAAAGATTTTGAAAAAAACATTCTTCCGTGGATTAATCTTTGTGAAGATTTATATCTTTACCTACACGACGACATTAGTTTTATTGAAGACATTCATGAATGGATTCGTCGCTCAAACATAAAGAAATTGTTGATCGGTTACCGTGGAAAATATTTTCATAACATTGATGCGTTGAAAGTTTTTATAACACGTAAAAATGTTTAATATCTTAAACATATCAAGTGAAAAAAATAATTATAAAATAATAAATGAAATAATTATTGTATTGTTTTTTGTTTTTTTTGTTTGTTTTGTTTTTTATCTTAACATTTCACTTCCAACAAGACTGCAAGCAACCACTATTAGAGTTGGAAGTTACTGAAAGAGAAAAGATGAAGTTTATTAAACAAGATAACGTTTAACAGGCGACTTAAAAGATTGCAAATTATATGAATCAAGAAAACAAAATGAAGGGTAGCGATTTCTAAAGAACTGATGTTCGAGGAAAAAAACTAGACAAATAAGAATTTTGGAGCACTTATGAACAATCACAGTAAAAGGATGAAGACTTAATTGAATGATTTTTTCTCACCTTTTTTTTGCTCGCCTTCGGACGGCAGTTTAAATCGGGATGATGGAGGTTACGTTACAACTTCCTTTTTTGGTTCGTCCGAAGGTGAGCAAAAAAAAGGTGAAAAAAAGTCATTCAATTAAGTCTTCATCCTTTTACTTTATTGTTCATAAGTGCTCCAAAAATTCTTATTTGTCTAGTTTTTTTCCTCGAACATCATTTCTTTAGAATTCGCTACCCTTCATCTTGTTTTCTTGATTCATATAATTTGCAATCTTTCAAGTCGTCTGTTAATCGTTATCTTGTTTAATAAACTTCATCTTTTTTCTTTCAGTAACTTCCAACTCTAATAGTGGTTGCTTGCAGTCTTGTTGGAAGTGAAATATTAAGATAATAATGGTGTCACTCCTTTGATCTTATGGTGTCACTCTTTTGATCAGACTTCTGTATGAGTGACACCATCCATACTAATCATTAACTTATTATAATAAGAAATAACATATCATTTTACTTATTATTATTATAGTAATTATTGTTATTTATAATTTTTTTTTGTTACTATTATTATTATTATTGTTATAAATTTTTACTATTGCTTATTATTTTATAATTTTATATATATATAATCCCGTGAAATATTGTATGAAAATTAATTTCAAATAAAGAGTTACATCCATAATAGAGTTTTTATTTTAATTGAATGACGAATAAAACGAGAATGAGTTTTAGTTGATGGCACAAGAGACGCTAGCTCTTTAGAGCAGCGCCTATTATAGTATTTATAGAAAAGTGAAAGAGAAGCAACATTATGTGACGATGGTTAAAGGTTGATTGCAAGAGTAGGTCCAACTGTTTACAATGCGTTTTTGTACCTTTTCTAAACTAGAAAGGTCATCAGTCGAAGATCCGCTCCAGATATGGTAACAGCATTCTATACAAACACGAACTTGAGATTTATAAAGATAAAAAATGGAATCCGGAGTAGAAAAGTGTTGAGCACAATATGAAGATTCAACCTTAACAGATGCTAATTTTGCATTGGATTTGATATATCCAAGAAAGATCGAAAAAGTTAATCCAAGAAGACGAAGGATAAATGACTCATTGAGTACATTACCATTCGTAAATATAGAAAGATCTAAATTGTTACGATAACGGTTAGCTGAAATAAATTGAGTTTTATCTGAGTTAAATTTCACCAGTCACTAAAAGCCCCAATGTTGTAGCAGAAGTGAAATACTTTTCAAGCAATTTTAGAGTGTAAGCTTCTTATTAAGACAAGAATAAGTGGTAGTATCATCAGCGAACAATGCCACCTTAGATATGAGAATTTCTGGGAGATCGTTAATGTAAATTAAGTATAGGGCTAAGGATAGAATCTTGAGGAACCTCTAAAGTTACAGGAAATGAAGAAGAGTGCTTTCTATCGAGGACAACTTTTATACTACGATTGGTAAGAAAGGATTCAATAGTCCTAAAGATGTTACCTGATACACCGTATGAAGAGAGCTTATGGAGAAGACCGCCGTGTCAAACTTTACCAAAGGCTTTAGAAATGTCGAGAGCGATTGCCTTAACCTTTCTACATCTATCTAAATCACGATTAAATCATTGGTTATTACCGTTGCCGAATCAGCAGTCAGAACTAATCACAAATCAGAACAAGAAAATCGGAATCCATATCGATGATCAGAGAATAAGTTATTAGATTCAAGATGAGAGATTGAGTATTCGTTAACTAAAGACTCAAAAACATTGTTTATGATAGGAAGAAGACTAATGGAACGGTAGTAAGACGAGTCAGATTGCTCTTCAGAATTTTTGAAAATAGATATAACAGATACCGCTTTCCAGCAGGCTAGAAATTTTGTATCTATGTTCTGTTTTATTTCATCAGGCTGGAAATTTATTAGGGTAATATGAGCACCTTAAGCGATAATTGGAATTTTTTCAAAAATAATTATGCTGGTCCGAAATTTTAGCGGATAAACAATTTTTAGGGATCCCTACTCATGATTCACTGAGATATTTGTTCAATCGAAATTTTTTCTTAAAAACACAGAGTTTTTCAATTGAAATTTTTTCTTAAAAACACAGAGTTTTTCAATCGAAATTTTTTCTTAAAAACACAGAGTTTTTCAATCGAAATTTTTTCTTAAAAACACAGAGTTTTTCAATCGAAATTTTTTCTTAAAAACACAGAGTTTTTCAATCGAAATTTTTTCTTAAAAACACAGAGTTTTTCAATCGAAATTTTTTCTTAAAAACACAGAGTTTTTCAATCGAAATTTTTTCTTAAAAACACAGAGTTTTTCAATCGAAATTTTTTCTTAAAAACACAGAGTTTTTAAAAAAGTAACAAAAATGCTCATATTACCCAGACCAATTGGTGAGCGCTTTAAATTAGCTTAAAAAAATAACATTAATTTAAAAAAATACCTGACAATTAGCACTAGTTTTTGAAATAAAACGAATTGTTATTAACAAAACTTATCATTAAAAGATTAAATTTTAAGCCGCTGTTTGTTGAAACAATTATACTATGTTTTCTGTAACAACAAAAAAAATTAGTTCGTTATTTTTTCAATTTTATTAACTGAAACCTTTGAACAATAAAAATTCAAATTGTTTGAATTTAAATTACAGAAAAATATTTAGCATTGTTAAAATACTTAAATTTTTTACTATGTTTTTATTCAAAAAGCAATTAAAACCACTGCTATTTTAGGACTTTAAACTAGGTAATTTCAATGATAAACACTGGGTAATTTGAGCATGCTAATATTACACAAAAATGGCATCTTTAAATGCATAGAAACTAAATATTTTTATGCGTTTTTTTTAATCAAACAAAAATGAATTGGATTTTTAGCTCACATATTTTTCTTAAGAAAAAATTAATTTCATTTTGGCACCAAAATTTTGCGCCACAGATTTATTCATGCGTGATGATATTATTTTAACAACTGTATATGTATAATATAATTCGTTTTAAATATACGAATTAATTTTTTATTAGATTGAAAACTTATAATCTTCTCAGCCGGCACATTTGGTATTGTAAACAGCCAGAATATTAAACACATATTACATACCGCTGTTGATACCAGAAAAATGTGCATCTAGTTTTTAAGTTTTAAATTCAATAATCGCATAATCGTTTCCGGTATTGTTCAAATATTAAAGACATAACAGAAAAAATAAAATTTGGCGTGCAAAGCGCATGCGACCACTAAAATCGCTAAATTTAAATTAAATTCAACATGTTCTGTGAAAAGTAACTTTTATAATTATCTTAAATTATAATCTAGTTTTAATACAATCTTGTATTCTATATCTATATTCTGTCAAGAATATTCACAAACTTCAGGGATTCACAAAAAGCTAAGTAATTTCTAAGTCTTCATGTGAAATCCTTTAGCAGACAACATAACACATCTTCATTTTTTTTGCATTGGAGTAGCTTCTGGAATGGCAGATGTTTTTTTAATAACAGAAAATTTTATATAAAAAGTAAAAAAAAAAATGAAAAAGAAAAGGCAAAAAAGTTTTTAAATAAAGAAAGAAATGAAAAAAACAGAGTTTCCAATTATGGGAAAGAAACAAGTGAAAAATTAAAAAAGAAAAACGGACAAAAATTTTGAAAGAAAGAAAAGAAGAAATTTATGAAAAAAAGTTAAATTAAAAATAAATATAAAGTAATATAAAAGAAAAAAAACATAAAAAAAAACTTAAAAAAAACAACTCATTTCTTACTTAATATGAATAAAAACAAACAGTAGAAAAATTTAATATTTATTATTAAGTGTTATGTTTACTAAATCATATCTATAGTATATCTATAATCACAATTTGTTTCAATTAATGACTCAAAATCTCCCCTTGTAAAACGTTTTAATGGTGTTCCTCCGGGTTCAGTATTAAGACCACTGCTTTTTCTTCTTTATATTAATGATCTTCATACATTCATTAAGTTCTCTACTGTTTACCACTTTGCTGATGATACTAATCTAATGCTAATTAATAAATCCCTTAAAAAAATTAACAAACACATTAACCATGATCTTGCCAATCTAGTTTAGAGGCTTTGCTCCAACAAACTTTTTCTAAACTCTAATAAAACTGAACTCATTATTTTTAAATCAAATAAAACAAAAATCTATAAACATATGAACTTTAGATTAAATGGCAAAAAATTGAACCTGTTAACTCAATTAAATACCTTAGTATAAAAATTGATTCCAATCTTTCCTTTTTATCCCACTGTAAAGACTTAGCCATGAAACTAAGTAGATCTAATTGCATGTTAATCAAAATTCGACATTATGTTAATCTTGAGACACTCTTGAACATATACCATGCTATTTTTGGCTCACATCTTAGATATGCATGCTAAGTATGGGGGCAGTCCAATCAACAAGCTCTTATTAGGTTATCCCATCTCCAAACCAAGGCTTTAAAAATCATTCATTTTCAGAATATTAAATTTAATCCTAATGTGCTTTACCTAACTTCTAAAGTATTAAAACTATGTGACTATATTCAACTTTTAAACTGTCAATTTGTTTGGAACCACCAACACAATAACCTACCTTTAACTTTCATTAATTTCTTTTCTAAAAGTGCCAACACTCGTTGTCACCTTCGTTTTGATAGTAATTTAAACCTGTCTGTCTCTAAACACCGCTCTCATAATTACGGGCATAGTCCATAAAATATCAAAGCACTAAAACTTGGAACAACCTTCCTTATAAACTGAAAGTTCTCAATTCATTCTAAACCTTTAAAGCCAGTTTATTCTACTTTTTATTAAAAAAATATAGTTAATGTTTATAATTTCTATAATCAATTTTGGTTGTCTTAAGTATTTTTTTTTTTTTTTTTTTTTTTACAATTTCTATTTTCTATTTTTTATTGGTTATTGTTATTTTTATTAATATTTACTATTAATAACTACTTTTAACTTTTATTATTACTAATATTGTTGTTATTATTATTACTATTATTATTGTTATTATTATTAACATCGTTATTTATGTTATTTATGTTACATTGTTATTTTTATGTTATAAATTTTATTATCGTTATTATATATTATGAAAATTAGCATCATATTTATTTTAATTAGATATTATTAACATTAGTTGGTGTTTACTTTATATTAGTAAATTTACTATTTGTAAACATCCTTGAATGTAAAAACTTAATTCAGAAATAAAATGATGATGATGATTGGTTGATTGATATAGTAATAGATCTAATTCAAAAGGATATTGTAATTAAGCATTAGTTTTTTCAGGGCCGTCCCGAAGAGATTTTAAAGGAGGGGGAGTGACGTGTCTGTTTTTTGCCGACTAAAACCAAAAAAAAGTTTTTGTCCACTAACTTATTTTTTATTATTATTATTCAGTGATAAAAAAAACAAATACAATTAATCTGTTTAAAGTTTGATGAAGAGGTGCTACACCAGGCCCCTCTATGCTGACGAAAATAAAAAAACACAAGCTACAGACAAAGCGGCAATTGTGTCTCCAAAAGTTACTTTGTTATACTGTTTTTGAAAGCATGGATAGATGGAGCGTTCACTACTGGTTGGGAAAGTGCATTCCATCTATTTGAAAAAAAGTTTTTTCGTTCTTCACAATTTCGTGCAAGCTAGCGTTCTAGTTTTTGATTATGCCCTCTCAAAATATACTTGGCTTTACTGTTTGAAAGTTTTTGTGGAACGAAAAAACTGACAAATTCGAGTTGACGCGTGATTTTAAATTGTTCGATTAGGTCTGCTTTTTTACGGCGTTCTTCAAGTGATGTTAGACCGAGCTGTTGGAGCCAATTTTTATAGGACAGGTGTTTAATAGATGATATTGTTTTTGTTGCTCAATGTTGGACTTGTTCGAGGATAGCAATGTCGGACTTTAAATGCCATCAATGTAAAAAAAAAAAGAAATTCCTCTTTTTCCAACATTTGCCAACTGCCAACTATAAACCCAATTTTGCCAACTCCAGTGTCCAATTTGCAGACTAATAAATTCCGTAGGGGGTTAGACACCCCCTATGCCCTTCCCTCAGGACGGCCCTGGTTTTTTGTTTTCGTTGTATTTTTTTATATTATAGCTATTTTTTTAATCATTTTTGTTGTTTTTTTTTTTTTTTTGTTAAATTTTTATTTGTATTTTCTTAATTTAATTTTGAATATTGTTTTTTACTTTTTAGTTAGCCTTCTTCTGTCCTCTAAAAAAAACACTGATATTGAAGTAATATTTTTTATTATTTAACGATATGTATCTTTCTGCTCACGCATTTTGACATATCGTCAGCCCGGAATACAAGTATCGTGTTTGACCTTTTTGAAAAAAATGACTTTTATATGCGAATCATCTATTTTTGTGCACTAATTTTTTAAAAAATTATCATGTAAAATTTTTTCCTATACACTTCAATAGATCTTTTGATGTAAATGAACCTTTTATTTTAGACAGTTCAATTGAACTTTTGACGTAAATAAACTGTTGTTATCAACTTTGACTAAATCGATTGAGTCGTTATCAACTTTGACTAAATTGATTTAGTCGAGTGAAAATCTTAAAATCCTTTTAGGATTTTGCCAGAACACCCACAATATGTTGTGGGTATTCTGGCAAATAAACTCTACGTGGCTGTGTAACCACAAACATTATTTGTTGACTGTTACATTGATTTGATTAACTATAATAATGAACAAACTTATCATACTTTTCAGGCCACTCAAAAAGATTACAAAAATAACAAGCTCAGTTATTTGCACTTCAAAGGTAATTTCAGAAGTTGATATAAATAGATCTTCACTACAACCTGAACTTAAAACATTGTCTAACTTAATGGGAATTCCAATTATTCGGTTGCGATAAATCTTTCTCAGTGAAAGACTGCACACCTATGAGCCATCACTGATGACTAGCAGCACCGTTAATGATTCAACTCTACTTCGTAAGAAAAAAAATGTAAATGAAAACGATCAAACTAAACTCTACTTTTTATTAGTTTTTACATGAAACCGTTCGCTTTAATTGGAGAGCAAACCCTTACAACCCAGCGTGCATTTGTTTTTAAAATTTACGTTCTAAATGTATTTTAAATGTCTTTTAAACCTCTTCTAAACATTCTTACGTAAAGAACGTTTATAAAACGTTTAAAAGACATTTAGAACGTAACTGTAAAAAAGAAATGCCCGTAGGGAAGTGTTGGTCAGCAAGCGCAAAACATTATCTTAAGAAAACTTGCTAAAATAAATTTATTATTTGTGGCAATGTACATAGTGAGTGGCTATTCTAAGAATTATGGCATCTCTAATTATAACTATTACTTATTTTTTGTTTACTCATAAAGTTTTATCTAATTCATAGCCTATTAGCATTATTTAGGCTCTTTCCGGTGCTCTGAAATAAGACCATAAGGACTTCTGGGAGCACCTTAATAATTATATTATAAAAAAGGAAAATAATTACACCTAACTAAACAATCGGTTATGTATTTCTTTTTTTTTTCTTTTGTTTACTCAATGCTTTTGGTTTTCATAAATACTTTCAAACTGGGTTGCTTAATGCTGGCTCAGGGCCCTGGGACAAAATTATGTTGTGAAGCTCTAAAATCAAAATGTTTTCTACCCAATCATATTGTAAATATGATTGTAAAGATTATGGTATATAGAAAGTATTTGAGGCAGTCCCTAAATTATTGGGGTCTAGGAATAAATTGTTCAGTTGTTGGAGCGGCCTTTCTCTCATATTTTTTTTTTCTTCATTAACATTTAAATAATATGATGTCAAAAAATAGAAAGCGAAAATAAATTACTTTATTATTTTTATGACAATTCATTTCAAAAAAATAATATTTTTCCCATATTTTGACTAAATCGACTTTTAGTCGGCTTAGTCGATTTTTAAAACGTATTAGTCGATTTAGTCGACTTTAGAAACTTTATTAGTCGATTTAGTCGACAGTCGAATTATTTAATAGTTGTAACAACACTACTTTTTATACGAGACACTCAATGTATATTTGTTGTACTTAGACCGATAAAAGCGCTTGCGTGACTTTAGATTTAATTGCGTATATTCCACTATTTACTTTGTAGCATGTAGTTTTTTGTAGATAAAAATTAATACATTCCATCAGGGACGGATCCAGCATTTTTTTGGTCTTTGAGAAGTTAACTTCCAGACATATAACTAACTCCAAACATTTATATGTTTAAACTTTATATGATCATAATTTTTGAACGCTAAAATATTTTACTATGAAATTTAAAATTTCTCGATGAATATAAGTCTAGTTGAAAATAGTACAAAAAATATTTCATTAACTTGTTGCTCTCATGTTTGGGCCAGGGAGGCGGAAATTTTGGAGCTTTTTTGCTACCAAGCTCCAACATCGCAACTTTTTGTAAAGCATCCTTATTTGACATAAGTATAAACATATAAGTGTTTGGAGTTTGCTCCATGTCGGGAAGTTAGCTATCTCAAAGACCAAAAAATGCTGGATCCGCCTCTGCATTTCATTTACTTTTTCATATTGAGTTGTTTTTTGTTTTCTTTGAATTTAATTGAAATGTTCAGTAAATAAAAATTATTACTCGTAATCAGAAGCATTAAACAGTATTTATCGATATCATTTTTTTTTGTAAAGGTAAGTAACAAATATGGATTGATTATAACAAATATGGAGTATTTGATGGTTTCTGATGCTGATAATCCGATTCCAACAGCATTGGCGCCTAACATACAAATGGAGGAAGAAACTCCAAGCTATGTGGCGGATGACCTAATGATGAAGATGAAGTTATTTTTCTTTTCTACTAGCATTTTTCCAAAGAAGTTGTCCATAAAGTACGTACGCTTTTTATTGCAGCTTCCCCCCCTCCCCCCGCATTTTACCATACGCTTTTTTGAGTACTCTCTACCTCCCTAAAAGTACCTACGCTTTTAACCTACCAACCCAACATTTTATGATATTTTTTTTTAATTTAGTATCTCCATAATTTTATAATTGACCGACTGCCCCCTTATCTTCCTCTTCGAGCATACGTACTTTATGGGCGATCCGTAACTATGAATAGTAAATACCAAATATATTTTTGCAAAGGTTTTATTACAATAAGTCTTGTGCTCATATAGTGGCACTACTCGAATTTCTCTCCCTTCCTTTTTTATGATAGAATACATTATACTGATTCATATTAAAAAAATGTCTGAAAACTTGAGGAAGGTACTCTAATCTGATGTTAAAGTTTAAAAAGTTAGACTAAAAATGCGTATATTCAACATCTAAAACCATTTTAGCACTATTTTCATTTAGAAATCAATAACTTAATTATTTTTTTAATAGCGCAACCCGGTCGTCAAAATTCATCGACTAACAAATAGGGATTGACGTACATACATCGACTGACAAACAGGGATCGGCGTAAACAAATGTCCATATATCTTCTGACATATAGAGATTGGCGCAGTTAAATGTACATGATTTTATTCAGGGCATATCTAGTGGGTTGCAATACTTCCCCTCCTACTTCCCCCCTACTTTCCCCTAAAAAACATTTGGGCCTCAAAATTTTTTTCACTAGGTATCACCAAAAAAATCTTTTTTTCACTAGGTATCACCAAAAAAACGTGCCCTTCTAAATTGCTGGCCCCCTTTCCCAATTGGGATGTGTGAGAGAGCCTAGCCACAGGTCTGGGTTAGGGTTAGGGTCAGAGATAAAGTTCACTATTTGTTTGTTGCATTTGCTGTAACTATAAGAGCCTCACATATAGAGAATGATAATGCCAGAAATTAGTTATTACTAGATTTTTACCTCTTTCATCTATAATTTATGTAAGATTTTTAATTTTTAACGTTCATAACTTGCTTCATATTATTGATGATTTAAATATTATAGTTGTTTTGTAAATGATACACCTGGATTTAAATTCGAAAACATTCAATATTAAAAAAAACACAATAAGATTTTCAAAATACAATCGACATATAGCTAAACAATTTATTGAACGGTCTATTTTTTCAAACCCTTCAGGATATATTATAAAATGTGCAACTTGCAAAAATTTATATTTAAAAAAAACAAATACTTTCTAAGTAAAAATAGAATGTATTGTGAAGTAATTGAAGGGAGAACAAAAGTGTTCTTTTAGAGTTATACGCAATATTCTTCCGACTTCTTAATAACATCAATTTTCTAATTTATAATAAAATTTTTCAATTATAAATCATTACTTTTTCTTTTTTATGTTGTAAATTTATTTATTTATTTATTTGGTGATAAAAGTTTTCAAAACCTTTATCTTCAAATTAGTTTACTGATTTTACTAATTTTTTTTTTTTTTTTCTAATTTCTATAAATAAGAAAGTTCTGATATTATAATTAAAATATAATGTACTAACTCAATTAAAAATAAAATTGATTTCAAGTTTAAAATAAATTTTACATATAAAACGAGAATATTTTGCAAACTATTACACTGGCTAGAGCCTGGGAGCTAAAATATCCTAATATGTTTGCTTCTTACCCCCAATCATAAGGGCAATCACGAAATACAAATTTTTTATGTTACTTTATAATATATTTAAACTCATTAATAGATTTTTAATTTGCAATTTACAATTTGCAAAATAGTTTCATTTAATAATCCTTTAGTGTTCGAAAGTTATGATTAAGTAAAATATACAGCTCCCTTATTTTGGGATGCGTGGAAATTTCACATGATTATCTTTTAATCACTAAAAGATTAAAAGATAAATATGAAACCTGCAGTTATCAAATGGAAGTTTTAACGTTTGTCTTAGTCAAAATATATGATATATACTTGATTTTTTGCCTGCCTTTTTTTTTTTTTTTTGCAGTTATTTTTTTTAGCTTTCTTACCACTCGGTGTAGTTAAGACACTTTTAAAATATTATAGCGTCTGTATGATATTATGTTGACTACGACATATTTCAGTTAAATGGTCTGGTCTGTGAATTATTAAAATAATAAAAAATGTGAAAAATTAAAATAATAAATTTTGTGGTATCATAAAATATAAATGTTTGTAGCGAAAAAACCCAGACCGTGGAATCATTTTTTTTTTTTTTTAATATCATCTTAAAATCACAATCGCTCGTCTAAATTTAAATAACATTTTATTTTAATACGTTTTTTAGGTAAAATGAACATTATAGTTTAACAATATGAATTATAACATTTAAAGATCTTGTTTGGGCATAATATGCTGACAAAACCATGCTAATTCCAAATAAAAGTATTCAACATACTTATATTTGGAATGCTAATTCCAAATAAAAGTATTTTATATTGTGCCAATACGCCGAGCAGTATTGGCACAATATAAAATCTTTTTTTTTTAAATATGTTGTCTAGATAAAGGAAATTTATTTTTTTTTAATTTCACGATACTCATTTATTTCAATAAAAAATTTAGAATAATATAAAAAAGGTGATCTTAATGCCCTCCTTTCCACTACCTCTTGGCTTTAAATGAGCGCATGAGGTGAAGTTTGCTTATTATTATCTTATAAATGTTGTGAAAATTACGCATGCGTAAAAAATTTCCAGCTCCGATTTTTAGAAAATCGGCAATTTCATTTTCAACGACATTAAATAGCTCTGACCGTTAAGTGGCTTTAATGTTTAATTACAAAAAAAATAAGTTTAGTGACTCTAAAGACGTATGAATAAAAATATTCTCATTCGTACGTCATGTTTATAATAGTATTATATGAATGGATTTTTCGTGCGTCATACATATTTGTAACTGGTAAAAAAACGGGGAAAAAAAGGTGTTTATTTGAAATTCCATTTCGTTGTTTTGATTTATTCATTCTTGAAAGCATTAAAAAAGTTTTTATATGGTACAACTATGTTGAACTTGTAATTTATTTTACATGTTACAAATATACTGGAAATAAAATACAAGTTCAGTGACGCAACGTTTAAAGTCAAACTACTACTTTGTATACTACTTTGATTTATGAAACATGGTTTTAAATATATATATGAATTAAATCATCTTTCATAAATTTATATATTTTGTAATATACATAATATATAGTAACGTTTATATAGTTTAATTACATCAAAGAAAAAAACATTATTGAAAAAATGTTATGGGAATATAAAAACAGGATTTTGATTTATTTTTGTTTTTTCTTAAATGAATTAGAACTAAACTGAATCCAAGTTTAGGAGACATCTATAAATTACGTCACGCAATTTTCGACCGTTTTTGACCCCTTACCAGCTCCCCCCTCCTCTCGTCACAACGTTGTAATAATTTAATAAAAAGTCCCTTATGAGAGTCGTCATAAAATCACTACTCCTTCCCTCTAGAGTCTGATGTAATTTATGGACGACCCTTTATATAAAAAATAATATTTTTCAAAAATAGTGGTGATTGGAGCCAGGAAACAATGATGTCCTTTAATTTAAAGGCAATCAGTTAATATTATACTTTTTTTTTTAACATTTTATACTAAATTTAAATTTGTGGATAGGTTTTAAGCTTCATTTAATATTGTTTTAACGTTCAAAAGTTTGGATTTTGCAAAACATGCGCCTTCGTTAAAATGAGAGTTCTTTGTGGGAGATTTTAATTATAATGTGCTTGATTACGACACAAATAAAAATGTTAAAAATTTTATGAACATCATATTTCAAAATGGATTTATTCCAACTATAAATAAACCAACACAAATTACTAGAAATAGCGCAACTTCAATCGATCAAATAATAATTAATGAATATACAAAAAACAAAATAAAAACTGGAATAATAATATCCGATATATCGGATCATTTCCCAATATTTATAATTGCACATAAAAGTGTCGAACACACCCCTCACAAAAAAATATTAATTACAAATCGAGTATATAATGACATTTCTATGGAACTTTTTAATAATTCTTTATTTTCTGAAAACTGGGACGATATTTTACAAATTCAAACTGCAGAGACTGCTTATAACAGTTTTCTTCGGATATTCAAAGATCATTATGATAAAGCTTTCCCGGTGGTAACAAAAATTATTAAAACTAAAACATTTATAAACCCCTGGATTACACCAGGAATAATAAAATCGTCTAAAAAAAAACAACGTTTGTATGAAGTATTTCTGAAAAAAAGAACCTATGTAAATGAACTAAGGTATAAAAAATATAAAAGTCACATTGAATCAGTTATAAAACTTTCAAAAAAGTTATACTACTCAAATAAAATAATAAAATTCAAAGGTGATACTCAAAAAACGTGGCAAGTCATTAAGGAAATAATTGGAAAAAAAACAATTATGTTAAATGGACATCCAAAAAAGCTCAATTACAATCATCAAGATATTACAAAAGAATCTCTAATTGCTAAAACGTTTAATGACGTATTTGTCAACGCAGGTCTAAATTTAGCATCCAAACTAAAACACAGTGATTTTAACAAGGAGAAATACTTGACTCCTAGCAAATCAATAATGGAAAATGCGGAGTTAACCGAAAAAGAGTTATTAGATGCTGTTCTTTCATTAAAATTAAACAAATCACAAGGAGTTGATAACATTAGCAGTAATGTCATAATTAAATGTATCTTCTATATTAAAAAAATCCTTTTGCATATATTTAATCTTTCGTTTAAACAAGGAATCTTTCCAAAAAAACTTAAAATTGCAAGGGTAATACCAGTTTTTAAATCTGGAGATAATACTAATATTTCTAATTATAGACCTATTTCCATTCTTCCTTGCTTCTCAAAAATACTAGAACGCATTATGTATAACAAATTATATTCATATTTAGAAAAAAATAATATTCTATATAACAAACAATTTGGCTTCAAAACAGGACACTCTACTGATCATGCAATTCTTCATCTTGTTCAGATTATTTTTCAAGCTTTTGATAAAAACAAGTTCACTTTAGGTGTTTTCATAGATCTAAGTAAGGCGTTCGACACAGTTGATCATAGTATTTTAATTAAAAAATTAGAGAACTACGGTATCAAAAATATTAACATAGCTTGGTTTAAAAGCTACTTATCTAATAGAAAACAGTATATTTCATTCGGCAATAAAAAAACTAACAATATGACAATTACTTGCGGCGTTCCTCAAGGATCTATATTAGGACCACTCTTATTTTTAATTTATATTAATGATTTAAGCAAAGCCTCTAATATTCTAGATTCTATCTTATTTGCTGATGACACAAATTTATTTTATTCTCATAGTGATATAACAGCATTATTTAAAACGGTCAACATTGAACTCCTAAAACTAACCGAATGGTTAAATATGAACAAACTTTCAATTAATTTAACTAAAACTAAATATACTATTTTTCATCGCCTCCATAAAAAAGAAAAAATTCCTCTTGAACTTCCAAAACTTATTATTGGAGATTACATCGTAAAAAGAGAATGTTCGATGAAATTTTTAGGTGTAATTCTAGATGAAAACATAAATTGGAAAGACCACATAAACATGATTGAAAATAAAATTTCTAAAAATATTGGATTACTCTATAAAGCAAAACCATTCTTAGATCAATCCTGCTTGAAATACATATATTACTCATTTATACATTCTTATCTTAATTATGCAAACATTGCTTGGTGTAGCACCAATAAAACAAAGATAAAAAAGCTATTTAGCAAACAAAAACATGCAATTAGATTATTATCAAATGCACACCGCCTCTCACATTCAAGACCATTGTTTTACAATCTAAAAATACTAAATGTGTACCAAATAAATATATATCATCTTCTGATTTTTATGTATAAAATTAATAACAATTCAATACCAAATATATTCAAACCATTATTTAATAAAATTCAACACAAATACGTAACTAAATATTCTAACAACAACTTTGTTCAACCCAAAACTATATACGACTCCACCAAGTTTGCAATAACTGTTAGAGGACCTAATGCATGGAATAAGATAATCAGTAATGATATTAAAACACTCAAAACTCTTGATCAGTTTAAACAAAAACTAAAACTATTACTTTTAAATAATGAACAAACAGATAATTATTTTTAAATCTATCTATAAAAATATTATATATTAAAACTATCTACTAATGCATACTTTATTTGTCTGGAAGGTCTAAATTCTTTAATTTTATATAGGTATTACAGTCTGTTATATTATAAAAAAAGTACTTATAAAGATTTTTAGCATTTTTAGATTTCATTAGTTTAAATAAATTTATTAGTTTTCTTAAATAAGAGAGAGAGAGGAAAAATAAAAAAAGTAATCTTTTTTGAGTTTTAATTTTTTATATTAATATTTTGTAATTTGTTTTTGAGGAATTAATATATTACACTTTATAAGAGCAGACTGTAAATTAAATTTTACGTTTACTTTTTTCATGTTTTTTTGTTTTTTGATATTTTTGTTTTTCTGAATGAACTTTTAAATTTTTCTTTCAAAAAATAAAATCGAAAAAATATCTTTCAAAACTTTGAACTATTAAACTATTTGGCATTTTATATAAACTTCTTTGTAATTTTTTGCTTTTTTCTTAATTTTTTAATTTTCATTTTAGTTACCATGTATTTATATAAATGTCTAGACAAACAAGGGACTTGGTGATAAGACAATCCCGTCTTCTTCTCGTCCTTGCCATTTTTAAATATTTTAAATTACGGAACTTGTAAATATTTGTACGGCTAAATTATAAAAAAAAAAAAAAAAAAAAGAGTTTGTAAATTTTACATGTTCATAACTTTTAAACACTAAAAGATTTTTAAGCGAAATTTAAAATCTGTCAATGAATTATAATTCATTCATTTTAACTATATGATTGATTTTTTCAAATTGTATGAAATTTAAAATTTGTTGATGGATATAGATTTATTTGAGAATAGTTAAAAAAAATTTTTTATCAACTTGTTGCTCTCACACTTGGGGCATTGGGTTTTTTAAAGAGTATTTTTGTTCCCAGGCCTCAATCATCGCAATTTTTTGCAAAACACCTTTGTTTGACATAAGTATAAAGATATAAATATTTGGAGTTTGCTTCATGTCTCGAAGTTAGTTATTTCAAGCATTGAAAAACGCTGCATCCACACCTGAAAAAATCTACGCATAGTTTATTTATTATTTATTTATTGAGTTTTTGAAAGCTCAACAAATATTCTTTTAAAAAGAAATTGCGTTCTTATAAAATTTTTAAATAACTTACTAACTAAACAATTTTTTCAAGCTCTCTTTTTTTTTCTCAGTTTAGTAAATGTTTGAAGCGGGGGTTGTAACGGGGTTTAAAAAACGGTGATTGAAAATTTTTCTAGAATTTTTTTAATTTTCAGACAATTATAAAAATATTTATAAAACAGTTTGAACTGCGGGACTATCCACATAAATTTAAATAAAGTAGGAAATATTGGTTGCCAAAAGCCAAATACAAAATTTAAAATATGTTATGAAAAATGCAAACCCTTGGATTTTAAATTGGTGATCAGTGGTCGAAAATGAAATACCGAACGTCTAAGAAGCTTCTGAAATAGTGAAACTTTTAAACTAAAAAATGTATTATGATGCAATATATTATTACCGTTATTAATTGTTATGATCACTTCAATCATAACGATTAAAACAAAATTTTTTAATTTTTATATTTGTTGACGAGTTTTTTTAGGAATGTAGCCTCTAAGACCTTATGGTCTTTTACAAGCCTTAGCATTCTTTTTTTATAAATCTTAAAGTTTATTGTTTTTATAATATGATTGTTTATATATTTGTACGTAAATTTTTAAAAGATAATTAACATAGTAAAACTTTAAACAAATTTTCTCTCTTCTTAAAAGTACGCCCGTACTGACAAACATAATTACGTGGTCAAGTTTAGCTTTATATTTGGGAGCGTTAGGTCATGTATGAATGTTGTAATATTTTACGTGAAAGGCGTCTTGTCTTTACAGATCAAAGCGAAGCATACGTGATTTCAAAGGAACAATTCTAAGCGATCTGGCAAAATGTTTTCTAAGTATGCTGAAACAGCCAAGTCCAATATATTTAGCAACCCAGTTTCTGCAACTAGTGGTTCTAATTCCGAATTAAAATCAATTAAAAGTCAACGACAAGCTTTAATGCCAGCTGTTTCAGAAGGTAATTAGTTTTTTTTTAAGGTTTTTAGTTTCATACAAATATTTATCAAATTGTCTTTCATATTTTATATATTTCTCTATCTATCTATATATATCAACACTGCTTCATAATAAGTTGTATAATTTCTTTGCGGTGTCTAATGTTTGACTAAAATTATTGGTTTAAGCTGTATAAATTTTTTTTTGTTGCACTAATTTTGTTATATCAGAGATCTAGCTAACATATTTACGGGTGTTATTATGGGTGTTATAGCTTATATAAATAGACTATATTTTCTATACATTTTAGATTATAGTTGTGAATTTGGATCTTTAAAATACTATGCTCTGTGTGGTTTTGGTGGAATTGTATCATGTGGCTTGACTCACACCTTAGTTGTTCCACTTGATCTAGTCAAATGCAGAATTCAGGTAACATGGACATTTTTTTATTGTTTTTTTTTTTATTGTTTTGAAAAATAAAAAAATTTTTACAATACTATAGTAATAATAGGGGATAAACAAATTAAATTTAAAAAGTCTAGTTAAAAAATGATTTTATTATTGTAATTTTTAGTATCAACTTTTTAATAATTTATCTCTATCAAAAGAAAAACATGTCATTTTAATTTTAGGTAGATCGGGCAAAATATAAAAATATTGGCAATGGTTTTCGTGTTACTGTCGCTGAAGAGGGGCTTCGCGGACTCACATTAGGCTGGGCTCCAACTTTAATTGGTTATTCTATGCAAGGGTTGTGTAAGTTTGGGTTTTATGAACTTTTTAAAAATATCTATAGCAGTATGATTGGCGAAGAAAAATCTTACCTATATCGAACTTCCCTTTATCTTGCTGCTTCTGCAAGTGCTGAATTTTTTGCTGACATTGCTCTTGCTCCAATGGAAGCTGTAAAAGTTAGAATGCAGACATCACCAGGGTTTGCTAGATCATTGGGACAAGGGCTCTCTAAGATTTATACATCAGAAGGCATTTCAGGGTAAGACCTATTTAGCAATATCTTTTTAATAAAACACTAATGATAATGATAATCAATGTAACTAAAGTAATTAATTTTTTTTATTTTATAAAGGTTTTATAAAGGTCTGCCTCCACTTTGGATGCGACAAATACCTTACACAATGATGAAGTTTGCATGTTTTGAACGTACTGTTGAGGGACTTTATAAATATGTTGTTCCAAAACCTCGAAATGAGTGCTCAAAAGCAGAACAGTTAGTTGTTACATTTGCAGCTGGATACATTGCTGGAGTTTTTTGTGCTGTAGTATCTCATCCTGCTGATACAGTTGTATCAAAGTTAAATAATAGCGCAGGCAGTACTCCTATTCAAGCAGCTAGAGAACTAGGAATGAAAGGTATTTTTATAAATAAGCATATGTTTTTCTTGAGTTTCTTACATTTTTTTAATATCTTAAATAAATTGTATATAATTGTATAAATTAATAATTAAATATTAATCACTATATTACTATTAAATAAACAAGTAAATTATATATATATATATGTATATATATATATATATATATATATATATATATATATATATATATATATATATATATATATATATATATATATATATATATGTTTAATGAATTTGATTAATAAGACAGCATATAAACTTTTGTTTTAAATATATTTTGATGTTAATATATCTTTATTATAACATGTTTCTATTAACATCAAAATATATTTAAAACAAAAAGTTTATATGCTGCCTTATTAATCCAACTCATTAAATATAAAAATTGTATAACAAGAAAATGATTTTAAAAGATATATGTGTGTGTGTGTGTGTGTGTGTGTGTGTATCAGGAGTAGAAATAGGTTCCAGACATCTTGACACCCATTTTTAATTTCCATTTTTGGATGGGAGGGCAACCAAAAATTGTTAAGATAGAAGTTGATTGCAGCAGAGCCGGGTTTGATGGGATTTAGTATAGTGTCAGGCATAGGGTTGTCTTCATACTATAGACTTCTTGCAAATAAAACAAATGCCCTACTATCTATTCTAGTTTAGGCTACTAATTTTATTTCAAATGTAGTTTATTAAGAAAAGAAAATAAAGATTTTTTTTTCTTCTCCTTTTGTATCTTATAAAAATTTTCCAACAACAAGGGTTTTAGAAAAACTCAACTTTAATAAAATCTCTCACATTAACAAACATTTCTAATCCTCTCCTAGATGTAAAATTTTTTATATACTAACTCATTCTCCATTCTTGACAAAGCATCCTCTAAATACAAACTTAAAATCAAAGAGAATATTTATATTGAACTTCAAAAACCTTCACTCAACATACAGGTAAAAAAAACTATGCAATTGCATTATAACTGCTGCTTTTTTAAAAATTCCACTATAATTTTTTTTTTTTTTTAAACATCTTCGCTTCCAACAAAGCTGCAAGCAACCACTAATTAGTGTTGGAAGTTACTTATTGAGAAAAGATAAAGATTGTAGAGCAAGATAACGATTGACAGACTACTTTAAAGATTGCAAATTATATGAATCAGGAAAGCAAGATAAGCGAATTCCAAAGAACTGATGTTCGAGGAAAAAAACTAAATGAATAAGAGTTTTTGAAGCACTTAAAAACAGTAACAGAAAAAGGATGAGACTTAATTGAATGACGAGTAAAACGAGAATTAATTTTTAGTAGATGGCACAAGAGACGCTAGCTCTTTAGAGCAGTGCCCATTATAGTAATTGTAGAAAAGAGAAAGAGAAGCAACATTACAACGATGTGACAGGTTGAAGGTTGGCTGCAAGAGCAGGTGCAACTATGTTTACAATGCGTTTTTGCACCTTGTCTAAAAGAGAAAGGGCATCATTAGAAGATCCGACCCAGATATGGCAGCAGTATTCTATACAAGGTTGGATTTGAGATTTATAGAGATAGAGAAAAGAATCCAGAGTAAAAAAGCGTCGAACTCGATAAAGAGATGCAACTTTAGCAGATGCTAATTTTGCAATAGATTTGATATAAGGTTTCCAAGAAAGATCAGAAGTGAGAGTTAATCCTAGAAGATGAAGGGTAGATGACTCATTGAGTACATTACCGTTCATAAATATAGGAAGGTCTAAATTATTGCGATAACGATTGGCTGAAAAAAATTGAGTTTTATCTGAATTAAAGTTCACCAGCCACTGTGAGCCCCATACTGAAGCAGAAGTGAGATCCTTTTCAAGCTCGAATACCCCCTGCAAGCAATCAGAGGGAGTTGGCTTCTTATCGTGACAAGAATAAATGGTAGTATCATCAGCGAACAATGCCACCTTAGATGTGAGAATATCTAAAAGATCGTTAATGTAAATTCAAAAGAGTATAGGGCCAAGGATTAAATCTTGAGGAACCCCTGAGGTTACAGAATAAGAAGAAGAGTGCTGTCTATCAAGGACAACTTTTATACTACGATTGGAAAGAAAGGATTCAATAGTCTTAAAGATGTTTCCAGATACACCGTAAGAAGAAAGCTTATGGAGTAGACCAGCATGCCAAACTTTATCAAACGCTTTAAAAATGTCAATAGTGATGGCCTTAACCTCTCCACCTTTATCTAATGCGCTATAAAACCTATCGGTTATTACTGTTAGCAAATCAGCCATAGAACAAGAAGATCGAAATCCATATTGATGATCAGAAAGTAGGTTATGAGATAAGAGATGAGAGATTAAGTATTTGTTAATTAAAGATTCAAAAATCTTGCTTATGATAGGAAGAAGACTAATGGGACGGTAGTTAGATGAATTGGATCGCTCTCCAGAATTTTTAAAAATAAGGATAATAGATGCTGCTTTCCAGCAGGCTGGAAAAATTGACTCTAATAAGCACTTGTTGAATGGTTTTAAAAGGATTGAAGACAGCTCCAGAGAACACTTCTGCAAGACTATAACAGGTATGTTGTCTGGGCCGCAAGCTGCAAAAGAGTCTAAGCAGGAAATCACTTTAGATACAAAAGCTGGAATAATATGGATGTCGAGCAATGGATAACCTGTTTGACGGCTTTATCAGGTAGAACGCAACTAGTGGAATCAAGAGATGATATTGATAAAAAGTTTTAAGCAAACAATTCTTTGTCTTTAGGTGAGGTGACAAAGTCTGAACCATACAAAAGAGGTGGAATTACAGACTTGCCCTTATTATTAATACTATTAAAGATTCTCCAGAAGTTATGAGAGCCTAATTTCTGTGATGTAATACGAGATTTCATGATCTGAGAATAGCGGGCTTTGGCGTTATACAAAACCTTTTTACAATGGTTCCTAGCAGTAATAAACAGACATCTATTTTCTGGAGAATTGTTTTGCTGATAGATATGTAAGTAATGGTAATGGTTCAGCACAATGTGAGGAAAACCATGGAGAAGAGTGGAATTGTCGAGAGGGAATAAAGGATTCCAGCCTGAATCCATGAAGTTATGTAAGAAGCACATTTGTCAATAAGAAGACAAAAGATTTCTACCCAGGGGCCATCACAAAGAAAATCACGGAAAGAGTCCCAGTCAGCTTTAAGGTAGTTGTAAGATGTATGATGATAAGGGGGTTCTGATAATAAAGAAGAATGAGATAATAGTTTTAGAGAGACCAAACCATGATCGGAGGCACCTAAGGGTGAGTGTGGAGAAACTGAGCACTAACTAGGATCAGAAACAAGATATAAGTCAAGTAGAGAAAATAAATGATTCGAGTTATCTGGAAAGCGAGTTGAAAAGTTGACTATTTGAGTTTGGGATTGAGAAAGGCAAAAGTTGTGGGCCTTAATGCCTGCAGAATCACTGACACTGGTGCCAAGCCATTCAGTGTGATGAACATTAAAGTCACCAACAACAACAGTATTGGCAGATGGATAAAGAGAGAGGGGTTGGTCAATATGATCAGAAATAACATCAAGAAGAGTGCAGCCTTGAGATAAGGGAGAGCAATATAAAACAAAGAGAAAAGTGATAGAGAGAAGTGGTGCTAAACGAAAGCACATAAAAGAGTAGTCTGTGGATTCAAACCTAGTTTCCGGACAAATGGTTGAATTCTTACGAATGTAAATGCCCAGGCCAAGCATGTGACTATTGGAGTCTTTACGAATTAAAGGAAGATAACTATCAACACAAGATGAGACAGCTGAACTCAAATTAGTCTTACAAAGAGCAAGTAGGTCTGGAGAGATAAGACTCAACAGAAGAAAATTTACTTCGAAGACCACAAATATTAGTGAATGATAGGTTTAACGAACTTGGTGATGACTGTGGTTTTTTGTGTTTTATAGTTTTTGTTACTTTATTCATTTTTAAATTTGTTAAAGAACTTGACTCGAAACATAGATAGTGCTCAGTACTAGGCTTAGGGTTTATTAGTGGAAATGAGGCAATTGCTTGAGCTTTATAGCTCAAGCAATTGCCTCATTTCCACTAATAAACCCTAAGCCGTAACAAAGGGCTCCAATGTGGCCTTGGCAATGCACACCAAAAGTACAAACAGGGACACCATCCATGCGCAACATGGCACTGTTAGTACTTTGATATTTTTCAGCTGTTGATGGAATCAGCCTCTCTGAGAGCTACCACAGAGTTTGGGAAACCTGACTACCAGCCAGCCTCAGAACCATAAAACTTAGTTTTAGAGCTGTACCCTCATTTGGAGATAATAGAATGAGTTGCCTAGTCATAAAAACAGACACAAGCAAAACCCATGCATCGAGTCAAGAAGATCGAGCGTTTAACATCCTCAACTAGAAACAATGTATTAGAAATACATCTGCCCCAGCCCAATAGATGAAGAAGGGGTGCGAGGCTGGTCAACAGATAGAATCTGTTTACCCCTTAAGTCTTTGCCTAGGAGTTCTTCTACAAGACATCAGACGGATGCATTTAATATCTGCCCAAGATGAGTATTTTTATTGAGACACTTTATCGAGATCTCTAGCCTTTACTCAACCAAGAGCCCCAAGGCAGGGGGTGTTTTATGTCAGAGTTTGCATCTCCTAGCCTTTGCTTAAAAAGGCGTATCCTACAAGGCAGCAGGACATGAAGCAGATTGTACTGGGTTACATGTTACCAGTAGCAGGATAAACCCTACCTGATTTAGCTGCCTGAATTGCTGCCTAATTAAAGTTTTCTATGTATACATATTTGCAAAACATTTTGTCATTAAACCTAATCATTTCAGTTGTAAATGATGAAACATGTTTTTAAAAAAATTATTTTTTCAAATCTTATTTATTAAATCACTCAGGCCATTTAGAAATATCTTATAATAGTAATGATAAATTTACATTTTTTGTCTCATGAAGTTTAAACGGAATATTTTAATTTTCTACTTCTTTTAAATTATGCAGTGAAAAAATTTAAAAAGTAATTAAAAGTTGAATGAGTCGCACACTCATTGATATAAAGCAAATTCTTTTTATTGAGTGATTTAAATGCCGTCTAAGTTCCTAATATGTCCATGCTCATTTAACTCTGTTCCATAATTTTCTTTCTTGAGTATTTAATAATGAAATTTTATGTTCTTTTTAAAATTTCATAACATTCTTAAATAGTTGGAATATTTTTTATGTGATTGTAAAAATTTTGTTAAGAACTGAAATTTTAGTTTAATCACTTGTAATTTTTTTTTTAGGATTGTGGGCTGGTCTTGGTCCTCGAATTATAATGATAGGTACATTGACTGCTCTACAATGGTTTATTTATGACAGTGTAAAAGTAGCTTTCCGTATTCCACGACCACCACCTCCAGAAATGCCTCAAAGTCTTAAAGATAAACTGGCTGTTAAGCAACACTAATTGTGTATATATTTAAAAAAAAAGCCAAATTCCATAAAAATTGTTTATGTTTTATAGCTTGTTTTTAGATTAAAATATTTCTGAATTTTAACCTTGTTATTTCTCATACTCAAATTTAAAAATGTTACCAATAAATCGCGAGCTCAGAGCAAAAAGGTTGTAACTGACATTTTTGCAAAACGGAGAAAAGTCGAGATTGCTTGCATAATTTAAAGTTTTCTAATAATGGGTACAAAAATAGTTATTAATATTCGTTACTTGCCTACAGATTAGTACTACCCCAATGACTATATCGGATTATACATTAAACTCAATTTTCGCAATTTTGTCAGTTGCAATTTTAGACCATTAAAAATGTTTAACGCGGTTTTTTCGTAAATCGTTGAAACCAAATTTTTTTTGCGTATGTCTTTTGTGGAAAATTACTTTTATTAAAAGTATATAGAATATAATTTTATGGATATCTAATATCTACTAATTATAGTAATTACTATGTTATTTCTTTAAAATTATTTATTACTATTGTAATAAATACTAACTCTGGTCTGTGAAATAATTTTTTTTTTTGCACAATTGTATTTTTGTACTTTAATTAAAAATCATCAAAAAATGCAAGAGTAAACTCGACGTATAAAAGTTATTATTATAAAAATCATATTGCTTATGTGGCAAAGGATTTCGCATTTTTGTATTAGTAAGCACTTGGGTTACCGTTATGCGATTATTCGATAAATTTTGATGGCGATATTTAAAGCCGAGTAATGTACCTGGAGCCAAAGCTTTAAAAATCAAGGTTTAAAAAAGTGTCGCCTTAAGACGGTAAGACGTGCGCTTTTTACAAGGTTTTTAAAACTCGACTAAAGTCAAGGTTTAAAAAAGCGCACGCCTTGCCGCCTCGCTCTTTTTAAAACCTTGATATAAGTTCTGTTAGCTACTTATTATTATTATTATGCATTTCGCCGATAAAAAAAAGTTTACAAGTTTATGCAATACATATATATAATACATGGCTGGGGTAAGAAGAAGAGTAGTTTAGTCTTATCACCAAGCCCCTTTAAATAAAACTGTCAATATTAAAAATACAAAGCAAAGTAGCTCGTTAATTAAACGTTAAATAAAACGTTGCGTTAAAATAACGTTAAATAAAATGTAACGTTAAGTAAAAAAAAACTTAAAATACATTTTACGCTGTTAGAGTGTAATATTTCCAAAAGTATACGAAAATTTTTTTAATTAATATTTTTTAATTAAATTCATTTTTTCTAACTGGTTTTAGATTTATAAACCTTTTGAATTTAAATCATAAAATAACAGATAATACACGAATAACAAACAAAACAACAAACAAACATTTTTAAAATTATTTTTAGTAACTTAATGTGTCTTTTATATATGTTTTTTATATGTTTTTTATTTAAGTTAATTATATCAAATTAAATAAAAACAACGTCATAATGTACAAGTTGACTAACAGTATATATAGAATATATATTTAAACCAAATTTATAAAGAAATAAAATAGACAAACGTGATTACTCCTAGTCAAAGGCTTCAGAAAAATTTTAGTTCGTTAAAGCTTTTGCTTAAGTTTGTTTTTTAAATGTTTAATAGAAGAAATAGTTTTAAACTCATTATTCAATAGCGTGTTCCATAGTTTAGGACCTCTGTCTGCAATTGAAAACTTAGTAACATAGTAATAGGTTTTAGGTTGAATATAATTGTTTTCTGAAAATCGTGTTGGGTATAGTTGATTTATTTTTTCCAAAAATGAGTCAAATAAAACAGGTAACTTTTATTAATTTTAATGAATAGAGGTTTAGTGTGTGAGAAACAATTCACATTTCCAATAATTCTTACAGCATGCTTTTGTTTACTGAATAGTTTATTTATTTTAGTTGCATTAGTGCTAGACCAGGCAACGTTTGCATAACTTAGGTAGCTATGAGTAAATGAAAAATTAAATTAATTTTAAACAGGTTTGATTTAATAAAAGCTTAGCTTTGTAAAGTAGACCAATATTTTTCAAAATTTTACCGTGAATTATATTTATGTGCTCCTTCCAACTCACATTTTCATCAATAACAACACCAAGAAATAACAATGAACGCTCTCTTACTACACAAGAGTTATTTACAACTAAATTTGGAAGGTTTATTGGGATAAGCCTCTTTTCATGAAGATGATGGAAAAAAGTATATAATTTTTTTTTTATGTTAGTGGATAATTTATTTGTTATAAACCATTCGCTTAGTTTTGCAAGCTCTTTGTTTACTGTTTCAAATAAAGAATTAATATCCTTATCAGAATAAAATAAGTTGGTTTCGTCTGCAAATAGGATTGAATTTAAGATGCTTGAAAATTTATTTAAGTCATTTATATAAACGAGGAACAAAAGGGGACCTAAAATTGATCCTTGTGGGACGCTGCAAGAAATTGTTGCTAAATCCATTTTACTATCATTAAATGAGATATACTGTTTCCTGTTTGTAGGACAACTTTTAAACCAAGCTAAGTCATAATTTAAGATACCATAATTTTTAAGTTTGTTTAGAAGAATATTCTGATCCACCGAATCAAAAGCCTTACTTAGATCAATAAAGACGCCTAATGTAAATTTGTTTTCATCAAAACCTTTGAGTATTTTCATGGCCAACTTAAATTACACGGCCTGATTTGTTGCATTTTCCGTAAAAAATTAAGAGGCCAGTTTTTTTTACGGCTTAAGTATAAAAACTTAAATTTTGTTATGGTTAAGAGTCTTGTTTGCACTATAATTGTTTTATTTTTATTTTATTAAAATGGTTTAATATTAGTTAGATTTTCTTTGATTACTTAAATTATTTTGTGCTAGATTTTCTGTTAACTGATTGCCTGCTTCAATTTATTCCAATAAAAAAGAATACTGAAATAGGCTTTCAGATAGCTATATCAACACATATTAAAATGCTACTAAAAATAATCTTACATATTGCTAAAACTACCCACAACTCTCCATTGGAAATAATTTTAAAGGTTTGTAATTTTGTATTTATTATAATTGCAATTATTAAGTAGAAAACATAAACTTTTCTTTAAATTATTTACACTGCAAAACAAGGTTTTGCATTGTAAATACTTTATTATGCTGCATGTCTCAAACATACAGCAATTAAAATGTAACAAATCAGGCTATTTATTTACAGTAGCCAAGAAATATCAGGCATACCAACTGTTTTGGAGTCAATAGCTGTTAATAAAATTCTAATTTTTTTTATTGCCAAATAAATGGTTATCATTCTTCTTTATTTAAATGGTTTCGCAGTGGTAAAAAATACAAATTGAAAAACTATAATATATTAGAAAAAACATTGACAAAAGTTTGGTATTAAGAGATTATTTGCTTCTTGTGGGTAAGGTGAACTTTCAAAAAGCAGCCCAAAGTGGTAAACATTTTGATGAAGATTGAGAAAACAATTTTTATAAAGAATTGGTTTTTGTTTTTATGATTGTAGGGCTTTAAAAATTTATTCTTATGTTTTGAAATCATAACCTAAAGTTTACATAACAGGTATATGTTTGAAATAAGAAATTGATGAGTGTATTACCTCAATGCACCAATCTGAATTTAAGATAAGAACTACTGATAGTTACCGATAACCATTTTACAAATGTTAATGCATTTATATAGTTTCATAAAGCATATACTGGAGATGGAAAATTATTAATTTATCATTTAGTTTAGAAAGGGAGTGTTTAAAATATACTTGTTATTTGATAAACTCGGTTTTTGTTTTTTTCTTCTTGTTGAAGTTACTGCTGATTACATTGCAGGGAATATATTTCTTAAAGTTTATTAAAAGATCACTTATTAAACAAGCAAGAAAAAGCAAGAAAAATTAGTTATCAAATCACATATTTTGGTAACAACAAACAAGTTGTCAACATCGACAATATTTGACAAAACAACTGCAGCTACAACTGCTAATTTAGAGTTATTTTTCTGAAAGAAATAACGCAGCACAATTATCATTGTTTTATAAGTTATTTATCATACTTAATTCAAAGCAGAAACTTAATTCATCTAATCAAACTCAGCAATGCTGCTATGAAAGGTGATAACAAACCCACACTTTATAGAGAAATTGCAAATTGTACTGAAATTTGATCAAAATAAAATTTGATAAATAGCTGACATTAACCAAACAAACTTCTTGTGCTCTAATTACAACACTACACGCATTTGTATTTCTTATGCATGATTTCCTTGAAGAAGGCTTTACATTTGTTTATAGTTAATTTACAAAAAGATCCTTTGGAGCTAGGTTTTATTAAGTATAGTTAAATGCCCAATAGTAGAATTTTTGTGAGCCTTTTAGAAATGTGCATAAGTAAAAAGATTTTTTCAGATTTTCTCAGAAAATATTTACCAGAATTTTGATAATCCTTAAAAAATATTATCCAAGATATTGCTTAGTTGTCTACATAAATACTAATGTATTTTATCTTTTTATTTCAATTATAAAAAATACAAAACTACAAACCTTTTTTTTGCTCAATGGAGAGTTTTAGGCAATCTAAGCAACATGAGAGATTATTTTTAGTAGCATGTTGGTATGGGTTGATATAGTTATCTGGGAGCCTATTTCAGTATTCTGTGTTGTTGGAATAAACTGAAGCAGGCAATCAGTTAACAGAAAATCTAGCAACAAATTAATGTAAGTACTCAAAGAAAATCTAACTATTATTAAACCATTTTAATAAAATAAAAATAAAACAATTATGGTGCAAACAAGACTCTTAACCATAACAAAAATTAAGTTTTTATACTTGAGCCGTAAAAAAACTGGCCTCTTAATTTTTTACGGAAAATGCAACAAATCAGGCCGTGTAATTTAAGTAGGCCATGGTATTTTGTGTATTAGATGAATGAATGATTGGTTGAATGGCCAGATTGAAACCCAAATTGTTTATCGTAAAGAATATTATTAATAGTTAAAAAAGAATAATGTCTGTTATACATAACACGTTCCAAAATCTTGGAAAAACAGGTAAGAATTGAGATTGGTCTGTAGTTTGAGACATCTGAAGGAACACCTGATTTATAGATTGGTGTAACCTTTCCACATTTTAAGTTTTCATGAAAAACCCCGTGTTTTAAAGATAACTTTAAAATATGTAAGAGTGATATTTTTATAAAAACTAATTGATTTAATAATTACATTCCGACTAACATCATCAGCGCCCGGACTTTTATTAGTTTTTAGTATAGAAACTGAGTTTAATAATTCATCTTCTTTAAGTTCATGATTAGACATGAAAGTTATATTAGGTGTTAGGTATGAACGATAGATTGTCTAAGATGGTCCTTTTTTAGAGGCTAAATTCGAACCTACATTAACAAAAAAGTTATTAAGAGTTTCTGCAACTAATGATTTATTTACAATTAAGTTATTATTAATTTTAGATTAGATGGGAGTGTATTTCGGTACAGATTTTTTTTACCAATTACGTCTTTAATAATGTTCCATGTTTTTTGTGTACTGTTGTTTCTCTTTAATTTTTCAGAATAATAGGTTTTTTTTGAGCGTTTTAGAACAGATCCAAATAAACGTTTATAACTTTTATAAGTAGTTTGATTTACCAAAGTTCTTTTTTTAAGAAATTTACAATATAATCGTTATTTAATTTTGGAAGATTTAAGGATTCCCTTCGTTATCGATGGGTTTAAAAGCGTTTTTATTTGACTAATTTAGTAATTTATTATAATGAGTAAGAAACTCGGTTAAAAAAATATCGTAGGCTTCATTGGTATTTTGATTTTTTAGCTCGTTCCAATTCACGTACTATAAAAGATAATGAAGATATTTCATGGATGTATTGTTTATAATTCGTGTTGTAACTTTTTTTTTATAAACGTCAGGCTGAATGCATTTATTTGATATTATAAAAATCGGAAAGTGATCCGAAATGTCTATTTTAAATATTCCAGATCTAACTTTTTTATTGATAAATTCATTAGTCATAATTTGATCAATTGACATTGCATTACCGCTAGTCACACGCGTAGGTTTATTTATTATCGGATTATATCCACTTTGAAAAATGACGTTAAAGAATTTATTCGTTTGCTTACTCTAAAATATTAAGGTTAATGTCACCCACGGAATAAGCACTTTTATTTAAACTCAATTTATTTTTAATTATATTTTTAATGTGATCTTTAAACGCATTAATATTTCCTGATGGTGGTCTGTATAATGCATGCACGACAATGTTTTTTGAGGCTTTATTAATGATTTCCACAAATAATGACTCATAATTATTTGTGATTGAACTTAAATTTGAATTAATTTTGAGTAACAATGAATTCTTAATAAACATACATAAACCCCCGCTTTCCTTGCCCAAGTCTCTAATTTGATGGACTAGATTGTAATTGAGTATTTGGAAATATGAATCGTTCTCAACATTTTTCACGACACCATGTTTCACTAAGACAAATAATTTGAAAATTAATTTTAATTTTATATAGAAACTGTTTTAATGATTCAAAAAAATTTTTAAATTCCCAAAATGAAGAATTGAAAATAAGTTATCATCCATTCCTTTGGTAATATCTTTTAAGTATGAGTTATAATATAATGGGCTAATATTTTTAATTAGTTTATCATCATTATAAAAATTAATATCAGGATCCGAATTCCTATTTAAAAGGATTGAAATTTTAATTTTAAATGTTTTAAATTCAAAGTTTGACAAAGTTTGACAAGTATCTTAATATTCTAATCGCGTAAAGCTAATAGAGAAAAATAAAAGAATTAGAAATGAAACACCGTTAAAATTAGGAAAAAATAACTTAGAAATAAAATTAAAAAGAATTTAAAATTAAAAAAAAAATTAAAATGAATTAAAATTATAAATTAAATTATAAAGAACCTAGAAAAAACAACTTGAAAAAACTAATAGCAATGTTGAAAAAACTTGAAAAATACTGAAAGATACAATAGTTTGCCAGATACATAGGTTGAAACAGCATATAAAGACGAAAATTTGCTGAAAATTTTAAGTTTAAAAAAAAAAAAATGTTTGTACTCATTGCAAACTTATATTACAAATCTAAATTACAGTTTTAATTTCAATTATAAAGAACTAAAAAATTGCAATAAACTCGTTGAAAATAAATAAGACTAGTGACGAGATTCGCAGCAGTATAGTACTTATAGTGCAGATGTAGATATAGATCAAGGATCAATGTAGATCAAGGATGTGCTTGTTTGTTACCAAAAAGACATTTATAACTGTTGCATCGTAACAAACAAACACATTCTTGAAATATTTTAGTCTTCAATAAACATCGGATTTGTGCTAGATATCTAGCACAAATCCGATGTTTATTGAAGACTAAAATATTTCAAGAATGTGGTTTTTAATATAGACATAAATTTGCTGTTTCTGATTTATATAAATCAGAAACAGCAAATTTATATCTATTTTAAAAACCAGCGATTTACACTAAATAATTACAGACATCAATACTTCGTGCCTTTTCAAAACTTTTATAGTAAGTAATCTGTAATAAACTATATATCTAGTAAATAACAAATTTTGAATGAAAAACAATTCAGTTATCAAAATAACATTCAAACAAGCATGCAATTTTAGATCTTATAAATAACATAAATGACTCCTTTGAAAATAAAAATTTTGTACTTTAATAATACGTTACTTTAACAAAGCGTTTAACGTTGTAGATAATACAATCCTATTAAAATAATTATATCCTATATAAAAGATGGAAAAATTTGGGATAAAAAATGTCGCCTTAAATAAGCTTTATTTAAGGCGACAAATTATGTCTTTTTAATGAACAGACAGCGATGAGAAGTTGCTTATGATAAAAACTACTCAAAATTAAAATAAAATGCTGTCCCCCCCCCCCCAAATGTTTCATTTTTGCGCCTATTTTTAGTTTACATTAATGATCCTCCTAAAGCTTCAAGTAAACAGATACTACAATTTATAAACTTGAAAAATTAAATAATTCGTTTAACACAGAAAAAAAAAAAAAAAAATACATCTGTTCTAATTACATCAAAATAAAAATAAAAAAAAATCGCTTTTAATACTTGGAACTTTTGACTTTTGAAAACATTTGAGATTTATATTTGAGATAACGGTGCTTGATATTGAGATCTTATTTGTATGTATGTTTTCTTAAACGGTATTTACTTTTCATTTTATATTCTTTTGATTAGTTTATTATTATTGTATTGTTAAATGGTTCTCGGTAATAGGATCATTAACCATTTATTGAAAAATTTCTCACGTCAATTTTATCAAGGAAAAAGAAAACTTTTTGATTATTGACTTTTTAAGACAAAATTCGAATGTTATTTTTGTTTTACTGAATTCATGTATTTAAAGCCAATTTAGCCGAGGCTACTCTTTTTTATATATATAGTGATTACAACCCTCTCTTAACTCTTTAACTCCGAAACACGCACCTTGACAAACAAGGCTGTTGTGCAGATAAACAGGTTGATATAAATGAAACATGTAATATATTTTATAATTGTTTTTTAATTGAAAAAAATTAATGAATTTCGAATTTAACTGAAAGTCAAATGAAATTTTGCAATTGTTGCCGAATTTAACTGAAAGCCGAATTTCTATTTTAAATTCGGCACCAGTCGAAGCGAAAGTCAGCATCGCCTTTCAGTAAACATCGTAATACAAATTTTAACGAACGTTCGCCGATCCTTAAGGGCTTTTATTTAGTTCGCCTAACAGTGTAGAGAAAAAAAATAATCTCAAATAGGATCAAAAATAAAAAATAATAACTTACAACGTTACTTTAACCATATATATATATATATATATATATATATATATATATATATATATATATATATATATATATATATATATATATATATATATATATATATATATATATATATATATATATATATATATATATATATATATATATATATATATAACGTAGCATATACAACTGTGCCAAATAAAAGGTTATTAAAATAATCAAAAATAAAAACACAGTCAAAACATTTTTTAGCAGACTTTGCGACTTAAATTCAATTTTATTATTATTGTTAACAAGTCATACGTTATTATTTATACGTATTATTTCAATAATTTATACTTTATTACTTATCTTCAATTTTATGATTATCGTTAACAAAGTTTAAACGTTAGTATTATTTCAATAATTGTTCGACTATTATAATATCGTATTACAGTTTGTTTTTACTGCGACATTTTACAAGAGTTTCTGGAGATTCTTAATTTCACATAATACCATTAAAATCATGTAGTTGCTAGCTTACAAAAGTCTTCGTACTTCACATCTTCGATAGTGCTTCCTTTTAATGGTCCCTTAAAAATATTTACGCTTTTATAGTAGAATTGATGATAATAATAATAGTAATAATAATAATAATAATATATCAAAATCAAATTACTATATTATAGTATATTCTTATATGCTTATTTTTAAATCTTTTAATTATTATTATAAGTTAATATTAACAATATATATATATATATATATATATATATATATATATATATATATATATATATATATATATATATATATATATATATATATATATATATATATTTGAGTCATTGAGATGTTGAGTGAACGTCAAAAATAATCAAAAAAATATAAATCCAAAACCTCATTTTTATGAATAATATTGAACAATTTTTACGGACAAATAAATTAAATAACTTAGTAAACAGTTTTTACAAACTAAAATTCTCCGACGTAAAAAAATCGATTAGGTTTGAGAGTCGTTTAATATAAAAATTAGGCAAAATCAGTGAAATTTAATAAACGAATGAATTTAATGAATCTTAATACGCTCAGGGTGGGTAAACTTTCCAAAAGTTAACAAACTACCCCTCCTTTGTATTTAGCACCTGATAGTAAATGCTTAAACAAAAAGAATTTAATAAGGTCAGAAAAATATTAACTAGCTCTCTAAACATTGACTGTTAAAAAGATATTTTTAAACTTAAAATAAAAATTTTAAATTAAAAATACATTTAGTTAATATGTTTATAAATTTCTTTTTAAAAGTTAAAAAGAAATTTATAAGCAACCAAATAAAATAAGTAAATGTTTATAAAAATGTTTATGAATAAGTTTTAACCCATAATTTTTAAGAAAGCTTAAATTTCAACTTTTCTTTTTTTTAAATTTGTTCAAACTAGTTTTTAATCTTTTTTAATCTTGTGTAAGGATTACACAAAGGAATCTTAATATACAAAGACAAAAAAAAACAACAACAAACAAACAAACAAACTGAAATTTGCTAAAAAAAAATAACAAAATAAACAGCCAAATTTGTAAAAATCGAAATTTAAATTTTAAAAAGATATTCCAGCACAAAAACATTGTTAAAAGTTTACCAATTATGAAGTAACATAAATTAAGATCCTAGTGCCAATAAATAAACCATTACTCCATCAAATAATCCGAACTTTTGATTGAATTGATTATTTCTATTTGAAACTAAATACATATTCGCGCTCTTTACAATTCTTTTTGGTAGCATGACCTCTACTTTTGTAAAATTTTCACACACTTAAAAATAATGCAATATAAATAGTTGGTTATTTCTGTAAAAGCAAGTCTTGAATTATAAATTCTTTTATAGACAAGAAAAGAATCTTGAAAGTTAATATACTCCATAATTCCACACTTGTGAAATGTAACCATATCACTAATGCTACAGTGATATAAAATTTGAAACATGCTTATGCTTTTTTACAGATAAATGTTAAGACTTTGTTTCAACCCTCATCGAATCTTTAGTTCTTCCTTTTTTTGTTAAATTAACTAGCTGGCAAACTTTCAGTGTAGCATAAATCTGATGAGAATAAATCCTAATAACATTGGATGAGAATAAATCCTAATAACAATCCAATTAACATTACATTTATTTATATACATTTTCTTGAGCCGTAGAGTCGCTGTTTTTTGGTAGAGCTGGAGCTGCAAAAATCAAGTGGCTTACGACTCTCGTGTTTTTTTAAGTTGTTTTTGTTTGTTTGTGATAAAGCGTTTCTTTATTATTAAATTTCGTTTATTATATCATGATTCATATTGTCGCATTTGATTAGTCATTGATAATCAAGTTAATAATTGGTTCACAGAAATTTATTGCACTTATATATCAAGTCACATGATGTGTTTTAACGTTTTTAATTATTTAAAACAATTCAAAATTCTGCGTACCTCCTAATAAATCAATTCGTACTTAGTCGTAATTAAATAATTCGAACACGTGAAATTTGAACTTTTTAATATAAAGAAATAAATGTATATTTACTCGAAACATTTTTCTTTTTAAATGTATTATACGGTAGTAAAGTAATACATTCACCTTGTAAACATGAAAGTTGATTAAAAATTAATTGCTGTAATTGGTTTGGATTTGGGTAGGCAAATGTGATCAGAATGAATATTCCTAAATTTGCAATTTTTGTTCATAAAATTCGGGAGCCGGACATTTCTTAAGAGCCGGAGCCAAGCCGTAAAAAAAACTTTCGGCTCCACTACCCAGGTGTGAATTGAGAGGAAGTACTGAGTTTTTATGAACAAATGTAATATCAATTTTTATACTTTAAAGAAAAAATTAGCTTTTAAAATACCTGCAACACACTTTTTTCCCTACCCCAGGGGCATGGTTCATGGCAGTTTTAGAAATCCATTTTCCCTGAGTTTTCACCTGATTTCGAGTACTTTTCCCCTGATCTCAGGTGGTAAAAAAAATATAAATTTCCTTGTTAATGTTAAAGGATATAATACTTTCGCAATTGAATCCATGCTCCACTAATATTTTTATCAGAATTTTTAAAGAAATTAGATACTTCTAATTTATTAAGAGCAATCTGTAAAAAGAAAGATTTTTAAGTAATAAAAAGTAGTTTAATAAAGAAAAAAAGCCATAAAAGTTAAATATAAAAAATATATTTAAAAAATAACAATTTAAATCTACCATGTAATCTTTCTATGCAACTTATTGATAATTAAACCTCATTGCTTTTTTTTATTGTTTTATTAGAAACATAAAATAAAGAATTTTTTTTGAACAAAGTAATGTGCTTTAACACATTACTTTGTTCAAAAAAGTAATGTGCTTTAACATGTGCTTTGAAGATATTTTGAACAAAGTAATGTGCTTTAACAAAATATGAATTTTATATGTATCTATTCTATATAAAGTTTCTATATAACTTTCTCTTTTGATCTAAGATACCAGGTGCTAGCTCCTATTTCTTAATTTCTTCTTTTTTCTCATTTGCTTTTCATTTTATAGCATTAGATTACAAAATTTACCCTAGATTTTGCTTCTACTCAGCTTCCGCAACAAACTTTACAAAATCAAGCTGCAACATTTCCCTGGTTTTTTTCATTTGATTTTGTCTTGTTTCCACATCTTTTATTTCATTGCTAACAACTTTTCTTGCCAATTTCTTCATTTTTATTAGTGGTTGTCATTTTCATCTTTCATAGACTGATTTTACATTGATTATCAATTTATTTGTAATTTCATTATTATCTAAACTACTCTCAACTGAAGCTTGTCCATGACTCAGTGTCAAAAGTATTTTGACAGTTGATGCCAACTTGTTATACTTATTTAGATTGCACTTTTTAAAATCGAAGTCGTCAAAACTCTATCTCTATCTCTATTGAGTTCATGAAAATTGTTTTGATAAACCCTTGGTTCTCTAAAGAAATTTGTAAATTGATTTACAGCTTTTTCAGAAAAGACAGAAAAAGTGGGTCAATAGGGATTTCTCAACGTTTAAAGATTACTCTTTCTCAACGTTTTCTGGAGTCATTGTTATCAATGCATTAGGGTTAAAAACCTGAGAATTGTGTACAATGATAACCCTAATGGAGTTCACAATGGAGTCCACTCCACGAACGTTTCAATTATATGTACATAAATGTTAGTTTCTAATCTTTTTGGAAATTTTGAATATAAAACAGGTCTTCTCTGAAGTCATATCTTATGTTATTATATTTAATTAAATATTTATCTAAACATATGGTTACTATATTTTATAAAAGTTATAAAACCACTGTAGTGAGCAACTTTCAATAAAAATAAAAACTCAAAATTAGTATTTTATAAAATAACTTCCCTGATTTTAAAGATTTTAAAAAAAAGTTCCCCGACTTTTCAAGGTATTCCCTGATTTTTGGAATTAAAAAAATTTTCCCTGGTTTTCCCTGAGTGCCGTAAACCCTGCCAGGGGCGTTCAATAACAATGTTTTTGAACATCCCTGGGGTACTTTTGGGTAGCAGAAAAACATGTGTTGCAGGTATTTTAAAAGCTTAATTTTTTCCTAAAACGTATAAAAATTGATATTACATTAATTCATATAAACTCAGCACTTCCTCTCATTTTAAACAACATTTTTAACTGCATGAAGTTACTAAATGATAACTTGTAAAACTTTAAAAATGACGTCAATATTTATGAAACTTCTAAATGCAATAACTTTTGAACCATTTTGAATTATGATCTCAAATTTTCAGGTTTTTCTTATGAAAAGATTTAAAGTTATCATTGAAAATTACAAAAAAATCTAATAACTCAATTATTTTAAGTATATATATATATAATTAAATTGTAATTATAAAATTAATCAGAGGTAGAAATAACAAGCTAAAAAATATATTTAAAATGAAAAAAATACTAACATCCTTGAGTTGAAGAGTAGCTGAAAATTTCTCTTGATTGATTCCAAGCATTGTTGCAGTACAACCTTGATGTAGCCCGTTCACAATTTTAACCTCTTTACCTATTTAAATACAAAACATATGCAAATGCAAGCATATATATCTGTATATATATATTATCTTTTAAATCTTTTATTGAAATAAATATTGATTTAAGTTTACAAAAACTAATAGTACAATATTTTGATGAGGTATATTGAGAATGTACTGAGTGTTTTCAGGTAACGTATAGAGTAGAACTAGCACCGGATTTATTAGCCTCATTAAGAAGTTGGCAGATAAATTTTTGTTGATATGTATTTAAATACATTGTCGTTTTTGGTATTCTAGTGTTGAATTTAAAAGTGGAATGTGAGTAATCATTCTTGTGTAGACTAAGTGTGATATGTCTACACCAGAATGTGTAGACTAATCACTAGATGCTGTATACATTCTAGATGCTCCTCAATTGGAAGGATACAATTATGGTATCCTTCCAATTGAGGAACATCTAGATGCTGTATACAATAAGTATCACTAAGTATGATACTTATTTAAGAGTAATGATGTTACAGCATCTAGATGTTTCTCAATTGGAAGGATACCATTATTGGTTGCATCACAAGGATCAATATCAGCTGTTTTAAGGAGATGGTTTTGAAAAACTTGAACCTGGGATTTTGTTTTATTGGTTGTGGAGGTGAGGACAACTGCAATATGCAAGAGCCAAGATACAAGAGTGCATAAAAAAAAAACTCTTTTTTTACTTTTTGATAAAAAAATATAGTTTAATATAATTTAGTATAATAGTTAAATAATTTTTTGTATAAAATATTACTTTTAAATTTGCTTTTATATGGCACAGTAGTAATTTTTACGTTATATATATATATTTTTGATATTATAAATATTTTTTGATGGTTAAAGTAACATTACAAGTTATGATTATTATTATTTTATTTGATCTTATTTGTCTGCTAAATCTTTGTGTAGAACAGTCTTGAAAGAAATCCACAGCGTTCTATACACAGTTAGGCAAGGTAAATTAAAAACTTAAAAAACTGTAAATAGAATGAGTCTGGAAAACATAAAGATGGGAGTGAAAACCAAAGGATTGATTTTCAAGGAAAAAATTTGAATAAAATTTGAATAAAAGTTGAATAAATGCTTTTTGAGCATGAAAGAACAGTAAAAAAGGACGCAACTTTGCTGAATTACAAGTCACACCAGATTAAGTTTTGGTTGATAGAACAACCCATGATAGTTTGGTTAACCAACAACCATAATAGTATTTGTAGAAAAGAGAAAGAGAAAGCAACCTTAATACAGTAGGACAAAGGCTTAGGTTTGACAGCTAGACCACAACCAATTGCAATTAGTTTTTGAATTTTTTATTTAAAAGTGAAACAAAATCAGTTAAAGAATCAGTGAAAGAATTAGCCAAAATAGGACAACAATTTCAAATATTTTTGCAAGGTATGACAATAAATTTTGATAATTTTTCTAACTTTACAATTAGATTTACATTTTCCATAAGAGGTCAATATTGAAAAATAATCCAAGTAGGTATAAAGGAGAAGACTCAATATGTTACCATTACATTTTTTATAGAAAAACGTCAAGAGCAATACTTTGTCTGAGTGCTTCAATCTACTGTACAATAGAATGTTTCCATTATAACAGTTAGAATAAGCAAAAGAACTTTGGATCAAAATTTGTGATTATTCATGAGAGTAAGTTAATTTTGCACTAACTAAATAATTTTGAACAAATATTTATTATAACTTAAGTAATACAAATATTTCTATTTTATTATCAGTGATAATAGAAATATTAAAAATCGCTTACACTCACTTAAATCATTTATACAATTACTTTAAATGTTTATAAAAGATATGACTTGATCACAAAATTTTTTTTTTTTATAAAGATTTCTTGTTTGAAATGATTTCACAGATTGGCTTTGATATAAAAATCAGTTCAATTAAACTTTTTTTATCTTAAATCTATCAAACTTTTTTTTATTATCTATCTATTAAACTTAGTCTTGCTTAGTCGTTACAATATCTATTTTCAGTTCTTTCTGAGATGACTATTAACTCACCAATAGCAGGTATTACAGTTTCCAAATGGGTCTGATCAAGCTTCAAAGTATCACCAGAGTCAAGCTGTATGAATGCTATAAATAAATTTTTCACCTCCTAAAATATGCAAAACAAAAAATTAATAATAAAAAAATAGACAAAAGTAATAAATAAACAAATTAAAAAAAAAGAATCATAAATTATCGTAATTATCATAATCATAAATAAACAGGGAACAGGGTTCTAGACAGACTATGACAATGTTCAACATATTTGGATGCTGTTATGGGCAATGTCTGAATTCCAAATTCAAGCTACTTGAATAAACTTATATTAATATGTGCAAAGTAACCTAGCAATACTTAACAGAATAATTTCCATTAGGCAAAATGCATACAGTAATATTCTTAAGTCAACATATTAAAGTTAACATATTGTTGTTTGTCAGGTAATATCTATGTGTAAATATAAAATAATATAAAAAATAAATATAAAAAATAAATATAAAAAATTAAATGATTAACTTAGCAACCATAAAAAATAATCAACAGACAAAAGACAAGACAAGTCTTGTTTTATAAGAAACATAAAATTATAATTTTTTAAAATTTTAAAATTTTAATAGAAATAGAATTACAATACCTGACAGACAATAATTATTATTTTGAAATTTATATATTTTTTTAGGATATTTAAACGCATTTACAAATTTCTATGATGTAATTAATAACCCGTAGTTGTTAAATCATTTTAAAATCAATAATTTGTTATAAATTTGTTAGAGTTAACAAACTGTGCAAAGTTTATAAAAAAAACATTTACTATATAAAGAAATGTTGTTTCCCAAAAGCATCTTTTATCAGCTATAGTTTAAAGCAAAATCTTCTTCAAAGAACTCTGTAGAATGCAAACACCAAAACATGATGTTTGAATGCATTCATAAGGCTTAAAAAAAATTAATCTATGAATCAGCAGCTGAAATATAAGAAATTTCCTTTTAATTTGGACAGAACAAGTACAAATTCTTGTGAGAACTGAGTATAGTGTTGTATTGCAAATAAAAATCTTTTTCAGATTTGGAGAGATCTTGAGTAGCACAAAAATAAAAAAAATCCGGCTAAAAAAAAAAGAGATTGGTGACCAATTAAAAAACATTTTTTGATATGGTGCTGATGCAGTTCTTTAAGAAGAAAAAAATTTTTTTTTTCCTTAAAGATCTGTTTATGAAGTTTTGGCTGAAAAGAAAATAATTTATTCTAAACAAGAAATGACTAAAAGAAACCTAAATTAACATTTGATGGAGAGTAGAACTAAAATATACTAACCAGAATAATAGTTGAGAGTATTATATTAAACTGCTAAATGAGAAGTGATGACTTTCAAACTGTTTATCAAAAGGTTTTATTAAGATAAAGGTTATATATCATGGCTACTATTATAAAATGCTATTACTACTATATAGTAAAAGTTAAAAATAATTTCACTACAAATTCTAGAGTTGTCACCTCAAACTATTGTGATTCTGTCAATCTTCAAAGAATAAAAAAGTACACTGAAAAAGGAAACATGATAAATCAAAACTGAGTGGGGTTCCATGTTTCAATTAAAAGTCTGTTTATAAACAGTCAACTGAAGATAAAGATGGCAATTTTCTAGCCTTAAATAAAATATCCTTTTTTTTTTAATGTATAGTAACTGCGCAACATAAAATGCCAGAATGTTCCTATTGTATTGAGTAAAACCCATGAAATATAGGAGTATTAATTAAATACCAGGCCATTAACAGATATAAATATATATATATATATATGTGTATATATATATATGTGTGTATATATATATATATATATATATATATATATATATATATATGAGTGTATATATATATATATATATATATATATTTATATATATATATATATATATATATATATATATATATATATATATATATATATATATATATATATATATATATATATATACATACATATATATATATGTATATGTGTATATATATATGTATATGTGTATATATATATATATATATATATATATATGTATATATATATATATAAGTGTATATATATATATATATACATATATATATATATATATATATATATATATATATATATATATATATATATATATATATATATATATATATATGTATATATATATATAAGTGTATATATGTATATATATATATATGTATATGTGTATATATATATATATATATATATATATATATATATGTATATATATATATAAGTGTATATATGTATATATATATATATGTATATGTGTATATATATATATATATATATATATATATATATATATATATATATATATATATATATATGTATATATATATATAAGTGTATATATATATATATATATATATATATATATATATATATATATATATATATATATATATATATATATATATATATATATATATATATATATATATATATATATATATGAGACTACCCCTGCTACTTAATTAATACCCGCGCTATTTGCAGGGATGTTAATTAAATAGATGTATTAACATTTTGATTTTTTCTTATTTATTATTTAACATATAAACTTAATGCATTATTCAAAATTTAAGATTTCTTAAATTTCTTATTTCAATAAATATTTCATTTACTTAGCTTAATTAAGGAGCCTTATTAAATTAATTCACATAAAAAACAACAACAAACAAACAACAAAATGATAAAAAAATAACAACGAAAGAACGATTTCTTTTTACCTTTATAACTCCTTTTTTCTTGTAATATTTATCTCCAAGTTTTTTTGTTATGATTTTAACAACTATTCCCTAAAACAAAGTGTTTTACTGATAATGAATAAACTTATAAATATTTACAAATCAAAAATTATAAAAAATAAATCGAGCTTTTTTGTGACAATCCAATAACATGTTTAGCTAAAAATGAAATAAAACATTATGTTGATAAGTCAAACAAATCAAAAAATTTTTGCTGACACAGCATAAATTTAAACTTAAATAAGCATAATGTCTTATCTACTCAATTAAATATTTAACAGACAAAACATGATAAATATATATTTATAATAATATAATAAATACATAATACAAACATTTAAGAAGTAAAAACTGCTCATACTTTAGAATTAGGCCTCTTTCTTAAAGGATAGAAATGGTACTATATCTCTAAAGAAATAGTACTATATCTCATTATATCTCATTTTCCTATTGAAATATTCACTTTGATTTTGCCATTTTATTTTTAAGTTTTAATACATGACAACTTTTTTTTCCATTTTCTCATTTACCTTCAAGTGTATTTCAAGTGTACCATTGGTAAGTGGGCAAAAGAATCTTTAATTTTTATTAACCAAAATCTGTTGCAGAAGAATTCAAATTTACACACACTTGGATACTAAGTTACAGGACAACAAGGTTTTATATTTTGTGGTGAGTATATGATGCAAATTTAGATTTTTAAAGATTTAAAACCTGATGTTTATCTAGTATCATTAAAAACTATTCTTAACTTTGGACTAGTTCCTGTATTGAAAGTAAGTTTGTGGATAACACAGTTCAATTCATGGATATCACAGTTCAATATGTGGATAGCACAGTTCAATTTAGTAATTAATAAAGCCATCAAGAAAGTCATATTCATTAGATATTATATGAGGTTTGTAAAAGACAAATCTTTTATCAGCATATGCTGTTCTTGAAATATGCAATTCTTATCCACCATGCTAAATTGATGTTCTAGAATTTTTTCCAACACCTTCACACTGCTTTAATACTGACATTTGATTCTTGTTATTGGACAATTAGTGTGTTTAGTGTCTTCAACTTCAGTTTCCTTTCAATTAGTCTCTTCACAGTTAATAAAGTTTAAACGCAATTTCAACCATATTTGTCGGGAGGCTGAAGAATTTGTATAAAACCTAACTGTGATCAACAAGTTTTCATTATTTTTGAGATATCGCTTAAATATGAAAACATGCTGTTGTGTATTTTTCTTTAAGTAAATTCTCAGCTGCTGACTTTTTTTAGAGTTGCTAACAACTTACTGCACAAATAATGTCATACTTAAATCTTGCGTTTATTTTGAAGCACCCTTTACAATTTTAGGACACCTAATTATTCTCTTTGTGTTTACATTTTGTTAGAAAATAGACTAAATATTTTCTATAGGTTATAATTTTCTATTATCTCTTACATTTTCAGCAACTTATTTAAAATTCTTTTGACAGTTTTTTTTTTTAATTGTCTAATCGTTAGATTTATTTCTAATTGTTAGATTAATTATCTAATTGTTAGATTAATTTATTTTCTAAATAAGGTTAAATATTATTTAAAACATTAAAAAAATAAAATTGCAAACATTAAAAATGTTTGAGACTATATTAAAAATTAATTACTAATAATTGAGGATCTATGTGTTTTATTAGCTCATAAAAAACATAATGTCAGTTTTGATTAGCTCATAAAAAACATGGTGAGAGTTTTTAGTAGCTCATAAAAAACATGATGTCAGTTTTGATCAGCTCATAAAAAACATGATGTCAGTTTTTAGTTATTTGAGTATTTGTTTTTAGTATGAAGACCTACAATGTTGTATCACATCCAAAAATATGATTATTACACTTTGAGATCTTGAGTTAACTGCTTTCCTCACTTTCTCAATAATTTTCAGTTTAAATTTAATTAATTTTTAATATTTTGCTACCGTTGTTGAACATGAATTTGTACTTTTGCCATTCACATTATTACTTTTTACATGAAACCACATTCAAATTTAAAGATCCTGGACTAAATGGCTCAAATGTTTTTGTAGCAGTTGTTGAATGTTTTTTACAGCATCATACAACCAATGCTTTACTATTACAATACTTTTATTAAATTATTCAAACAACATATTGATGCTTCCTAAAATGATATATATAAATAACAAAAATAAATTATTTGATACCTGATCACATAAGTGTTCAATTAAAGATGTTATAATTAAAAAAAAAAGAGAAACATTTGCACAAATAAATCTCAATTGATTAAATTAAAACCATTACAACAAATTACATGACTTAATAATAGATAAACATTTTTGCCATTAACTTATTATTAACATCATTTTTTTTTCAACATCTTCACTTCCAACAAGGTTGCAAGCAACCACTACTAGAGTTGGAAGTTACTGAAAAAGAAAAGATGAAGTTTATAGAGCAAGATAACAATTAACAGAATACTTAAAAGATTGCAAATTATATGAATCAGAAAAATAAGATGAAGAAAGCAAATTCCAAAGAACTGATGTTCTAGAAAAAAACTAGACAGTTCCTAAGTGCTCCAAAAAACTTTTGGAGCACTTAGGAACAGTCACAGTAAGAGGATGAGACTTAATGAATGAAGTCCCATGCTGTAGCAGAAGTGAGGTCCTTTTCCAGTTCAAATATCTCCTCCAAGTAATCAGAGTGTTGACTTCTTATCAAGATAAGAACAACTGGTATCATTAGTGAACAATGCCACCTTAAAAAAAAGTGAGTTTCTTGATTGTTGTAACCCTCTTTTGGAGTCTTGGGGAAGTGAATTTAATAAAAAACAACAACAACAAACAAAACATGATTTATAATAAATATTAAAAAAATATATCAAATTCCAGATAATTTGAACCCTCGATAACTCAAACTTCCAGTAACTTAAAATGTTTTTAAATTCCTGTTAAACCTAATTTCTCATAAAAATCACTCAATAACTTGAACATTTATATTCAAGTTGAACTGTTTTCTATGTTTGCCTTGAACCATTTGCTATAATTTTTATTTCATTTCCCAAGTTTTTGGGTCTGGATCTCAATTTTTTGGGTCCAGCTACCAAATTTTTTGTTGCAGCTCTAGCTCTGGCAACACTAAATATCTTTGAAAATTTTAATTACAAACTTTGTGTATTATAAAAATCATTTTTCGGAAAAACTGATTCCTTCATAGATATAGAATAAATGAAAGGCTATTCCAGAATTCAACAATACAATTAAAAAAATGAATAAAAAATTTAAAATGAAGAGAGCGGAGGAGCCAGCAGTTTTTAAATGGCTCAATTTCTTTTCAAAAAACTTTTGGCTCTGATTCCTTCCAAAAACCACTGGCTCCAATGGCTCTACACCCCTGTTTGGGGGTTTGAGCTTTTGTAAATTTACTTTAATTACAGAAATGTACAGAATGAATGCTATAAATTACATAAGAATTATAAAAATAAACTTTTTGTGCATAAAATGTGTTATTTTTTAAAATACAATTGGATGCAATTTAAAACACATTTCCAGGAAACAATATTATTTTTCTATGCATATATACATAGAGATTTTTGTTTTGAAATGCAATGACTTCATTGAAAGGTTTTAATGCATCAAATAATAATTTGAGAACTTCAGTAATAAAAAATGTACTTAAAAGCATGCCTAACTATTTAGTCTTCATTCAACTATAACTTTAAAAATTATATATATATATATATATATATATATATATATATATATATATATATATATATATATATATATATATATATATATATATATATATATATATATATATATATATATAATTTTTAAAGTTATAGTTGAATGAAGACTAAATAGTTAGGCATGCTTTTATATATATATATATATATATAATATATATATATATATATATATATATATATATATATATATATACAATTTCTACAAATTTTTAATTACTATACAATTAATAACAAATTTAAAACACAATAATTATTAAAGAAATATATTAGATCATCATTACCTCTGTCAACCAGTTTTCCTTCCTTATAGCAGTTTTCTTTGCTAATTTCTTTTTTTCTTCTTCCTGGAAAAATAACAACTTTCATGAGGAAATAAAGTAGCATAAAAATTTTTTCTTTAGGTTTATTTTTAAATAAAATCTTTAACTTTAACTTTTTTTTTTTTTTTAAACTATTTACCACAATTTCTTCTAATGCTGATTTTCTTTTAACAGGTTTTCTAAAAAATAGAAGACAATAAAAAAAAGAGAAAGTTTTATTTAGAACTTTTATTTACACCTAACTTGAACACTTTAACTAAATTTATTTTAAAAGATATTCTTTATCTAATAATGCGAGAAAAAAAAATCTCACTCCTTGAAAACTTTTATGGACTCTTGTTTTATTGGTAGTTTTGCAGCCAGTTTAGGTATATCAATCGGACTGAAACAATTATAAATAAATTCAAAAGTATTTAAAATAAAGCATAATATTTAGGTTTTAATATATAATTTAAATATTATAAATGAGACAATATTTCTGTACAAAATAAGAAAGAGATAAGAAAGAGATGCTTGTGATGATGAGACAGCAGATTGGCTGATGATGATCCAACATTTAATGGGTTTTGGACCTTGTCTAAAAGAGAGAGGAACTCATTAGAAGAACTATATATGAGAACAGTATTCTATACAAGGATAAAAAGAGATTTGTAGAAGTAGAGAATTGAACAAGAAATGAGAAAATGGAAAACTTAATTAAAAAGAAGCAACTGTAGCAGATGCAATGGATTATATATAGCTTTATGAGAGGTGAATGATAATACCAGAAGACATAAAGTTGAGGATTCAGTTATAGTGTTGCCATTCATTAATATAGGAATATTGAACAATATTGAAATAATTATTTGCAGTGCACAACTGAGTTTTGTTTATAGATCATATTCAAGACCGGCTGTTTGTTCTAAGAAACCAAAATACAGCCTTAAAGAAAAAAAAGATCAGCAAAAAATGGTGACAAAAAACTATTTTAGCATAAAGTCAGCACAAGTCAGCACAAAATTTAGAAATGGGGTTTTGAAATTTTGTGCTGATCTGATCTAAATTTGTTTATATTTTAATAATTTTTTTAGAATTAAAATAAAATGTTTGGTTTGCTGTTTTTATTCAATTATTTTATTCAGAATTTAAATAAAACATTTATTTTTTCGATTTTATTTAAATAATTTTATATAGATTTTTTTGCGCTCATTTTGCCTTTTTAATTTATTTAAAATAGCAAATAAAATAAAGTTTTAAAATGTGAACATTATTAGACATTTTGTGCACAAGAGTTCACGGTAAATTTCAAACAGAAAAGACTATAGGCATAAAAGACAAATAAATATTGAGACACAATAATAATAAAAAACTTATACACATCTAGATATAAATATTTCATAAAAAAGCATTAAATATTTCATAAAAAAGCATTAATAAAAGTAATATTTTCACCACAACAGCATGAAAACTTGATCAGACCATAAGCTGTAGAAGAGTTTAAATAAAAAATATATTTAGCAACAGATGCAGGAGTGATTTGGATGCCTAACAGTGGATTAACCTGTTTCTTTGAGATGGAAAAATTGCGGTCATTAGATTCAAGAAATGAATTTTAGGAAAAGTTCTATACAAATAGTTTGGCCTCATCCTTTGTAGAAATAATAAAAGCAGACTTTATTATAAAAATTGTTTTAATTTTCAGAAAATCTTAAGAGTCTAATTTCTGGGATGAAAAATACAAAATTTAGTAAAGAAGTGGATCTAAGCACCAGAGAAAACTTTTTTGCATCAATTTTTTGCAATAATAAAAAGACAATTGTTTTCCAGAAAATTGCTTGTGTAGGAAAGATAAAAAAATTGATACAATTAAAAAATTGCAGCAGCTTTTTCAAAGTCTCTATGCCTGCCTGAATGCAGGAGTTTATAAAGAAGTTCCAATTTTTTAGCAGGGTGAAAAAGACATCAGCTAAAATACCACAACTAAAAAGATCCTGTCAGCCATAATGTAAAATTGTGACAATAAAGTGAAATATATGAGCTGTAGCCATAATTTGATATTAGGAAAGCTAATGGTTATATGAGCCTAAGGATGGAGGGGATAAAATATTTGTTAAAAATATTTTACATATGTCTTTCCTAATAATTGTAATTTAAAATTTTTTTAGAGAGGGGCGAGGCCCCCCTGGTGGTTATGGCTCTGTATAACTGAGCACAAACTAGGGTCAGAGACAAAAGACAAATCAAAAATTAAAAGTAATTAGAATTGCCTGAAGTCCCAAAGTTAACTGTCTGAGTTAAAGATTTTAAAACACAAAAATTTTGAGCTTTAGAGCCAGTAAGGTCATTAATACTAGATCCAAATCATTAATTGCGATGATCACCCATAATAAAAATATCCAAATAGGTCAAATTTAAATTAGTCTCACAAGGAGCAAGTCTAGTGAATATTGAAAAAGATTCAACAGATGAAAGTTACTTTCAAGACATTGATATTTTACAGTCGATGAAACACAGTCAGTGATGTAACTAGCCTTTTTGAGAAACTCCACTTAGTTCAAGAAACTTTACCACCAGCAAGCCGCAGATCCTTTAAACTGAGTTTCAGAGTTGTACCTTTGTTAAGAGATAACAGTGAGAATCGCGAAAACTTTTTTTTTCAATTCTTACAATTTCTTTTTTAATTTTTAATTACTAAAATTAAAAACTAATTTTTTAAATAGAAGATTGAAGAGTTTTTTTTTTTTAACTTTAAGCATTATAAACATAATGATCAATTAAAAATTTATGATTCAATATAATTAAACACATTGAACTTCAATGGATGTTCTCAAATACTCTGAACATTGTTCAATGGATGTTGTCAATCAAACTAAACAATATGTAACATTGTTCAATGGATCTAAATTGTTTGTTCAATCAAACTAAACAATATGTAAAACTGTTTTAATTATTCTATTTATTTTTATTCATTATTTTATTATAGAAAAAAGAAAATTATAAAATTTTTAAAATAAGCAGTAGTAGACTTATGGTAGAATTTTTGTTCACAATCAAAAGGTTTGGTGTCCACCCTACACCCTACATCTTGAAGTAGTGTGTAGCTGACTTTTTAAACAAAATACATGTTTTGAAGTTTAGTGTTGAAAGAGAATTGACAAAAAAAAACAAAAAAAAACAAAAAAAAACAAAAAAAAAAAACATTAAAGTTCTCTCTGAAGTTTTACAGAGGTGAGTCTTAGAGAGATGAATTTAAAGCCCTCTCTGAAATCTTAGAGAGGTGAGTCTTAGGGAGGTGAACTTAATTAAAAAAAAAGAAGGTATTTATTCCTAATTTTTAAAAGTTAAAAAAAAATAAATTAAAATTACCGAACAACTTTATCACTTGTTGACGATCCTGGCTTGCAAAACGAGAACTGGACTAAATGTTAAAAAAATATTGGATGTTTTATTAAATAATTAATTTAGTTCCCACTAACTGTCAATTATAAAATGAGAAATAAATTTTTTTCATACTTATAAATAAATATGTTTTATCTCTTTAAGTTTTTTAAACCTTGTTATTTTTTTAAGGTAAGCGAGAGCAACATTATTCTCAATAAACAAATAAATAAAAAAATGATTTAGACCACAGCAGACAATTATACTTCAGAAAGAATTTTATATATAGAACTATATAGATGTATCTTTTAAGTTAGGCTACTACTGAAATAAATTACACTATAACAATTAGAAATATTGCAATTACAAAATGATTCTGTCTAATCAAACTTCACAGCAAATATTATTCAACAAACTATTAGATATACATTAGATATACATACATTATTAAGTGCATTTAGTATGCATATATTGAATGGATATTCCTAATATATTTGAACCATCACTAAATCTATAAATGGTATACCACTAGTATTTAACTTTGATAATTGCCTTAAGGTTCCTCCTAAGCCCTAAAACATGTGACAGACCCCAAATATTGAAAAAAGAAAATAATAATTAAAAGAATAGCATAAAATCGCCTAAGTTTGGTCACCATATAACTTCAGTCATTTAAAAAAATATATAAAAAAAGCATGCAAAATTTACAATTTTTTTTTCCTCAAATAATATTTTTAATTAGTTCGTAAATATGAATCTATAAAAAAAACGCTTATATGCAAACTGCTGAAATCTAAAATGAGCAAATTATTAAAATGAATGATCAAATTTAATCATAGTATTATAAAGAATCACCAAATTAACTATATTTACAAAAAAAAATATCAACTTTTAAAAATTAACTACTTTTTTAAATTAAAATTAGTGAAATTTTGAAATATATTGAACTGAAAAATATATTTTAAATCAACTGAAAAATATTTTTTTAATTTTATTGTACCAGTGGCATAGCAAATGTACCAGTGGCGTAGCAAATGTGATAATGGCCAAAGCAATAAAATAGATGACTACAATAAAAATTAAAAAGACCACTACTTATATTTAAAAAGGCCTTTTTTTATGTGCTCCTTCTTGATTTTTTCAGTGCCCTAAAAGAACATTTTTTTTGAGATTGGGGCAATGCCCTTCTTAGTTACTGGTATTACCTAAATTTATATTGTAATTTTACAATAATATAACATTTAAAAATTAGTTTTCATTATTTGTGATGTTAAGTTTGTGATACGTTATCAGTACTCATATAGCGGCCGAACTTATAAGATGGTATTATAAGAAAGTTCGGTCAAAGTAGATGTATTCATTTTAAATTAAATATTGAGTACTAGTTTTTATTTTTTTATCTTTACAAAATCAATTATCAATATCATGTTCTGTATGTTTCAGAAGTTTTTTTTTTTTTAATTTGAGCATGATAAATAAATGTTCAAAGCTTAAGTGACTGAACTTAGGCAATTTTACAGTATAAAAAATTATAAAAAATATAAAAAATTCAATAATAATAATTATACTTAATAATAATATCCATCAATACTATAATCCATAAAATTACAAGTAGAAGTTAGAAAAATTTTTCATACTTCTTAAGTTTAAAAGTAATATTTTACTTAGAAAAAAATAACAGGATTAAAAAGAATAATTCTTACTAAACTGTAGTGGAAGCTTTTCATACCAACAAAATGTTTCTAAACTTCCTTTCAATCAATTGAGAACAGGGCTTCTTGAACAACCAAATTCACTTGTATATCAAATTTGGGACATCATTGACAGGTGTATTTTCTATCAATATAATTATTATTCTAATCAAAATGCGCCACCATTTTAATATAAAGACCTAATTTTATTTAATCTGTATTCCTAATCTGCCCTTAACTAACTTTAAAAATATTTAGATTTGTATAAAAAAAATTAAGAAATATGTATATGAATAGAAATCTGACATTACACTGACACAAACGGTTTATAATGCTTTTAAATACTTAGTAAAAATAATTCAAAGTTCTGTCAGATTTAAAAAAGCTATATAAACATTTATATTAACTATATGAGCCATTTATTTTGAAAGTGACATAAGTCACTTTGCTTTTAAACTGAGATTTTTAAAAGTTTTAACATGTTTGTTATACCGTTAACTAGCAAAACTTTCCAAAATAATTTTCAATTTTTAAATTTCACAAATGAATAGTACTCATTTTGAAGTTTTAAGTGCCTCCTTTAAAATGTTGTACAAAACTCTTATTATGTCAATTTTGAAATAATGATGCTAATGGTCAGATAAAAATAGATAATAAACAATATTTGTCAAAAACTAAACAAAAAAAAAAAAAAAAAAAAAATTGTAAAGTTATATAACTTTTGAACTATTAAAATTATCTAAAGATGGTCCTAATGGTTAGAAAGTCTTTAGAAAGTCACTGTTAAAATGTGATACTATTATATATATATATATATATATATATATATATATATATATATATATATATATATATATATATATATATATATATATATATATATATATTATATATATATATATATATATATATATATATATATACATATACATATATACATCTACTTTAGCATATTTAGATAATAAATTGATTCTAGTTTTTCCTATCTTTATAGCATACAGTGTTTCAGAAAGAGAAGAAAAACAAAACAAAGTATATTGAAAGAAAAGATTGCTGCCCCCATACCAAGCCCTAAATCAATGTAGCAGCACTCATTAGCGGCAGCAGGCTATAAGATAGTTGATGTATGTACTGAAATCCTGGGTAGCAGGCTATTTCAGTGCGATGTCAGAAATTTTATTTTAACACACATTCATAGTTATTTAAAGTTGAAAGCAATATATATTTGTGGAACCTTTTTATTCTTCTTTTTTCAAACTTAAAATATTAACATATTTAAAACTTGATGCAAGGACTTCCATTACAGTTTGGTAAGAATAATTGACTTTTGTGTTGTAAGAATAAATGTCATTTGTGGAATTCAACTACAACAACAACAAGAAAAAAAAAAACAAGAAAAAAAAAAAAATAAATAATAGAATTAATATTAGAAAAAAATATATATATATATATATTTATAATGTTTTATTAAATTCAATTAAAAAAAAAATTCATATTGTTATTAACAAGATGTCTGGTCAAAAATTAGTTATAACTATAATTGGTAATAAGACCAAATATAACTGGTGTTATTATTTCTACCGAAAAAGTAAAAAATAAATAAAAAAAGGAACTGTTAAAAAAATTCCAATTAACTAAGCTGTTAAAATAAAAGTCACTTAATATAAATAAATAATTTTTAAAAAAAATCTGATTAAATCTTTTTTTTATTTTTTAATAATTTTATTATTAATTATTTAAGTTAAAAACACACACACACAAAAATTCTAATAATACAGCATCATATTTTAATAAAATATTAACACTGAAATATCTCAAATGCATCCTATATTTATGGGGTATTTATATTTAGAGGGGATATTTATTTATTGTTATTTCTTATTTGGTAGTTTTATATTTAGTTATCAAGCTAAAAGCTAAACTCAACAATTTATTTAACTAATGAAAATAAAAATCATTATTTAAGTAAGTTATTGATGTTTGATGTCTTGTGAATAATTTTAAACTGTTAAATAAAGCATACAAGAATTAATGGCTAAAGCAACTCTACCACATAGAAAAGCAACCCTACCGCATAGAAAGATAATCAATTAGTTGAATTATGGAGATTTATAAAAATGAAATCAATTTATTTGGAGCTAAAAACATAACATTTTAAAGGGAGACTAAACAAAAGCCAAAAAAAAAAAAAAAAAAAAAAAAAACAACAATAAAATTTACAATTTTAAATATAATATTAAAATACTAGGGCAGGATTGAGAATTATTTTTTTTAAAAATGAATGACCTTTATAAACCAAATTGGAAATTTAGAAAAATATAAAAACGTTTTCAAGGGGGCATTAATACCTAACATGCTACCTATAAAGACCTATTTAATTTCAGGTAAAGATGTTGCATGTGGAATAATAACTTTTTTGTTATAGCCATTGAAACTTGTGTCATAGAAGGAACCTATCATTCCTTCCGTGGCACAAGTTTTTAATGCCTATAACTAAAAATTTAGAATTCTACTAACAATCTTTTTTCTCAAAATTAAATAGATATTTGTAGGTATTTTTGCCCCCTTCTAAACATTTTTATTATTTTTTTTAATTTCCAATTTAGTTTACAAAGGTCATTCCTTTGAAAAAACACGACTTTTCAATCCTGCCCACTAATATATTATATTTATATAAAATGAGATATAGCGAGATTATAAACTATTGTTACTACCATATCTGATTAAGATTTGATAAATTAATGGTTAATAATTATTTTGTTTTGCTTGCACCAAACATGATTTACACTTACAAAAAAAAAAAAAATATTTTTTTGGTAGAAAAAAATATAATATTTTTAAATGTATAAATATTTTTTAAAATAATAATGTAGTCTTTTTAAAAAAGTAATTTTTAAGTAAGTCTTAGTAATAGATTTAAAAAAAATTAAAAAAAAAATTTAGACAAAATTTAAAAGAAAATCAAAAATCAAATAAAAATAATTCCATTGCAACGGGAAGATTTCAATTTTACTTATTAATAATTTAAAGTATTTAAAAAAAAAAAAATCTTTTGAAAGATTTTTTGAAAGACAGAAAAATAGTTTCAAATGTTTAAATTTATCACAAAGAATACATGCCTTCTAAAAAAAATTTACATATCTAATTTACACAAAATGGGTTTATTTTAAACGATCATTATAATTAACATATTTATTTAAAGCCTCCATATAAAATAAAAACTTTAGAAAAAGTCAAAAATTGATTGTTATTCATAATTTAACAATTTTTTAAATTGCATTTAAATTATTAAAAGATTAAAACAGCTGTGGTCAAATTATAAAGAAAAAAATTTATAAGCGTGTTCAGTTACAGAGTGCGATCGCATGCCATTCCTGTCTAAGCCTGCATATACTTAAATAATAAACTGTTCTTTCCTGTCTGTCAACTTGCTTATAAAGTTCCTAAAGTTTTTTTTTCCCCTATATTTTTTCTAGTGTCTCTAAGAACCTTGCCACCGCTTGATTTTTTTCCTTAAAATATCTGTATGCTACTTTCAAAACATTACACTCACCCACAAAGTTGTCCTATCTTCTTTTCAGATTTTATAAAATTTTTTAAAACTATTTTTTAGTTTTTTTGTAACCATGAATTTACTTTCATGTTGTCGAAAATATTACTTACTAACCTTTTTCTAATATATCTTATGCTTTTTGATTAACACATTCACTTTGATTCAAAAAACAACCTAGCTTGTACACTATATATTTCAGTAAATCAAATTGAAGCTGAATTTTCCTCCCTTTTTGTTTACTCCAACACTCAACCTAATCTGAATCTGCATCAAATCCTTTGGTCGATCATTAAAAAGTAATTAAAAATAAAAATGAATAAACAAGTAAGAAACAAAATAGAAGTAACCAAGTTAAAAAAAAATCTAAAAACTTAGATGAAATAAAAGACGCAAAGCAATCTAAGATTAAAAACTGAAAAACTCATGCACTTTCTTAATGAGAAAAATCTCAAATATTAGGCAAATAAAAAAAGTTAAAAAAAAAAGGAAAATTCTTAAAAAACAGAAAAACAAAACAGTAATACCTTTCTCCTCCTCATCAGACCTTTTTAACTCTGTAAAAGTTGCTTCTGTCTAAAATAAATTGTTATATAATCTCATTACATCTCATTATGTTTTTATGTTTAATTGCATTTGATGGCATACTTCCGTATGTTTTTTTGTTGTTAGTATTACATAGATGTTTTATAACAATATAAAAATGCAAGATATTTATAATTACTAAATAATATAACATAATTTGTTTAAAACTTAGCTAATTTTGAGACAAAAACATCAACTAATTTAATATTAGTTTAATGTTCACTAAGTTGCATTAGTACTCAATATGAAATCTAGGCTTCCTATAAATTTTTTTTTTTTTTAAATTTAATTGTTAAGGATACCTTTCTTTGCCTAGCAGTAAGCTTTGGTAGTTGCAGTTTTTTTTCTTTGTGCTATGCACATTATATTTAGCACTAATATTAATATGATATCAGTGCTTTATATAATAGTGATATATTTTTAAATTGGTTGCTATGGATACCTTATTTTACATTGCAGCAATTATTTAGCAAAGATAAAATATTGTAATTAAAAATATAGATATGCTTAATAATATATTTTAGCAAAGATGAATTACTGTATGACATTATGATGAACATACAGATGAACATAATAAGCATCTCAGTAAATCTTACTAAGTAAATATTCTTTATCTGGACATTTGTACAACTATAATGTTCACATTAAAGCATTTGAGCCTCTTTAGAAAATATGAGAATTGTAAGAAACTTTTGTTACTTCTAATGTTATTCTGTTAATTAATTTTAATTCTAATGTTAAAAAAACTGAAATTCAAATAATTGAAAGTTAAAAACTCAAGTTTTTGACTTTTTTTAATAAATTGTTCATTAGTTTTGCTGAAATTTGTTTTATTTACATATTTAAACCATTTTGGCCTAAAAAATATTGTTGAGAAACAACAAGAATTACACTAAATATATTTGAAACAATAAATCTATTTAATTCTAATGGAACGAAGATGATAATAAACAAACTCCCTTTCATACTAAGATTATGTATATCTTGACCTGGTACCAATTATTTGTATATTGCCTGACCTCTTGGATCACCAAAACTAACTAATATAAAAAACTTTGCAAAAAAACATTATTTTGTAAAGGGACCAATCCTTATGCAGTATGGTTCAAAAGAATTATACTGCATAAGGATTATATATATTAAATGATACTAAATAACTAATTAAATAATACTAAATATTAAGAAATGACTTATAATTAGTTGCACCCTTCACATAGACCAGTAGACAGATTAGAGGGGCACTGGTTCTTAACACATTCAATCGTCTATAATTGAAAAATACTGTTATTTAAAAATACTGGCATTTTTGGTGTGAATTTGACAAAATTATGTTTGCATTTCCAGATAGTTTGGTCTAATGATCTTATATGCTGTTGATCTTAGATCAAAACAAAGGGCTAGAAAAATATACAAGCATGGCTGAAAATTGGACTTTTTAGGCAGATGGACATGTTGCTTTTAGATATATTTGAGTTCTAAACTGCAACAACTTGCTATATTTTTTCCATTTATTGCAGACAGCAATAGCTAACCAGAAAACTTATCTGTAAAGACTTGTGGATTAATAGAAAAATGCTACAGTTAGTTTCATTTGGCATATTTTAGGAATTTTAGGATTTTTTCCATAATTGAGGTTAATAAAAACCACTTTTTTAAAGAGAGAACTATCCAGAAAATAGTTCTAGAAAAAATGAGACACTTGTTGAAAGTAAGAAAAAAGTTATACAGCACTAAAATAGTCTGTTTTGACCATTTGTAAATTGAGAGGGGCCACTGTATCATATTTTTATAGCTATAATTTCTGAACCATTGTATTTAGAAGTTTGAAATTTCGAATTTAATCTATCTACATAATGCATATAACAATATGTAAAAATCAGGAAAATCGGAGATTGGTGACATCAAGTTTTCTTCAAACTGGTTGAAATATAATGATTTGACCCAAGAAGACCCAAGAAAGATTGCATTCCAAAATACTCTTGTATAATGTATGATAAAGACTTTAATATTAATACTGAATGTTCTGAGCATTTCATCTACTACACAGTTCCCCCTGGTTGGAAAGGTGCAGCTCAAATGACTTGAAAAATAACAATGACAAATGAAGAACTAAAAAAAACCCAAAGAAATTGCTAATTTAAGGATATTTATTCAAATTTAAGGAATTTATTTCTTTATTTGGTTGAACTAGTTGTTAGAAAACCAAAGACATTTTGAATTTTAGCAACAGAGTGTCTATTTTAAATGTTGAAACTTTTTGATGATATTATTATTTGTTCAGCTTTTTGTAACCTAAGAAAACCAATATGTTTAGGCTGACTTTAAATTATATCATCATAACAAATCTGTGTCTATACTGATGGTTATAATATATATATATATATATATATATATATATATATATATATATATATATATATATATATATATATATATATATATATATAATATATATATATATATATATATATATATATATATATATATATATATGTGTATATACATATATGTGTATATATATTCATATATGTATAAATATTCATATATGTGTATATATATACACATGTGTGTGCGTATATATATATATATATATATATATATATATATATATATATATATATATATATATATACACTCTTGCATGGTCGTCTTTAAGTTTGTACCATAAAATGTCAGTTTTGGATTTTTTTAATTTTAAAGACCAGAAAAATTTTTAAAACTTTTTTCAATTATTTGATAGACTGTCTGCCCAAACCAAACCCTCAGTCCATGTAGTAGCATTCGGTTGCGAGTCAGGCTATTTGTCAGTTGATGTAGCAGCACTCTGTTGCAAGTCAGGCTATAAGATGTAGCAACACTCCACGCATGTTTTACAGTTAAAAATAAAAATATTCAGAATGTTTTTATTTTTAAAAAATAAAATAAAAACATTCAGAATGTTTTTAATATATATATTATATAGACACACATACATATATAAATTATACACACACACACACACACATATATATATATATATATATATATATATATATATATATATATATATATATATATATATATATATATATATATATATATATATATATATATATATATATATATATAGACACATATGCATATATAAATTTAGCTTTAAACTCTACATTAAATACAAATAAAGATTTCTTTGAAAGTTTCTTTGAAAGTTGCTCAAAGAAAGTTTTTGAACAATACAATTGCTCAAGTATAAACAATTTTCTTTCAAGTTGTTCAAGCAAAAAGTGTTTAAGAATTAGTCAAAAATGTTTTGAAATCAACATTTAATAGAAGTCATAAAAATATTAAGAGTAAAGTGGATAACTCTTGAGAAACATTGAATGTTAAATGCATACATTGAATGTTGAATAAAACAATTAATAAAAGATCATCAACTTAAAATCTTACCGGTTCTCCAAGTGTTTCCTTTGCTCTTTCAACTTGCTTTTCAACAAATTTTGCTAAATATTTACACTAAAACATTTAGTTACTTTTTACATTCGTTATTGTTTATAACCAGTTTATAAATCTAAAGAGAACTAACCTATTCTTTCTTGATCATCAAGTTCCTTTTTTACTTTGGCCTCAGCAGCCTAAAAATTTTAAGTCTCTGATTACTTCTTTGAAAAAGATCTCATTTAATTCTAATTAATATTTACAAAATTTTTATTAGAATTAAAACTGGATGTTGACAGTTTCATTTTAATGAAAATAATAAAGAAAACATATACAAGTTTCTGTGCATGAATTTTTAATTATGAAACCATTAAAAACGATTTTAATGGTTTTATAATTTTTATTAGATTTGTCTAAAATAAAAAATAATGTCCTCTAAAAACATTAAAAAAAGTTAATTTTTTTTAAAATAAAGTTTATGAATGTGTACTACATATACATACATTCAACTGCAAAAATATCTTTTGACATATCAAAAAATACAATTTGAAATATTTTTTTAAAAAATATATAATTTTACAGAAAAATATTTCAAAATAACAAAAGTATAGATTATATGAACAACTCAAAATAGTGTTACAATAAAAGCGGTAGGGGTATTTTACTCATACCTCGATATTATACTCTGAACAGTTTTTTGATTACAGGTTGAAATATCAACAAATGAATTTTATAAAGAACTTTAAGTATTAAACAGTTATTTTTTACTAAACTATTTTGTTACTTATTATTTATACTTTTAAATTTATTTATTTTTTTTAACTTTTTTTTCTTATACTTTTAAATTTAACAAAAAACAAACAGAAAGTAATTCAGCAAAGATTAAACATTATTTTTATAAATTATAGTCCACAATAAGCTATTTGCGTTAAAATTTCGAATTAATGTTTAATGCAGAAAAAAAAATATTTAAAGTAAAAAACAAAAACAACATACATTAATTAAAAAAAAAAGTAGTAGGATAGCCTAAATATATTAATATAAAAATAATAGATAAATAAAATAAAATAGAAAAAAATAAATAAAATAATATTTAGAGTGGTTATTATTCAAAATTTACCATGGTGAACTCAATTTCAAAATGACAATAAAAATGTCACCTTTTTTTAAACAGGCAAATTTTAAACACACAGTTTTTAGTGGTTTACATTTGTTGGAAAAGGATTCCACATTAATAACTAAAGTTTAGAAGAATACCTTTCAAATTATCTGAAGACTGTTCAATATGTAAAAAGTCATTGTATCATCATATCCAATAAGTCATCATTATACCGAGCATTATCAAAAATAAGTACTTTATTTAGGAGATAAAAACAACAATTTGATGGTTTTGTGAATATATTTTAAGCAATAAATAATAATAATGTATTTATAAATAAAATATTTTAAGTAATGACTACAACTTCTGACATTTAATTTGCAATTTTACAATCATTAAAACAACTTTTGTTTAAATTGATGCAATATTTTGTATATGCATTATTTATGAACATATTTATGAAGAAGATTAAATTATTTATTAAGAAAACAAATTTATTAGGAGAATAAAAATATTTGTGTTTAAATGATTTATAAAATGTTTAAACTAATTATAAATGTTAAAACAAATCAAATGACTTTTTTTTAGTAATTAATCGCTAACATTCATTCTAAAAGAACTTATCAAACGTGGCAATAGATAATAAACATCAAAATAAATCAAACAACTCAAAATAAACAGATCAAAATAAATTTCTTTAAAGAAATGCTGACACAACTTTAAAAATAAACATAAAAAAAAAAAACTTTAAATATCAAACTAAGTAATTTTTGCCCCTCAAAAAAAATAAATTACTACGTAATTTTTGCCCCTCCAGACAAAAATAAAATAAATCATTGATAGTTTTTACTCCAAACAAAATAAGGGGGCATCCATAAAGTACGTATGCAGTAAATCCACTGTTTAGGATTCCCCAACCCTGTTGTATGTACCTTTATGCATTTAACACCCCCTCCCTCCTTTGCTTAAGTTTTTAATTTAAAAATCCCCACCCTAACCTAAAATTTTTGAAAACATTAAAAAAAAAAACTTGAGTTAATTAGACATTTCTCTGTGACATAACATAATATTGATTTTTAAACTTGCAAAATTAAATGCTTTGGTTAAAAAAAAAAGGAGAGATACAAAACTAGAGATAGAGCAAACTGCATACATACTCATTGTCTTTAACACCCCCTCCTCCTCATTTGTATATATTTAGGTAACCTCTTACCCCATAAATATGTACATACTTTATAGAAAACCCCTTAACTAAATCATTGATTTTGAACATGCTAAATAACACCTGAATAACTGATTTATACAATTTTACAAAACAATAATTATATATTAGAAATTATTTTACAAATTTAAAATATATACTTCTATATATTAATATAAATGTTTTTTTAACTGGGAAATTAGACAGCACCTAAGCCTGCCCTAAAAACATTAAGCAATTAATTAGCCCCTAAGTAATATTTTTGTGTTAGACTTTTGTTAAAACAATTAGATCATATTGAGCAATATAGATGCAGCTGTTTATAAAAAAAATATTTTGCTAGTGTTCTTTCTGATAACACTCATCAATTATGCAATCATTAACAAACATTCCATTTCTATCGTATACAAAAAAAAAGTGTTTTTTTTCCTGAAACTGCTGTTTCATATAATTTTATACTTAAACGAGCATGCCAATACATTAAAAACAACAAAAGACAATTGAATTTTTCATAGTATTGAAGATTTCATTAGTAATGTTGATGATGGTACATTCAATATATTAAAAACAACAAAGGACAAGTAAATTCTTCATAGTATTGAAGATTTCATTAATAATGTTGATGATGGTACTTTGCATTATAAATTTCACTTACATTTGCATTATAACTTACTTTTGCATTTTAACTACTTTGTATTATAATTTTTAATTACACTAATGGTACTTTGCATTATAATTTTCATCGTTTTAATTAAAATAGAAAGTCAAAAAAAAAAAAAAAAAAAATAATAAAAAAATTAGAGTTTTGCATCTTTTTTTGGCATGAAAATAACACCTTTTAAAAGAACAAAAGCAATAAACGTTTTAATTAAGAATTAGAAGAAAAAAAATGTATTTTTAAACAGTGTTTTTATTAATCACCTCCTTTATCATGCACTCATCATACATCACTCACTAAAATTTTTGTCTGTTCATAGACCAAAGGTCTATGAACAGAGAGAAAATCAAAGAAGGTTTTGATAAATCAAAGACAAAAATTAAAGGTTTTGATAAATTTCTTAAACGTCATAGGAAACAAATAAATAATAAACTGTATTGGTGTTATTAATCTTTTTACAGAACAAATATATCTCTAATATTTCAAAATTTATAAAAGTTTTAGTAAAACTCTTTAAGCGATTATTTTCAATAAATAACAAGAAGCCGTAAAGCTCACATTGAAACAGCCATGGCATGTATGGTAAAAGTTTTTTTTTTTAAATAATTTTAATTCACCTCCTCAAGGCCGAGAAGGCCACTACAGACGAGGAGGCTACTTATTTGTAGCTATAACCCTCTCTCAACTCTATAACTCTGAAACACGAACCTTGACGAACAAGGCCGCTGCGCGGAGAAACGAGTTGAGCGCGGTACTACCAGGGACATGGTGGGGATCGAACTCAGAACCACTCGTTTATGAAGCGAGCGTTCTACCACTACACCCTACCGCATTTATAATAAAATTGTTACAGATTTTTTATTATAATAAAAAATCTGTAACATATTTTCATGAAATCATTTTAAAAATATTATTTTAGGGTTATTTTTATACAGATTGTTCAATATGAGGTGACTGAGCCCAGGTGACTGAGCCCAGGTGACTGAGCCCAGGTCTCTAAAGTTGCAGCTTTTCATTTGAAAAATTATATTCTTGTAAAGATTTTTGGATAAAAAATTTCGGCATAAGCAAAACTGATCTAAAGACTACAAAATGGTGTTCTTTAGATTCTTCTATTAGAGGTAGTAAAAAGGTTACAGCCGAGTAGTTAAAATATAGAAAAATGAAAATGATTTGTTGCAAACACAACCTGCTCCTTATGCAAGAGCTAAAAATAGCCATTATTTAAAATTAATTAATATATTTTAAATTTATTTAAAATTTAATATTTTTAATTTATATATTTTTAATAATTTTTAGTTATATTAAATAATTTCAAAAACAAAGATAAAAAAAAAAGTAAACATAAGTAATAATAAGTGTCAATTATTTTAAACTTTAACTTATTTTATATTTTATTAACTTACTTTAAATTTTATTTTTTCTCTTGATTTTAAGTCTTTTATCTTTTATCTTTTAATAAGATTAGATAATCTTGGTTGATCTAGACTGGATTTTATTTTAGTTTAAAAATACAAATAAAGAAAAACAAATTTATACTAACTGAAATAATTTATAATAACTGAAGTAACTTTTATATCCAATTTTTACATATTTAAAAATGAAAGGTTCATGTTTAAAAAATACCTTTTGCCTTGCAATAACTTCAGGATCTTTGTCAATATATGTAATAAACCATCCTTTTGGAGTCTCATCCACTACACAATGACCTTCTCGTCCTAGCCACTTCACAAAATCAGTAAGTGTTTCCCACTGTGTTGCATTCATGTGAGTGTGGTTTCGTTCTGCGACATACTCTTGGTAGACAATATTACAATGGACTCGTTTTGTACCTATATCAATTCATACACATATATTATGACATATATATTTACACAAACATACACATGTATGCATGCTTATAACAGGGTATTTATATACACACCCACATATAGCCTTTGGAGTTAGGGCTGCCAATCTGAGAGTGTCTGAGGTTGGCAATTTTTTGTCAAACTATTTTTTTAGTTGTTGCAATGAATTATTACTTTTTTAAATAATGCTTTTTTAAGAAATATATCTATATGATGAATTTGATTATTTTATGAAATATTTATATATCATTGTGTATAACCTTTTTTGATTACTTTCTTTTAAGTCTTAATTTTGACAAATTTTTTGATAAACATTTCAATATTTATTGGTGAACATCTATAGTATTCACCATTTTGAAACTTACCACAAGTATTATTAGGCTGGTGCATACAACTTTAAAACTAAATTTTATATATACATGATAAAAAATTCAAAATTGCTCAGAATCTTGAAACCAAGACTGTTCTAGCAGATATTACCTCTGTGATGAATAAATTTTATTTTTTTTATAATCATTCATATAATCCCCCCCCCCCCCCGCTCCTTCCTCTTCCTTAAATGATAATGTAGAAGCAATAAAAAATCAAAAAAAAAAAAAAAAAAAAAAAAAAAAAAAAAACAAGGCTTTTTTTTTACATATAAATTTCCAAATTTTCTGTAATATAAAGTAAAAGTAGTGTTGTATTTGTACAATCCAAGTAAACTACTAATATGTTTTTATTCCGACATATATTTTCTGGAGGAAAAGAAAACTCATTTTTCTTTTGTTTTAAAACAATAGATTTAATCTTGTTTGCCAAGACATCAAATGTGTCAGGGTGGACAGAAACAACTTTAAGGTGATAGAAGAGAATTTAAAACTGGATTTCGAAGTATAATTCAGACTGGTTCAGTCATAAAGTTGCTATATTTTTTCCTTCTTTGTTTCTATGTAATATTCATCATTTAAACATTTCATGTTTATTTATTTTCTCTAAAATCCAGCTCTCATTTTTTTAGAAAAAAGCTTTGCAAAATGCAAAAGAAATACAGAAATCTGCTTTGAGTGTCAAAAGTTCGATCAAAAAAAAAAAGCACAATCAAATCAATTAAAGTAAACAATTAAAGTTATGGAAAAAAGGATTGGCAGCAATAAGAACACAACCTAAAAGAGTAGGAAGTATAAATTTTAAAGTTCAAAAAGAAATGCTGTTGTTTGAAAGTGGTAACACAAGATGTGATCACCTTCAAAAAACATGATTATGTACTATCTATACAGTTAACAGGAGTCCAAACAAGCATTCTCAGCCGCTGGGTTTTTATGTTCAAATAATTGCATACGAATAAACAATGAAATGATTGACGCTTTGATTTTAAGGTAGTACTTTCAAAAATAAGAATAACTTATGTTTGTTATAACATATAACATGTATATATTATTTTTAGTTATCACTTTTTATTTATACTGTATTATCATTTAAAGGTATTGTTTTATAATTTAAATTACTTAGGTTTATTATTGAACAAAGTATTTTAGTTAAAAAATCATTAAATTTTTAAGTGTTTGACGAGTACTTAAAACATAAGTTCTTTTTATGCTTCACTTTTTACAATTGCATTTTTTTCTATTCGATCCCAGGATTTTCCAGCAAAAGACTTCTTAATTCCAAAATTCCGGGATTTAAAATGTCTGGGATTTTTGCCATCCCTACTTGTGTGTCACATTTCTAGCTTTTACTTCTCTCAACTATGATGTAAAATTGTTAATTACAAACTTTTTTACCTTAAAGAGGCTCACAAAAAAGGTTTTTCTGCTTCTTTTTTTTTATTATTGCATATTTATGTAATACTCATTAAAGTAATGTTTTATTTTAAATGGCTGTTTTTTATTTATATTATGCTTTTTATGATTTTTATTTAGGTGAACTTTAATTCAGATAAAACCCAATTTTTTTCAGCCAATCGTTATCACAATAATTTAGACCTTTCTATATTTGTGAACGGTAATGTACTCAATGAGTCATCTACCCTTCATCTTCTAGAATTAACTTTTACTTCTGATCTTTCTTGGAAACCGTATATCAAGGCCATTGGAAAATCAGCATCTGCTAAGGTTGCATCTCTTTATCACATCCTTTATCACATCGTTGTAATGCTGCTTCTCTCACTTTTTTCTATAAAAACTATAATGGGCGCTACTCTAAAAAGTTAGTGTCTCTTGTGCCATCTACTAAAATTCAATCTTGTGTTACTTCTCATTCAATAAAGTCTCATCCTTTTTCTGAGAAAGTTCCTATTTGCTCCAAAAACGCATATTTGTCCAGTTTTTTTCCTCGAGCATCAGTTCTTTGGAATTTTCTTTCTTCATATTACTTTCCTGATTCATATAATTTGCAATCTTTCAAGTTGTCTGTCAATCATTTTTTGCTCTTCAAACTTCATCTTTTCTCTTCCAGTAACTTCCAACTCTAATAGTAGTTGATTGCAGCCTTGTTGGAAGCAAAAATGTTGAAATAATAATAATAATAAAAGGTTCGCTATAATCCAAGCTAGGTCTTGATTATATAGGCCTTTAGGTTCATTAGAAGAAGATTATACAATAGTGTAAGATTATAGAACATTCTGAAACCAGCTGAATGGTAGAGGTAGAATGCATTTTGGAACCTAGTGTATATAGAAGATAAAACCTTTTGGAACCTACTAAAATATTTCAGGAACTTTTTAAAAAATTCTAGAACCTACCAAAACATTTTTGAAGGCAAAAGTACTTTTTAATGTTATGAAAGATACTAAAATGTTCTGGAAGTTAATTTAAGTTTCTAGTAAGATTCTACAAACTCTTCAACCTAAACGAATGTTTTTAAAGGAAAAGGAAAGTTTTAGAAGGTTCCTATGGTGTATATAAAAGCATAGTATAAGAATTTAACCCATCAATTAGGCCAAAATGGATGATAATTTGACGCTCATCAGTCTAGTGAAGCCAAAATAAGACACAATTGCTGCCTCATTGATTAAGAAAATGTTGAGAAAATAGCTTTTTGGTCTTTCAATAGATAGATTTTTTAGAAATCTTTTCCATCCTATTCATGTGTTTTAAAAATGTTGCACATTTAAGATTATTTCCTTGGATTCAAAAATATTCAACTAATGCCTATTAAGTAGCAGATTACACAAAATCTGTCTATAATAACAAAATTTCCAAGTTAAATAACAAAGAATTAAGATAGTTAAGCTTTCCAAATAATCTGCTGATGATGCCATTGAAACAATTCAAATTTATTGAAGTTGATCTGTTGCCTCAAGGAGAGTTATTCGTTTTTTATTAGATCAATAATCAACTAGAAAGATATACTTAAGAGCAGGAACTGGTAAGTAGTTTTCACAGATTATACAGAGAAAAATAATCTTTAAGTTTTAACTATACAATACACAACTTTAAATTCAAAAAGACAAAGAGCAAAAGAGAAAGAAACCCTTGATGTATCAAAAACTCAAAATGAAGGAAAAAAAAATCCTGAAGCAGAAAATAATTCACGAGATCTTCTTCTACAGTGGAATTTTTTAAAAATAGTTGTTGATATTTACTGAGATACAGCAGCAAACAACAATGGATACATGCACTGCAGTTGCTATAGAAAGAAGCTTCAATGAGTAACAATGAAGATCAATGATCAATCAATGTGTGCGTTTTTATCCTGGATCAATTTTAAAACAAACCAAAGTGACTACCTTGAAGTTTGAAAAATAATAGCAATAGCAATGAGAAAAGTCACCTGATGGATTTATTTTCTACAAACCTTGTGTTTTATCTGCTGTATATAGTATGACTATACTTCTGTACAATGCAAAGATGTTTTAGTTTCAAACATCAGTTGAACTGTTTAACAGATTTTTATGCCAAACCTGAGAGATTTTTTCCAGTTTGCTTTGGTGATTTATGTCAAAAATTGGCTTACCTGCACAAATGGTGCCATTGTACCAATAAATGACTGACTGGTGAAAGAGCTTTAATTGCCATCATTGGGCTTACCTGATAACTTACTGGAAAAAGTATACCAATGGCTCTCTTCTCTTCCAAAACACCTTTAAAAACAGTATCTGCCATTGTTCAAAAGTTTTTGAAAACTAAATGATCTTTAATATTTCAATTTAGAAAGTCTGTCTTGTCTAGACTACTTAGAATATCAAAGCATGAGCATTAACATACAAGCAAAGTTTAGTAATTTGGCTTCCTTTGTTTCAACAGTACCTAATACCCTTTTCATGCTTCTAGATATGAATGAATTAACATGGATCTTAGCCTGTGTCAAATTTTAACAAAAGTGAAAATCCATGAACACTATACTTTGCAATATTCCTCATTTATATCAAATTTAAATCATGTTTAAAGTTTCAGCTCATAAGGTCGTGTGTAACAGGATTACGTTGATCTCAATTTTTTTAATTTATTATTCTTTTTTATGGAAAACATTAGTTATTAAATAAATTAGCAAAAAAACACTGAACACTTAATAGTCTGGAAAACAAAGGTTTTTATTTGTTATAAAATAAATTTATTAAAACAATAACAATTACAAATCAGTTGCAGAGAGAGACAATATCAGTTTTTCCGATTCTTATTTTATACTTTTTTTTGTTAGATTTTTTAAATTTTTTTTATCGCAACTACCATTTTTTTGGTAACATTAGTAGGCATCTTTTTTCTCTCCTCTCTTGCTGCAAGAGTCGCATTTTGCCTTTGATCTTCAGATTTACTTGCAAAAACGTAATGTTGAATAAGGGGAACATTTCTTGACTCTAATAAATATTTGAACTCTATTTGAAAAGAGTTCAAATATTTATTAGAAATTATGAGCATTTTTATTGAAACGATTTATTTTATACATATTATTTTGTGTTGCATTTCTTCTTATTTTTATATTTAAAAATTTCCTTACTCTTCTTTGTTAAACATTCGTTCCTAATTTGAAAAATTAAAAAACTGCATTGAAAAAACTCCAAGCAAGAAAAGAAGTAGTTATAAGAAAAAGCTTTTGTAATTTAATAAAACTTAATTATTTACTATTATAAAATATAAATGAAATTCTTAAAATGGTCATTTGAACTTATTAAGTTTATTAAAATTTAATTATCAAAACATTTTAAAAAAATATTAATTTCTGAACTTTTTTACATTAAAGACACTCACAATAACTTAATGAATAAACATTTTTTTGCTTTTTGTTTATTGTATAATTACATAATAATTATTAAAGTGATATTTTATTTTAAATGCGCTAAATGCTTTTTATTATTTTTGTTTATGTAAGTAAAATACAACTCAACCTAAAAAACATTAAATTTTGCTGTTTAAAAAAAAAATGTTTATTTGCATGAGCTATATTTTGCCAGTGTAAACTTTTATTTAAGGTGGATCCATGGTAAAAAAAATGCAAAAAAATGAATTTGTTTTTTTTAATTGTATTTATTAGATAAACTACCTGCCTTACAGAGGAAAGTGTTTTTTATACATTGTTTACATTAAAACACTGTTTAAAATAATAAATTTGTCATTTTATCTTAATTGCTGTTCATAGCAACGCGCATAACAACCAAAACAGTTTGTCAATTTTTATCTTTTATCATCTACAAAATCAAAGTAATTAAAGTTTGTGCTACTTAATATATATATTCTATGCTTTTAACTGTTCTGTTGTTTATATTTGAATTGTTTTATTTGTAAATTACTTAAACTATTTAGTCTTGTGTGAGTGAGTTGTTAGAGTTATTGAGTTAGTTTTTTCAAAACTATTAAATTAGCATATTTAAAAACCCGACTGAAAATATTTTGTTAGTTGAACAGTATAAATGGCTTACAAAAGAAATAAAATAAGAAAATTAATCGAATGAAATATCGGAATAAAATTAGGAATGTCGCTGCAATGCCACATTGCAGCGACAATCCTAACAGTGTTGAAGGGCATAAACTTTGTCCTCGCAGTTTAAGTAGTTGGTGCAAATGGCAGAGGGATTTAATTACTGGTCAAAACATATAAACCCTGTACTAGTTTGTCTCTTATTATAAAAAAGCAACCAATATTTATTGATCTTAGTCTGCAGATGATTTGTTGTTGAAGTGCTTAGATGGTACAACCCAAAATCCTAATGAAGCTTTTATCCAAACTATATGGAAAAAATGCCCAAAGAACAATTTTGTTTCAAAACAAACATTAGAAATTTGTTTAGCATCAGCTGTTTTAACGTACAATGATAGATTGTTAGGATATGAAAAGTTATTTAAACATGTTAACATATTAAAATTGTTAACTGAAGATTAAGAGTCATATTCTGCAGGAAGTTTTTAAATACTAAATTTCTTTTGCATTTTTCTGTATTTTTTGCATTTTTGAATGTAGTAATCTTAGAACAACTCTAGCTCTAGATCCGCATATAGTTAAATGTTCAAATTTTCAGGAGTTGTTTATTATACTTTAAAATAGTGCCTAAGCTAGGATCTTCAACAGAATTATTTTTTTATTGAAAAATTTATATTTCCTTATCAATTTTTAATCAAATATTTGGAATATTTACTAATATAGCAGCCATTTTAAAAGTACATAAAAATATAAAATAATCCTAGTTCAGGCACTTTATCAATATGTTTTCTCTAAATTGTAAAAGTTTTAACTTGATTGCATAAGTACTTTTTAAGCAACAGTTGTTTTACATAACTCACTTCTTGTGTATTTTTATGCTGACTCAGCATGTTAAAATAGCTTTGTATTATTTTTTGAAGAAATTTTTTTCTCACAGTTATATTTTTGTTCATATTTTAATTTAAAAAAATTAGAATCAAGAGTATTAAAGATTTTAGTTTTTTTACCATGGATCCACCTTATATAAAAAAATTCAGGAGAAAAAAAAAAATTTATGAAAATTGATTACATTTTAATTATAACTTTGATAGTTACACTGAAATTTTTTGTATCATATAAATATATCGTAAATATATCAGAGAAACGATTGTCAGCAACAGTTGCTTTTCTGATATTTAACCAAGCATAACGTTTTCTAGAAAATTTGTTTCAAAAGAACATTTTATTCAACCAAAATTTTTTAACTCTAAGTGACTTTTTTATTTTTTAAATATATTTTGTTTTGCATTTCTTCTATTTTTAATATAAAAAGTTTATTTGCTACTATTCTTGTTCATAATTTTTTTAATTTGAAAATTTTAAAAATCACACTAAAATAGCTCCAAGCAAAAAAGCAAGAAGGGGAAGTGGCGACATAACCGCATATGGAGACACAACAGTCTTTTAACATTTCCCTTTAAAAAATGTTATCTAATATGGCAAAAAACATACCATGTGTTGGTAAAACAGTTTCCTTCATTTCGCTTATGTCAAAAAGAGTGCCTGATACGTATCTGATAACTTGTGCATAACAATGTTTATTTTGATAAAAATATTATACTCACAACATATTTTTCCAGACCTTTCTTTTGAGGATTAGGCAACACTCTATTTTAGTGTTAAAGATATATCAGCGTTATTTCATCAAATGAAAACCATTTTTGATACCAACATAACCTTATAGGCAAGCTATGCTATTCTTTCTAAAAACACTCCTCTGAGGAAGAAAGGTGGCACAACTGTATACCTTTTACGTAATTATGAATAACAATATATACAATCGTCACACTTAAATGCATTCATGTAAAAACTTGAAAAGAAGTAGTTTTGTTTTGAGTTGTTGGAAATTAGATTTTGTTTTTGTTTTTATTTAATTTTCATAAATGAGTTTTTGATTAAAATATAAAGCTAAGAGTATAAATCGATATCTTTTTATATTTATCTGGTGATTATTACATTATTATATATTATAGGTATATAATTGTGCATTTCCTAATTTTAAAAAAAATGTACCATGAAAAGTGTACCTTCAACGATTTTTGTGAGGGTGCGGGTGTGCCTCACAATGGGGGCAAAACCATTTTTTTCACAAAGTGTACTTTTTGTGTAATATTATTTTTAAAAACCGTTTTATTTTTTTCTTAATTGCAGCAATTTAAAGCTTAATAATGTGGTTATTAAAATCAACTGTTAAAAAGATACATTTCGCTTTTATTTTCATAACATCAATTCAAACATTACAGGGGGGGGGGGGGGGTTATGCTCCCACTTTCCCTAATTATATGAAAAGACTTGTAATTAAAACTTGAATGAAAGAGTTCGATACTTATAAAATTGTTTTTGTGTTAAGTAATTAAAATTTAAACAAACAAATTTTTAAACTGTTTATAAAAGAAGAATTTTATTAAAGTTATTAAATATGCATTTATCTATTTTATCTCTTAGATTTAGCCATATTTTCAAACTAAGCTAAAAAAACTATAAAAAATATCGCATATTAAAAAATTTTTTTGTTTGTGTAGATTAATTTTTTTATTTTATTTTTAAAATTTTTTTTGATTAAAAATATAAAATTAAAAACTTAAAAAGCGTTTAGAAAACTATTAAAACTCTATAGTTTTTTGTTGTTGCGTTTTTTTATACAGTTTTTAAATATGCTTAAATTTATTTAAATTTCTTTAATAAAATTTGAGAAATTTTAAAGAATTTTTTTACAAAAAAATAATTACAAAGAACATATTATTCTTTTAAATACTTATTTAATGGTTAAGAATGGCAGATGTGAAATGTCACTTTGCAATGACATCACAAATGGAAGAAGCATTTTTTTAACTGTAAAAAGGTGAAAAATAGATAAAAGAGAAAAATAAAAAACAAAATAAAATGTTTGTGATAAATTTGAAAATAAAAAACTTTAATAAGTTATTAACAAAAAAAAATAAAAAAAATAAATAAATAAATATATATATATATATATAAATATATATATATATATATATATATATATATATATATATATATATATATATATATATATATATATATATATATATATATATATATATTTTCAACTTTATGGCTAAATAAATGGATAAAAAATATAGTTTCTAATGAAATTCTTATACTAGTCAATTAAAATAATGGTGTTTATTTAAAAATAATTACATCAACTATTAATAACAAAATACATACTTTTCTACATACTACATCAGCCATTGAAACTAGGGTCGGCAATGCTTAACTGCCAACCTGATAGTGTCTGAAGTCAACGATTTTTTGTTAACCTAGTTTTTATTTTTTTGCGGTGAAAATATTACTTTTTCTTAAATAACAATGCTTTTTTGAGGAAAGTATCTATAGGATCAAGATGCTTTTTTATGAAATATTTATATATAGACGTTGATAAGTTTTTCAATTATTTTCTTTCAGGTTTTAATTTAAAAAATTTTTTTTTTTGATAATAGTCACATTATTGGCTAATGTATACAGTCTTCACTGTTTGTAATGCCTAATGATGCTTGCCGTAAATTACAATAAATAATAGAGTGTAATTTTAGACAAATGCATTATAAAAGGTATCTTTGTGCAAGAATCACAAAGATATCTTTGCGATTCTTGCTGTATTAAGGATTTTGTTTTCACTCAGGAAAGTTTATACTACTGTTACAGTTTACTCTTTTCTGCTATATTTTTTTTACAAATAAGCAAAAATATAAAGCAAAAAAAAATTTAGTCATACCAAACCTTCTTGAAAGCAGATATATAAAATCATCAAAAAATTCTCTAAAAAACAATAAAATGTTAACTACATTAAAAATTTAAAAATTTTCATATATAAAAATATATATTATTAATATATGTTAGTTAAATTCCAAATAAAAAAATAAAAAATCCCTAAAAAAAAAAACAATATTAAATTAAAAAATTTGATTTTTTTTAAAGATATATATACAAAAATAAATACTCAAAAAGAATATTTATTTTTGAATATATATCTAGGGCTATACTGATAAAACAAATATAAATTATTAACAGACTATTTTAAAAATTGAATGAATAAATAGTACCAGTTAGCAGCACAATACAGTCCTATCTATAATTTTAAAAAGTGACACTTAATTTATATAAAAAAATTAAAATAGTAATGTCAAAAAAAAGTGAACTAATGTGAAAAATAATAGTGAAAAAGTGACTGTTAATTTTATTGAAAACAATGACAGCTAAGCTTTTGTTGAGCGCAAGTGTCATTGCAAGTGCAAGCGCAAGTGTCATTCAATAAAGACTAAAAAAAACATTATTCATCCAGGTTATGATTCAAAAAGATTCAAATAAATTGAAAATTGAAAATCTACGCTCAATTTCGTAATCACATGCTTCAAATAACTGCAATACAACATTTATATATTTATTAACAGAGAAAAAAAATATTTTTTGTTGTGTGTATTAATTATATTATAAACCAACCAATAAGTTAGAAAAAAAAAACGAGGTAACCAAGAATCTTTAAAAAAAAAGGAATGAGAAATAAAAGTGACATTTAAAATTAAAAATCTTGTTTAAGATTAAATATATAATAAAGCTCCAGGAAAAAGACAATATATAATATAGCTCTAGGAAAAAGCTTTGAGAATTTTGTTAAGAACACAACAAGTTTATTGAGTGAAATAAGGATATCAATGTGCTACAGAACATCAGCAAGATGTAATAAAAACTGAGATAAAACTAAAGATAAACGGGATGAATGATAAGAGTGAATGATAAATGTGCTATATCGTGTTAAATAAATGTTATATAGTGTTAAAAAACTATTATGCAAACAATTTTTTTTTTGGAAAAAATTTTATAGAACAAAAAATACTTTAGTAATCATTCTTATACCAATACCCAACCCCATATCAGATCCTACTAATAATCCCTAATATACATAACATAGACACATATTGTTAATATTAGTAACAGTCTTGAAACACAAAAATATGTTTTTTTATTTACTTAGAGATCATCTAATTAACTTTTGGAGAATAGAAATAACAATAATTTACATACTTACAGATGATGTGTTTTAATTATTAAGAGATAGGGTCATTTACTTACTTTGAAAATGAATCAAGATATTTATGAGGATTTTCAGCAAAAAGTAGTAACTGCCTTTGGTGTGATTCTGACATGCAATGACATTTGAAACCATTCTGTAATGAAATAGAAAATGAAAAAAAAATTAAAAATTGTATAAAAGAAAGCAATTTATACTTTTATGAGAACCTATTATATACATTTTTTAATAATATTAAAACTATTAAAATAATTACAATAGATTCTCATAAAAATAAAAAAACAAAATTAAAAAGAAATGCCTTTAAAGGTTTTGTTGGCTTGTTTCAATTTAAAATATATATCATATTTTAAAAATAAATGTTTTATATTATAATATAAAACATTTATTTTTGTAAACAAATAATAATAGTTCAAAAGATTTACAGCTTTGCAGATATGGCTAAGAGAATGAGTCATAGTATTAACATTTGTTTGATAACATATTCTTAAAACAATTTTGGCTAGAAATGTCAAAACGTAACAAAATGTGAATAATACAATTTTAAAATTATTTCAACAGAATACTCTAGAGCTTTGTTTTGCTTAGTCAGCATAATTTTTAAACAAATAGAATTAGTTTGTTCGTAGATTTGGCGCATTTTTAGTGTTTGCGAATATTCTTTTTATTCTTACGAACTAAGATGTTTTGAGGACATTCAAGTTTATGTATGCTTCCATGTATGTCCATAAAACAAAAATTTATTGTTACATACATAAACTTAAATGTTCTCAAAATGACTAAAAAACCTTGCCAGTTTTTCGCAACTAAATATTATTGGTCAGTATTCGAGAGCAATTGCTCCTGCTTCTCGACCAAGCCTGTATATACAGCAACTAAAATCTTATGCAATTTGTTGAATAAGAAACCAAGCAAGAATGAGTTTTGGTTTACCATTATAGAGATGATAGCTCGTTTGAGCATTGATCATGATAGTATTTGTAGAAAAAAGAAAGAAATGCAACCTTACAACAATGGAAGTGTGGCTTAAGTTTAGCAGATTAAGCAGGTCTAATTACATTTACAATGTGCTTTAAGACTTTGTTTGAGAGGAAGAGGATTGGTATTCATCAATACGATGAATTTAATAAATTATGAATTTCAAGCCCAGAATTTAAATCCATATGCCACTGCAAGCCTTGGGCTGTTGCAGAAGAGAGATCAGATTAAAAATTAGCTGCTTCTTTTAAGCAACCAAAAAGTTAAATTTTTTTTGTCGAGACAAGAGTATTAAGTTGAAACTTTTCATGAAGATCAATATTGTAGATAAGAAACAATACAGGAGCAAAAATTAAAACCTTGCAGTACCCTTAAAATTACTTGAAATAAAGAAGAGTGTAAGCAATAACTTAAATACTGCAGCTAGAAATAAATAAATTAATCTCAAAACCTTTATATAAAGAAACTAATAACAGAATGGAGACTATTCGTAGGATAGTTAGAGAGGTCAAAGTGTTCTCTAGAGTTTTGAAAAACTGGAACCACTTACTTTTTAACCACTTACTTTATTTACTTATTTAGCACTTTTTAAAAACTTTTTAACCACTTAGCACTTTTTAAAAATTTATCAAAAATTGAAGAGAATTCTGGAAAACACTTTTTTAAGACTATGATGAAAATCTTGTCTGGAGCACAAACTGTAGAAGTGTTTAATTGCGAATTAACTTTAGCATTTGAAGCCAGAGTGATTTGGATGTTTAACAATGGGTTAATCTGTTTAATTGGCAGGAAGAGTATGGCCAATATATTCAAGAATCAAATTAGAGTAAGATTTGCAAATAACTCTGCTTTATTTAGGGGAGAAATAAAAAGATCAGACCCATGAATTAGAGATTAAATGTTAGACTTACTTTAGTTAATGACACTGATGAAGACTAACTAAAAGTCTCTAGAACCTAACATCTGAGATAAGATACAAGATTTAGTAACCTGAGAATAACAGAGCTTAACATCAGGCAGGATTTACACTGGCTTCTTTGAATAAGAAAAGGACATTTCTTCTTAAGAGAGTTATTCTTGCAAAAAGAGAGATGTTTTTGTAAAAAAGATTTAAACAATGATTAAAGTTTAATAAAGCAACTGCTCAAGATGGTGAAAAATGTGAGATTGAGGCTCTACTAAAAATTGAAGAGAAGGAATAAAAGCTTCTAAACTTCTATTCCAGAAGGAATAAAAGCTTCCAAGATGCGTTCTATGCATACATATTATGGATGTAACTATATATGTTTGTTATTTATTTAGGTGCTGGCATACAATATTCTTCATATTTTTATAAACTTTAGTATTAATATGATGTAGTATTTGCTGAAAGAGAAGATGATCAGATGATGATCATGATCATGATGGTAATGATGACCATGTTGATCATAATGATGTTTATATATGAATTTTAAATAAAAAATATATACTTTAGGATGTATAAATATTTATGCAGCCCGGTCACAAACCCGGCTCCTGCCCCGGCTATAATTTATCAAACCTGACCCTGGCCCCAGTCAAATATCAACCCCAGTTGCTTATTACCAAGTGTCTACCAAGAATACACCACTTTGGTCTAAGTTTGCAAAACTTAGAAAATCCAATCTTGACATCTAAGGAAATTTTAACAAACTGTAAATAAAGATCTTTTATATTAAGTAATAGTAATCTTTTTTGAAAATGTTTTTACTATCGACTTGGATTGAGACTTTTAAAAGATAAAAAGTACACCCATAAACTTGTTTCTAAGCTTTTAAATGTATATGTTCAATTTTTATTTTGCGCATTTTTATTTTCATGCATTTATTTCTAGTAATGATTATGATATTCTTTATACATATATATTTTTGCGTTGCAGTAGATAATAAAAATTAAAGTACATTAATACCTATATTTTTATCGTTTTTAATGCATTTTGTGCCAACTTAATTGCTCTGATTTTATCACTTCCCCATGAGTACCTACTAATGTTCTTTCTGAAATCACTTTAATAAAATCTGTTAAATCAGTAAAAAAAATATTTATAATGAAAATCAGTGTTGATCCTAGGTTACCGGTGGTTTAAAAGGAAGGCACAATTTTCAAAGTTTTATCCGGAGCCATTTTTAGGATTCCATTATTTCTTACTGAATCATATGTTATCAGCAAATTTTTAAATGTTAGGAAGGCTACCATATATAGAAACGAAAAAGATATGCCTTTTCACTTTTTAAGTTGCTAATTTTGTATATTGACCCAACAAAAATCAACTTTTTATATCTGCAAACAATTTTTTACATTTTTTAAGCAGCCATTATGGATAAAATGTGACATTAAAAAACTATTGGGCATTAATAACAATCCAGCATGTTTTTTTTTATATCATTGCACTTTGATTGATATTAAACCAATGATTGTTTGACTCTTTACAAATATAAAAAATGTATTTTGATGAGCATTCTATTTTTTTTTTTTTTTCAAATAAATATAGATATTTATAAAAATATTATTTGATGTGCTAATTATATTGCATATTTTTGACATATATCTCATAATCTAAAATAACTATTATGGCCAAACTTAACAACCCACTGTATTATTTTAAACCTCCTTCAAAGTTTCATTTGTCATAGATTAAAAACTTGTACTTATTTGCAAACTATTTATAATTAATTGAGAATTTTTATTTAAATTGTTATAAATATTTGAAAAATTTGCGTAAAATGAAATAGAAAAATCAGCATCTAATTAACTACAATATTTCAACAATAAAACAATCAAATTGACTGGAAAAATTATTGATAACAAATGTAAAATAATAGTAATAAAAGAGCAAAACATCTTAATGAGAGAAATAGCAAAACATTTTAACATAACACATGCCACTTTTAGCAGAATAATCAGCTGATATTAAAGGTACAATACAATTCAAAATCTTATATGTCCTTTAAGACTCAGCATTTCAAATTAAAGAATTGAATGCTCACTTATTCGCATAGTAAAAAAAAAATAATAATAATCAATAACTGACCTAACTGAGTCAAAAAAGACAAAAAGCTTCTGGTGTTGTTGCTAGTGTTCAAACAATTAGAAGAGTACTACAAAAACACAACTACATGTGGCTAGCTGCTTGCGAATAACTATGTCTATTAATACAACATGCGAAAATAATTAAAAATTGGTGTTTAGCTCATAAAATTTGGTCTATGAGCATGTGGCAAAACAACCTTTTTAGAGATGAAATAAACGTTGAAGTTGATTTAAGAAAAAACCAAGTAATGCTGAGAAAGAAGCAATATTACAAAATGAACCTAAATTGTTCTATGAATAGAACAAAACATGGTAGTGGTAGTATAGGCATCTGGACCTACATGAACTATGACGGTGTCGGTTGTTTCAAATTATTTGATGCAAGGCTTGATTTTTTAAGATATTTAGACACATTGGATAATTATTTGATGCCTTCTATTGACATTTTCCCAAAAGACATGGAAATCTTCCCACAAGATAATGTTACATTCTTTTTTTTGGCCACATTTTTTTTATGCAAATGAACACTTGTTTTAATTTCAATATTTTAGTTTTTAATTTTTAAATTTTTATCACTTTATAATAAATTTATATTGCGATTATTTGATTTGTTCTAATAGGAAATAATCACTTTTAGTTTATAAAATATTTAATTTCAAACTTATATTCATACTAAAATAACATGATGGATTGTTATTAATGGCCAATACTGTATATATATATATATATATATATATATATATATATATATATATATATATATATATATATATATATATATATATATATATATACATAAAAATATACATACACATACGTACATACATACATTCATACATATATATATATATATATATATATATATATATATATATATATATATATATATATATATATATATATATATATATATATATATATATATATCCAAACTAAGACTAGTCATCTTCAGTTAAAATTAAATGTTTAAAATTTGTTAAATACTTGTTTATGTGTTTAAAAAAAAAAAAAAAATACAAAATGTAATTTTTGTAAAAACTAATAATAATATAATTACCAAAATACAGTATAAAAAAATTAAAAAATTTATCATGCCATACTAAAGAAATAGGAAACAACATCAGAATAGATTTAAAAGATACGCAATATATAGAGAAAGTAGTAACTAAACAGAAAGTATCATTTGGACATGATTGACCTGTTTATTTATACCAGATTTTAACCATTCTGTGAATATACTTTTTTTAAGTTTTAACTCAAATTTGTTAGATGCTGAATCTTAAACAGAAAAACATTTATTAGTTATTTGCATGAAACATTTTTCATTACCATGGAGATGCTTACAGATATGAGACTTTTTGTCCATCTTATAGTGTTAAGATCTCCACATCTTGATATCACGAGTAGTTTCGTCTATAAAAAAGGAGTTATATCTTGTGCCTACAAATTCATAGTCCACGAACAAATTGAGTTAAACCCAAGTTTAGTAGTATTGATCTTAAACAGTCTATCGATTAAGCATTTGATTAGACTAACCCTGTATGAAAATGAGGTGAAACTATAAAAATTAGTGTGAAGACCAGAATAGGTTTTTTTTATGAAAAACAGATATGAAAGGATATTGTATGCCAGCATCTAAATAAATAGCAAACATATATAGTTATATCCATAATATGTATTCATTGAGTACATCTTGGAAGTTTTTATTCCTTCTGGAATAGAAGTTAAGAAGCTTTTATTCCTTCTCTTCAATATTATCAACCACCATTCTAGTCCACATTTTTCACCATCTTGAGTAGTGGCTTAATTAAACATTATTCTTTTTTTTTTAATCTTTTTTACAAGAACATCTTTCTTAAGAAGAGATTTTATTATTCCAAGGAGCCAATATAAAAAGTTGCTGTCTGATATTAAGCTCTGTTATTCTTAGTTTAATAAATCTTGTATCTTATTTCAGATGTTAAGTTCCAGAGACTTTTGGTTAGTCTTCATTAGTATTATTAATTAAAGTAAGTCTAACATCTAATTTCTAATTAATGGGTCTGATCTTTTTACTTCTCTCCAGAATAAAGCAGAGTTTTTTGCAAAGAAATCTTACTCTAATTTAACTCTTGAATCTATTTGCTATACTCTTCATGGTCACACTCTTCCTGAAAATTAAACAGATTAACCCATTGTTAAACATCCAATTCACTCTGGCCTCCAATGCTAAAGTTAATTCTCATTTAAACACTTCTACAGTTGGTGTTCCAGACAAGATTTCCATAATTGACTTAAGTGTTTTCCAGCACTCTCTTCAATTTTTGCTAAATTTTTAAAAAGTGTTAAATAAGTGGTTCCAATTTTTTAAAACTCTAGAAAACGCTTTAACCTCTCCAACTATCTAACAAATATTCTTTACTCTATTTAGAGTTGCAAAAAAACGCGTTTTTTTCTTTTGGCGTTATTTCAGGTCAAACAAACGTGTTTTTTTTTTGGCGTTTTTTTTGGTGTTGTATTGGTTTTTTTAACAATTTTTTTTTTTTGACATATTTTGGAATAGTTTTCCTTTACTCTAGTATAATTTTAGTATTTGGCCATTAAAGGCAAAATTAGATGTATTAACACCAATTTTAACATATTTTTTTTATAAAATTTAAATTAGCTTTAAGTTAGTTATATATCTAGGCATACTGTATGAAAATGTTTATTTTTTGCTTTGTTGTACTAACAACTGTGATACTCTTATTATATATAAAAACTATTTTTATTCTATAAAAAAGTTACCATTTTAATTTTGATAATGTAAATATATTAATGTATAATACCATGCAAATTTAATATCAGACTTTGAATGCTGAAAAAAATAAGCAATCTATCAAGATTATTTACTTAATTAAGCATTTGCATATTATGTAGTAATTACGTCTTACATTGTTTGTTTGTTATATCAAAAAATATATATTGTTAGTATGCCCATATTTAAAAAAAGCCCTATACTGAACTAAATTTCAAGGTAAATTTAAAAATGTTCAAATTATTATTATTTATGGAGTTTCCCATACCCCATTCACCTGATGATTCATAATTTATTTATTTGTAATTTATTTTTTAACAGCATTTTTTTTTCCAATTACATTATTTATTTATCTAGATATTTTCATATAGCACTATATCAGAACACTTGCAAAATTCTTTAATATGCTCTGTTTTTTAAGTTCAATTTTTAGACATAATTTTATGGCAAAAGAATCATTTATCTTTTTTCATTTTACCAATTTGGTTCAGAGGTTTAAACAAATGGGTGACTAAGGTTTTATTTCTGCCCCCTGTATGAAGAGCTTAATCATAATTCTTTTTGTTCTTCCTGTTGATTACCAACAAGAAAAAAAAAATTCACTCAATAATTTAAAGATATCCTCTAAAGATATATATATATATATAAATATATATATATATATATATATATATATATATATATATATATATATATATATATATATATATATATATATATATATATATATATATATATATGTGTGTATATATATATATATATATATATATATATATATATATATATATATATATATATATATATATATATGTGTATATATATATATATATATATTTATATATCTATATATATATATATATATATATATATATATATATATATATATATATATATATATATATATGTGTATATATATATATATATATATTTATATATCTATATATATATATATATATATATATATATATATATATATATATATATATATATATATATATATATATATATATATATATATATATATATGATGGCGCTTTAAAAATCACTACTCAGTGTTGTTAATGTGGTGTGGTTATTTTTTGTGTTAATCTATTTTTAGATTTTAATTCAGAAAAGATTTATATAAAATTTTCATTTTATTTGAGTAATAAGTTGACCTTTTTAATATAAACATTTTAGGGACCATTTAAACAATATTAGGGACCTGTTAAATAGAAAATGAGCTTAAGTATGAACTAAATATTGAACAATTAAACTTAAATTAGACTTGAAACTTTAAATTGTAATTACTTTATTATAATCATCGTCAAAGGCCTACTTATTTATTTCCAGTAACTTCTAGGGTATCTCAAGGTTCTATTCTTGGTCCTGTTTTGTTTCTAATCTACATTATTGATCTTTTTGCTGATGACTCAAGTTTTTACTCCTGTCTTGACAAAAAGTCTTCTCTTTTTGATTGCTTAGAACAGGCAGCTAATTTTGAATCTGATTTTACTTCTGTAACAGATTGGGGCTCACATATTTTAGCTTATAAATTTTAATTCCAACAAAACTCAGTTATTTACTGCAAACAACTACCACAATACTGTCGACATTCCTATATTAATAAATGGTAACCCTCTTACTGAGTCCTCTTTTTTACATCTTCTTGGAATATCATTTGCTACTGAACTTTTATGCAAACAAAATATATAATCGATTGCTAAACTAGCATCCCTTTATCATTATCGTCATTTTCTTACCCTTGATTCCATTCTCTACCTCTACAAATATCTTTTTGTCCCTGTATGGAATGTTGTTGTCATATTTAGGCTGGTTCTTCTCATGATGCCCTTTTCCTTCTACACAAGCTCTATCTGCTAAGCTTGAGCCTCTTTCCCATTGTTGTAAAGTTGCATCTCTTTCTTATCATTTCTTTCTTATCATGGTGGCTGCTCAAAAGAGTTATTACTTCTTGTTCCATTAACAAAAGTTCATTCTCTCTTGACTCTTTATTATGCTAAGTCTCATTCATTAGTTGTTAAATTTTATTAAAGATAGTACATGTAAATAAACAATATCTATTGTGTCAATATACACTAAAAATAATAAAGATAAAATTGAGGAAGATAAAATTATCAAAGAAGTTTTTATACAGGACTGGTTCAACCGTGTTAACCTTTAAACATACCAAAACAAAAATTAATTCAGTAAATTTCAGTATTTATTGTCCTATTTAAATCAGAAATTAAAATATAAATTAAGATATTGCCATTAAAGTTAAACTTAGTAACTTAAACAATGAATTTTTGAATATTTCCCAAAAAAACCAAAAAAAACAGACCTCTATGTTTTTTCCCAAAAAAACAACCAAAAAAACCAAAAAAACAAGAACCAAAAAAACGCGTCACAACTCTAACTCTATTATTAGTTTCTAATAACAGAGTAGAATAGGGTCATTCCAGCTCAATTCAATTTATGCTCGGCACCATGCCATCTCAGATTTTGCTGATTTTTGGAATACAAGCTTGATTTAATAAAAGAAAACTTCACTCCAAATTTTAGTGTCTGACTCCTTACAGTTTCAGAGATATTGATACTTGGTCCCAACCTCTTTTTTAACTTTTTTTTTCAGCGCCATTTATTTTTTAGGCTCATTGCACGACACAATTAGCTTTAACTTACGAAATACTTGTTTAACAGTGGTCAAAATTTCTACCTAACTATTTTTTAGGGTGAGGAACTTAAAAATGATGGCTAAAACACACAAAAACTCAAGCTTATATATAAAAATTCAATTTCAAAATGGTGTAACACTTTTTGTAAGTTTTTTGATGCCCTGTACAAAAAAATGTTTATCTCAAGATGCCTAAAAGATAAAATTCTGAAATTTTTTCCTAATGTTCTATATGTATCAAACTCCATAATACAAAAAATCTGGAAGGGTTTTCTTTTTTAAATTAGATTTATTTGCATTTAAAGTTTTATTTAAAAAATTAAGAAAAACTGTTATTTAATAATGAAAAAAAAAATTTGCATAAATTTTTTGCATTTTTTAAAAAGATTTTTAGAATCTTGCTGTGTAAGGTACAGTTCTAATATATAAACTTGTTTGCATTTCACATAAAAGATCTTTATTTTATGCAATCATTATGATTAATAGCTAATGGATTTTCTATTTTCAAATCTTTAAACAATAATTATTTCAAAATTGTTTCTTACATATCTAAAAAATAATATAACAATATGAATGATAAAGAAAGATGCTCGATTGGAATAATAAATAAAGAAATTTGTAACAAACAAACATATGTAAAATCTCATGATATCAAGAAAGTTTCAAGTCTTAATGATGTGGAAAAAGACTTGATAATTAGTCATTCCGGCATTCAATTTGATGAAAATGCAACGGTTTGCCTACACCATGAATATGTTTATTTAAAACGTTACTCTACAATCCACATAACTTGCTGTGATCCATTTAACTCACACAATGGAAAAAGAAGAAAAGGTATTATTACTTAACCATGAAACTTTTTTAAAACTTTATTGTAATTATTTATAAATTATATATATTCTTGCAAAATACTCACTGAAGCAGTAATTATGACTCATATTTTTAGGAGGATGTAAAGAAATTAATATGCAACTTGCTGGGAAATTAAAAAATATTGGTATTAATGCTATTCCTGGAGAAAAGATATGTCCCTCGTGTATGATTAAATTGATATCATTTAAAGATGATGAGCAAAGAGAACCAACTTGTAGCCAGATTTATGAAGATGAAGATAATGAGCTTAATATAAATGAATTGTTAAAAAAAAATCTTCATTCTTCTTTGACGACTATGAACATAAGTCCTCTCAAAATGCATGCTGTAAATAGTCACTCAAGAGTTGCTCTTGGCAAAAAAAAATTGTTACATATTCAAAAAACAGTTAAGTTAGGTATTGCAAGGACTTTAAATATAGATCCTGAACAGTTAAGTAAAGAAGATTCCTTCAATAAATTATCTAAGGAAGTTAAAGGTAAAGCAAATGACATGGATATACTTATTAGAAAAATCAAAGAAAAAATGTTAATTTCCAATCGTAATCAGAAAATTCAACTACTAACACTGATTTCAATTTCTTGGTCTCACAAAGATATAGAAAAAGAATTTAATGTTACTAATTATATGGTGCAGATATCATGCTAATTGCTGCAGAAAAATGGTATTTTATCTTTTCCTGAAAAAAGAAAAGGAAATACCTCAAGAAACAGTAGATAAAATTATTAAATTTTATTGTAATGATGAAAATAGCAGGCTAATGTCTGGTAAAAAATATTTTGTTAGTATAGCCCGAAGATCTCATATGTAAAAGCGTTTATTTCTTTCAAATCTAAAAGAGCTATATGCAAAGTTTAAAACCTGTTATCCAGATATAAAGAGCTGTTTTTCTAACTTTTGCTCAAATCGTCCAAAATGGTGCATTACAGTTGGAGCATCTGGTACGCGTACAGTATGTGTGTGCACCTACCATCAAAATGTTAAGTTAATGATTAGTGCAGTTAAATTATCAAGGGATTATCACAAGCTTATTGATATGCTTGTTTGTAGTAGGGCAAACAAGACTTGCATGATACATCGTTGCCCTTTGTGCCCAGAAGATTCTACATTGGTACATTATCTTGAAAATGAGTTGTACTCTCAAGACGATATTGATGAAGATGATGATTATGGTATAGATTACAAACAATGGAAAACAACAGACCGATCTGAACTATTAAGTCTAACAGAAACGACAAGTAGCTTTATTAATACTTTGAAAAATAAGTTACAAAAACTTACTGTTCATTCTTACAATGCAAAAAGTCAAGCTGCTTCTTTAAGAAAGTTAAAAAATGAGTTAAGTAGTACTGATGTCATCATCCTTTGTGATTTCTCAGAAAATTACGAGTTTGTTGTACAAGACAAAATACAAAGTTTTCATTGGAACAAAATTCAAGCCACATTGCATCTAACAGTAATTTATTATAAAGAAAATAATGTCCTCAAATGTGATTCAATATGTTTCATCTCAGATAATTTACTGCATGATGTTGATATGGTTTATCATGTGATGAAGCTAACAATTGAACATATTATAAGCAATATTTCTCATCAAATAGAAAGTGTCCATTACTTTTCAGATGGGTGTGCTGGCCAGTACAAGAACTGCAAACACTTCGTAAATATATGCTACCATGAACAAGATTTTGCTATGAAATGTACCTGGTCTTTCTTTGCAACAAGTCACAGTAAACCACCCTGTGATGGTATTGGTGGGACTGTAAAAAGACTGACTTCAACTGCTAGCCTTCACCGAACAACAACAAATCATATTCTTACAGCGTCTGCAATGTTTAATTTTTGCCAAAATGAAATCATAGGAATTAATTTTTATTACATATCCAAGGAGTCAAACACGATAATTCGAAGTGAAATGGAGAAAAGATATACAACTGCAAAAACGGTTACCAGGCACTCATAGCTATCACAATTTTGTTCCAATAAGTAACACAAAAATTGGAACTAAAATTGTTTCTGAACAATTGGAGTATTCATTTGTTTTTAATTTTCAAACTGATGAGAATATTAAAGAATTCTTGTCTAATATAAGCATTGGTGTGTTTGTATGTTTGATATATGATAACAATCCATGGATTGGACTAGTTGAGGAAATTGATGTTGAAAATAAAGACTTTCAAGTTAATTTCATGCATCCATGTTACCCTTCAAGGTCATAATGTTGGCCTTCTAGAGATGATGTTTGCTGGGTTCCATCAACAAACTCATTGCTAACGATTAATATTCCAACAACTGTTACAGGAAGACAATACAAAATCATTGAAATTGATCACCATTATTAAAGATAGCTGGGCAAACTTCAAACCAGAGAACTAATTTGTTATTTGTCAAAGATTTTTATTTCTTATTTTTTTTAAATGTCAATGATTGTTAATTCTTATTACCTTCTAGTTTTAATTTTTCTTATTGTAATTTAATTATTTCCATGGTTTTAGTGTGATTTTAATATTTTTTTGATTTATTATTGTAAGACTTTAAATGCAAATAAATTTGATTTAAAAAAGAAAACCCTTCCAGATTTTTTGTATTATAGAGTTTGTTACATATAGAACATTAGGAAAAAATTTCAGAATCATACCATTTAGGCATCTTGAGATAAACTTTTTTTTGTACGGGGCATCAAAAATCTTGCAAAAAGTGTTACACCATTTTGAAATTGAATATTTATATAGAAGCTTACATTTTTTAATGTTTTAGTCATGATTTTTGAGTTCCTCACCCTAAAAAGTAGTTAGGTAGAAATTTTCTTCACTATTGAACAAGTATTTCATAAGTTAAAGCTAATTGTGTGGTGCAATAAGCTTAAAAAATAAATGGCGCTGAAAAAAAAAGTCAAAAAAGAGATTGGGACTGAGTATCAATATCTCTGAAACCGTAAGAAGTCTGATACTATAATTTGGAGTGAAGTTTTCTTTCATTAATTTAAGCTTTTACTCCAAAAATCAGCAAAATCCAAGATGGTATAGTGCGGAAATTTTTTTTTTTTAATTGATTTGACATGGAATGACCCAATAATAATTTTATAAAAAGGATTTGAGATTAATTTACTTATTTCTGCAGTATTGAAGTTATTCTTGAAGGCTTACACTCTTCTTTATTTCATGTAACTTTAAGGGTACTGCAAGGTTCTATCTTTGCTCATGTATTGTTTCTTATCTACAATATCGATCTTCATGAAAATTTTACATCTAAAGTATTTGCTAAAGTATTTATCTAAAGTATTTGCTGACAAGGAGCCAATTTTTATTCTGATTTCTCTTCTGTAATAGCCTAAGGCTTGCAGTGGCTTATGGATTTAAATTCTGGGCTTGAAATTCACAATTTTTTAAATTCATCATATTGATGAATAACAACCCTCTTCCTCTCAAACAAAGTCTTAAAGCACAGTAAATGTAATTAGACCTGCTTTATCTGCCAAGCTTGAGCCACACTTCTACTGTTGTAAGGTTGCATTTCTTTCTTTTTTCTACAAATACTATCATGATCAATGCTCAAACGAGCTATTATAACGATAAACCAAAACTGATAAACCAATGCTCAAACGAGCTCTATAACGATAAACCAAAACTCATTCTTGCTTGGCTTCTTATTCAACAAGTTGCATAAGATTTTAGTTGCTGTATCTATCCCTTCACGCTATACAAACTTCTATTAATCCATTTTATTTCCTTTCACATCTAAAAAAACGTTATATCTCTTACCTATCTTCATATATATTTTTTTATACAAGCTACAACGTTTTAAGTTTTCAGTTGACCGTTTCCTAGTACTTTAACTTATTCTCTATTTAAAGTAACTCATAACTTAGTAGTGGTTGCTTGTAATCTTGTTGGCAATAAATTAGAGTTTAAAAATATATAAATATATGGCAGCATTTAATAAATAGTAAATGTAAGCATAAAGTTATAATATATAAAGCATTATAAATTTCTTCTAGCCCCAGCTATCAACCCCTGCTAATTTTTTTAGTTTTACCAGGGCTGGGGCCGGGTTTGCAAAAAGTCTTATTTTTAGCCAAGGATGGGGCTAAAAATGAGACTTATTGTATAAACATTTGTTTATACAGAATAAACAAATTACAGAAAGGACAGAAAGGACTTTCTGTCACTATCTTCAGATAAGTGAAAAATTTATCACTCAGGGCACTTTAAGAATGCTTTAGCGGAATGTTGCAATCATTTTTTAGATAAACAATGTTTGTGATGTAACTCTTCTGAAACTAAGTAAATCAAAAGTCACTTTATAATTTTACTCTCCAACTAATTTCCACTTGCTTATTTAATAATATTGCTTAAAAGATAATTTTTTAATACCTGAGTTTCTCAAACTCTACGCATCTAATGTCACGCCTGGCTAAGTTGGGTTTAACAACTTTTAACGAACGCAGAATAAGTGTTGACCTGATACAATATTTTAAAATTTTCAAGAACTTTAATATATTTAAGTGGCAAAATCATACTCTCAGTCTTTAACAGTCAATGGCCCAGTTGGTAGTCTACGCGATGCGAAATTCAAAATCCATAGAGAGTTTACTAGAAATTCAGCTAGACAAAATTTTTTAAGCAAGTGTAGCACCTTACTGAAATAGTCTACCAGATTTTGTTGTTGCTTCAAAGACAGTTTCAAAAATAACTATGACAAATGGATTAATTCAATTTTTTGTCAGTCTACTATAGCTGGGTCTCGATAGATTCCCAGCTCATAGAAGTTTCAAACTTTTATGAAAGAATACAAAAAAAAATAATAATAATAAAAAAACTAATTTATCGATTAACAGTTATGTACATATTAGAATCACTTGTTATTTCTATATGTACTTAATTAAATAGTCTATTAAGAAAAAAGGTTTCATATTATATATAACATTAAAATATATTATTCTACCAGAGACATGATTGAGATTAATTTCAATGAACAGAATTAGTAATTATATCAACACTTAGATAAATAGCTTGAAATAATAATTGAGTAAAAAATTAAATGATAATACTACTATGAACTAAAGTAACTTATATGCTTCAAAAACAAATTTCTGACAGACAAATTCGATTTACCTATCAGCTTATCAAAAGAAAAGAAAAGAAAAAACTAAAAAAAACATCAAAAAAGAAAAAAAAAAACATGTAGCTTAAAAGAATATGAACCTCATCACGACATTGTTTTTGACACATTTGGCAATACCAACGTAACTTTTGCAATCCTTTTGATTTAATTCGATTTGATATAGCCTTTGGAGTCAAAAAACCAGGCTTTTCTTTTCCCATATTTTAATCTTTTATATTTGCTTATAAAAATAATGTAAATAACAATGAAAAATATTTATTTAATATACATAAAACACATAAAAATTATATTAAACAATATCAATATATTAAACAAAGTACATAAAAGCTAAAAAAATACATACATATATATATATATATATATATATATATATATATATATATATATATATATATATATATATATATATATATATATATATATATATATATATATATATTTATATATATATATATATATTACACATATAGATGATGTCATAGGTTTATGCAATCGAAATAAACTAAATCTAGAGAACTTAATTATCAAGTCATCAAAAATCAATCAAACAAAAAAAAAAAATTATTGTGATAAAAAATATAATTCTTAAAAAAGATCTTCAAAGGTTAAGCTATGCAATTGCGTTCTGGAACTCATTGAAGCAAAGGAAAGTCTTCAAAGATATTCTTGAAGTAAATATTCTAAGATAAACTTATTTCTTTTCAAATATGTAACTTTATACTAATTTACCTTGTACATATTATTATACACAGTGGATGATTAATAAATATAAATATAATATATACATATGTTTATTTGATAGATGCCAATTGGAGTAAAGATTGTAATTGAACCAGCGTTACCACTCAAGTTTTGGAGAAAACCCCAAATTTCCCTTCCCAAAAGTCCAGAAATACCCAAATTATGTAAACAATATGTATTAAGTTATCGTGAAAAAGTTATCGTGATTTTTTTTTTTTGCGCGTGATGACCGTGGGTAAAGGCGGCACTTTTAACAATAGCATTAAGCCAAAAATATTAAATATTAATTATACTAAGTAGTATAATTAAAAGTATACTACGATGTACTAAATTTATTTACTAAATAACTGAAGAAACCTTATTAGGGTTATTTACCATTTAAGTTGATTTTTATGCTCAGAAGTTAAATTGTATTATAACTGTCACTTATAAGCGACTCCGCATCCATATTGACAACCGGACAACTGCTTGTTGAGTTTTAAAATATCAGCATATCTCTGCCGGCAACGTCCATCACGAATTGCTCAGAAGAGCATGCATAGTGTCCAACAGGGGCATCAGTCCCAGAACTTCTTTTTCTCGTAATGGTTGACATCGTCCACCCAACTCAATGATATCAAGTTTCTTGTGGCTGGTTACTTCTGAAGGGTCAATTTTGGCAAGAGTATAATGCTTCAATACTCCTTGTTTAATAAAAAGACTAAGAAGGAAAAGATACTAGCTGATTACACTGCTGCATAACTTGTGAAGACAGAAATTCTGAGAACGGAATTCAATTTTCATGACATTATAGTTTGCTCAGTATGTAGCCAACAAAAAAAAGCATGTGTTTTGTGCCAACACTGTTCATTGCCTGTAAGATTTGATCGGCACAATCAAATTTATCCACTGAAGCTTGGATCGAAAATACAACTGAAGAGCATCCCATTATTCAAGGACATTATTGATGACCGCTTCTTGGGACAGCCAACTAAAATTCGAATTTTTGAAATAAAATTCGAATATCAAACTTTAAATATTCTTAAACTGTTGATTAAAGATAATTTGCAAATCGGCAAATAAATATAAACCTAAATTTTATCAACAAAAACCCCAAAAATGAAATATACCTAGCTTTGGCAATACCCCTCAAAAAAAAACAAAAAAACAACAACACAGGAATCTTTACAGCAGTAAAAAAACTCAGATCTAGTGAAAAAAAAAAACTCAGATGTGGCAACTGAGAAATTCTAATACTGTACTATGAAAACCATGACAACGCAAAATAACATCTCTTTATATGTGTTTTTAATATGTTCTTAAGGTGGTAGACTGCTACTGAATTTTTTCCACTAGATCTGGGCAATGTTCAGAATTTAACATTACCCCGACTTGAGAAAGCAATTCATAACGTGGGAGAGCAGCGCAAAACGTAGTAGAGGTTCCCAGATGTCATGGGCAGGGCAGGATTTACACCGTTTAGGACCCTAAGCCGAATCGCTTTTTGAGGCCCTTTTTTCAAAAAAGTCTAGAATTTTCTTATGTCAATTTTTTATTTTTTACATAAATATAAATTGCATAAGTATACTGACAGTATAATACTGTTTCCCATATATGTAGCTAGACTTTATAAATGCAAAAAAAACTAAAAAATAACATTTCAGTATAGGAGTAAATTTGAATAATCTTTTTACTTGAAGAACTTTTTTTTTTTTTTTCTTGACAAAATTTATCGATTAAAGAATCCGCTTCAAAAAGTTTTATATCCGCATTGATAGATAAAATTGATAAATTATTCAAAGTATCTTGATTCATATCTGATCTCAAAAAACCTTTGTTTAGTTTAAGTTTTAAAAAATTTCTTTCACCGCAACAACTTGTTATAATAAAAGTATAAAAATTGTTATAATAAAAGCATAAAAATGTAATAAAATCATAAAAAGGTTCTCAAAACTGTCTCAAGATTTGAAAATGCGATTTCTAAATTTTTTGATTTGGAAATGTAATTTATTTTTTATCAGCTTATAAATGAATAAGTGAATCATAGCTGTTTCTTGATATTTAGTTTTGATAAAGTTATGAAATTGCAAAATTTCATCAAAGACATATCGATATTTTTATGATACTGTTCAAATTTTTCTACATCATTTTTCTTTAGCTTCGCATTATCGATGTTCACATTAATCAAAAATCCAAAAAGTGTCTTAGATTCATGATATGCAAGTATTCTTTTATTCAAATTTGAGTGAATTGCATTGACGACTTTGATAAAAACATCTTTCTGAAACCTTTCTTTTGGACTTATTATAACACATTTTTCATGGTTTGGATCATCAAAGAATTTTTTCTTTGTTCGATGTTTTCTATGTGAATATTCTGTGTCAGGAAGTAAATGTTTAGTTTCACCTTCAAAATCTTCATTGTTGTCTTTCAAATTCTGAATGTAATCTGCTAGCAAAGATAGGAGTAAATGGCATGTACCTAATGTTATTTTTGAATCTTGTAAAGCTTTTGATACTGAGTTTATTCTTTTTATCATCATAGGAATGCGGGATGCGTCTATTAGACGCATCCCGCATTCCTATGATGTAATGTTTAAAAATGACGTAATGTTCTTGGGCAATGATAAAACGTAAACATTAAAATTTAGTAGCTATTAGTATTTTTTTAAATATCTGTAATTTTGCCTGTTCCACATTGGAAAAAGTTAAAAACTTGATTTTGGAGGCATTGGAGCTTATTGCTGTATTCCACAATGCAAAAGTTTATTTTACGATTCTCAAGGAAACAAGTCAGGCATTGGATTATTTAAAATTCCTAAGGACACTGCTTGTCGTAATAAGTGGTCTAAAATTATTTCTCAGTTTAGAAGAAAAGGGGTAATGACAATTTCGTTATAAAGGATACAACTTTAGTTTGCGAGCTTCATTTTAAAGTTGAAAATATTCAATTATCTACAAATATTAGCAAAAAAACTCTCAAAAAGGGAGCATTCCCATCTTTTTTTCAATTTAAAAAGCAAATTGATGTAAAAAAAGGTCTTCTCCTAAAAAAATAAAACTACTTGAAAATTTTGAAAACGTTTCTAAAAACGATGACATTAGAATTAATAACAAAGTATAGTTAATTGACTTTGAGGTTGACAGCAGTCTAAAAAAAAGCTGTTGCGAGGACCTACAACATAAAATTGATTTATTGGAAAAAGAAAACAAGAGTTGATACCTAAAATGTTCTATTTAGAATCTGAAAACAAAATAATAAAGAATCAATTAAATCAATATAAAAGAAAATATATTCATAGTTATGAAAATATGTCAACTGACAAAAATTGTTCCAAAAGTATACTGGCATTGAGCATGAACAGTTTATTAATTTGTACAAATTTTTAAATCCAGGAAATGATGGAGAAAACATTAAATATCACAACTCATCACTATCCAAAAAAATTAATGTTTTAGTCAATAAGGAAAAATCTGGTCCAAAACCAAAATTAAACACAAAAGATCAGTTATTTATGTTTAAAGTGTTGCTAAAAAATGGAAAATTTACAATTTTTCACACGTCTTGGTTATTCAAAATATCAAAATCTACAACGTTATTTAATAACATGGACAAATTTTCTATATTTTTCATTGAGAAGTGTTCCTATTTGGCTATCACAGGAATAAGTTGATAAGTATATGCCAGAAAACTTCAAGATGACATTTCCTTCAACAAGATGCATCATTGATTTTTCTTAATAAAAAACTATGGGATGAAAATTATTCAGTTATGGGTTTACCGTCTCAGATATTTTGAAAACAATCAATGTTAAATTAAACATACCATTTTTTTTAAACGGACCATTACAGCTATGTAAAGAAGATGCAATAGAAAGTCAAACTATAGCATCTTTGAGAATTCATATAGAACGAGCTATACACAGAATAAAAGTATTTCGCAAAATAAGTCAAGAAATTTCTTTAGCATTTCATGGGTCGATTAACCAACTATGGACAGTCACTTGTCTTTTATGTAACTTCCTCCCACCACTTATCTTAAAAATAACTTAAAAATAAAAACATTTATTTACATGGATATTATTTCTTGAATATTAACGTTGTTACCCAATATTTGTGGTAGAAAATAGTTATTATAAAATTATTTAATTTTTTAACTAATTCAAAAAAGAACTGATTGTCAAAAAATGTTCTTATGATAGCAATTTCTTTAAATGTATACACAACTAAGTCGCAAAACTGGGGATTACTTAACCCCATTACCATTTGTATTTGTGTATAATAACCAGCGGGATGACCTTTTTTTAAATATGGTTCTCCGTTTTCTAATCCAATATAAAAATCATTGTCACATAAACATTCTGACATAGACAAATTTTTTTTTGTTTTGGGACATTTAATTTCAATTATGCCGTAATAATACTCAGCTTCTTCATGTTGTTTCACATCAAAATCGACTTAATAAGTTTCATATTCTCTTGGTATTTACAACTATGACTTTATATTATATACAACTATTTACAATTAACGCAAATCGATCGTTAACAATCATAAAATATAATTACACTTTACACTTCCCCTTGGTCACAATGACCATCTCGTCTCAAAGACTATAACGTTCAGGGGCCCTCCTTTCTTGTATGCTTCCACGGAACACTGACGTTTTGCATATTTTTTCTCGAGGCAGCACAATGTATAACTCATCTTCTGAATCCTCACTTAAATCATTATCACCTTTTCCTTGTCCAAGATCTTCATTCGAATTATTGTCAACTTTTACTTGTCTTAGGTCTCGTACATGTCAACACATTTTGTCCACTTCTACAGTTTGCTCCGAGATTATCCCTGTGATTATTCCAATCTTATATTGAGAGTCGCATCGGCTGTCCGGGGGTTTAACCCATACTTTATCGCCATGTTTGAATTTATTGGTTATCTTCTTACGAGGATCATGTGCATTGATTGACAGAATATGCATTTCTCAACCACTTGTTTTACGTCTTCCTTGACGGGTCGATTTTACGAGCAAAGTACAATGTTTTCTTCACGCCATAATGTCCTGTAAATCTATGAACCTGTTCGATGTCTTTGGGAGATAGCAAAGTACTACTAATGCCACTTGCTGCCATTTCATAGGATTTATCAACCAATTTTAACCAACTATTGGGCACTATAGTAAAGGCATCGGCCAAGTTAAACTCCGAAGCAACAAGTTTAATGTCTACTTTGAGTTGGTATTCTTACACTATATTCGCAATGTTATAAAGTCTTCTTCTTATCAGCATTTCGTTTGAAGCTTTTGTTCTCAATCTAGATTTTCTCGTGAGTGCGTCGGTAACCCAATGGAATACCGCTTTCGAATCAGTGCAGATGTGTAGAATTTCCATTTTCCAAATAAGGCCCATATTTAGTCCTTTAATTACTGCGTTAAGTTCAGAGATGTTTATATGTGTTGCGTCGTCTTTTCTTAACCAACAAGCGTCTTCGATTATATTGCCATCAACCTCGACAACCACGCCTAGTGCTATTGAACTAGCATCTACCCAAATTGTTGCCTCGTTACTGTAAACACTCCAAATTCCTTTAGCAGGATTGTCGTTTTGTGTTCTTTTTATCATATCATTCAACATTTTCTCCAGATAATTGCATTTTATTTTTTCATCCCACGTTTTTATCAAGGCGTTTGCTATTCTTTTAACATATGACGAGGCTACACGCAACCAACCACAAACTCGAAGATTTCCCGTCATTTTTCCGCACAAAGAAAAGATGTTACGTCTTGTTAGTGATTTCGGAATTTCACCAAAATCATTATCTAATCTCCAACTTTTTATTTTCCATTCCGACTTGTAAACCAAGAACTCTTGCTCCATCGGATACGCGGACCACCGGTTTGCAATGAAGCCCATAGGTTTCCAAATGATCAAGTACGCGACGAACAGGTATAATGTTTTCATTCACAAAAATATCATCAATTTATGACGACGTTTCTTTCCAGATTGTTTCGTCTTGCGATAGCACTTTGTCCAACACCGCTTTCATTATGACTGGCGCAACATTTAGTCCGAATCCCAAACGTGTTAAACAAAATCTTTTTCCTCGGAATACAACAGTTTGGTAAGCCCAAAGTTTCTCATCAATTTTTAGTTGCATGTAAGCTGAAGATAAATCAATTATTGAAACATTTTCTCCAAACCGTCTCCAATCTCGGAGTTTGTCAGCACACGCATCTGTGTTTGCAGTGAATGCTTCAATAAACGTGTTGAGCTCCCTGAAGTCCAATACTGGTCGTACTTTTCCTTTATTTTGCTGCACGACTGCCATGAGAGGAACCAAACCTTTTATTGGACCGTGTTTCTTCAAATTGTACTTTTGCAGCCATTTTTTCTCTATCCATCCTTCAATTTCTTTTTCGTGATTGTGTTTTATGCCAACAGAGATAGTGTATTTAGCAATCGTGTTCACTAAAGTTTCAGGTTAAGAACTATTATTCCATTTCCACGCAATTATCCATTCTTGATTTTGTTTTTCAAACGAAGCTGTGAAATCTCGAGCTGTTATATTCAAATTACTGACATCTTTTAGGATATCACTTCTTATTCCAAGTAAACATGATTCGTTTTTTCCCATAAAACAGACATCACGAGTTGCAGATATTGATACTCCTCAATAAGCTACTATTCCATCCATACCCATCAAAAAACAATAACCAAGTGGTTTGAAGTTAACTGCAAGTGCTGCAACAAAAACTTTATTCCCATTTGGCGTGACGATTCGAGTTTGGCTAACGCCTTCGCACTGTTGTTGTTGTCCATTTGCAGTTACCACGCTAACTACTTTCTTCGTATCAGATTCAATCAACACATCACGAAGAACGCCTTTAATGTTCAAGCGTATAGTAGGTAACGCCATTATTGATCGTTTGGGGAGAGAGCTGGCACAAACATCTTCTCCCTCGGCACGTTTTTTGGACACATTCTTGATATGTGTCCTTTCTCTAGACACGAGTAACACAAAATATCGCTTGTCTCCCGTCTCCGACTCAACTTGCTTCGATTGCTTTGTCATCGTAGATGACAATCTCTTTCAAAATAATTGGGGAGTTTACATTCATAACAAACTGGTTGTGTTTTATCTTCAAGCAAGCTCAACTCAGCACGTCTTTTATTGCAGCAGCAGCAAAATTTTCATTCGTTCCATCGTTTCGTTCTTCAATCATGAGTGATCTGCTTGTGCATGAAATCTCTTCAGGTACATACTCAAGTAAATTTAAAGAATAATCTGCAAGTTCAAATAATAATGCTATCACGTGATTACAATACCCACTATTTCCTGCAGGGCATGAGCACTAGGCTTTCCTAAAAGAGCTAGACAGTCTGCTAATATAAATTTTTACATCACGAACTTCATTTTTCATACTTGCTTTGCATTTTGCTTTTACAATTATATAAGTAAGGGTATACCTAGTATAAATACTATCAGCTGATATATATCGTTCAAATTGAAATCTTTTTCCTCTTACAAAAGTTTTTTTTATGGCCATATTTTTGATTTTAGCATTTTTTTTTCCCTTAGTTTTCTATATCTTTAATAGTGACTTGTGGCAAGTATTTTAAACTTTTACCCCATATCAAATTTTCATCTGAAGATGATATTTCTATTAGTTTCTAAAAAAATTGGTATTTCATTACTTTGTAAGTCTACAAAGTAATGAAATACCAATTTTTAATTGGTATTTCATTATTTTGTAAAAATGTTGATATTTCTATTAGTTTCTAAAAAAAATTGGTATTTTATTACTTTGTAAGTCTTCCATTCTCGCAGTCGGAAAGTCACGTGGTTATGCAAAATAACAATAGCGCAAGTTGTTACCATCTTGGATGGGGGAAAACAAATGATTAGTTGAATTAATAAAGCAGGACAATTAGTACGAAAAAGTGATTTAAAGAGTTAAAAAAGAGAATTATCTGTTTACGAATATTTTTAAAAATTATATTTTAACGCCGCAGAAAGGTATATAAATAAATTTGCAATCGTTGGAATCAACCGATGTCTTCACAAGTTCCTTGCAAATACTTGGAAAGATGATCAAACTGAATGGCCATGAGTTCAATACCATGACGTTTATAATTATTTATTAAAATATCCTATAATATTTTCTTTTATTGATTTTAAAGACTTTTATGATATGCCATTGTTTTCGTTTCATAACGAAAGTTTATTTTCCCCCAACTAAAATGGTAGAAGTTCGCGGCAAAGGTTATGACGTTTTTCCGACTGCGAGGATAGCTTCATTTACTTGAAAATTCATATTTTAAACTATTTGTTATTTATATTTTATCATTGCCAGCGTACATTACATCATTTCCAAACATTACGTCATTGGAATGCAGGATGCGTCTACTGCATCCCAGAAAGCTGTTTGTTCTGCAAATTCAAATTCTTCCATTTTTGATAGAATATTCTGTGATTCAGCTCTAGCAAAACTTTGATCTTTTAAAACTTTAATCTTCTAAAATATCCGTGAAGGAACTCATATACTTTCAAAATAAAGCTTTCACTGAATCTGATCTTGGTTTGACCAAACGGGCCGATTTTTTTCAGGAACACTTTATCTTTTTGTTGACAATGAAAAGCAGTTGTAAATTTGTTGAATGATGCTAAAATAACTTATAGTGAAGCGCAAGGAAAATATTTTGTAAGATTTTAATTTTTTTATTTTTTGCTTGCATTTCTTTATATTTTCCCGACATATTATAAGCGTTGTCGTATGACTGAGATCTCCAGTCTGAAAAGTTGATTTCAATTTCATTCAAGAAATTCAGTGTAACTTCGGCTAAGTTTGATCCGATATAACTTTCAATTTCTATAAACTGTTAGAATCGTTCAATTGGTTTGTGAGATTTTTCGTGCACGTGTCTTAGAACAACACAAAGTTTATCACTATGAGATAAGTCAGGCGTAGAACCTACTGAAATTTTAAAATATTTTGAAACTTTTATATCAGTCACAATAGCTTTCAGGACATTTTTGCCATTAAAGAAACCAATTCATTGCAAACTTGACAAGTATGCAGTTTTTCCTGAACCAATTTGACCGTAACGTGTAATACGTTCATTAGGGAATAGATCAAATTTTGCAATCAGTTCAAGAAGTCCGAGGAAATTTCCATTACTTTGTTTTCCAAACATATCGTTGGAACCTCTAAATGCTAGATTTTTTCAACCAAAGTACAAATTACAGCAACCATACGCTTCAAAACCATTTTCCAATATTGCTGTTAATTTTTTGATTCTTCTTCAAGTATGTTGTCAAATGTGTTGTGACTTCTAATTAAATTAGCTGGTAAGGCTTCTCTGTGTATTCTTGCAATTGACGATATTTTCTAAAACTGATTGTTCTGTTTTAAATAGAATGATTTATGTGCTCTGTATGTGCTATTTATGTACATCCGACTTTCACCAAAAACCATCAAGTTTCTTAATTTTTTTAAATTCTTGTTCTTTTTTAGCTTTTTTCTTATGCTTTTGAAATCCACTTTTGTGTAATCGATTCATTTTTTAAATAAAATAAAATAACAGGCTTAATAAAGTAACAGACTTGATCGGGAAAGGCGTGCAATCGCATTCTGTTCCTGACTACGCATATAATATTTAGTTGCCACAACTTGGCCAAGGCTCTTTTAGATGCCATCTAAGTCCGCAAAACAACAAGTTCTGAAAAACACACGCTAAAAGAATTAACTTTATAATTTTGTTCTTTACTTAAGAAATTAAAATACTTATCACTTAAATTAGGCCGCGGCCTAATTGGCCTATAGCTAAATCTAGGATTGGTTATGGGATATAAGTGACATTGTTTAAAAAGAAAAGTTTGATACATGTGTAAATGCTAAGCTATTAGGTTTTGAAGAGATTAAAGTGATTGTTTTTCAGGAAAAAAACCTTTTAAGTATCTATGGAAGTATTAAAAAAAATTGTCTGTTACAATACATTTAGGATTATATTTAGGGTTGCTGTTGTCTCAGTTTTTCCGTAGAAAAATGCATTTAAAGTTTAACTTAAGTGGTCACCGGAGATATATCTGCGTGAGAAATTAAAAATGTTTCATATATATCAGTGAAGCAGTTTTTAAGATACCTCTGCCACGAGGTTAAAACCTGCGTTCTACAGGTTTTTAGCCTCTTGGCAGAATGGCATTTTAATTTCTACTGCTTATTTTAGTAAACATTAAAATTAACAGTAGTTTAATTACGGTTTATTTTTATGTTGTCACTATTGTGACAACAATAAAATAAACAGTATACTTTCCTTTGATTATAATTTTCAATGAGGGAAATTATAATTTTCTGTGAAGGAAGCGAATAGTTTTTATTTTTATTTGAATTAGCTTTTATTGGTCATTTACATATTGAAACATTTTATCCAATGTAATTACTGTTTGTTTCGAGTGTTACAATAATAGTTTCTATTTAAAATAAAGTGTTGCACCAGCTTATATTACATTGTTTTCTAAATTGCTCCTGTTTAGTTTTGTATAAAGGTTAACAAGCTGTTTAGCCAGTTGTGCGTAAACTTTGTAATCCCACTTTATCAAACAGTTATAATAAGCAGTTATAATAAACTTAGTTATAATACACCTGAAAAAAAATTTCAGTTTGTACAAGATTTTTTTATTTCATCAATTAATTGTAGTAAGGCATATTTATTAGAAATTTTTTATTCTCGGACCACTACTATTTTTAATTTATGTAAACGATTTAAACAAAGCTTCCAAATTGAAAAGCGTAATGCTAGCTGATGATGCTAATCTTTTCTTATCCCATACTGATATTTATGAACTCTTTTTAACTACAAACAAAGAACTCAATCTTATTTCTAATTGATTTAAAGCTAATAAATTAACTTTAAATATTAACAAAACAAAATAGATTATTTTTCACTCCTGCGCAAAATAAAAGTTTTTTGACCAAATGCCTTAATTTATATTGATGAAACTAAAATAAATAGTGAAACTGTTATAAAATTCTTAGGTTAATTTAAAAAAATTCATTCTCTCTATGGACAACATTCTAGAATTCTACTAAAAATGTATGTAAAATGTATTTATTAAATCTTCAGCATATATATTAACATGTTGGTAGTAACATGTAGGTATTATGTTAAATACGTTCAATCTTTATACGTAAAATCTTCAATATATATACGTTATAAATAAATATTTTTATCTTTAAATGTTTCGATGATAACCTTCTTCTATATCTTCTTTTGGAAACCTAGCTTTATATTGTTAGTACGCTAAATTGTACGTAATTGGATTACGTATTATATTGTTATGTAAAACGAATAACATTGTAAACTCAACAAAAAATGCAATTACCCAAATCTAATTTATGTTCTACCTCTCTTTTCTTGAGACCGGTGTCGCAGTAAATTAGGACTCAGGAAATTATGACTTCGAAAGTCTAAATATCCCGGTAAATTTTCCTTTCGAACCTTTCGAGTTTAGATTTACCAGGAAATTAAGAGCGGAACGGTAAATTAGGACTCCAACAATCTCTTGAAATTGAATAATCCTTTCGTTACAGGGTGAACTGAAATAACATCGCACAACGCCTAGAAAGTTATGTTGAAAATGCACAGAAAACTGGTTGTAACTATAACTATGACTTAGTAAAAGATAAGACAAATACTTCTAGAATTTCTAAGAGATTGTAAAGAGCGCCAGAGATGGATTAATGTTTTCCCAATAGACAATATACCATATAAATATTACACTGTAGTTTGTGCAAAACATTTTCCATCAAACTTCCTAGTTATTAAAGTAAAAGGAAAAGAAAATCCTCAAAATCCACCTAGTGTGTTTGAATTAATTTAGAGTTTAGTGCCATCTCTTCCACTGGAAAAAGAACAACATTAATAGGTAAAAGCTCTCTTAGAGAGCTTAGAGAGTCTCTCAGATCAGTAAAAGAAGATGAACTTTCTTATCTATTAAAAGAAGATTGACTTTCTTAACTTAGCTTATCTATTTATTTATTTTTTGAATAGATGTTGTTTGCAATCAAAAGAGCATTAAAGCAATACTGGTATTAGTAAATTGTGTCTAATAGTATTTAATAGTTTATCATATGAAACCTATCATGCTGGAGTTGTATTCAATATTACTTTATTAGTTAAAAATTGTATTTATAAGTTCAAAAGTTGGTCACATCATTTGGATATTTGATTTCTTTTAAGATGTCAGAAAAAGAAAACAATTTTATGTCAGCAGGTTGAATGCATAAGTTGAACTCAAGTAATATTTTTTAGCAAAAATATTTATCTAAAGTTATTGTTTGAGCTTTAGAACATTTTGCACGGTCACATAGTTTATATGATCAATTAGAAATGATTTTTATCTTCCTGACACTTATAACTTCGAAAGTTTCACACTTTTATTTGTAGTGTTTTTTTAAAACTCAACAAAATAGTCAAAAAAACTGTATGTTATTACTAGATGAAGTTTATGTTAAACCTTTGCTAACTTATCACGGGAACATTTGTTTGGTAAAGCAAATATTTTAACCAGATCACCTTCTTTTGAAGCTTTTTTGATGTGAACCATAAAGCAGTAAACAATGAATCAAGTTTTGCAACAACTATGTTTGCTTTCATGGTTGTATGTTTTTATGAGGGAACAAAATTTATAGTAAGAATGTTACCAGTAAATAATTTTGATTTTGTATACAATCAAATTAATATCCTAATCAACCAAATTAAGAAGACAAATGGAAAATTTATCGCTTTAATTAATGATTATAATAGAGTAAATCAAGCATTTTTTTAAAACGATTTGATTGCTTATCTCTATGGTTTACAACTGATGGCATTTTTTTACTTTTTGATTTTATGCATGTATTAAAGTGTATACGAAACAATTAGATAATTGAAAAGTCTGCTGAAATTGAGTTAGTCAGCTGGTTAAAATGTCTAAGGTGACTTATGTTGCTGCTAACCCTAGACTGATTGTTAGACAAAAGGTTGATCCATGTTAAAAGTACTTTGTGAAGAAACTATAAATGCATTAAATTATCACCAAGGTATTAAAAATAATGATATAGATGGAAGTTTTATTTTTTTAGCTAAGGTGGTCAAGTAAAAATAGTCCACATAAAAAGTCTATTTGAAGGATAACATTTTTACAAAAGACATCTTTTAAGATCCCATATCATCAGTCAACAATTTACAGTTCACTGGTTTAATTAGTTTTATGAAATAAAAAGTAAACGTAGATTTAATAAAAGAGAATTAAAAGTATAACTATTGACACAAATAAATTATTGATGAAAGTAAAATAATGGTAAATTAAGACTCCAATAATATTGTTTGATGAAATCAAATTTTTTTTATTGATTTTATTTTCAATTGATGATAGAGAAATAACTAAACTTTTGATAATTAGTAGAAATATAAAATATTTAGAACATATAAATTAGTAGAAATGAATAAGTTTAATGGAATGAAGTTTTACTTTTTTTTTATTCGTTGTTTTTCTTTAAAAAAAGATAAACGAATTGCTCAAGGGGTCAACCATAAAGAACATATTGCAAAAAAGGAGGGAGGGGGTTGGGATAAGAAGGATAAAAAGAGACAAAGTGGGAGTGAGGGGGTTTACAAGAAAAGGACTTCACTTGAAGATTTTTTTTCTATTTTTATAATTAATAACATGGAAAACTATGTAAACGTGCTTTTATGGATATATCGTTAGAGTATATATATATATATTTCAAAAATGTTCCTAAAGTGTAAAATAGTCTGTAAAAGCGTAATAGTGTCTGCTGCAACTTTTATATGAACGTCATACTTTCAATGTCCATCAGGGCCGACGACACGGTTTTTGTAGTGTATGTGGGGGGGGGGGGGGAGCACACTACCTTATTTTATACAAAAAATCCTCGATTTTTTATAAAAATTGTCAACTTTAATAAATAAAAAGTAAATTGTTTTTTTAATTCGCTAATAAGGTCTTAGGGATCGTCCATAAATTACGTAACACAAGGTGAGCGAAAGATACTATGACTCAAAATGAGGTTTTAATTTTTATAAAATTGAAGACCAGATATATTACTGATTTGGGGAGAAATGTAGGAGAGTGCTGCTACATTGACTAATTTATGGATACCATGCAAGGAAACGCTGCTACATCGACTGAGGGTTTGGGTTGGGGCAGGTATAGATCAATCGATATAGCAGCACTCTCCTACATTTTTTCCAAATCAGTAATATATCTGGTCTTCGTTTTTTTGAAAAATCAAAACCTCATTTTGAGTCATAGTATCTTTCGCTCACCGTAACGCAAAGTTTCACAAAAAACAAAACAAAAAAAGATCAAAACTTTTCCCTCGCAGAGTCTTAATTTAAATAAACGATCAAAATAGGAAATTTAGTTAAATCAAAATCGCCGCGTAAAAGAGCCTAATATCTTCTACTCTCCCTTATAATAACCTTCATCCAACTTATAAAAAAGATGATTGTCAAAAAGAAGTCCATAAAATATGGAATGAAATCAAATATGTTTTTTCATTATTTTTTAAATAGGTAGTCATCGCCTGGGGGGAGTGAAATTGCCTAAAAAAGGATGGCGTCGTCTATGGACGGCTAAGGTATTTTTCATATTTTGTATTTAACGCAGTATTTTCTTTCGTAAATACTTAAAATGAAACTCTAAGAAATATACTAGAGTAATTTTAATAAAATGATAGACGCTACATTTTTTTTTTTTTCCTTAAATTATTCTCCTCAAGGCCTGAGGGGGCCACTACAGTCGAGGAGACTACTTTTTTTTTTTTTTTGTCTTTTTTTTTTTTGTTGTAAATTGTGGTACAACCCTCTCTCAACTCTTTAACTCCGAAACACGAACCTTGACAAGCAAGACCGCTGCGCGGAGAAATTAAGTTGAGCGCGGTACTTCCAGGGACGTGGTGGGAGTCGAACTCCGAACCTCTCGCTGACAAAGCGAGCGATCTTACCACTACACCACTACCTACATAGAAAAATGTTTAAATATTACGAAAATAGTAATGGTTACTGATTTGCTTTGTAATGGTTATAAACAAATTTATAAATCACATAAGTGAAAAGTCAATTTTGAGTTTTGAATCAAATCATGAAAAGTTTAGGTTTATTGTATAAAACATCGACAGCCTTTTCAAGTGTTGGAAAAGGATATAAGTGAACGTCTGTCAAACATTTTATATAGTAAGTGAGCATTTCATTCACAACAAATCAAACATCAAGAGGGGACCCAGAGCAAAGACACCACAATTGAAACTATCAATTTGCTTATCAACGGGAAGAAAAGTTACTTCAAGCTTTCCATTCTTCACAAGTGGTTGAAAGAGGGATTTTAAACATTTTTTCGAAATCGATGTTAGGTTAGAGCGCAGGCTATCGCACGTGTGAACTCTGCCATTTGAAGCAAACGCTAATAGCCAATGAGAACTACCGTCGTGCAATATTTGAAGGTGGTTTCGCCAGAAACTGGGAAATATGTGGACTTCTTTTTCTGGCAGTTTAATACTGATTGGTAAGTTTCATGGCTAAGAAGAGCCTTACAAATTAACTTTTGCCCTGTGTCAATAAGATTGTCGTTCAACCAGCTATCTTTACTTTCCAAAATTTCCCTATCTGCCTCTGTGAGCTCATACAGTTCATTCTTAAGCCATTAAGACGAAACTTGCAAAGATGATTGATTTGGCTGACATACCTTTGTTTTCCAGAAGATTCGATCTATGGTATACCAAGAGTGTTTCTGAGGTGTCAAGATAAGCCAAGAAGATCGCCACTTTTTATCACCTATGCAATTTGGTAGTTGGCTAGCTAGTCCACCAGATTTTCTAAAAGTTTTTATTAACATTTGTGTACTTACAGTATTACTTTCATTATTATGATCGGAGGGCTTTCCAAGAGGCTTCCACGAATCAATATATATCTTTGAAAGTAAGGTAGTACTTTTTCTTTCAATTAAACGGGCCCACTTACTACACGTTGATTTGATACTTGCATAGGTCTCACACTTGTGTCCAGGGAATGAGTTCTTCGATTGTTGCACGGCATACATCAAAATCATCTCAACAATTTCGTCAGGTGTATGATTCCAAAAATATGCAGATCCTTCAACTAATATTGGTTTTAATTTGTCGTCTGCTCCTTGAATATAAGTTTTAAGTTGAACAATGTTGTATATTTTTTTAAGAGTTAACCCCAGTGCCTTTTTTTAAAGTTGCAACTCCTTTTTCAGAGATATTCACTACAGTGAAAGGACCGAACCATTTATGTGAAAATTTCCCACCCTTCCGATCAAATTGTTTGTTGTTTTTCAATAATACAATGTCATCTACCTTAATTTCTGACTTTGATAAATGTTTACTATAATAATATTGTTTTTGCTTTTTCTGCGCAACTTTTATATTTTTGCTTGCTTCAGACATGATTGTTGCTCTGACTTTACTTGTTAATGAAAAGACGGCATCAAAAAAGTTGAAATTATATGGTTGTTTTACGCCTATATTTTCTTCTCGGTGTTATTTTTTATTGCTTTCGTCTTTGACAAGGCTATGCTTCACATCAATTGGCAAAATTGGTTCGCGATTATACATCAGCATGAATGGAGAGTAGAAGGTAGAAGAATGTCGACTAACACGATGAGCAAAAAGAATACCCTCAATAATTTGCGGCCACATTTTAGGATTACCTTTCAAAACCTTTACCAAAGAGTTCTTTATTGTTCGGTTTTGACGTTCTACCAATCCATTTGCCTGAGGGTGATAAACAGACGTAACTATCTGCTCTATTCCAGTTAGTTCGTGTAGATGTTTGCATACTTCGTTTACAAACTCCCGACCCTGGTTATTGATTTGGATTTTAAAGCACCCATGCCAACACATATTCTCGTACAAAAATTGAGACAGTTTGAGCTGATTTTTCCTTGATAGGTTTAGCCTCCCGACCATTTTGAAAAATAATCGATCAAGACAATGATATGACGATACCCATCGACTACTGGAAGATTACAAATGTCCACTCCAACTCGTTCCATTACACTTGATGGTACTGGTATAGACTTCTATTCTACTTTTGGAGACTTTAGGTCACCCTGTTTTTGACATTGTTCACAGCTCCTAATATACTTACTAACATCAGCAGCAATGTTATACCAAAAAAATTTTTGCGCAATATTGTCATACGTAGTGTTTTTTCCTCTATGTGAGGCCATTGCCTGAGAGTGTTCAGAATCTCCAATACCTCGGTGTATGTCTCTAATAACTTCCATTTGGAGTTCTTTGTCTTTAATAACCATTCTTTTATTATAAAATAAATGTCCGTCTTTCACTTCAAACCGTTTTGCTGCTCTTCGAAAATTTGATTTAATCCCATAATCATGTGTAGATATAGTAGAAGGGTATTTTTTTATTCCTAAGATAATCTTCTATGTTATCAAAATCAAAATATTTTCTTTCCTTTGCCATGAAGCAGCACACTTGTGTTTATTTGTAAAATTTATTTATTTGTTTACGTATGAAACAATTTAGCGCATTATTTAAACATGCTTTTGCGTTCGAATCAACTTTGATTCTATTCTAAATCTATTAACAGTTTTTTTTTTTTTAATTTTTTTTACTGCAGAATAGAACGACATCTTTGTAAATTTTCTTTTTGAATCGCAAGTTCTTGGAGTCTTAATTTACCGCTCCAATCATAATTTCCCGGGAAATTATGACTCATGACATCATATTTTCCCGTCAAACTCTCCTTCAAAGTCTTGATTTCCCGGGAAATCAAGACTTCAAAGTCCTAATTTCCTGGAGTCTTAATTTACCGCTACACCGGCATCCCTTGATTTTTGCATGAAAAGATACAGAAAGACGTTTAAGTCGAAGATTCCAGTGTTTGCTTTTCTGATAAATTATGATGTTCTGAAATCATTAGTTTTTCAAAGAAGTGTATTTTTCCTGTGTAGTAAAAAACGTTTCTCATTTAACAGTGACAAATTCGGTATTTTAGCTTGTTTTGAAACTTGCTGAATAGACTTTTTATACAATCATAACCTTTTCTTTTCATTACTGGTCGTTTGAATGTGCTTTTTTTTAAAGCACTAAAACTTAATCGATCAAAAGCATAGACTTGATCTTCTCTTGAAAAAAAAAAAGATTTTTGATGCTGTTTTTTGAGGAGGTTTTTTTTTTTTTACAAAAAAAACCTCTTCAAAAAACAGCTTTTTTTAAAGTAAAAAAAAAACCTGTATTTCCAACATTTGAAAATGTAACATCATTTATGCCGATAGAACATTTTATTTTTAAAATTTATTTTAAGAAATTTCTTTTAAGACATACCTTCTATTATTAAAGGACACTTTAAAGAAAAACTCAAACTACCTTAAATAAACCATCAAACCGGCAAGACAAGGAAGCAAAAGGAAAAGCTCTAATTAAGCAATATGGTAAAAGCTTTATTTCGGATTTCATTTACAAAATTACAAAAGCATTACCTCGTTTACATAACTAAATTAGGCCATGTAAACGAGGCTAAAACAAACCCAAAAACAGTCGCAAATTCTAGTAAATAAAAACGGAAGCCGGAAAATAATAATACAAGTTGATGATGCCGCAAAAGGACTAAAACAAATTCTCTGCATTATGTGGACAACCCCAAAATAAAGCTTTTGCATTGAGTTATATGGCTTAGGAGTTTGTCTCATATCAGCAAATTACATTATTTTAAACTTTATTTATAAATACTTTATTTTGATTTGTACATGCAAACTTTTACTAATACTTTATATCAACGAGTTCTGGGTGTCAAAACCTACTGATCTTATTCGAGTGTCTACGTTCTTTATTGTTTTATCACAAAGTATTCTTTTGCAACTTTTACATATTTATTTTACACATATTTTAAGTTTATGAAATAAAAAAATGGTGTGATCTGTGTAACAATATGAAATAAATTTTTGGTAATATTACCAGAAAACAAAGTCAATTTTAATTGTATTCAATAATAAATCAAACGTTTTTTTACATAAAGAAATTGGAATACAAATAAAGAAATATAAATAAATAAATAATTAAATGCTTTTGATGCAAGTCTATATATGCTTTTGATTCATATAAACTTTATGAAAAAATTTTATATGGTAATATGCATGTTTATATGCTTAATTAGTAAAATAAAGCTTAATTTAAAAAAGAAAATAGTTTGCTAAGATTCTTAAAACCAAATCCCAATTTTTGTCATATTAACTTCATTCATTTTGCTGATCAAATTTAATTTCATTTTGCTGATTAATTTCAGATTTGCTGCATCGTTGTTATCATACTAGTTTATATTTTAATTTTGACTTTTACAATTATTAATTATTGAATTTATTGTTAATTTTGTTTACCTAATCATTAAAAATGGCGAGACCTTTTTAATTATGTTTATCATTTTAACGATTATGTTTACCATATCAATAACTTCGCTTTATTACCTTTCCATTATTTTCTTTTTCCATTGTTCCTTTTAGCATTATGTATTTCCAACAAAAAAAAAAGTTAAAAATGATAAGCGTTTATTGCTAACTTATAAATTATAAGAAATTTTTTTTTTTTTTAAATCCTCATTTTTTTCAGGATTTTAAAAGTTTATTTCTGTCAATAAAAATGATTTTGGTTTATGTAATAGAAAGTTTCATACAAAAAAGAAGAAGTTTAAGTTTCAAGGTGTCTTGTTTTTTTTTAATTTAATACTTTTAATAATAAAAATTTAAAACTTAAAGTTTTATATTTTAGTTATTTGATGTTTAACAACAGCCACGCATACGTCGATAAAGCGTAAGAACCATGTTGCGCGTTGCGTTGGCCAAACATCAATCGCCAACGTTGTTTTTATATCATTTTGGTTACAAATGCGACATTGCCAACAACCAAAAAACAACGTTGGCCCGACGTTATACTTTAAGTCGGCATTGCGTAATATTTTACGTTGGTTCAACGTTGTGTTTTACGTAGGAAAAACGATATATTTTATGTTTGCGAAACGTTGTATTTTACAGGGTTATTTTCTTTTATATGCGAGTCTATTAATTTTTAAATGCGTGTTTATTTGATTCTTCGCCATTTGATTGTTTCGATTGGTGAAAGCTCTTGAACATTTTTATGTCAATTAAGTGATTTTATGATTTTATCAGTTTCTAAATGATAATTTTGTGTTAAGATGTTGTTTTGTCCAAATTCTACTCACACTTGTCTCACTTTACCCCAAAAGCTTGGTTTTTCTAAAAGAAAAAATTTATATACTTAGTTATAATTGGCTGGAAACCTAAGGGGATTGAATCGGTGCCTAAAAAGAAGGTTTGTTCGTAAAAACTTGTTTGGTTCAGTTTATACATTAAATAAAAAAGATATTGCATTTACCCTAAAAAAATTTTACGTGTCCCACTTCTCCCAACTCTCCCCTATTTATTCTTATATGCATATTTATTCATTCTTATATCCGTATTTATTCATTCTTATATGTGCATTTATTTTTATATGCGTATTTATTCATTCTTATGTGCGTTTTAAAAAAGCACAAGTTTTTCAAAACAAATTGTTCATGTTTCCTGGTAAACGAAGTTAAAAATAATTAAGTTAAAAATAATTAATTAACTTTTTACATTCGGTGATGGTTTATTTAAGTTAATAAACTACCCTCTTTTTCTTACTTAATTTAGAATTAGGTCTTTGCTTAATTTTATTATTAAATTTATTGATTGATTAAATTATTATTTGTCTTGTTATTAATTTATTTATATTTAAAATTAATTTTTTATAATTATTATTAATATACAAATTTTTAACCTGTGGACGGAAGAGATAATAGGAGTGCTAAATGAAAAACAAGGAAAAATGTTAAAAAAAAGCGCGCCGAGAAATGCTAAAGCATTTAGTTAAAAAAAATGAATCTGCAAGAAGCATTTCCACTTCTCTTAATTTATCTAAGCGCACAGTTCAAAATCTTGTCGTTAAGTTAAACAAAGGAGAATTCGACGAGATTACTGCATTTAAGTCGTTTTATGATTAAAAAAAACGAGGTAAAAGACCTGTAAACGCTCAAATAAAAAATATTATTGAATTATACGCACAAAAAAACAATCTTTGAACGCAAGAAGCAATAAAAGAAAATCTTTCTGCAATAGGCTTCAACATGTCTTAGCCTACTATTTCAAGAAAACTCTAACGCTCGGATTTATCAAGAAAACGTATTGTGCATGTGAAAAAATAACAAAACTCAACACAAGTTATTGATGCGCGCTTTACATTTGAAAGCAAAATTAATGGAGTTTCAAATGAAAAATTTATTTATTTGGATTAAACTGGATTTAATGTGCACACCAAAAACACATATGGTTATTTGCTAAGAGGTGCGTCAGCAATTTTACAGTCGTTTGCAAATCGTGGGAAGAATGTTAGTTTGATTTGTGCTGTCACAACAGAGTGCTGGCTTATAAAATAAAAAATGGAGGCTGAAATGCATTTTATTTTGTACTTTCATTACTAGACTGATTAGATTAGCACTGATTAGAAATGCAGATGTGGAAGCGCCGGCGCATATGGTATTACGTTATATTAGAACGAGAAAAGTATATTACCAAAATAAATTACCATAACCAACTGAAATATTTGAATGAGAAATAATTCTTATAAATTATACAAATATATGGTTGTATATCTGCTTTTTCTTGATGAAAACTATTCGTCGATTCAATGTATATAATCCAACATTAATTCATATATGTATTATGTAAGTTGGAATGGGTTTTTTATACTGATTTAGATGATAAGACTCCGACGGGAGTTTTTAGGAGTTGGTGAAATAAACATTCAAAACGTCAATATACCAGGGTAGAGTCTCCCTCAAAAGGGTCAATATCATAACCGGAAAATTTTTCAGGAAAATTTCCGGAAATTTTCAATTTTTTTTTTCTTAAATTTACTAATCTACTCTTTCTTGAAGGTATGTGAAAATCAACACTGTCATCACTTAAATATTCACTGTTATATTTATCATCATTATCATTGAGCGATAAAAAGCTATGGATTGCATTGTTTTTATCATCAATCTTTTTTTTTCTAAACTTAAATGTTTTTTCTTTTTAGAATTACATTTAACCAATTTATTTTGTATTTTCAAATTATATAACAGCTTTGATGCTCTTGTATCAGTTAAACAATTTCGCTTTTACGATTTTTGCAATGAAAATTCTTTGTTTGCACGCTCAGCAGATGCAATGCTGCAGCTACAAGATAATAATATCAACGCCACTCTGCTCAATAATGTTGTAGGTGCTTATGCTTTCCATCATACAACTGGATTACACTCTACACTAAGCTTCCAAATATAGCTGCGACTATTCTGGCTAAATATTCCACTACGAGCTTTGAAATTCATTAGTTCATCCAATATAACATCAGCAGCTAATGTTTCATTTTCAGCTATTCTGAATATATGCTGCTCAGCTAAAACCATTTCTGAATGATTTAACTCTTTACCAGCAAATCTTGGATCAAGCAAATTAGCTACAAAGTGTATTGGTCTAATGACAAAGTCTTCACGCTTTTTAACACAAGTTGTAATGCTCTCTTTTTCTTGAAAAGTCAGCAGTGTTGTGTTTTGTAACACATCAGATATTCCAGCTGTCACGTATGAATAGACTTGTGCTACAATAAACACAGATGCTGTATCAAACACTGATTCCAAAATCTCTGATAGCCTCTGATACAGGTTTTAGAAGTTTGTAAGCTAAATCTGTTTTTTTCCAAAACAACTCATTTAACACTAATTCTTTAAGGTTAATTCCTTTTTTTTAATTGTGTTTTTTAATATGTTCTTGGGCTTTCTCATCAGTTACTGCCAATCGCAATGAGTAACAAAAGCGCAAATTGGGCTGTAACATTGAAAACTGAGATGACCATCTAGTTACAACAGGAAGAATTAAAGTCAAATTATTTTTCAGACAATGTAGACTACAGCGCTCAAGGATACTCTTTAAAGCATGTTTACTTTTGAAAAACCTAACTACTTGTTTATTTTGTTTTATTGTTTCGGAAATTATGTTGTTCTTCTTTACTAGGTCACAAGCTAATAAATTTAGACCGTGAGAAAAACAGCCATTTGCTGACATCCAGTCATATTCATTTTCTATCAACTTCCAAACAGCCACCATGGCCGATGCATTTTCAGTGCAAAAAGCTTTTATTTTTCTCTTGTTCGGTATAACATTTTCATCTTCAACAATCTCAACCATTTGATCAAATAGGTATTTTCCGGTGTGGAAGTTTTCTTTTGGATGAATACTTTTTATGTATATTGGAGTTGGAGCAGCTAACATAATCTGTATGTGCGAATCATTATTTATACAAGACCAACCATCTATCTCAAGGACAAATATTTTGCCTGGGATATCAGTTCTTGTTTGAATTTATTTACTTGGTCATATACTGTGTCTAAAAGATCATGACTCAGAGCATAACGTTTGGGAGGTGACCAACCAGGTCGAATCTTTTTAAAGAAGTTAATCTAAAATGTATTTTCTGACATGCAGAAAGGGCTGGCTGTTGCATAAATTGCTTTTGTATATTGTATATTTATTTCATCACACTCTTGTGCTGATATTTTATTAAAAAAATATGATATAGGTTTTTGATTGAGAGGTTGAGCTTTTTATTTTTCTGAAGATTTTGAAAAAGAACACTCTGGTAGATCAGAATGTAAGTCATTAGCAACCACATTTATTGTTAAATTGTTGCCTACCTTTTTTACAAAACTGATAAGGTTGTTGTCGCACGAGTTGCTTATTATACATGATACACCTTCATTATTACTTGCATTTGTGTCAAGTTCAGATAAAGATTTTATAAGTATTATTCCACTTTTAGTTTTAGGCGCAAAACTCTGTTTCAGAATATCAGCTGCAAATTTTGTTTTGACAAACTTTGGTGGTTCAGGAAAATCTGTAACTAAATGTTTTTTAGCCCGAGTAGAGTTTTGTGTGAGGAACTTTGCATTGCAGTATGTGCAAATAAGTGCTGTTTTTCCATCATTGCATATTTTTTTTTAAAATGTCCATTCCAGACTTGATCTGATTCTTGAGGCATATTTTAATTGATATTAAAAACATCCATAATTCAAAAAGAAGTACCAATACACAATTTAAAATTAAAATTACAAATTAAAAGATACACTTAGTCAATGTAGTTTACATGGAATGCAACCCTAAATTATAATTTATATGCTATATTATTATATAATACCAACTTATTGTTTTATACCAACATTTATCAACTTATTGTTTTATCATTACAATATAATTGTACATATAAATTATAATACCTATAAATGACCAAACACACACACACACATACACACACACACACACACACACACACACACGCACACAAATAACAACAACAACAACAGTAATTTATATTATGATTATATAAATTATATATTGGTTTTGTTGTTATTTTTAACCTTATTATCATGATAAAAACTTATTATTAATAAAAAGGGAAATAAAACATAAATAATATCATTATAACTATATTTATAAATTATTACTAAACATAAATGATATTATAATAATATCATTTGTTTAGTAATAAACATCGATATTAAATAAATGATATTATAATGTATTTATTTAAGAACCAATAATAATAGTATTATTATTGTTTAAGTGATTATTTGGTATTTGAAATCTTTATTTCAAAAAATTATTGAATTTTTATTGATAATATCATTAAAAAAAGTAAAGTAATGGTAAACAATACAAAAACTATAAAAATTCATAAAAAAAAAAAAAATTCCGCGCCATTATTTGAAAATTTCCAAAATTACCCAAATTTTTCGACTTGAAAATTTCCAGGAAATTTTGATCTATAATTTTTATGCTTATCTTTTTTGAGTTTTTGACGCGCGAATTCTAATATTTTTAAAAAAGTATCTAATTGTTTATTTGTCCGTTTTTAGTTTTTATATCTTTGCTCTTGGTTACTATGTTTTTTTCCATCAATTGTTTCCACATGTATACTGTTAATGTCGTGATATATAACTCAACATGTTCTGCTGATAGTCCGCATCAATTATGTTTTTTAAAATTAATCTTTTAAGTTATTACTAAATTTTATTGTATATTTTCTAACCTAAGACTCCTATTTTTTGATGACAAATTTTTCTAAGTTAAATAGGAACACTAATACGCATCTTTTTCATTTTCTAAGCTTCAGTGATAGGTTCGTGAAATTAAATTAACTTTTCTTAGCTTAAGTTTCCTATTTTTCATTATATGAATTAAGCATCCACACATATACAATATCGTCACACATTTCTTAAATTGCCATACCTAATTATTGCATTGATTATCCCCATTGTTAAGCATTTTTAAGCGTTTTTTATATCTTAAAATTATCTATTCCCATTGCCTTTTTACATTCGCTTTACTACACTTAGTTCTACGCGCCCCCTCCCCCCAAAAAAAATAAAAAAATAAATAAATAAAAAATAATTTTGTATTTGCTATTCGTACGAGTAAATAAACATGAAACAATTAATATTTTTAAGAAGTTTTTTGCTTGTAAAATATTATTTGCTTTTATACTGGACATCTGTTCTAACACTTTTTAATAATCTTTAGCTAACTCTTACTCTAATATTATCCTTGTATTAGATGTGTTATGTATATATGTAATCCAACGTTAGTCCAATATTGGACTAGCGTTGGATTACGTTAATCTATATAAATCGGATCAATGTAGGGTTATAAACATTTGGTCAACGTTGATCCCTATACATTGGATCAATGTTGGGTTTAGATCAGAAAAATATTCAACTTTTCGCGATGTTTTTACATACGTTTGACCAATGCAATTTTGCTAAGTATTTTCAATCAAGTTGTTGCTTAGGGTTTCATTAACATAATTATAATATAACTAACATTAGATCAACGTTAGAGTTGCATCGAAGAAAACAGACGACGTTCGCGATGTATTAACATACGTTGGCCTTTCTTTCTTAGGGGCTTAGGGTCATTCCCAATTGTTTTAAAAACAATCAATTAAATAAAAATAAAAAAACGTAATTCGAACTGAAATTAAAGTCACAATCTAAACATAATTGTTTTTATTATTTTTTTTTTTTAGTCAGCCTGATTAAACGGGCCAGCCAATTTAATTTAAACAGCCCCTAAGCAAGGTCTCAGTTATTCATGCTTAACTTTAGGTAAATATGTAACGTGGTGAGATCTCTTTTAAGTGAGCCAGCCCGGCTAACTGGGATAACTTACCTCATATAAACAACCCCTAAGTATCCAGAAAGAATTTTAAACACTTCTAAAACATCAAAAAGTTTAATGATTGCAAAAACTGTTAGTTGTTCTATTCTACGCATTTAAGTTAACTATAATTGTAAACATTTTTTGTATATTTGAATAAAAGGTAGGTCTAATGAAAACTCTAACCGAAATAAAAGTAAATAGTATGAAACTTTTGTTTTTAAGGGTTTTCAAAATAATTATTCTATATATACAATATAAAGGAGGAAATAAATTGTCTTTGTTGAAAATTTCTCCTCACTGTTATCTGAAAAGATATTGAATATCTGCGAAGAGTTTGATATCCTTATATGTTTTATAATGCATTATGAAGATTAAGAGATGATAATTTATATGTTTCATCTCAAATTCACCGAAAACTACTTTTCTCGTGCAAAAATTATAATATAATGTTTGTACGAGATAAGTGATTTTCTGTGGATTAGAGATAAAACATATTTTGTTGCTTTTTTTGCTCCTCTGAAGCATTGTTGGATGTTGATACTTTCTAAGTAAAAAAAAAAATTGCCGCAAATAAAAAAATGTCAGAAAGAAACTTTACAAAAATTTGCTTTCCTCTTTTTTTGTCGTAACTAATGTGAAAATGTCACTAGACAACATCTCCAAAAAAACCATGGATTTTAGTTGTTAGAAATCAAATTATAACTATACGCAATTGCCAACAATTTAACAACAGAACTCAACGCATAAAATACAGAAATTGGATGCTAAAAGGTAAAATGCTAAAAAGTATGCAATGATTATGTCGCATATTTTTACGCAATTCACAACAAAACTTAAAAAACAAAACGTAGAAAAATCAAACTTTGTGTCATAAAAATTACTAAAATATTAAATCACTTTCTTTGAATTAATAAGGGTTTTATCCTGGTGCCAAAAATTTTTATAGGCTAAAAAATAAAAGAGTAAAAGCATTTTGTATGATGTCGTTGTATGATTGTCACCATATAACGTCATCATAAAAAACCAATTCTCTCAGATGACTATATTTAGTAGCTCAAATAAGCTGGAAACGTATCAGGATAATAAAATATTATGAGTTGTTGAAACTATTAAACACACTAAAGATCTTTTATATTGCTTTCTAAACAGCCTTGATTAATTTAAGCTCTTTTAAACGCCTTAGTGAACACACGTTTTTTATCTGCTCAAAGTAAATAAATGTTTTTGAAATATTATTTATCTTGTTAAAACTGTCCCTTATTTTCAATGTCAAATATAAATGTATGTGAATTACTTTAATTAATAAAAGAAGATAAAACAAAGAAAAATAACGAGTAAATAATTTTAAAAATGTTGGATAAACAGAAAGAGGTTATCTTAAAGGAGGCTGAGAGACTTCTTAAAGAACAGGAAATTAATTTTGCGTAGATTATATGAAAGTTATAACTGACAGTTTTTGTAAAATTAAATATGACTCAACCATGGTTAAATCACATTTAAATTTATCCAAGGTTTGATGCACCAACAAAAAAATGATAGAAAAAGATAAAAAAAAAAAGAAAAGTTTCAACTTCCAAGAAGAGATGACGAAGGAAATAAATTGCAGCGATAAACAAACAAACAGAAAATGAAATAAAATATCCAAACGAACAGAAGCGTTTTAAATTAATCAAGGGTACAAATAATACTAAAAAAATAACCGAGAAACCGATTGAACTCGAAAATTGATCAGGAAAGAATAATCTGTGAAAAATGGGATGATTGTGAAAGAAATAATCTAAAAGAAACCGAAAATAACTAGCAAAACAATTTTTTTTTTTTTTTACATTTGTTGTAAAATACTTATATTTTACAAGACCAAACGAACAAGGCTACTAAAAGAATGTCATAATGATCTTATCATCAAAACCTTTAAAAATTTAAAAAACAAAGTAGTGAAACTTTTTAATAATCTAGTTTTAATAATATAGTTTATTATTATAAAACTAAAAATGTAAATCTAAAGATTAACCGTATAAAATCAGATAGAAGGACGTGATAAAAAAAACTTTAATGAAGTAAGACGTACTAAAATCGGTTTTATAAAACAAAGAAACAAATCTGTTAATAAAAATAAATCTCTTAATATAAATCTTATAAAAGTTTATTTCAGATTAATAGTAACATAGTTTGTCACCCATAGCAACAATGAAATCTTTTAATTTATATTAAAACAGGCAAACGAATATAAAGATCAAAATTGGGCAAAACTATTTCATTCCAAAGGTAAAATGGTTTATTTAGTAAAAAGTTATTTTACAGTGTGTACTTATTATAAAGTTTTAATGTGAAAAGAACTTTATAAACAGGTAGAGATAATTTGTTTTTTCATATATAAGTAACACAAGACGTTATTAAAGACCTTAGGTTTTTATACATAAAATCTTTCGATGTCACCTAAGAAAGGTTTTGAATGTGAAGAGCGGTCTATAAAATTAATTACGTGTTTCATGTGTTTTGGTATGCGATATAGACGTTGTAGTTTTCTTTACTCCATACTTCCCAGGTAGTGCTTACATAATTTAAATAACCTTTTGAACAATTAATGTAACTGTGCATAAATGAGTAATAGGGTTGTGTAACACTTTTTATTGATAAAATAAGGTTGGGCTTTATATAAAATACCAATATGTTTTGAGAAAATTTGTTACATGATTAATATGATTTTTTTAAGTAATGTTCTCATAAAGATAAACACCTAGGAATCTTATAACAGAACCCCTTTTATTTTAGTTTCATCACTAAAAATATTAAAAAAAAAATTGCAAGGGACAAATTTTTAAAAACGTTTTTTTAGAGAAAAGATGAAAAAAGATTCTATCAAGTATTGTTAGGATTTAACATTAATTTATTATATTTGAACCATTTAGTAATGTTAAAAAAAGAAAAAAGTTCATTATTATTGCTGAGATAAGTTATTCATTACAGCTGAGAAAATGGGATTGAAAAGGTTGGCGTCATCTGCAAACAGGTTAGACGCTTTGTCCACATTTACTGTACATACTTTTTAATATTAAAGTAAACCGAATCAAATGTTTTTAAGTGGTCAATAAAAATATTATAAATATACGCATACGCAATACGCATAAATTTATATGTATTTAAATTTTTAAAAGGATTTAGTATTTTAAAAGGATGTTAATAAAAATTGAATGACGGCATGCTTAGCTAAATTAACTTTTATGAAACCGAATTTATTGTTCTTTAATAGGTTATTCTAATTGAAAAAATTATAAACTCTGTTTAACATAGTTCTTTCTAGGATTCTAGAAAATATAGATAAGATAGCGAAGGATCGATAATATTTTGATATTGGTTTTGTCGCCTTTTTGTGGATAGTGATAACTTTGGCCATTTTGAAACGCTCAGGGAAAATTTCTTAATTTTATGCTTTAAAACTTTTGAAAAGAATATTTTTTAAGTTTTTTTATAACACTTTATAACTTTCCATTTATTTTATGAGGTGCTTTCATGAGGTCCAGCTGCTTTATATATACTTTTTAAGATTTAAAAGCTTTCTCCAACTCTTCAACAGATAATTCGGCCGATAATTCATCAGAGCAAACGCCTTTATCAATAGATACTAAAAACAATAAAAGTTTTTTTTATTTGTTTTTTTATCTAAGGGTAGGATCAATTTCAATGTAATATTTATTGAACTCAAGAGCTATAATTTATAGCTCTTATAATTTTTCGCCATCAGTCTTATGCATTTGTGGCAAAAAAATGAAGCATGTATTTTGTTTTCTTATGATTTCTTCCATACTTTCTTCCATAATTTCTTCCATAATTTCATCAAAGATTTCTACCATGATTTCTTTCATGATTTTTTCCATGATTTTTTTCATGATTTCTTTCATGATTTCTTTCATAATTTCTTCAATAATTTCTTTCATAATTTCTTCCATGATTTCTTTCAGGACTTCTTCCAATGTATTTGCCAAGTGCGTTTCAAGTCAATTTTAATTTTATTAATCAATTAAAAAAAATTTTTTATTAAGGTATTCCGTTTTTTTCAAATAAACTTTTGTAGTCTTTATTGGCTTGCAGAAATTTTTGTTTTTAAATATTTTATATACAACTTCTGTTTAGTTTTTTATTGAACCTGATGGTAATCCAAGGATTATTAAAGTTTTTTGTTATTTTTGTATAAATAAAGTTTATTATAATAATAAGAATAAAGTTGTAAAATTAATTTAATTTTACAACTTTATTGTTTAAATATCTGCTTCAAATAAATTGTAAATTTGAAAAAAAAAAAAAAAAAAAAAAAATAATAATACTCTAACCTACTTGATAACAGAGTTGTTAACAAAGCCAAAAGTATCAAGACCAAAAGTATCAAGGCCAAAAGTATCAGGGCCAAGGCCAAAAGTTACAAGGCCAATTCCAAGACCAAGACCAAAATTTATAAAGCTTAGGACAAAACCAAGATTAAGAGTTTCAAGGCCAAGACCTACGCAAACATTTTCAAGACAAAAGAATTAAATATTTGCATTACGTTAAGGCCAATTACTAACAAAAAAGTAGCAAGTGCTTGACGATATAACCATTTTGTAAAAATAGACCAAGGTTATGTGCAGAATTCAACGAAATCAATAAGAAAATGTGTATTTTTTATAAGGCCCAGTCTTTTGAAGCAATCTTTAATATTGACCAATGGGTAGATTTTTCTTAATAGTTTTTATTCCAGTTTTAACTTAGATAATTTTTTGTAGTTTTGCTTTTTCTTCTTTTAGCAATGTTGTATTTTGATTTGTCTTAGATTCTTTCAAGTTGAGACACCTGCCGCCATGTGGGCAACTACCTTCATAATATGACTTTATATATGGATCCTAAAATATTTTTAGTTGTATGCTTTAAAGAATACTTTTTTTACCTGGTGTTCTTGAGTTATATTGCAATCATGGTGATGAACATGGGAGTATTTTTAATGGATAAATTTTGAAATGTTACCCTAAAAACATGAGTTTTGATCTTGTATACCTATCTGAAAAAAGTTGTTTCTGACTTTTTTAGGGTGTTTTAATGTGTGTTATTTTAGTGTCCTAGAGTTATGGTAGGCCCTCAAGAGTATTTTTTAAAAATTGAGCTTCAAAAAATAAGCTAAAAACATATATCATGACCATGTGTTATTTTCCCATTCCGCATAGAGATTTTTCTATAGTCAAATGTCGAGATTAAACTTCTGTGCGGTATGTGAGTACCGCTACCGGCAGCACGTAGCCGGTTATTATTGACAAACAACAGCAAAGAAAAATGTTTTTTTTTGTATTACAATTTTTGTGTGTGTGTGTTTTTTTTACGAATGTAGCCATTAAAATTATTATCCATGCTTTAACAGTTTTTTATGTTTAATCATAATAATAATAATGATTTTAAAAAGAACAATAGAATGCTAAATCTGGGATTATTTCACTACTTGTTACGTTTCGACGTTGTTTTATCAGCTGTTCTCTACGATAATGGTTGCAGTTATACTAAAAAGTTTATTGATCATCAAAACTCTACATTTTATATTGGTGGTATAGTTCCTGCGCAAAGAATTCATGATGGTAAATACATTCTTAACCCACCAGCGATATACTGGGCATCAGCTATTGTGCACACTATTCTAAAAATTAACACAAATAATTGGATACTACCTAATATTCAACTTGGTATGAAACAAAAATATTAAAATTAATTTTTTTAAAAACAATAATATAACTCAATACGCAAGAACAAAATATATTAAGCCATTATCACACGATTTTAAAGTAACCTTTTCAGTGAGATATTTTTATACCATATTATTACAAAATAATTTTATTTTTATCTAAAAATTATGTTAAAAAGTTTATTTTGGCATTTTTTTGACCTAAAAAAATGATTCTTTCTTTACAATATTTGGTTATATATAAAAATTAAATTTGAAAATTTGTTTAGGTTTTGATATTCGTGACTCACGCAATGAAGTCACTTGTGCTTCAGTACATGCAATAGATTTTTTGTTAAAGAAATCCAAGCAATCAAAGTTATTAGGTGTAGTGGGTCCAGCATCAAGTTCTTTAAGTGCTGCTGTAAGTTCAATATTACTTGCTGACTTTGTTCCACAAGTATCTTATTCATCAACAAGCTCTTCGTTATCCAAGCGAAATGTTTATCGTAATTTCTTGCGTACAGTTCCTTCAGATATTTATCAAGCAATAGCCATTGTTGATTTGTTGAAACATTTTGGATGGGATTATGTATCTTTATTTACATCTGATGATGACTATGGATACTTTGGTCTAGAGCAGATCAGAATATTTGCAAAAAAGAAAAATGTATGTTTTTCAACTATTAAAATTTTTAAAGAAAATATTGAATCACTCGAACTTATAGAAACTGTTGAGCAAATAAAAAAACATTCACGAGTTGTAGTCTTATGGTGTAGTGCACATGATGCTATAAAAATTATTGCAAAAACTTTAGAAAGTGGTATACATGATGTTACTTGGCTAGGTATGCAGAAAGTATTCTTATTTTTTAATTTTATTTTTAAAAAGTTTCAAAGTAAAATTTATATATAGTATGTATGTTTTTCTGGTATAAATTTGCAGGTCGAGTCAGAATCAGCCCACTTTTGGTAACACAATACAACCTAACCTAGCTGTCTTGTATTTTTTGTCAAGGCAAAAGCTAGAAGTAGATATATCCGATGTAAAATTATTTCCTGCCTTAAGGCTTCTTTTAAAAAGACTGTGTGCATGTCAGCACTAAAATGCAAAGACTGGTACTTGCTCTCTGAGGTACTTAATTAAATTTGGTTGTTTAATCTTCAGATTTTAATGTTGATGTTTGTTTTCACAAAGGCTCAGGTTCTCTTAATCTTAATTTTTGTCTTGTTTTTCAAACATGTTTCAAACAAGTCAAGTTCAGTTTTTCCTCGTTTTTCTTAGCTATCTTTAACTATCTCAAGACTGCACTGTAAATGCAATCTATTTTTATTATTCTCAAAGCTGACTCTGATTTTTTTCATAAATAAATCTTAAATTTAAAGTAATAAGTTAATTATTTAATGTAGTTTGGTAGAAGGCTCGTTTTGTAAACAAGAAATTCCAAGTTTTTTTTTCAAATTGTATTTTGTTGTTGAAAAAATTCCAATACTTTTGGCTTGTTGAATCTTGTGGATCATCACATTTTGTTCTCAATAAATTTCTCATTCTAAAAATTGACTCCATAGAAGAAAAAAATATTAATATTCATGTTTTTTTATTTTTTTAAATCTCCAATCATGATCATTTTTGCCACTTTTTATTAGGCAAATCTCAAAAACTTGGCTCTATTGTCTTTTAGAAAATGATTATGAATATTATTAATAAAGATAAATCTAAAATTTAGTCTCCTAAAGCTCTTTTAAGCTTTCTGAATTTTTTGCATAGAAATTATTCTTCAATTTATCTCTTGGTTCTTATGAACATGATTTTAATATTTATATTAAACAGATTCATCTTTTGTCAGTTATTTCAAACACTTCTACTTTTGTGGCAGAAATTATATCTCATTTAGTTTATTTTTCTCACTTAGGACTCCTTCATAGCTTGTGGTTTGTCACAATAACAGATACTGAAGACAATTGCAGTATCTGTTATTTTCATTTTTAAAAACTTCGGAGATCTTTTAAATATCCTATATCGATTAATGGCTGACTAAATCTCTGACTGGCAAACTAATCCTCCTACATTACATCTCTTTAAATTATATTTTTCTAATTGTATAATAAATTGCTTTTTTTCTGCATTACTACTAATGATTCTAAATCTTTCTTTCTTATATCAAGTTTTTTTATATTTTAATGTCTTAGTCATTTAATGGTGTCTTTTCTCTTTTTTGGACAAAGTAAAAATATAGTTGAGCCAGTATTAACACTCAATTTCAGTTGAAAAAGTCATTCACTTGAATAATTATATTCCAAGTGATTTTTTTTTTTGCACTTAAAAATTCTCTTGCTCATTATGTTTTTCTGATACACTTATTAATTAATCTAGTAAAATTATTAAATAATTTAGTAAATTTATTAGTTATTGTTAAATATTATTATATACTATGTTATGTGTTATTATTATATACTATATTATAAATATTTTTAATATACTTTATTATAAATATTAATATAACTGTATTATATTTTATCAATTAATCTAGTAAAAAACTGATTATTAATTAGCTAGTAAAAATTAATTAATTTTTTTGTGTTGATTTTATATTGTTGCATTTTTGTAAACAATTGTCTTTAGAAATATTTATTTTTGGTTTTAATATGCTGATATTATGTGTTTAATATTCAATGATATTATGTGTGTAATATTGCTTAATATTCAACTTAATTATACAAGGTAATAGTAAAAAAAGTCTAAATTAAGTATTCATTATTTCCAAATTAAGTGTCTGATGTCATTTTTAGTTTAAACATATAACTTTTTTTTATAAGAAATGACAAAATTAAGTTTTTTTTTTAAGAATAATATACTTTATGTAAGTATATTTTTGCATTAAATTGAATTTAGAGTTTTTGTTTTAGGAACTGAACAGTGGGCTTCAAGTTCTGAAATCATTCAAGTTAAGAAAACACACAACATCTTAATATTGCGTTTAAATCATGAGATTATAGTTGACCTGGAACAAGATATATGGAATTCAAAAGTGCTTAGTAGAATTAACTGCAAAAATCCATGGTATCGTGAGTATATTAATGATAATTGTTCTCAAAAACAAAGTGGTCCTATTAAACTTTTACCCAACCAAAAGCAAGCACAAGTGGTTTCTGCAGTGTATGCTCTTGCTTACGGTTTACATGACTACTTAAACTGTAGTGTTACTAGATGCTCGGAAAATGTTAGTGAAATAAATTATAAAGCTTTATATGAGCGAATTTTAAAAGCAAAGTTTACAATACCATCAAGCAATTTTACTATGGAGTTTGATTATGTTGGAGATGTTATCTCTCCAGAATATGAGTATGCATATGCATTTAATAATTCTTTCCTAAAGTTCGGAAGTTGGAAATTTAAAAAAAAAAAAGCCAGTATAATTAACATAAATAATAACATTATTAATTGGTCTAACAACCAAATTCCTCTCGCTATATGTTGGTATAATTGCCCTCCAGGCACTTACCGTGTTAATTCCACAATTTCAGTTTGTTGCTGGATATGTGAAGTATGTCCGCAGAACACTGTTTCAAGTGGTGTAAATCAATATGAATGTACACAGTGTTCCGTAACGTCTATAGTGAATAAGAACAAAACTCAATGTATAAATCTTAAAGAAATACAATTGTCTATAAAGAAACCAGAAGGTTTAATAATTGCTATTGGATCAAGTATTGGTGTTGTTTGTTGTATATTTGTGCTGGGTTTGTATGTTGTTCATTGGAATACACCACTTGTAAAATCTTCAAACAGAGAAATGTCTGCAATACAGCTGATATCTATTATGGGATTATTCTGTTTATCTTTTTTGTACTATCTTGAGCTAACTTCTAAATTATGCATGATTAGAACAATGGTATTTGGTTTTTTGTTTACAACTGTTATAGCAATGGTTTGCATTAAAACATACCGCCTTGTTCGTGTCTTTAATGTTAAATTTTCCAAGCTATCGAGATTTTTAGAAAACAAATTTCAGATTGGATTTTCTTTTTTACTTATATTTTTGCAAACTTTAGGTGTGTTGCTTTGGTATATATACTTTCCTGCTTTAATTGTTATAGATAGATATCCTGAAAATAGACTCTTTTTCCGTGTGTGTGACCACGAAGTGTTTTGGGGAATTTTGATATATGATTCCCTACTTGCCATTGCTTGTGGCTACATGGCTTTTCGCTCTCGAAATCTTCCTGAAAAGTTTAACGATGCCCAACATATCTCCTATGCAATGTTCACTGTTTGTATTATTTGGTTGAGCTTTTTGCCCCTTTATAAAAGTCTGAGTTCTCATGCGGGACAATTTGCTTTTATAAGCATTAATTTGGTTTCTTCTTATAGCTCGCTTTTTATTTTGTATTCAAAAAAAGTGATTTTTATTTTATTTTATCCTAATTTAAATAATGTTCATAGTTTTCGTAATACTGCAAAAAAATCTGTCTTAATAAACATTCCTCGAAGGGTAAAAGGCAAAGATGGCGCGATGGACACAAGTATTCGTAGTGTAATGATGTTTCAAAGCTATGATGATGCTTCTCACGAACAATCTAAATTGTTTAAGTGTGATGTAAGAGACGTTAATTTAAAAGAAGAAACTTTCAAAACGTCTTCTTGTGTTGATGTTGATCATATAAAGCACGATAAAGTACCACCGAATACTGTGGATCCTTTAATTATTGGATTAGAAGAAAATATGCCTTTAATTCATTTGAATAGGGTTTAAATAAAATTGTTTTGTTAAAAATTTTTGATTTTAACTTAGAGTTAAACAAGTTTAGAGAAATTTTAAATATTTTTGAGAGTTTTTTTTTAGCACGCTTTCCTACGTTACGTAAACTTTTACGATATTTAGTTACGCTGGTAATAATTTTCACTAAAACAGTAATATATATTTATTACGATAGGGAAACGTAATTTTAACGACCATTAAAAAAACAACATGTTTTTGGTGTATATTTGAATGTACACCAAAATTCATTTCTTCAATGAGGTCAATCCTGAGATATCGCCATGAGTGTGATACAGTATATGTTTAAATGTTTTTACATTATTTAAATATGTTTGTTTTTACAAATTGTGTCAGTTATAACTATCGTCATAACTAATTATAAAAAGGTAATAAAAAAGTTTGCACCGCTTCTAATTTTTCTTTTCCAAAAAGTGACATGCAAGTGTATATCGTATATCAAATAAACCTCTAATTTAATTTTAAGTTGTGAAGTTAATTTAAAAGTATAGTGTATTTATATAATGAGCGCTTTTTTCGAAAATATTTTAGGCATCTAATATAAAAAGTCAAGATTATAATGTCGCTCTTGCTATAATAGCGACATTACTTGCCTGAAAAAGTTGTACTTGCGTAAGACGTGTAAAGGTTCTTGATTTAGGGTAGATTAGGGTATTATGAGCACTTTAAGCGAAAATTAGAATATTTTCAAAAATAAATATGCTGGATCCAAAATTTTTGCAAATAAACAATTTTTAGGAATCCCTACTCATAATCCATTTAGATATTTGGGCACCCGATATTTTTTCTTAAAAACACAGAGGTCTTAAAAAAGTAGCAAAAGTGCTCGAATTACCCTGACCCCTTGGTATTATGAGCACTTTAAATTAGCTCAAAAAAATAGCATTAATTAAGTAAAAAAAGACCAACCTGACTAATAGAACTAATTTTTGGAATATAAAGATTTGTGATTAACAAAACTTATCATTAAAAGATCAAATTTTAAGCTACATTTTGTTGAAACAATATTACTGTTTTCCGCAAAAAAAATAATACGTTATTTTTTCAATTTTGTCAACTCAAACCTTTGAACGATAAAAATTCAAATTTTTTAAATTTAAGTTACAGAAAAATATTTAGTATTGTTAAAATATTAAAACCTTTTACTGTTTTGTTTTTATTCAAGAAGCAATTAAAAACCACTGCTATTTTAGGACATTAAACTAAGTAATTTTAATGAAAAACCCTAGGTAATTTGAGCATGCTCATATTACACAAAAATGGCATCTTTAAATAAAGTCAAAAATAAAGGTTTTTATACATTATTTTTCATACAAAAATGAATTGGATTTTTAGCTAATATATTTTTCTTTATGAAAAAAATAATTTCATTATTTGAGCACCAAATTTTCTCGCCACAGAATTATTTACGCGTGATGATTTTATTTTAACAAAGCAAAAAATTTAAAAGCGTTTTAGTTAGGTGATTTCCGCTAATTACTGCGTATAATCTTACGCTAATTGTACTGATTCCTGTTATCACCACATAAAGTCGATTCAAAAAACACAAAGCAACTTTAATTTCACTGCTTACATCTAATAAATCTTTAAGTATGCTCATATTACCAAGGTGCTCATATTACCCTAATCTACCCTATTTAAATTTATATGCTCAAGTTTAGATGTTTATAAATTTTTACAAACATGCATACAAAATATAATATATTTCATAACAACACTGAGATATATATTTAAACTCGTTAAAAATTGTGTTGAACAAAGGGTTTGAAATTTGTCGATATTCGCTAATCATTCGAGTGTATTGCATTTATAAACGATTATCAGTATTATACGAGGGAGTCGAGCTTTTCTCTTTGTTTAGACTAAAAGTAATATAGATATTCTTGTTTAATTTTATATTAATACTTTTTTACAAAATATGTCGTTTTATTATTTCATGGCGGTTTTCAAATATATTTATGTAAAACACATATGCCCGCAGTGCTTTGTATTTCAATTTAAGTATTTTATGGTATCATAAATCTAACTTAGGTTGCTTTAGGAATTGTTTAACGATCAGGAATTCAACATTATTTAAAATTAACTGTATCTTTCATCTAATGGATTGTAAAACGGTTTTAATGACAATCAATTGAGACGTCTTATAAAGGTTAGTTTTAAGTCCCCTTTATTTCTTGTAAATATAAATAATTTGAGTACATTTTCAACTTTTTTAAATTAATTTTTTATATTAAATATTATATTTCATATTAATAATAAAAGTATAAACCGAAATAAAATTTCAAAAAATATATGTTTACTATACAAAGCCACTCGTTAGTTGAATCAAACGTGTGGCTTTGTTTCAAATCAAAGTTGTTTACTTATTCATTGTTATTTAAACTAAATAAAATAAACAAACTGCTAAGTAAACAAAAAGGTGCTATAAAATTATTGCAAATGTTGATCGCTTCTCACATCCTTTACTTTAATTTTATTTTTGTTTAACAAACTTACAATACACAAAAAGTTTTGCTTTAAGGTTTCTCGCCTCTAAGAAAAGAAAGTTTTAATAATAATTATTAAATACGATATCCGAGCATTGTTTGAATAAATAAAAAACAACAAAGTCATTGTAGAACAGTTTGTTCGAATAATTAAAAAATATGTAAAATAAGATTGCAAAATCAGTTAACATTGAAGATTGTTTTGAAAATTAGTAACTTGGAAACCACTAGAAGTTTGATCTTTATATTAGGCAAAACGTTTTATGTGCATAAAATGAAGAGCCTGAACTAAAATCATTGCCAAACTCATGGTAAAAATTTTAGTTTTTGATTTATTTTGGTTAAAACATTAAAATTTGAAGAATTATCTAATGAAATAAAATAGAAAATTGTCAATAAATTTTAAAGTATTTTGCTTTTGGTATCAATTTCGTTTCAGGCCCTCTATCATAGAATATAAAACATGCTTTGTTTGATAAAGCAAATAAAGCAAGTTTGATAACGCAAATAAATACCATTATATTTATTTGGGAGTATACGGATTAAGTAACTGTTGGAGGTGGTAAAAGTTTATTATTTTTAATCATGATTTTTTCATGTGAGAATGTTTTGTGAAAAATCTAAAGATTTTCTTCTTTCTTTTTTAACTAGATTTAGAAAAGCACATAATAAAATTTATTTTTCTAGGTTTAGAAAAGCACATAAGAAAATATATTTAGAATAAGATTTAGAAAAGCACATAATTAAATATATTTAGAATAAGATTTAGAAAAGCACATAATAAAATTTATTTAGAATAAGATTTAGAAAAGCACATAATAAAATTTGCAGCATATTTAATTACGTGAAATCTCAATGAGCTAAAATACAGAAGAAAAAAAAATTGATTTTAAAATATGTGAATGTTGAACTTTTGCTCTAGAATATTGTTATTTTTTTTTTACTTTAGAAATTTTTAATTTTTAAATTAATGATTTTTGATACTACTTTTTAGAAAAAAGAAACTTGTCAGATCAAAAGAAAAAAAAAAGAAACTTGTCAGATCAAAAGCACATATTTAATAAATATAAAAAAGTCATTGAAAAGTATAAAATAGTAGTTTGTTGCTGATTGCTTAAATACAGTTTTAAATCTTTAAAAACTGTATTTAAAAGTGATGTACGCAATTAAAATAGATCAAAGTTCTAATGAATAAATTTAAAAAATTCATTTAATAAAAGTAAAAACAATTGTCTTTTGTTCTTGCCTTCTTTGGACTACATCAAGCAAAGTAGAGAAAACTTCTTTCTACTACATCAAGCAAAGTAGAGAAAACTTCTTTCTACTACATCAAGCAAAGTAGAGAAGCGATTTAAAAATGAAAACTTAAAAAGATTATTCAAAATGAAACAACTTGAAAAATTAGAATGAAACATTTATCAAGTAGAAAAACATTTCGGTGTCAGAATGTAATGAACTTTTTTTTTTGGTCGCGTCTAAATTCCCAATTTTGCAAAATCGCTGTATCAATATTTTTCCTGGCTTACACTCTGTGTGTGTATATATATATATATATATATATATATATATATATATATATATATATATATATATATATATATATATATATATATATATATATATATATATATATATATATATACACACACACATATATAAACAAATAAATATATATATGTCTACACGCATATAAATAAATATATATATATACATATATATATATATATATATATATATATATATATATATATATATATATATATATATATATATATATATATATATATATATACATATATATATATATATATATATATATATATATATATATATATATATATATATACATATATATATATATATATATATATATATATATATATATATATATATATATATATATATATATATATATATATATATATATATACATATATATGTATATATATATACATACATATACTTATATATATAGATATACATATTTATGTATAAATATATGTGTATATATATATATATATACATATATATATATATATATATATATATATATATATATATATATATATATGTATATATATAAAGACCTCAATGAACGAAAACCCTGAGTCGAATTTTTGCTGTTTTGAGAAAATCAATTTTTATGATTTAAAACACAATTATTCTGCCCACGTGTAGTGTTTTTTAAAATTCCCTTAACTCAAGACTCATCGTTTTAGTCGACTAGTCACTTCAGTTTTTATCGATTCTTTGAAACTTCATCAGTTCATCTAAACTTCGAAAACGTCGAAATTTTCGAAAACTTCGAAACATCGAAACTTTGTTTTCATCGATTAGTCACTTCAGGTAGACAAAAAAGGAACCCAGGCCTACAATAAAGTCTAGACTTCATTGATAAATTTTAAGTTTCATAGTATCATCTCTCAGCGTTCAAAAATTACGACCATATAAATTTTACAACCCCCTCAAATTGAGGGGGATTTAAATTTTATATGGTCATAATTTTTGAAAATATTTTACTATGAAATTTAAAAATAAACGATGATGAGTATTGTCTAGTTGAGAATAATCCAAAAAATATTTTATCAACTTGTTGCTCTCACGTTTGGGGCAGGGGTGCGAAATATTTGGGGCTTTTTTGTTCCCAGCCTCCAATCATCGCATTTTTTTGCAAAGCATCTTTATTTGACATAAGTATAAACATATAAATGTTTGGAGTTTGCTCCATGCCTGGAAATTAGCTATCTCAACGACCAAAAAATGCTGGATCCGCCCCTGACGTCAATAAAAACAAAATACTTTAAATCTCAAAAATAATGCTTGAAACCCTCCTGTTCCATAAGTTTAACCCTAATTTTTGTAGTTTTTTTAATTTTGTTTTATTTTCTTTACTGTATTTTAACTGCCGTCTCAACTTGTTTCTTTCACTCACTCTATAAGTAGATAATTTTATTATTTTAATGTTTATTTTATTAGAACCTGTAACCATGAAAGTACTAGTTAAGATGTTTAATTTTTAAAAACTTATACTGCAGCATTTATACCAACATTGAAGTTTGCTACCGTATTGTACACACTAAATTTAAACGAACTTGAAATTTGAAGTCATACTTCAGGTCTAAAATTTGACTTGAGCAAATGCAAAGAACCAACTTGAACTCAAGCTGTTCTTGAAAACTAGCCGTTTTTAAGTTAGACTTGAAAACACGAAAGTCTATTCTGAATGCAAAAAGCAAACTTGAAAATTTAAGTTATGCTTCAAATCTGATGTTTGACTTAAGTGTAATACAAGAAACAAACTTGAAATAAATTTAATTATTTAATAGACATTGAAAAATATTCCTCTCTTATTAAGGATGAAAATACAAACCATGTTTAGCTTTAAACAAAAATCGCTACGGTACTGAACGTCAATATGCTTTGAAAATCTATTCAAAAAATTTTGAAAACAGATTGTCATAGTTGCTACTTATAGTTACAATAAAAATTTCAACAAAATACCAAATAAGTAATTTTCAAAGAAAAGTCTTACAAGCGGATTGAAAAACTTTTAGATATAAAAATATTGTAAAGCGGATTGTAAATCTAAAAGTTTTACAATCCGCTTTAGAATATTTTACCATAAGAAATGCCTAGATAAGACATAAAATTGTACCCATTAAAATATTTAAATTATCTTTTTTTTTAAATTTCTGAAAATAAATTTCTGAAAATTTTCCGGAAAAGTTTCCGAATTGAAAATTTTTGGAAATTTTTCAACCCTACATAGCATACATTTTTTGGATATATTAGTAAAGGCAGGTGCGTTTTTATAATTGACCAGCTTAATTTAAAATAAATATTTTTTTTCTTTCAATTGCCAAATATATTTTGACGGAATATTCTATTTTGAGTATTTTTTATGTTAAAAAGGTTGTTTGTTGTTAGAGTAAGGTTTTTTTTCGTTTGTCTTCGATTAAGCCAATATTTTTTATCAAGGCCATTTTGTGACAAAACAATGCATTTTGTGAGGAAACAATGCAACAGTATTTTTTTGATAAGCATTTACCATTCAAAAGCAATCAATTTTGTTTGCAATTACAATTTTTTTTTAAGAAATTCATTTTTATCAATCAATACAACATTGTGGCCGTGTATGTAATTTTTTTAAATATTTTTTGTTTTCAATAATGCTCATATATATAAAGTCCTAAATAAGCTGAAATTTAGCACTTGCTCTATTAATATCATATATCCATATATATCATTTAAAAACATTAATTAAATGTAAAGTAGTAAAATAATAAATATAAATAGGAGAAAAAAAAACTGTAAATTACATTTATGTCATTGCAACTTTATTGAAAAGTTGAAGATTCGCAGAATAAATGTTTAGAAATTTAATAACTTGATTAAAACGTTTAAATCTAAAGGTGACTTGATTATTTTTAAGAATAATATGAAGTATTAACAACCTCCATTCGTCAGCGATAAACGATTTGTTTACATTGACACTATCCCTTCTATGACTTTTTACGTCTTTGTATTGAGAAGAATTTTAAAGAAAAAAATGAATAAATTAATTAAAAAAATTAAAGAAAAGAAAAACATATTCCTCCATGAAAAATACTAACGAACATAAACAGGCAAAAAAAAATCTTAAATCCGTATAAGAAATTAAGATCATCATTAACCGGTTTTAACTTGAAAGACCAGTGTTTAATTGGTAGCCTTCGAAAGGGTTTACGGTATCTTAAACAAAATACAGTGTCAATTGTTACTAGGTTGGAACTAATAGAAAACCGATTTTTTTAAAAAATATTAATTGATCTCCCCACGGCCAAAAAGGCCACTACAGTCAAGGAGGCTACTTTAGTTGTGGTTGCAACACTCTCTCAACTTTAGAACTCCAAAACACGAACCTTGACGAACAAGGCCACTGGACGGAGAAACAAGTTAAGCGCGGTACTACCAGGAACAAAGTAGGGATCAACTCGGAACTTTTCGCTTATGAGGCGAGCGCTCTACCACTACACCACTACCGCTAACTTTAATGTGTGGCTCAAACAACTGAAGAAAATACAAATACCGCCTTCTTTCATTAAACAACCTTGTTGCAAATAAAGGAAATTACTACCTTTCATGCGTTTTTGTTGTGTTTTTTTTATAAGAAAAGATATCTATAGGAAAGCAAGTCCATAGTAGCAAAATATCTATGTTTGAAATGTCAATGGTTAGAGGAGGATGGCAGCAGTGAGTTATACACAATAAATAAATTGATAACCAAATTAAACCAGAAGATACAACAAACTATTCACCAAACTATTTAATTACGTTTTTAGAGACAGCGCTGCTAAGATGCAATTTATTTTTCCAAAACGACTCGTCTCACAAATTTCATATATTTTAAAGGATTTTCCAATTATATTTTAGCTAAGCGAAAAAAAAGGCAAAAAAAAAAATTTAATACCACAGCAGCTGCAACAATATCAAAGCTAAAATTAGTCAAATTCAGTAATTATGTGACAATAAATATGTGGTTCCTACCCAACTACTGAAAACATAAGAAACTTTAATTGTCAGAAACGATGGGTACCTAACTTCCTTTAAATATTATTAAGCTTACTTTTTCCAAACAAAAATAAGCAATTTTAAACCGGTTAATGAGTAGAGAATGCGAGTAGCATTCGTGGATAAAAACAATAGGAGTCATAGAGGTATCAGAGTTGCCAGTTGTAGCAAGACTTAAAGGTTTTATACAATAATGAGCTTCCTGGGTGCTGTTGGGAAACTTATATAAGGGTCTGATTTAGAAAAACTTTTTGCTCAAGTATATGCATAAAGCAGTGTAGAGCATTAAATTTCTAAAAAGGTGCGTCAAGAGCTATACGAGCTTATCTTTTAACAGACTTATGATTCACGTAAATGAATTTCACGAGTCTCAGCTCTATAATCAAATCGAACCTTCCCAATAACGTTCACTTCAATGTATAGCATGTTTTTGTTATTATATCAAGCCACGGGTGTTAACTACCTAGAGATATCATCTGTTGAGCATACAATCTTCAAGACTTTACATAGTTTTTATGACCACAAGCAGCAAAAAGATTTAGCACTTCTAGCATCAAATGTATATTCATATGCCAGTTTGATGTTCTTTCTACAAAAATGTAGACTTTTATCAAATTTATGAAATGTTTTTTTTGAGGAAATTAAGTTTCGAGATCAAGGTACAGATCACTGATAAAAAAAAATGTTAGAACTCTCTAATGGAGGAAATGAACAATTTTTGAAGTGCTAAATCTTTTTGCTGCTTGTGGTCATAAAAAGTATGTAAAGTCTTGGAGATTGTATGCTCAACAGATGATATCTCTAGGTAGTTAACACCCGTGGTTTGATATAATAATAAAAACATGCTATACATTGAAGTGAACGTTACTGGGAAGAATGGATTTGATTATAGAGCTGAGACTCGTGCAATTCATTTAGAGCAGAAGAGGGTTAACAGAAGAACGTGGAATAAAAGAGAGTTTAAGACACTTGCGGGTATTAGGTGTACATCATATTGCAGCTAACGAGGCAATGAATTTCTTTTCGAATTCCACTATAAAAACTCGTGAGCAACATTAAAATCTTGATCAATAATAATTGAAGCGAGATGCGAGAGATTGGAAAAGGTTTTATGACTGGATTGCAAATATAAATCCATTTTCATTTAACGATAAAAATCTAGCTTTATTTCAACACCAGGCAAAGATGTCAAAAATTGCGAACATGCCGAAGAATTTATATTGAAAGCATAGATAACAATGAATTACCTTAAAATGACTGTCATTAAACTCAAGAGAAGGTATCAAGTTGCCCAATTTTGAATTCATTTGAAAAATACAACTGAAATTAACCTATATGTTATTAGTTTAAATTAACTTTCTTTGAGTCTTTTGAACTTTGTTTATAAAACTCGCAGCAGTTAGTGTAAGGGACAGCGTTGAAGAAAAACATCTTATATTTAAATTAAAAACAGAGAAAATCTCTAAAAAAATGACGATGAAAAAATCAAACTAAATTTCTTTAAAATAAAGCTATTTTGAAAGATACAGAAACATTGAGTTTGATATGATTGATAAATATTTGATATGATTGATAAATATAAACCGTCAACCAGTTGACGGTTGCGCTTTTTCAAACTGCGTTTGGTGGCTTAATCGCGTGGATCCATCAAAGACATTTTCAACAATTTTTTGGAATATAATATTTGAAATTTGAGTCCTTAATATTTGAAACTTGCCAATTTTAGTTCAAAACTTGCTAACTCCAATGCTAAACGTACAAATGTGCCACTCAATTGCATATATGACAGCTTTGGGAGTGAGGGTAACATTTATGGACGTTTAAGCAGAAGAAACTATTCGCAAGGTATAAATAGAAGACTTTGAATTGCAAGAAGTATTTCAAAATAGTATGCAAGGGATTAATTAACTAAGTTGCCAATCAACTTAGCTAGCTAAATTAATCCTTTTAACAAATGGCTTATTTTCACCGATTACATGGTAATTCATGGTAAAAAGCATTTACTGGTAGTTATTATATTAAAACTAACTTGCTGCAGACACTACTAATAAATTCAATTAAATTGTTTTAGTTTTAGGTTTCTATTTGGAAGCTACTTGACAATTTATTTCAGTACCAGACGGTTGAGGATAGCAATCAAAAATATTTTGTCACCAATAATGACAGATTTGGATGTTATGCCTGATAACTTGTTTCCAATTTTTTTTTTTTTTTTTTATTACAATATTTAATACAATATTTACAAATAAATCAATAAGAAAAACAAAAATAATACCATCATATTCTTAATAAACGAATACGATTCGCATTTTACTTGCATCTATACGATCACTGAATCTTGTTAGTCAAATGTATCTTACAATTACACTAATCTTAACTGTTTATTAATTAATAAATAAGTGAAAATAATAATAATATGACTGCACTATTACAGTACTATAGTATTTTAGTGAAAATGTGTCAAAGAAGATGTTAAACAATATGTTACCAATTTTTTACCAATCTTATTTTAGGAACAAGTGACACAGTCAAGAGAGGACAAAGGAAAGAGTGAAGAACGCAACAATTAATTTTTTTTTTTCGATTTTGAAAGAATTTTTCTCTATTTTAAATTTGTTAAATTTTTAACTCAAAAGGTTTCTTAATTAATATGATATTAACATACACCTATTTTCTAATTTTAAAACATTATGTAAAGTTTAACATTATGGAAAAACGCCTTTAACTCATTTTTTCCAAAAGCTAACAAAAGTTTTTTTTTATTAGGGTTACTATATCATATTGCAAAAATATGTGCCACGTTTCAGCTAATTTGGAACTTTCCAGGTATTTGGGTTGTTTTTCTAAAAAAACAAGATTAATTTAGATTCATTTAATATTTGCATTTACATATGCATTTTTGCTTTTACGACATTGTAATATCGCGTATAAAAAGTTTTTTTTTTAAAATATTACAATTTATTTTTTTAAATTGTAGTTTTATTTTTAAGGCGCTATATATTGGCAACTCAGAAATTTAAACCATTTTATTTAATTGTACAATATGACGTAATACAAAGTTGTTATGTTAATTGCCACACTGTAACTATTTGTTCCTTTTCTTTTCTGTGTTTGAATAATTGTAGTTTTTAACTGACTTAATTAAAAGAAAGCCATTAACAAACTAATTTATTTACAGTATCTTTATTTTGACAACCAATTTCTGAATTTGTACCTGAGTTAAAATCAACAACGTTGCAAACAAATTTAATTGAAGTTCTATCTTTGTGATTGACTTTAATATCAAAATTATGCATAATTTTTTCTGTGGATTTATTGTAAAAAAAGCTAATTCTGTTTATATTTGGATTTCGCAAAAGGTATTTTATTTTATTTCCATACAAAATCAATAGCATGGTGTGACATGAAAGAATATTAATGCATAAAAAGGCCACATCGGATTCATATGGGTCAGTACTGAAATGAATAGGAATGTACGTGAACCAAAAAATACAAGTTGTTAGCATGGCATAAGCAATATAATGGGTTTCATTAAAATTTTCCGGAAGTTTACGCGCTCGGAAAGCCATGTATCCACATACAGTAGTCAAAGTATAAAAGTATATGAACGAAACCAAAAGTAATTCTTTATTTTCACAGACTATGTGAAATTCATAGTGCGTAGAATTAACGAAAACGCGGACTCTCGTGGGATAAAATAAGTTCCAAATAAAATTCGCTACTGTTTGTATTAAAACAAGTGAGAATGAGAAAGTAATTTGGAATTTGTTATCTAAAAACTTTGAAACTCTTGTAAATCTCCCATTAAAAACGCGAAGCAATCGATATGTTTTTACTACAATAAGAGAGAGAACGGTAGTAAAGAAAAAACTAAACAACGTTGTTCTTAACAGACACACTGTTTGTGTAGGTTTCGAAAAATGTAAAAACGAAATGCAGAATAAAAATTTAAAAGCAAATAACTGGATACAGGACATCTCTCTATTTGAACCTTTAATTATTGGATTGTTCCAATATATAAAAAACAAAATCAAAACAAAACTCGTTCCCAGTACACCTGATATTGACCCCAGTATGATAAATACTCCTTCAAGACGCAAAAACGTTAAGCTTATTTCAGGCAAGTTAATGCACTGATCTTGATTCAAATTTACTAAAGATGTAGCTGAACACTTTGTACAGTTATATTGATTAACAGCGTTTGTAATTGAGCCTGGTGGACATGGTATACAACTCCAACAACATACTGATAACGTAGAATTAACTCTGTATGTACCAGGTGAACAGTCCATACTGCAAACTGATTGAGGTATTTTACTATCTTTCCATGCAATTATACTTTCGTTTATAAACACATTTAATGACATGTTAAAATTATACTCCCAGATACCAAACTTAGTAAAACGATTAAAATCAAAAAATGTATATTCATACGCAGGGAACAAAATGTCTCCATTTTCATCGAACTTGACGTAATAATCACTTGCAGGAACAGTAAAGCTTGTATTAATCACGTGGCGGTATAGTACTTCGTAATCAATAGAATCAAATGTGGTGAGGCATTTTTCAAATGAGCAGTTTAAATAATTATGCAACCCATGCGCTAAAGCATAGACAGCGCCAAACACTTGATTAATTTTCCGTTTTGATAATGACGACGCTAAACTCGGAATACAGTCAAAGCTGCTTGTTGAAACATTGTTCATTAACTCTTTAAACCATGGATTTCGACAGTTAATTTTACTTGTAACATTATTGTAAAGTTCGTTGTTAATAACATTTATTGCGTATTCTTTAAGCCGTAAAATGAAAATATTGTGAGGTTGATTAGAAGAAGAAAGTATTAAAATCTCGTTTTCCCAAGATTCCGTCCCTAATAAAAATAACTTTATACTAATAATTTTTTTTTACTTTAAAAATGTTTTTTGATTTCAGCTTTAAATTTTTTTTTTTTGCGAAAACAAAATAACTTGAAGTTGAAGAGCGAAAAAACTTGGTAAAAAAGTTTGAAAAGTTTTAAAAATTTAAAAGCTAAGAATATATTCAAGAAAATGGAAAAACGTTATAAGAAACATTACACAAAAAACAAAGCGTTTTTAGATGTTATAATAAATTTATCAGCAAATTGTTTTTTATTTACAAAATTATTAAATTAAAAAAAAATGACTTTAAATCTCAAATGAAAAAAAATAGCATCTCTATTAAATTTTATAAGGAGAATAGGAATATATACATTGAATTGCTAAACGAATTGCGTTTCAATTCAGGAAAAGAACTTGGTCATAAAACAATGTGCAAAACCAATTCCTTTTCGTCAAAAACTTATTTCAAAGAAATAATTATTCCCTCGCAAGTCTAATACAAAATAATTAACTAGATATTTAATAACAAAGATTGTAAAAAATAAAAATCCACAACACCTATTTCTTATTCAAGAAACTATCGCCAATGGAGTCGAAACGCATCCCTTTGTAAAAAAAAAAAAGCAGCAGCAGATGTATGAAAGTTAAAGACGAATGACCTAACACAATCACCAACAACTACTAGTCAAAAACCAGTCAACCTCATGACTAACAAAGTATCAAATATACACCAAATACACTAAACATTAAACAACAACAATAACAACAACAACATTTTAAAATCGTTTTTTTTTAAATCATTTCCATTTTAAAATCATTTCCATATTAAAATCATTTTTACAATAACAAGGTAAATAATAATAATAATAATAATAACAATAATAATAATAATAATAATAATAATAATAATAGCAATAATAATAATAATAATAATAATAATAATAATAATAACAATAATTATAAAATAATAAGCAATAGTAATAATATATAACAATAATAATAATAACAAAAAAAAAAACTATAAACAATAATAATCACTGTAATAATAATAAGTAAAATGGTATTTATATTTGTTTATATTTATTTCTTATTATAATAAGTTAATGATTAGTATGGATGGTGTCACTTATACAGAAGTCTGATCAAAGGAGTGACACCATAATATGACTATTCAAAATAATATGACTAATAATAAACATATAGACATAAAGCATAAAACATAGACACACATAAAGTAAACTTTTTTAAATCATGTATGATTGGTAATAATATAAGAGGAAAGAAAAACAAACAAAAAAATAAGGAAAATTATTATAGTAATAGAAAAAAATTATAACAAAATATTTTTCAGAATTTTTTAAAATTGTTTTTGATTAAGATTAAGAAAAGATGACAAAGGAGTTTGGAGTTGGAGTTTATTGAACTCATTCACAATGCACACAAGGCTCTTGTTCCATTCACAGATGCACCAATACACAACATAATTCTTACCATACTTTTGAGTTTTATATGGTAGTACAATAAGTTTTCCATTATTTATATTTCGCGTAGAGTGTGTATGAATTAGTCTACTTTTATATAAAAAAGTTTGCGATAGAAGAAGGTAAATTTTTATATAGAGAGTTAAAAACAAAAAGAAGATTAGCAAACTTTACTAACAAATGAAAGGCTGGAATTTTAAGTTTTTTAAAAGAATCTGATGTATCTTATTTGAAAGGTTCAAAGTTTATTATTCTAATGGATTGGCGTTGAGATGACATTAGTTTGTTAATATGATAGTTGCCAGTTTGACCCCAAACTTGACAACAATAACTTAGATGAGATGAAAATAATGCATAGTAAATATTTAAAAGAGTAACTTTATCGAAATAATGTCGAATTACTGAAAGCATACCATTTGCACAATTAAATTTCTTGCGCAGCTGATCGATATGGGAGTTCCACGAAAGATTGCAATTAATTAACACACCAAGATATTTAATAACTCTCAAGGGATATAGTTGTTTATTATTTATTTTAAATTTTAATTTCAACGTTGTTACAGTTTTTTCTGTTGTTGTTACAGTTTTATCTAGGAGATGAAAAAAAAAAATTAGTTCAGTTTTTTCGGTGTTAAGACATATTAGGTTGGCATTTAACTAATGAACTATACCTTTAAGATCCGATTTTATATTTTTCCATAGAGGATAGTATGGTTTGTTGACATGCAAGAGATTGGTATCATCTAATAATAGATGAATCGACGAGAAGTGAACAGGGTTGTTTAGATCATTAATGTAAATTAAAAACAAAAGAGGACCAAGAGCGGAACATTGAGGAAAACCACACGTAATACGTTTGTTACTAGAAGTATAACCATTAACACTTACATATCGTTTCCGATCCTAAAGATAAGATCAAAACCGATCACTTACAACTCCATAAATTCCATAATGTTCTAACTTAGAAATTAAAATGCTATGATCAACGGTATTGAAAATCTTTTGTAAATCGATAAAAACAACACAAGCAAAATGACCAGTATCAGGAGTTTTTCTAATTTTTTCAGTTATAGTTATCAGTGCGTGGTAGGTAGAATGGTTTGATCGAAAACCAAATTGAAACTCATTTAAACAGTTAAAAGAGTTTAGAAAAGAGTACACTCTAGAATACATTAATTTTTCAAGAAGCTTACTAATGTTAGATAAAAGAGTAATAGGTCTATAGTTAGTGCATAAAAGTTTAGAGCCGTTTTTTAAAATTGGAATAATACAAGATAATTTTAAAATATCAGGAAAAGTTCCATTTATGAATGAGATATTAAATAGTTTAGAGAGAAATTTGAAAATTTGTAGTTAAAATCAAAAAGAATGTTTGTCGGAATACTGTTTGAACCTAATAATTTTCTCGGCTTGAATTTAGATATAAGAAATGAAATTTTAGGAATGTAATTACATTTGTACAATACATTCTTTTGCTTTCAGGTTTTCTTTGAACTGCTTTAAAAGACATGCTTGGGATTTACTGACATAATGATGCTTTATGAGTTCATATAAGTTGTTTGTTTTAATTTTTAAATGTCAATTTTTATGTAGTATCTATTAGTTTTCAACAACTAATAGATACTACATTTTAAATAAAAAGATAAAAAAATTCATATTGTTATTTTGTAAATATATTTTTTATATTTATTTGACTTTTATAGCTTTTTGTTTCCTTATTAAACTACTTTTTTTTACTTAAAAATCTTCAGTAGATCTTCGCGGAATGGCGAAGATCTACTGAAGATTTTTAAGTAAAAAAAACTTATAAAAGTAACATTTAAAACTTATAAAAGTTGCATTTATTTACAAAAAAAAATATTTTGGGGTCTTTCCGGGCCCTCAAAAAAAAAGAAAAATTGCGCCAACACCCTGGGGTAAGTTGGTTATACTCAAGGGGTAAGTTGACTCGCAATAATAAAAGCTAAAGTTAAAGGTCCTATTTAAGTGTATTTCAATAATATTTTAACCCCCCGCCCCTTTTTTTTAAAGGAATCATAGCTGAAGTACAGTGACAAAAACAAAACAGTGTTCCCAATTTATGTTTATACAATAAGAATTAAAACTTATATTGTTTTATTACACAAATATTTTTAACTAATGGAGTTTCAAATCGGCTAGCAGCAATTATTGCAAATGAAAAACAAAGATTTTTCGATTATACATGACTCGTGAACTTAAAGGTGACATTAGGCGCAAACCAAACAAAAACACTCCTCTTCAACAGAGCTATTTGGACAATTCAAACTTTTCTCCATTTGTGAGAGTGTTAGAAACCTATTTTAGTTTAAAGATGTAGTATTGGTATGCGAACAGCTTAAAATTTCTTTTGATGATGAGTTAAATACATAGGGGAGACCGGGGCTAGTTGGCAGCAGGGGTAAGTTGACGAATTGCGTTTATCTGCAAAGTCTTTCATCAAAAAGTGCCAATAATTTCAGGAAACCTTCTTAGTTGACCATTTCATCTTTCACTGAAGTATTGTGGGGATTCGCGCATGCGCATAAAAGATATTGTGATTTATGTGTTTTTTCCACATTTTTATAACTTTTACAACTTCTTTATTTTTTCGATTTTTAAAAGCAATTTTATCAAGTACACGTAAACTTGATTTGAGTTATATCTTGCATGGTTCAGTAAAATTTGTCCAACCATTATTTTTTATTCATATACGTTTTTCAGGGATCGGTAGGGGAGTTTGTGACCAAATAGCTTCGAGGCTAGTTGGTTAATTTTGGCAGGACAAGTTGGCCGTATATGACAACTAAACCCGGTTGCGATTGGACATAAATTTCAACTTTTTCTATAACTTTTGATTTATTTTTAAAAATATTGATTAGATAGATATATCACATATATTACATGCGAAACTATAAAAGAAAAACAAAGAGGGCTATAACTCCTCAAAAGTTTATAAAAAATGCTGTTGATGCTGTTTTATTAGAAGGAAAATCTATGCAAAAAACAGCCAAAGACTTTAATATCCCTAAAAAAAGTTTGTCCCGATACTGCAAAAAGCAACAACGTCATGGTCAGCAAATATCAGTGGCTCAACACTATTTGTAATAGTGTTGAGCCACTAGTGCTGCATAAAATTCATTTGCAGCAAAAATATTTAAATTCAAAATGTATTAATATGACACGAAAGTTTACAAGTGTTGTTAACACTTATGGTTTTAAAATTACATATTAAGCATCTTAAGTACGGTGTATTGAACCAGAAGATAAAAAAAGTTTAATTACAAAAAGAAGAAAGTATTACCTATCCAGGTGATGTTGCCTAAACCTCGCGTAATACTTCTGGAAATAATAGTTTTTGCATACTGAGAGTCGCACCATAATACTACAATGCGCGAGTGTTTCTCAATACTTTCAAAAATAATATCCGTTTCATTATTTGAAAGGCTTATATTGAAAATCTTATCAACAGATAAACAAATATTTTTTTCTTTTGCTGCCTTTTGAACTTCCTCACGACCAAAACGACCATAATCGTTATCTGAAGTAAATAATGAGATGTATGTCCACTGAAAGTGTTCAATCAAATCAATTAAGGCTTTTGCTTGATAAGCGTCAGTTGGAGCTGTACGGAAAAAGTTCCGATAAACTGAACGTTTTGATAGCGACATACTTGTTGAAGAATAGGAAACTTGTGGAACAAAGTCAGGTAGTAACATAGTACTTACAGCAGCACTTAAAGAACTGGAGGCAGGTCCAACAACTCCAATAAGTACTGAATTTCCTTTTTTATTCAACAAAAAATCTAAGGCGTGGTCACAAGCGCACAAAACTTTGTTTCTTGAATCACGAATGTCATATCCTAAAATAAAATTAAATTTATATGAATGAACAAAACACAAACACTTGTATTAATGTAGACTTTAGTTAACAAGCTATTATTATTAACACCTGGTGGCGCAGATGGCCTATAACTTAACCTAATTTTAAAATTTCGTTAATCGTAGATTATGACATTTTGATTTTAAACCGACAATTTTTGATTTTTATATTTACACCTATTTAAAACATGTACTACTAATTTTCCAACAAATCGTTGGCCTACTGTATTTTTAACCTACTGATTTTTCAACCTACTGAATATTCAACCTATTAAATATTCAACCTACTGAATATTCAACCTACTGTATCTTCAGTTTTATAACCTCATTTTTCCGGTATGTATTTTGTGTATTTTGTTGTTGATTTGATTACGAGCCATTTTTGATTAGCTTTGGCGCAGTGGCTAAAGTGCCGTCTTCAGAATCGGGAAGTATAAGGTTCGATGAATGCTAGAAAAATTTATTGATTGCTAATTTAAAAAAAAAAAATTGTAGTTTAAAAAAAACGACGTTAACAACACAGACCAGATAATCCGTTGAAAATTATTTATCTCAAATCGGTTGAAAATCTATAATATAGATCGAAAAATAAATTGGTTGAAAACAATAATATCATAAATCTGTTGAAAATAAAAAAGACTATAATTAGTTGAAAACAATTTAGGCTTCAGCAGGTTATCTGAAAATTAGTTCCACTTTTATGTAGATGTTCTTTTTGTAGAACAACTTAGTAGGTCGAGATTTTTGTAGGTTTAACTATCTGACACGGTGGCGCACAGTGGGCCAGAACAGTAAATTATGAGATAAAACTAGTAAAAAATTTAATATTTGTGCGTATCAACTGAATTTGGCAGGAATACTAATATGAGATTTTGGCTTCTCGGGAAGGTGGTATTCTTTATTTGCTTGCCATAGATGCCTAATTTTTCATAACAGCAAGCTGTTTTAGGTTGCAAATTTTTTATTTGTGCTATATACACTAATTTTGTCAAATAAATTTATATACGGGCAGTTCTGCTAATGAAGGTGTTTTTATTTGAAATTTTTGAAACAGCTGATCAAAGGTTATAAAATGAAAATTATTATTTTAAACTGTTTATTTTGTAGTAAAGTTTTATTGCATTTTATTCTTTAAAAAACAAGTTCATTAATTTTACATTTGGCTATAAACTTATAAATAATTCACAAACCGAACTTAAGAGTGATTTGTCAACATTGCATGATTGGATAAGAGCGTGGAATACTTTCTATATATAGCCTACAAATAAAGAAATGGAGATGTACTATTGCTTAAAATAAAGAATTGAGAGTAAGAAAAACAGGCTATAAAGAAAAAATGAATTTCAACGCAAATTAATCGATGAAAATAGTTTGGCAGTTGACAAGCTTAAATCTAATGCTCTAACAAAAGTAGGTAATCTAAAAAAGAATCAAAAATATTTGGTTTACCAAAAATTATTTTTGACAATACCGCTTATCAACCGGCCAATAATTATCACCCTTTTTTAATCCTTCCAACGTTTTCAAAAATATTAGAAAAAATCATCTTTGAAAAGACAACAACCTGATTTCAAATAATTTACAATATAAAAATCAATTCGGCTTTAAAAAAAAAGTTCAACCGAACAAGCCATTATTCAGTTTTCACGTGAAATCTCAAATTATTTTGCTAAATTACAATATACACTTGGTGTTTTTGTCAATATATCAAAGACTTTTGATACAGTCAACCATGATAGCTTACTTAAAAAACTTGAGTTCTACGGAATAACTGGTAAATTGATCAAATGGTATAAAAGCTACTTGCCAAATAGAAAGCAATTCTTCTACCACGGAGAAGAATTGCTACCTATTGATGTTCAAAATAAAACATTAATTAAAATAAAATGTGGTGTTTCACAGGGTTTTATACTTGGTCGACTTCTCTTTTTAGTATACATCAACGATCTAAATAAGGTTTCAAACTTTATGAGCATCATGTTTGCAGACAATTCCAATTTATTTTTAGCAAACCAAAGACATTAACAAACTTTTTTAAAATATCAATAAAAACCTTATACAAATTTCTACTTGGTTTAAATGCAACAATTTAACCTTAAATATTGACAAAACAAAATTTCCTCAACAAAAAAAGCGTCTTTTGCCTTATAATTTGCCTAAACTTTATATCGATAAAGTAGAAATAAAAAAGATTCCGTTTTAAAATACCTAGGTATTTATCTTGACAAAAATATGACATGGAAAACTCATTGATTATACATCAATAAAAGTTGCAAAAAGTATTGGAATCCTCTATAAGGCCAGAGATTATGTAAACAAAAATGATTTAAAACAACTATACTACTCATTTATTTATTGCTATATAAACTATGCCAATATTACCTGGGGAAGTACAGGTAAAAGTAAGTTGCAACGCCATTACCGCCATCAGAAATATACAATTCGAATAAAATATTTTTTAAATCGTTTTTCAAATATAAAACCTTTATTTGAAGATATGAATGTGTTAAACGTTTATGTTTTACGTTTTGTTGTATGAACAACCTTTTATTACATGTTTTTAAAGATCTATTTACCTTTAAAGTAAAGAATAAATATAGTTTGCGAAATAATAACTATTTAAAAGAACCCTTTTGTCAAACAAAGTTTAATCAATTTTGTATAAAATATCGAGCACCTTATCTCTGGAATATAATTGTCCATCCTAATTTAGATTCATCTATCTTTTTTTCTGTTTTTAAAAACAAGTTAAAGGATATTATTTTTTCAACGGATAATATATTGAAATATTTTTAAGATATTATTTTAACCATTTATTATTTCAAATGTTTTGGATTGTTATTTTGTTGTAAACTGTATTATTTTATATTATATTTGTATTGTAATTTTTATATGCATAAAAAAATTGGAATATAAATATAATATAAAATAATACAGTTTAATAATCACATACAGTAATTATAATCGCCAAAACCATGGTTCTGGCAACAAGATTGATATGATCTTCTTCCGGGTTCCAAGTTTTTATGTTTATATTACATGTAAATAATGTAAACTATATATATATATATATATATATATATATATATATATATATATATATATATATATATATATATATATATATATATATATATATATATATATATTTGTATAGATTTCGATATATAGAATATATTCGAGGTTAAGTATTTTGAAGTAATAATACGAAGTCTCTTGTACGTGTTACAGTGCTCAATATTACTGAATAATAGAGCTATATATAATTATATTTAGATGAATAAAAACAACTGATTAGCGGGACTTAAAGTTTCATGCCCGAAGGCAATCATCAGCCGTTAATACAAACAAAAAGCGTAAACAAACCGTTACAAAAACGTAAAAATTACTGTAGAATGACATCTGACGTTATAAACAAATCTACGTTAAAAACAAATCAAAAAACAAAAAACAAAAAGCCGTTATAGTTTATTAGTCCCCTGTGTCAAATAAAGATAATAGGAATTTTTTTGAATGCCGACACTGAGATACAATTTCGTTTTTTTTATTCAGTAGATTTTTTCCATTATGCGATAAAATTACATATTTTTCGTAGAGACAAAGGTGGCATATTTTTGTTGCTAGATTGTAAGGTTTACAACGTTTGACAATTTTCCATTCTACAATGGGCTTTATGTTTTGGTCTTTTAAACTCCATATTTCCTTAGATAGTTCTGTGTCATTTCTATATTTAATTGATGCAAATGATTTGAAATGGTTTGCGTATCTTAGTTTAAATGGTGTATTACTAATGCCAAAATATACTTTTTTATTACGATCATGATGACTGGAACTTACGGTTGCTTGATAGACAATATTGTTAGATAAACATTGATTGTTCAAAGGGCAAAATGCTTTATCTACGCAGTTACATTGGTTGGTTTTTAATTGATTTTTGTTGTGTAAAACTTTGGAATTATGCGAATTTATGATAGATTTTAGGTTAGGCATGCAACTGTAGCTAATCTTAACAGAATTTCGGTTGAATATTTTATGTAGCTTGTGACCGGCTGGAAAATGTAAGTCAATAAGGGCTAGAAAACGGTTTCCTATTTTTGTTTTGACGTTTAAGCTGAACGGAGGGTTATACCAAATAATATTACGTTTATGTTGCTTTTTTTGTTGATTTTGACTTTCAAATAAGGTACATCCACTCTAATTCTAACAACCCTCCAAGCATAATAAAAGCAATCCCTCGCAATATCGAACAAAGATTATCTTCCATGTCAATTAATGAAAATTTCTTCAAAAAGGCTATTCCACCGTATGAAGACAAATAATCTCAAGTCAAAAAAGGTAAAAAATAATCTCAAGTCAAAATCAACAAAAAAAGCAATTTTTTTGTTGATTTTGACTTAAGATTAGTTGTGGTTGGTAGGTAAGGTTCCTCCCAATTTTTTTGAACCTTATTATAAAATGTACAATAAATTTTTGTAAACTTAATATAAAAGATGAAAAAAAGTTTTGAACGCCCTGCAATAAAAACCGGCGCCACAATTCGTGGTTACAAATTACGCAAAGTATACATCATTAAAATAAATACCGCAGTTGCATGGGCAAACATGCAAAAATTTTCCTAAATTTATTCTCCATAGAAATACACATTGCGTAGGTTATACCGTTAAATGTAACATTAAAATGTTAACATTAAAATGTTAACATTAAAATGTTAATAAAACAAGTAAAAAGTTACACCGTTAAATGTTACATTAAAATGTTTTGTAATGCATTTTGAAATAGGGTTCATTCCCTTAATTATTAAACCAACTAGAATAACTCAATTAAATTTTTCTAATTCTCTTATTGGTAATATAATAATCAACAATTTATTTAATGAAACTCTTCAAAAGAGCATAATTAAAAACGACATCTTTGATCATTTTCTATAATCTTTTCCATTAATATTAACAAAAAAACAATAGCAAATTCAAATCAAGTCTTTTACAAACGTATTTTCAATAAAGCAATTTCAATATCGTTTAAGGAGCAATTATCGCTTCTCCATTGCAGTCATACTTCAAACAATGTAAATTTAGTTTACGACACTTTTTAAAAACCTTTTTTGAAATATACGACACAAATTTTCCAAAAAATTAAAATTAATATCAATGAAAAAAGTAATAAACCACCATGGAGTATTAGGGATCTTCAAAAATCTTAATGAGTACCCGCATTCTTGGTATTTTAAATTTATTACTAGTTATTGTATTTTATAAAGACATTATTACTTTTTTTTGAAAAATGTATTTATGCAATGATATAATTGTAAACAAGAGCGAAACAAAAAAACAAAAACAAAAAAAAAAAACAAAAAAAAAATTGCCAGTCTCTGTCATTTAATAATTCTGGACTATTTTCAATAAATTTTTCATGAATAGTTTAGTATAATAAGAACGCATGATAAATTATCGTATTTACAACTTTTATAAACGTATGTTTTAGTTTGCATTTGTATAAAACTTTATATTTTTGATATATGAATGAAGATTTTCCAGAAGAATGTTGATTAAATGTTACAAAAATTAAACTAAATTTAAAAAGTATATAAAAAGTAAACTAAGCAACATGCATTACATTTTTTTATTATGCATTACATTTTTTTATATTGTTATTCTTAAAAAAACTGTTTTTTCGACTACCTAGCACATTGTGCGGCGTGAGCAAGCTTGGAAACTTTTTTTGTTGGAATTATTTTTAAGAAAAATAAAATATTTATATTGCAGACCTAAATAATCAGTAAATAAATAATAATAAATTTCTATTATTTTGTTATAAAACAATCAGTATATCTTTAAACATATTCTTTATTTAATTTATTTAACATTTAACTATGCAGTTTGTACATTTAAAAAAAAAAGATAGATATTAGGTGTTTTCATTTACCTATCAAAAGCATTTGATACTGTTATTTATAAAACTTCGTATCATACGATGAAACTAATTTAATTTTTATCCAATAACGATATTTGCAAACTGTTTCTACAATGGTTTATGAACTTAAAAATGTCTAAACGGTCTAAATGCAATAAATTAACTTTAATATTAGGGGGTAAATAATCAAAATAAAAAATAACTGAAATAAAAAGAAATTGTCACCAAGTTAATAGGATTTTTTTCAATGAAAATATCATCTGGAAATTATTCATTGATTGAATTGGCAGAAATATTTTCATAAGCATTGAAATTTCATATAAAGTCTGATGCGAAAAGCACAAAGAAAAGTTACCATGTTTTTATCACCAGTTTCGCAATTATCCGTTTAATTAAATTTTGCTGATTATTTAACTCATTCTTTACTATTTCTTGTTGAAATGGAAATTCAAAAAATATATATAAGGTTAATGTGTTTAATATATCATGTTTTGTATATATGTAAAATTATGGCTTATCTTTATTTATATTTAAAGGTCTTAGTTTCGGGAATCCAATAAGTTAACACACTTAGAAATAATAGTTTTATATATAAACTTTTTGTCGAACTAAGTTTTTTTTTTACGCATCGTGACATCATAGCTTTGGAATAAAGTTGCTTTATCCGCTTTTTATAAACCTAAAACTTTTCCAATTTTCGAATATTAAATAAAAATTATAAATAATCTAATAAACTTCTTCATATAATCTAATCAGGTAGTCTTAACAGTAACTATGCATTACCTTTGTTTAATTAGATGATGTGATTAGGACCTTTAATACTTATTACCGTTAAATGAGGTAAAAACAAAATTTTTCAAAAGGGCAAAATTTTACTGCAAAATTTAATGTTTTTTTGACTAGGTTTACGTAAATACAACTTGTAGAAGTTTTGGTTGCCCACAAAATTTAATTTACCCCTTCCTTATTTCTACAAACACTAAACATTACGTATTTTAAGCAGTTAAGTTATTCAATTCCTTCTAAACATTTTTCTAACAAAGTTTTCAGAAAAACACGAAGACGGGAGGGAGTTCCAAAGTATTTATGTGTGAGGGAAAAAAGCTACATAAATAAAAGATTTTATAACATAGAATAATAGATGCAATAAAAAAAATGCGACTTTGCTAAATGACGAGTCACAAGAAATTGATTTATGGTTGATGCAGCAAAGCATGATAGCTCATTTGAACACCAACCATAGTAGTATTTGTAGAAAAAAAAACCTTACAACGATAAGACAGATGCTCAGGAACAAAAATTAGAGCAGGTTCAACTGCATTTACGATGCATTTTTGTCCTTTTCTAAAAACAAAAGACATTATTAATAGAACCAGCTTAATTGTAACAACAGTATTTTATACAGTGAAAATTAAGAGATTTATATGGGTAAAGAATAGAATCAGGAATAAGAAAATAGCAAACATGATAAAAGAAGAAAACCTAGTGCGAAAGCATAATTCGAGAAGCAGAAAAGTAGAGGACTGAGTATAAGTGTTGCTATTTATTAATACAGGAATGTCATTAAAATTATTAGAAATACTGAATTTTGTTTTGGTTACACCAGCGACTTTAAGCCACAAGCTGGTGAGGAAGAGAGTGATCAGTTTTCTGTTTTAATTGAGGAACTTTTTGTGATCAGTTTTCTGTTTTAATTGAGGAACTTTCTAGTTTAGCAACGACTTGTGAATACTATATGATAAATGAAGCAAAATATATCTAGTGTTGCGGCCCCACTTATAATAAAGATAATTATAACAAGTTTAATATGGAAGAGATTAAAGTTATTTGTACGCCTTTGCACGCCCTTTGCACGCCCTTATCGAATAGTGATGATTGATGTTTTGTTTTATTATAGAGCATCTAAATATTGTCATAAAAAAACACAATATTTTAAACTTTGCATGTATATATTTTCAAATGAATTGAGCTAAAGTATAAGGTTCTACACAAAAATACATTTTATACTACCTGTTCGAATTTTTAACAGTATTTTTCTCACTTATAATGTATTATTTTAGCAATTTTAAAAGATTCTGAAAATAAGATCTCTGCAATCTTTGTCAAAAACATTTTTTGTTTTTGTTAAAATAAAATTTCCACTTGTAATAACTGAAAAAATGTAGCAATAAAAAAATTGTTTACCAATTTTAATTCCTGGAAGCAATTCTTTGTTTTTATTTATTTCTTGAATAGCAAGCATCATTGATGAAACCAGAAGTATAGCTGCTCTATTAAGACTATAAAAGTTACCTTCTCGAGAATGAGTTGGAAATATTCCTCCAAAAAAGTAAGTTTTGTTAGTTAAACGACGCAACACCACATTAGAGTTTCCGCAATTTTGAATTGAATAGAGAACTACAACTGGAACCAAATGGAAACAGAAATAGTACGTAGTAATATGAGACATGAGATGCTTCTTTGTTTATTTTTAAAATTTCTAAAAAAAGTATATAGGAAATGTAAAATATAAAATAAAATAAAACAGAGACTTTCAAATTTTAAATACACACACGCACAAACACACACACACAGATATATATATATATATATATATATATATATATATATATATATATATATATATATATATATATATATATATATATATATATATATATATATATTTGTGTTTGTGCGTGTGTGTATTTAAAATTTGAAAGTATCTGTTTTATTTTATTTTATACAATAAAATAATGAAAAACTATGAATAAAAATAGTTAAAAAACGAATATAATATAATATACAAATATATAAATAAATATACAAAGAAAAATTTATATGCACTTTAGTTACAACTAGAGTTTCTTATAATATATTATTTATTATATATTATCAAACTTTTTTTTGGTCAGTCTTGTTCTTTATCCACCTTAAAAAGAAAATCTTCAATTGTGATCTGGAAAATATCTTAAGGTTAGAGTTGATTTAAAATGTCATTTTTTTGCAATCATATAACAGTGTTTCCGATTTGTGTTTATTTATGACGAAGTGACAAACTCTTGGAAACTATTTTCCAAATAATCAAACAAATGAATCTGGTCATAAATGCAGCATTAATAAGGAAGCAGGCGTGATCTTTCTGGTTAAATGCTATTGCTCGATGCTCTGTGATAAAACCGTTAAGACTTTTTGGGGCACCTAAACAACTAATAAAAAACTCTTATAGTAAACTACCGTTCATAAACTACTTAAATTTTTGTTTTATTTTAACACTTTTTTTCAAAAAAAAAGATGCTTTTATGTTTTTGAAATGCTTCAGAACTTAACTTCCCAATTTAAGTAAAAGTCCATACTGTGTACATTACCCAGAAGAATACACATCCTTTAGTCTCAGCAGAAAATATTTGTTTTAAACCACTGCTCAATTCAAATCACATTCTTAAACTAACTTTAACAAGTAATGACATGTGATTTTTTATTAGTAAATTTTTTAATAACGTTTTCTTGTTCCATATATATTTTTTTTCAATAGCTAGCATATCTAATCAAGAAAATTGATTTTGAGCAACCGTAGACCGTAAATTTTGATAACCTCAACGTTTGTTTGGACCACGCAACATAACCTTGAGGTGTAATAAAGAGAACACACACAGTTACTAGTTCTAGCATTAAAGCAAGTAATTTCACTTTGATTAGATAAAGCAAAACACCTTGAACACCTCTAATTTGTACTCTATACCAAACGTTTTTCGAAATGAGCAGTTTTTTAAAATAAGATCGTCATTCACATCATTAGTATTTATGACTTTACAAATATGGTTGTTTAGCAAGTTAGTAGTCAATTAATTTTTGATATATTACAAAAATGTGTATGAATTAGCAAACTGCTTGTGGTCCAGTAATTATCGTGTAGTGTCAATGATAAGATAAAAAAGCATTTACCTAAAAATAAATTTTCTCTATTGAATTGCTAATCTTGTTAAAATATTTTCTGACATTTCTCTTACAGATATTGGTGAGCGTTTTTATTGTATTTCAATTTCTTGCTAATTCTTTTAAAATTCAAAGTATGGACTATATGAATAACGAACAAATTGAAGCTCTGCGAAGACAATTAAGAGTAATATAGTCTCAAAAGAGAGACCTGGTAGTTAAGCTCAACAAAAACTTTTTGATAACACACATTAATTTTTTACAAGAAAAAAATTGATGCAATAAACTCAAAATATAATAAAGAAATCACAGGCCGATGAGATTGCTATTCTTTCTTCTCTTTGCTAATTCTTGTGAACACTTTAATAATAGCAATATATCTAATTTTTATAGCACGAATGGCTTCCACTCAAAAAGTTCATCAGTTTGGACACATTTGTTGACATTGCTTTAAGTAGCTAGTGTCCTCAAAAAAAAGCCAAATCTTTGAAAGGTTTCCTGCAATGCTAATGACTTGCTCAAGAACAGTTCTTCAAAAATTGTTTTCTCTCATTGCATTATTATATTTCTTGTCCAAACGACAAACAGATTTTCCTCTGGCGTAGACTACAAAAACATATAGATAGATGTTTATGTTAAAATACTGTTTAACTATTTCATTTAAATGACTTAATGACTCAGTTACACTGGTAACCCACAACAAATAAAGGTTTAAATCACATCAATCAGCAAATCTCTAGTAAGACTTACAATAAGACCAAACCAAGTTTTAGAAAAAAAAGCATAACCAAGGTTTCAAGCTTCTACAAAAGTAAAACATTTAAAACGCTTTGCAATAGACTAGACCAACTCAGGTTTTAGGAAAAGCATAAACAATTTAGATCAATATTCAAGCGTCTAAAACTCTTTATGTTTTTTTTGTTTTATGCTTTGTTAAATAATGGTTGCCAATTTTTACCGTTTTCAAATGGTTATATAGGCTTACATGGTCCATGCTATAAACAAGTTTTTTATTAGGTTTGCACAATAGTCAAGAATGAAGCAGACAAAAAAAAATTAATTTATTTGCATATTTTTTGAATGCACATGTCCATATAGCTGTTACATGATTGCCTTTACGACATGTCGTTTCTTTGTTTTATATTAAACATATTTTTCACCTATAAAATGGGTTGTTTTTTAAAAAGAAATTCTAAAGCTTTATTATTAGCTTTTTTTGTAAATGTTTTTTAAAACTACTACTTAACCATTTTTATTTAAGTTTTTCATGCAATTTTTTTAAGGTTATGCTCGAAGATTACATATACATATTTCTGATCACAGAGCACAGTGCATTTAACCATAAAGTTCACGTTTTCCTCCTTGCTATCCGTCGCCTTCTTTCCTATATAACTATTAAGCAGCCGTGGCTCAACGGCTTCTCAATACTTATATTCAAGATTTTTATGTGGTATGTGTAATAACATGTACAGCGTTAAAATCTGTGATAGCGTTACATTAATATTTCCTTTTTTCTTAAGATTAGAGATGATTATGTTATTAAGATCTTAATTACCTTTAAGAAACAATTTATATATTTTATCCATTGTATCAACTTTTATTTCAGCGAATTTCGTACATATGTTATCATAATTAAAAACGATTATGCATAAGGGTTTACTTATTAGATAAAATTTTGGAGTTCATTTTGTCTTTAAAACTTTTTGCCTAATTGCAAAATACTTATTTGCATTTGGTGACATTTATTTTGGCGTCTGTGACGAGATTTATTTTGGCGTTTGTGACGTGATTTGTTAGCTTTTTATTAGGATTCGATATAAGTTTTATGTTTTATATAGTCTAATTACATTTTGGCGTCTGTAATGTGATTTAGCTTTAATGCTTTGCTCACTTCTTTAATAAAACATTTTTCGATTATAAAAAATTTTGTATCACCAGCGTGATGCTGCATTAATGCTTTGGTCCTTTTTACTAATATCTATTTAATGCTGCTGGTGTATTTACTATTTGAAAATATATTTGCGTGTATAATATATACTATCATTGGCTGACAGCAACTCTGTTTGACTTCTCTTAAAATATTATTTTATATATTTTATTTAGATGCTCATAAGGATAATTAAAATAAAAGCTTTAATTTCATCGATATAAGAAGACCTTTTCCGAATTTACATTGTTTTAAACAAAATCAAATTAAAAACTCCCCTTTCAAAAGCTTTTACTTAAACTAGAAATATGCAAGAAAAGTATGAATTACTTGTGTTAGCAATGTTGATAACATTGCTTGATTAACTTAGATAAAACTTCTTATTTCTCTATTTAATACAATCTGTATTTAATAGAGAAATAAGAATTCTGTATATAAATATTTGGTTACATTCTTTTAAGTCTGTTAGCTTTTTATTAGGATTCGATATAAGTTTTATGTTTTATATAGTCTAATTACATTGTTTTGGTTTTTATTTCGGAAAATATATTCAAGATTCTAATCACTACCTCTTAATCTCTTAATTGTAAATAAAAGTGTTCAGTTAATTGTTACAACTTATTAAGCAATCGACTATGCAATTTACTGAGCAATCATTTGTGCAACCAACTGTTCTTCAAGTTTTTAGTATCATAAAGGATAGTATGATTATTTTTTCCGTATCGAGAAGATATAATATAATATTAATAAAAAAATACTCTTTTTTTTTACACTCAGCCATATTTGTCTAAAATATCGGTTTTAAACTATACGTATTGTACATGCAGATGAAAATATTTGATTAGTACACATCACAATATTTTCTAGCATTAAAGCGTGGTTGTAAAAAGTTTCATTTTTTATAGTTACAGTCTTGTCATAAATATCCTCAAATTTAGCTCTGAAACAATTATATTTCTTATAAATAAAGTGTTGACATTCATGAACACATCTTTTCATTTTAATGTTTTTTTTTTAATATTACATCACGTATATTAACGTATATAAATTAAAAAAGTCTTCTACTTTAAATAGTTTCATACGACTTAAAAAGCGTTATTATAATAAAAATGTTTACAACCACAAAAAATATTTAAATAGCTAATATTGTATGAACACTATTGTAATGGAGATAAAATATGTTTATCAAAGACTCCTAAAATCATTTTTAGTAAAATCAATTTGAGTAAAATTAGAATGGATAGTTAATTCATAGGCGTCTTCTATACATTAGGATATAAAAAGTAATAACAATAATAATCATAAATCACGGAGTTTTGGAACTACCTTAATAATATATACTTACATTAAAGAAGTTAAAGATTATTGATGCTGCTTCTTTTTCAGGTCCTTTTTAAGATTTTTTTATGGTAACCCAAATGAGGTTCTGTTTCATCTTGTCCGACCTGTAGTCTCAGGGAAAGTTCTTAATCAGTCTGAAATTCTTTTTAACACAGTCATTGACACGTTTAACTAGCCTGAAAAACTTTTTAAACATTTAAAATGTTTGAATGGCATTGTGCTTGATTCACTTTTGCGCCTTCTTTAACAGAAATCTTAGCCGCCTTTAACAGAAATCTTAATTACCTTGAACAGAAATCTTAGCTACCTTGAACAGGATTTAGCTCTGAGAAACTACAAGTTAAATAATCTCTTCTGACCTAAGGTTCACAAGAAGGGTGATAAGAAAAGAAGGGTAAGAAGAGGCTGTTTTCAAAAGATGATTTAAAGGCTGCAAAGTTATTTAAAGTTGAGTTGTTCACCAAATATAGGATTTAACAACTTATATACATAGTACTTTTAAAAAATGCAACCGTTTTTACCATCTTTTTCTTTCCCTCTTTCGTTTATTGGATTACCGTCTCAGTCATCCTCAGGAACATCAGGTATTGAGCGTCTGCACCTTAAGGACATATTATTATAACGTATATAAGAAAACTAAAAAATGTAATTTTCCTGTTAAACAAAAATATTTGATGACTAGTTTAAAGAGATTTTTGTAATCCCCACTAATAAATGTCTCTTTGGTAAACACCCTCTTTACAAACTCCAGTACCTTCCTTGCCACGTTGTACGTAAATGCTTCAACCTGTAGCTCATTCAAATGAAACCTGTTGATCTCCTCATTTTATTATATTCTTAAATATTGTTTTTTTTATTTTATTTATTTGGCATTGAATTATTTATCTGCTTTTTGATTCGTTTACTTATTTATAACCAATTAAACAGAAATAAAGAGTTCTCCACAACCATCCTTGTTTCACACATCCTTTACAAAAGAATTAGCTCATCTTTGATTGGGAACTTTACTTGGTACGCCTTTACAAATGAGATCTTTGCCTAGAAACCTTTGAGAATAGCTATAACAGACTTTTAAGATTTAAACTTTAAAGACCTGGATGATTTTATAAACAGAATATATATGAGCACATTTACAGTATTGCAGAGTCTCTGAACAATAATGTCTGTTTAATTGGAAAAAATAGTAAGATTGAGAAAAAATAGTAGTCTTACAGGATTTTTTTTTTCATCTTTTTTTCTGATTTTTTATGTTTTTCTTGTGAGGGCAACCTTTTTTAAAAAATACCATAAGTTATTAGTTTATCAAACACCACGTAAATAAATTTATCTTTTTGTTTGACCGCAGACAACTTTTTTAATTGACCATTGGTATGTTACATTCTGTTACTTTTATAAGCATAAATAGGCTTATATTTAAAAAAAACAAAAATATAATAAGCAAATTGTTATTCACATATAATAAGCAAATAAACGTCTTTCCGGTATGTATTTTGTATAACTTGCAATTATAAATTATATATATATATATATATATATATATATATATATATATATATATATATATATATATATATATATATATATATATATATATATATATATATATATATATATATATATATATATATATATATATATATATATATATATATATATATATATATATATATATATATATATATATATATATATATATATATATATATATATATATATATATATATATATATATATATATATATATATATATATATATATATATATATA
>NC_061169.1:9812211-9941770 GCF_022113875.1 Hydra vulgaris | reverse complement strand
TATATATATTATATACATAAAAACCCGCAATTTAAAAAAGCTAAAAACATGACAAAAATTAATTTTTTTTATCTGGAGTGTTGAATGTAAAAAGTTACGCCATTTTTATTCTCATTTTATTAAATATTTTCAGATTTTTATTTTATGTAATTTATTGTTAAAAGTCCGATAACAGCACATTTTTAACCCTTAAGGGTACAAATTAAACTATCACTTATTAAATTGATATAGATGTCTCCGAAATCTATCAGATAAAAACCGCATTGAAGTTTGTGCAATTTACTTTTGCAAAAGGGAAAAAAAGCAAACAGAAAAGTTACTAATACTCAAGAAGTTAAACCAAAAACTAGTTTGGTGTCAAGCTATTCACTGCAAGGTCTAAGGTTCCCAATTGGGGTTTGTATTGTTTGCAGAGTGGACTTAAAGATGATAAAAAATGGAGATTAAACAGTCAATCGAACAATAGCAAATAGCTATAATCCAGAGCTGAAAACTCTAACAAGGTATTTATATATAAAAAGATAACTTTTATTTATTTATATTTACCCAATTATTATTCATAGAAAACCTATGTTTGGAAAAGTAATACTTTTCAAAGATTTGCTAAAAAGGGATAACTATTTTGAGGACTTTTTTTAACTTTTATTAATCTAATGTAGCTTTGATTTAGGAATGTAAGATGTAGCTGGAGGAGTTGAAATAGGTTGAGGTGTAGGAATAGGAGGAGGTAGAGAAGTATATGTTGGTTATTTTGTGAATGACCTTTAATGTAATGTTACAATTGGTTGTAAAAGTAACATTTAAAATTGTGCATCAATTAAATTACAAAAACATATACAACATTCTGGGATTAGTATGGTATGTTGAAGTTAACAACTACTTACAAATTTATCAACACAAATGATCCCCTCACTAATTTCTGAGACAAATATTTAATTTTTATATAAAAATAAACTACTATTTAACATTTATCTATTTTTATCAGGTCTATAGAAAAATGTAAGAGCAGAATTTGTAAAATTGCTAGCTTGAATGGTCTTCCGTTGAAATTTTTTGTCAACAACCCGAAGAATAAATCTATTAATTCAAGATTGTTTTCCACACGCATCTGCTTACACTAGTTTGCCAATATCTGCAGGGGATCAAACCACTCTGAAGATAAGTGAAAACTAAGATTAGAAAAATTAGCCAACATTACAAACCCAATTGATCCCAAACTGGCTGAATAGATAAGCTAAAAACTATAAAATTAAAGAGAGAATCAAGCAATTCAGTCATCTCCATTACGTGTCTCAATGGTGGAAAACCTATGATGATATTGTCGGAAGAGAACAAAAAAACATGAATTAAGGGATTTTTTGACTGCAGAACATGTCTCTATAATACAACAAGAAGCGAGGCTGGTTGATCGTCATGTTATTTCAGTTCTGAAAAACTTAATACTTAAATAGGGATAAAAATGTATTGTTCCCCGCATAAAGGAGGCTATAAGGGATCAGAAAGGTATTTGCGGAAAGTTATTTGCTCTTATGGGAAAAAAATAATCCGAACTTTAACTTTTGTTACAATGTATTGGAATTTGTAGAAAAACTAGCATATTCTAGGTAATCATAACAATTTTGGTTGTTTTTTTTTTTTTTTAGATTTCATATTAATTATTTTAATTTAAATGATGAATATTTATATTATATATTAAATTGTAGAGAACAGCATTTCTTAGAGATAGCTTCAAAGTTCGGCCTTGGTTTTGGAAAAGGACTTCCGAAGCTAACTCTTACACTTTATGATCTAGATAATTTAGCATTTAATAAATCTTCAAGTAAAGTAACCAGGAAAAGAGGTATTGGTTTAGGTAAAAATAGTTTTAATACTTTGATGCTACTACTTTTAACTTATGTGCTTATTTGTATTAAGTGTTCAATAAAAACTTTTTTAGGAAATTATTTTATTTTATAAAATTCAATTTTATTACAAAGATAACAAGATGGAGGAAGATTCAGGTTATTGCATCACCTCCAAATGTTCCATAAACATATCATAACTGCAAGATATTCATAGAGAAGACTCAAATAAATCTTCTACTGTTCAACTTTACTGGCAAGTTTAAACTCTTAAACATTGTGTCTGAAATAATGTCATTTGCATCGAAATGTCCATGCTTATACTGTAAGTCTCCAAGTAGTAAAGGAAGTGAAGCCTGGCGAAAAGGAGCTTCACTAAGAACATTCGGGAATATTAAAAACCAAAAAAAAGATTGGCTAACCTCTGCAGGTAAAAAGATCAAAGAAAAAGAGTATACTAACTGTGTGGCGAAATCAAGTCTTTAAAGAGCTACAAAAAATATGGCCCGGATTTGAGTATTGGTTATCAGGAAATTCCATTCCCTTCGAACCATGGTGAAATACTTGAAGGTAATGTGTGTTCTGAGGTTCTTAGACTCATTAATAGATTGGAGAAAGTAGTTCCAAAAGAGCTGTTCAAAGGTCATTGCCTCTACATTTGGTGTGTCTGTAGATCCTGAATATAAAAATGTTTTTAAAAATTTAAGGAGATCTTTTAAGTCTTTACAGGAAGAGTTTGGAGTATCTAAAACCCCTAAGCTTTATGTAATATTCACACATATTGAGCAGTTCATCAACATAGCAGGAAGGAGACTTCGCCTTTTTTCAAAGCAGAAGTTAAAAAACTCAAATTTAACATTCTTAAAGGTTTGGGAGCGATACTTAACAGAAGACATTTCTTTACCTAGATATATGAATAATATAATAGTTAATTATATGGTCTACCTGTCTTAATTTGCAAACTATATTTTGCATTGCTTAAAAAAAAAATTTTATAGCCTTTTTTTTTTTTGCGGAACTTTTTAAAGGGCTATTTCTCAAAAGTTTCCAAAAAAATGTTTTTTATTTTTATAATTTTTATAACTAATATATATATATATATATATGTAAAAGAATGACATAATACGTTTTTTTGGGTGTTTTCATAGGGGTTTAGTTTCATCCAGACACACAGGGAGCTATAACTTACACTGATTTATTAAATTATGTATTATTTTCACCAAGTTTTTATACATCTGAGGATATGAAGAACTATGAATTATGAAAACGTTTAAATAAGAAATAACATATTTAGTAAAGTTTTTAGGTGTTTCATTCTCAAAATCTAAATGATGCCCAAATTATTCCATGGATTTTTTCATAATTTACTATCCACACTGTAATTGCAAGACAGGCCTCATTGAAGCATGTACACAGTTTTATAATATAATATAATATAATAGTGCTGTACACTTAAAGAGTGATGAGTCCAAACTATGTAGAGTTTGTAACTTTAACAGCTGTTAACACACTAACATACAAACATAATAAAAGTTAGTATTTAAAATGTTCATCAAATTTATTTTTGAACTGGTTGATTCTGACTGCGTCTATTGTTTCTTGTTTAAGATTGTTCCAGTCGTTTACTACTCTATTTGTGAAAAAAATTGTCGTTTTATATTTCCTCTACATTGCCTTTACTCAGTTTACTATTGTGACCTCTAGTTTTATATCCGTTATCTAGCATTTCGGGTTTTGTGTAAAAATTTATAATATCGTACCCTTTTAAATATTTGAACTTTTGTATCAAATCACCCCTTCTTCTTCTGTTCTCCAACGATAGTAAATCCAACTTTTTTAACCTCTCTTCATAACTGTATCCTTTCAAAATTTTAATTCTAGAAGTTCTTTGTTGGAAACACTCTAGTTTATCTTTATCGTACTGACGATAAGTATTCCAGAGAGGAGCTGCGTATTCCAAATGTGGACGTACTAAGCTATAAACAAGAGTTTCATCGTTTTTTCATCTAAATATTTAAAAGTGTGTTTGATCTGACCTAGCTTTTGATTTGCTTTATTTACTGCTTTATTTACAAGGTTTTTCCATTCCAAATCATCTGAAATGTACACTCCTAAATCCTTTTCCATTCTTGTGTAAGCTAAAGCTGTATTATTCATCAAAACTTTGTGCTGGGTATTTCCTATATTCATAACCTTACATTTTTGCTGGTTAAATTTTATCAACCACTCATTTGACCATTCCATTAATAAGTCTATATCTTGTTGAAGTTCAATAACATCATTATTGTTTTTTATTGCTCTAAGGATTTTCATGTTGTCAACAAATAGTTTACAGCATGATTTTATTTTGTTGGAGATATCATTAATATACACTAAAAATAATAGTGGTCCTAGCATTGATCCTTGTGGTAATTCACTCACGACTTCTTCCCATTCTGATTTATTATTTACTATCACCAATCTTTGAAGTCTGTTCTTTAAAAATACCTGGCACCAGTCAAATAATTTTGATTTAATTTTATTTTGGATTGCTGCAGTTTTATATTGAATTGATAAAACTGTTAAAATGCGAGATCTTAAACAGTAACTGATTATAATTCTTAATGGTTACCACCAAACCCACCAGCAAAATTAACAACTAAATGTTTTTTTTAATTAAAAATCAAAACTAAAGGCATTTTAAAAACGATCCTTGAATCAGCTCATGAATACTCTACTGAATCTTATAATTCTAAAGTACCAGATAGCGTTATTAAGTGTTTTTTTTGTAAAAATACGCTTAGAAATTAAATTTCTATTCAGTTATAAAAAAAAACATTATGAAAAAACTTGTTATCGTTATTAGAAAAAAAATAATCAATTATCTCTTAAAAAAAATCCATGGATATTTCTACCAAGTAAAAACATAACTTCTAGTTACTGAATGTTAATGCTGCAATTTTTTTGTATGAAATCTAAAGGAATTTTTAAATTTTAAAGTTTTTTCTGAAGAAATTTTAACATATTAAAGGAATTTAAAAAAAGTATTTTTATCCTTAAATTACTTTCGAAACTAATGAACCTGAAAACATTGAAAATAATGATTTATTATTTAAGGATTTAATTCGTTACTGTCGCAAAGATAAGATGTTCAAAAGATGAAGGTATGATTGTATGATGTACCAATATAGACTGCAAAATTGAAATTCGCTTAAAGTAAATGATTTAGGAACAAGACTATTGAAAAAAAAAATCTTGAAAAACTCTTGAAAAACAATTTCTCCTGAAATTGTTTTTCAAGAGTCAAATTGTAAAATACGACATAGAGCCTTGTTTTTTTGACTTGAAACGAATATTTCAAGTAAGAGTAAGCTTTGGTTTATCATAACTGTTCGTTTGAACATTGACCATGCACAATGTGGCCTAACAAAGGAAAAATGGCCAAAAATCAAAAAGGCTGTCAATCGATTTGAAATTTTGCACATTTATAAAAAAGAGTATTCTAAATTGAATGAAAAAATAATAAAATGACTTTTGAAAGAATTATGACCATTATTTTTAAAATAAAGTTTGATAAGTGATAAGCATTACTTTAGCAAAAAAGTGAGTTTTAATCCTATGAAAGTTTTGAATGAGCTGTTTAAATTGTCACTGTAAAAAAGTTTTTTTATTGATTTATCTTGACTTTATTAGGTTTCTCTTTTTTGATAAGTGACTTTTAAAACTTTTAAAGCATAAGTAAGAGTATTTGCACTTTAACTTTATTGAAAATTTAAGTTAATTTTTTTTTTTTTTTTTTTTTTTTTTTTTTTTGCTGTTTAGTAAATATAATCAACACATATATATACAAGAAAGAAAGAAATATGTCCGTATAACAAAGAAGACAGTAAAATCTTGTCAACAAGCACCGTTTTTGTATATACAGTATATAAAATAAACTATACTTTTTTACAATGATCTTTATAAAATAAAGAGTTAAACAGACAGGGGTTCAAAGAAGATGAAGATGACAAAACGTCATCACAATCTTTTCATAGAGCCCCCTATATACATTTTCATTAGGTTATGGATATTAAATTAAATTAAAAACCCTAATGGGCATAAAACTGCTGCGCTGATCAATAAAAACAAATAAATAAGATTATAAAGAAAATTACTTTGTAATCCTTTTAAGCACAAATAATAATCAATTTTTAAAAATTTCTTTTTTTATCAGAAACTTAAATGAACTTAATGACTTTGCCATACATTTGGATCTTTTTTGATATCTATTCCATATATTTGGCCCCCGATATGCAATGCTATATTCAGTATATTTATTAAGGTTTTGAGGCAGTTTATATGTGTTACTTATATTTGCTCTTAGATAGTAGTTTTCATTTATGTTTATTTCAAACTTGTTAGTAAAGTTTGTAGGAGAGAGATTAATATTAAATTGATACATAAAAATTAAATGCTGATAGATATTTATTTCAAAAACATTCATCATTTTCATATCTTTCATTATAGGTTTTGCATGCTCCCGCTTATTTTTAAAGTAAATGATTCTGCATGCGTGTTTTTGTAGACTATAGATTTTTTTAAGTTTTGATGGCTGAGTACTTGCCCATGATATGTTTGCATAGCTGAAAAAGCAATGAATTAGTCCAAAGTAAATTAGTTTTAGACTTTGTTTATTGATATATGAGCAAACTCTATACATCATACCAATTATATTACTGATTTTAGATTGAATATATCTTATTTGAGGAAGCCAGGATAGCTTCTCATCAACAAGAACTCTTAAGAATCTAATGCTGGCTTGTTTTTTAATTAAGTTATCATTTAGGATAAGGTTAGGCAACTTAAGAGGAAGGTTTTCTTCTTGCGCCTTTTTATGGAATAATATATATTTTGTTTTCTCTGAGTTAAGCGAGAGTTTGTTAGCTCTAAACCAATTATTTACTTTAATTAGTTCGATATTCATGTCTGCATATAGATTCTTGATATCACTGTTAGTAAGAAATAGATTTTTATCGTCGGCAAACATGACTGAATTTAGTTTTAAAGATGCATTGCAAAAATCATTTATATAAATTAGAAACAGAAGTGGACCAAGGATAGATCCTTGGGGAACTCCACATAAAACATTTAATACTCCAGATTGTATATTGCACACATATTGTTTTCTATTGGTAAGATAACTTTTAATCCAATTGCAAGTTTTATTAATTATACCATAGTATTTTAGTTTATCTAATAGGATGCAGTGGTCAACTGTATCAAAAGCTTTTGATAAGTCAATAAAAACTCCTAAAGTAAATTTGTTTTGATTAAAACCATCGGTTATTTGATTAACTAATTCAATAATTGCATGCTCTGTTGAAAGGTTTTTTTGAAATCCAAACTGGTTTGGGTAAAATAATTTGTTTTTGGTAAAGTAATTATAGATTCTATTATAAATTACACGTTCGAAGAGTTTTGAAAAAACAGAAAGTATTGATATAGGTCTAAAGTTGGTTATGTCCGAATGTTCATTACATTTAAATATAGGGATTACTTTTGCTAATTTAAGTACATCAGGGAAAATCCCAGATGTTATTGAGAGCTTTAGTATATGGATTAGAGGTCTACTTAAACTGGTTTTATTAAAGATAACTAAATCACTAGTTATTTCATCAAATCCAGGTGCTTTCTTTTTTTATAAAGAGGAAAAGGCTTCTTCAAATTCTTTATATACAAATTCTTTATCGTACATGATGGCTTTATTTGTGGGTGTTAGATAATTTTTAAATGAATCAGTTGTTGGATTTATTTTATTAGCGAGATTTAGACCAATATTTATAAAGTGTTTGTTAAATTCTTCGGATATTTGTTTTTCACAGAATATGTCTGTATTGTTAATATTAATTCTTTTTGGTAAAAAAGTTGTGTTTATTTTTTTCCGTCCTATTATTTTGTTAATGACGGACCACGTTTTCTTACTATCAGATTTGCATTTAATGATTTCATTACTGTAGTATTTATTTTTTGCCTTTTTAATCAGATTTTGGTAAAAATATTTATAATTTTTGTAATTTTTCTCGTTATCAGTGTTTTTATTTTTAAGATATTTATTATAGAGTTTTTGCTTCTTTTTTGAGCATTTTATCAGTGATTTATCCATCCACGGATTAGAAACTGTTTTTGTCTTAATTATTATGCCCTCTAGAGGACAGGTTTTATTAAAGCAATCTAAGAATATATCTAAAAAATTATTGAAAGTTTCGTTGGTGTCCTGACATCTATACACGTTGGACCACGTTTCTTGTTTTAGTCTGATTGATAATTCATTAGTGTTACTTGTTTTAAGATTGCGTTTTTTCAAATTTATAACTTTTGGTTCAAAATCAGACATGGTTTTTAAATTTCTTACTTTTATAAATATCGGAAAGTGATCACTAATATCAGTCATGAATATCCCGGTTTCAAGTTCCATTTCCAGGTAATTATTAATGAAAATATTGTCAATTGCCGTTGCCGAGGTTTTTGTCACTCGTGTTGGCTTATTAATTGCTGACAAGACATTAAATTTAAGTAGCATATCAAAAAAGGATTTTGTTTTTGGAAATTTTGAACAAGTTAGAGCATCAAGGTTTATGTCTCCAATAACGTAAAAAGTTTTATTTTCTTTCTTTATTTTTTCAATTGTATTTTTGATAAAAGTTTCAAATGCTTTGACTTTACCACTTGGTGGACGATAAACGCATCCAATTAAAACATTTCGAATTTTTTTGTTTATGATTTCAACAAATAGACTTTCGTAATTATCATTTGAGAAGCTTAATACATTTTTTATTTTAAAATCGTGCTTTTTTGAGACATAAAGCCCTAACCCTCCACCTTTTTTTCCACTTTTGAACCACAATTGAACTAAGATATGAATCTAATTTCGTTATTGACAATTTTATTTCATGTTTAAACTTTTAATAAACAAATGTAAATATAAAATTTCTTCAATATCAAAAACACAAGACAGAACACCTTTAAAAACCTAAAACACTGTACTGAGATTTTTGGCCTGAAACACACTATTTAATTAGCCAATTAAAATGCCTTTTTTATACATTTTTGTTTATATAAATAAATAGTAAGATCGCTGATAGCTAGGAAAGAAATAATTTTAAAAATAAGCGCAGTAATAATCTAAAAAGAAAGCGTTAGCCCAGTGTTTGACTCGATGTATTTTCTCGATGTAGAAATAAATGTTGAATCATAATTGGACTAACGTAGGTAGAAATCAGATATTAGGAAAATGAAAAGTTCAACGAAGATTTTATTGTTTCACTAAACAAAAAATAAAAAGCAAAACTAAAAAGAAACTTTTATCGTATTTAAATGAATTGAAAAAAAAAGGACTTACAATAGCGTAAAAAAAAAGCTATAGTGGCAGCAGAGGCGATTTTACGGGTGTGTGTGGAGGAGTGAGGGGTGTTGCACCCCCCAAAAAAAGATGATTTTTAATTTATAGTCGGTTTTTTTACGAATTTAGTTGGTTAGTCGTGTATATGACACAACTCAGTGGCTTAAATTTGAGTTTTGAGGACATTTTTTTTTTTATTTTTTACGAAGCCAGTTGGTACTTTTTATGGATTCACCCTCCCCCCCCTCATTTTATTTGTAGAATCGCCTCTGACTGGCAGTATATTTAAGTACAAATTGAAAATAAAAAAACGAAAAATGTATAAATATTTTAACTTAGGGGTTGTCCATAAAGTACGTACGCTTTTTTTTCCCCAAATTTTCCCCGCATTTAACCATACGATTTTTCAAGTACCTTCTACCTCCCTAAAAGTACCTACGCCTTTAACCTGTCAACCCAATATTTTATGAAATTTTTTTGATTTAGTGTCTCAATACTTTTATAATTGACCTACTGTCCCCTTATCTCAGAAACGCCATTTGCAGACCCCCTCTACCTTTCCGAGTGTAGGTACTTTATGGACGATCTCTTATTGATCTATCCAGTATATGGATTAACTAATCTATATATTCGGTATATATATCTTGTTTTAATTTTATTTATATCATTAATTACTTTAATATATTAACTAATCTTCCATTAAAGTTGCCAAAACTATCAATCAATAAAAATAAAATAAATCGAGTAAATCATTCAAAGTTTTTGGAAGTAATATTTGATGAGAACCTATCATAAAAAAAACATATTAGTCTCATTAAAGCAAAAATATCTTCTGCTATAAGTGTATTATATAAATCTAGGGCCTTTCTTGATTATAAATCACGCAAAATGTTTTACTTTAGTCTTGTTCATTGTCATCTCTCCTACGCTAATATTGTTTGGGCTAACACACACAAAATTAAGTTATTAAGATTACAAAGCCTACAAAACCACGCATGTAAAGCAGTTTACTATTTAAAGAGATTAGAAAACCCTTTCCCTGTAATGAAATATATGAATGTGTTAAATATATTAAAACTTAATTCGCTTCAAATATTAATATTTATGTATAAATATAAGAATAACTTGCTGCCAAAAGTGTTTTCTGTTATTTTTACATCAGCATTTTCACAAAAATACAATCTTCGGTCAAATAACAACCATAACTACCACTTGAGCAGAGTAAAATTGCAAGTGTCGAAATTCTCAATTGTTAGCCAAGGCCCGTCATTATGGAATAAATTAAAAAATAGCAACATAAAAAATTTGAAAAGCACTTTTTCTTTTAAACGACAAATGAACTGCATCTCTATAATTTCTGACGTATATGTAAATATGTTTGTATATGTGTGTGTTTTTATTGGTATATGTATATATGGTATATATGTATATATAGGTTTTCCTTTAATCTTCACGTAGTATTTAACAGATAAAATATTCTATTGCAAATTTTCTAAAGCCATGCGGGCTTTAAATAATATTGTAAAGGGGTTTTATGAAAATATTGTGTTGACACCAGTCATCCTTATCTTCTTTGAGCCCCTGTCTGTTTTATATTTATTTTGTAACGTAAAAGTTTCATTGTAACTTTATTATTTTATTTTTATACAAACAGCAAAATTTATTAAAAAAAAAAAAAAATTTCTGAGTAAAGTACTCTTATGATTGATCTATTAAATAAATGAAAATTAATTTTAGAAAAGATTAAGTTAATACACTTAGTAACTTTTCAAATTTATTTATGCCTTTGTTGTTTAATATAAGTTGTTATTCATTTTATTTTTTGATCCTTAGACTTTTTGTGTTCTGAAGTTTAATACTTAAAAAAAAAAAAAAAAAAAAATTATTTATGATTTTTCAATAAATAAAGATTAAAATATTTCCGTGCTTTTAGAAGAATATGTTTAACCATAATACATGCAATACACCTACTCATTTAGTCAAAACCATTTCAAATGTAATTATTTTATAATAATACTAGTTTATTCTTTGTAATAATAATGTTATTTGACCATTCTCCAAGTTTTAGAGTAAGTAAAGCAACCTGCAACCATGCATAATAAAAAAAAAAAAAAACTATTTTAGCGCCCCATAGAACACGTTGCATCATACATAAATATTTTTTGGCTCATGTGAATGTTTTTAATAAATTTTACTAATTATTTTAATTTTTGTGTGATAATTCTTAATTTAGTGACCAGATTTGCAAATGGGACTCATTTTTCCCTTGGTTAACAAGTGAAATTTTGTTACATATAAGATTGTTATGTTTATTTTTAGTTCTTATATAAAGAAACTGTAAAACAATATCTGGTTGCAAACGGTTATTCGGTTATTCAAAATAAATGAAACAGATATACAGCAACTGTTATTTGCTGACAACAGTGATGATGATGACGACGAGAAATTGCTTCTTGACCATGAAGGTGAAAGCTTCTTACTTAAAGATGTTGACTTTGTTGCACAGGAAGTTGTCATAGAGCGACCAGATCTTTCCTACGAACCTAGCAACACAACAACAACAAATAGTGGGATCAAACCTGTGAAGTATTATGGTTAATCAAAACATAATTGTACCACCAATATTCCAGAAAAATCAACACAATTAAAGTTAAAAACTTACCCAAAACGATTAACAAAAGCAATATACACTTATAGGTCTGATGACACTCCAGTACCAAAAACAGAAGAGAACCTACAACTACAAATAAAATCGAAGTCTAGTGCAGTTGGTTTATCAGTATACCCTGATATCGATTTCAAGTGGAAAAGGCAGACATCAAAAACCAGACTTGAGACACTTGTTTATAATTATGGACAAGTAAATTTTAACTTTTAAGAACCAGCAGATATTGATGCTTTTTCTGTTTTTGAGAAAGTGACTGAATCAGATACCTTAGTTTTGCTAATTATAGAACAGAGTGAGCTACATATGAAGCAAAAAGGTATTCCGTTTCAGAACGATAAAGCGGAAACGTGTGCTTTCATTAGAATTTGTCTTATTATGGGCTTCCATGTTTTACCCCCTATCAGAGATTATTGATCTAGTCAGCCAGATCTTCAGGTCCCAATTGTATCAAATACAATGCCTTGAACATAATTTGAGGCAATTCGTTTTGCATTGCATTTTGCAAACAATGATGAAATATTACCAAGAAGTCATCCACAGAGTGATCGGGCTTTCAAAGTCTGCCCGTTGATCAATCACTATAATATTTTTTTCCAATCTGCCAGAAATGCAAGCAAACAGCAGTCAATACATGAACACATGATAAAATTTAAAGGTCAAAACATCATGAAAAAATATATAAAGAATAAACCCATTATGTGGGGATTTAAGTTGTGGCGCAGATGTGGTGCTGCAACACGCTACCTCTATCAGTTTGATCTATATACAGGACGCAAAGTAAGCACAGAATATGGTCTTGATGAGAGTGTTGTTGTCATGTTGTCAAAAAAAATAGAAGAGTTGTGTTGTCATATTTTTGTAGATAGCTTCTTTACTCTCCACTATTACAAGTTCACATGCAACAAAACAAGATTTATCTATGTGATAAGATCTGTCACATTTGGCACTTTTTGTATTCACAGAAAGTATATGCCAAATAACTTCAAATCAGACAAGGAAATGAAACGAGGAGACATGGATGCTATGAAAGCTAATGGGATTACTTGTGTCAAATGGGTGGATAACAGATCAGTAACTCTGTTGTCTAATTTTATACTATATTCAAAAGATGATGTATCGCTTGTTCTTAGGAGGAATGCAGGATGCGCAGAAAAGTTACGAGTTCTATGTCCAACTATTGTTAGACTTTACAACAAGTTTATGGGTGATTTTGACTTCATGGACCAATAAAAAGTATCATATGAGACTGATCGAAAGTCTAAAATCAAGTATTATTTATAAATTTTTTTTGATCTTCTTGATATTGCTGTGAACAACAGTCATTGTATTTATGTACAAATCAATCAAGAGAGGAATTCAGAATACAAGTCAATAACACCACTACAATTTAGAAAAATGGTAGCAAGAAAGCTTATTGGTCAATATTATTACAAATAAAGAAATGCTCCATTAGCAGCTGTTAGGTCAGCGATCTCTCCTAATAACACCTAAACCACAACACTGTTTGATCAGGAAAGAACCACGATGTGCTCAATGTGCCAAGCATGGTATTAACAACCGCACTGACTCCTTCTGTGACACATGTGGTGTAAGCCTGTTCTACAAAGAAGCACGTAATTGTTTTGATGAATTTCACAAATTCACGCAGTAAAGAAAATGATATCTCCTCAATAGAAATTGAAAATATTTAGTTTATTTCAAAAAAAACTGCTAATAATGATCACTAAGAAGAACAATAGCAAAGCAATTTTATTCTATAAGTATTTTATTTAGTTTTTTTATATTATACTTATTTTGAGTTAAAATAATGAATTGAAACTTGTTATATGTGATTGCCATATGGGACAAATATGACCCATACTTCACTTGAGGAACATTGGGACATTTTTGTCCCATCGTATATTTCCACTTGTAATGATAAAAAAAAATTTTTTTTCTTTAATTTGTTATTTAAACACATTATAATGTAAGAAATGCATTACTTTTACTAAAATTATTTTTGTAACCCTTACGGTCCTCAAAGGGTTAAGTTTATAGCGCTTCTTGTTATTTTTTAGTAATATGTTTCATTTATTACTTTACCAATTTTACGTTGGTTTATTTTATATAGTTAACGGAATTGCTTATTTTTAAATCGAACTTTATATTTACAAAATTTATCAATGACTTGGCGATAAGACATATTAGTCTTCTTATTATTTGCCATATAAATATATACAATCCGTATGTTAAAAACAAGACATATTAGTCTTGTTATTAACATACGGATTGCATATATTTATATGGCAAATAAGAAAATTAAAAAAAAAAAATTCCAATTAACATTCCTATCAAACATCGTTTAATATATTCTTAAATTTATAAACTATTTATTTTCAATTGTTTTATTTTAGAATTTTATAAAAAAAAAAGATTTATTTCATAAAAACGTCAAATGCTATTAATAATGTGTTGTTTACTTTTACTTCAATCTATTTTTGTAATTCTTCATCAAACTCACAACTGTGGAGACTCAATAATTAGTGCACATAATCTAAACAATTCAACATATTTTTTTGGAGGTATTTTTCCAACTCATCGTAGAAACGGGGGGTCTTATATTCTTAATGAAGGACCAATATTATTGGTATCATCGATGATGTTGGCTATTCAAGAAATAAATGATAGCAAAAACATACTTCCTGGCATAATTTTAGGTGAAAAATTTTAATCTTGATTTGTAATGTAAAAATATAATAGTTTAAAAATATAATAAATATAAAAGTTTATTCTCATGCTTTGATTAAAGGATACGATATACGTGATTCAAGAAACGAAGTTTTGTGCGCAAGTGACCATGCCTTAAATTTTTTATTGGATAAAGACAAAAATTCAGCACTTATCGGAGTTGTAGGACCAGCCTCCAGTTCCTTGAGTGCTGCTGTAAGTTCTATGTTGCTACCTGAGTTTATTCCACAGGTATCCTATGCAGCAACAAGTATATCGTTATCGCAACGTTTTATTTATCGTAATTTTTTTCGTACCACTCCTACGGACGCATATCAAGCAAAAGCTTTAATTGATTTAATAGATCAATTTCAGTGGAGCTACATATCGCTTTTTACTTCAAATGACGAATATGGCCGCTTCGGTCGTGATGAAATTCGTAAAGCAGCAAAGGAAAAAAATATTTGTTTTTCTGTAGAAAACACATTTGATTCAGATTTTTTAAGTAACAAATTGAATTCTATTTTAGAACGTATTGAGCAAAACTCACGCATTGTAGTACTATGGTGCGATTCTCATTTTGCAGTAGAAATCATCACCAAAAGTATATTACGTGGCATTAACAATATCACTTGGATAGGTAATTATATACTATTTACTTGGCCCTAATATCTTATTTTTGTATTTTTTAAACTTGTATTGAAAAAAAGAAGATACGTTTGGGACACAAAACTCAGGTTTCGATTTGATTTAAGCAGTTCCTGTGCTGGAACTAAAATACATACAAATCATACATACAAATGATACATACAAATCATACATACAAATCATACATACAAATCATACATACAAATCATACATACAAATCATAGAATGTAAAAATAAATCTTTAAATCAAGGAAATAAGCATAAGCTGTAAATAAAGGTCAAAAAATTGTTTTAAATTATGACGAGGAGTCCTTGTGAAACTAAATCATTAGTAAAATTTCTTTTAAATCATCTAAAAAACGATGGCGTTAAACCTTTTACTAATGGCTTTGAAAAGGTTGCATTGTGTGTTTGAAATGCTAAAAAATAGGGTGACAATTAAATTGCGTGCGTTTTTTTTTAGTTTTTAAACTTTCTTTATAGTTAATGATAATAGAAAAGTATTTTTACTGGGTTAATTATTGCGAATCTGGGAAATGTTAAACTTTATGATATAACATGATTTGTTCATTTTTACAATTTTTCAAAGTTACGTCTAGCAATTGAGTTTATATTGTTTTTAATTATTAGGAACTGAAACTTGGGGAAACGCTTTTTTGGAATATTCTGTTCATAAATCCACACACAACATTTTCAGTTTGCGACTAAAAGAATATCCAATAAACTTCGTCAGCAATAAAATTCTTAACACTAACATAACAAGCGAAATAAACTGTAATAATCCATGGTATAAACAGTTTTTAACCAAAAGTATTAAAAACAAACAGTATTGTGATGCTAATCTAACAAATGTATTATCAAGACGCAAAATAAACCAAGTAGTTAGTGCAGTCTACGCAATGGCTTACGGATTACATGACTATTTACACTGTTCGTTTGAGAAATGCGCCACGCCACCTGAATCAATTAACTATCAAAGATTATACAACCATGTGATAAGCACAAGATTTACTGTTCCTACAAGTAACTATTTTGTTGAATTCGATAAAAATGGAGACTTTCTTTTTCCTGCATACGATTATGTGTTTGTTGATAAAAAAAAATTTATAAAGTTTGGAATCTGGGAGTATAATTTAGATAAACCAACCACTATAGAAATAAACTCAAGTATTATTAATTGGAAGTATAACTTTATACCGAAATCTGTTTGCAGTTTGAACTGTCAACCAGGTACATACAGAGTAAATTCAACAATATCAAAATGTTGTTGGATTTGTGAAATATGCCCACGCGGTTATGTTTCAAGTAAAATTAATCAGTACAAGTGTACAAAATGTCCGAGATCTTCCCGAGAAAATTTAAACCAAACTCAGTGTGACAACTTGACTGAAATTAGCTTAAAGGTTTTTAGCTTAGCTGGTTTACTAATAACCATTGGATCAATATCAGGAGTACTGGGAACAATTTTTTTATTAATTTTGTATTTTAAACATTGGAACAAACCAGTCATTAAGAGTTTTAATAGAGAGATGTCGTGCATTCAAATTTTTTCTATTAAACTTTTGTTGTGTATTTCATTTTTATATTTTTTTAAACCCAGCCCAAATTTGTGTTTGTTAAGAACATCGCTGTTTGGTTTTTTACTTACAACTGTTTTGGCTTTTGTTGTTGTAAAAACATATCGTTTGCTTCAGGTTTTTAATGGAACATTTACAAAACTTTCTAAGGTTTTAGAAAATAAGTTTCAAATTACCTTCACATTTTCACTTGTTTTATTACAAGCAGTGACTATATTTGTTTGGCATATCTATAATCCAACTACCGTACAAACAATTTCTGACTCTAAAAGTAACATATTTTATGTTATCTGTGATAATGAAAAACCCATATTTTGGGTTTCGATGATATATTTTTTTGTACTGGCTATTGTAAGTGGATGCATGGCATTTCGCGCTCGCAAACTATCTGAAAATTTTAAGGAAACTCAATCAATTGGTTATGCAATGTTTACAATTTGTGTTTTGTGGTTCTCTTTTATCCCAATTTATTTTAGTGTTAACCCACTCGAATCAATAATGGTATTTTTATGTCTAAACATTGTTTCATGCTATAGTATGCTTATCTTTTTTTATGGAAAAAAAATCTTTTACATCTTATACTATCCTAGTTTAAACAGTGCTGAATTTTTTTATTCCAGTTCTTCGCAAAAAGTTCTACACAATTTTGTTGAAAAGGTTGTTCGTGACGATGGCACTACATTGAATGTGGTGCGTAATGTTGTCGTATATAACAAAAACGCTCTTTCAGAGACCATTTGTTAGTGCGTATCTTTTTTTGCTACAAGGTTCCAATAAATCGTTAAAGCAACAAATAAATTCTGTATGCAGTCACTGAATGTATTTTTTTTTTCGATGTATAAGTTTGTCTCGTTTCATTTGTTTTCATATAGAGGTTATAGGAAGAGAGTAGAATTCAAAATAATAATATATATTCCATTCTTCTGTAATATAGTAAAACTTAGATATAAAAAAAATATTTTCTGTAAGGTTGCTATATAAGGTTTTTGTTAATATAACTAAATATTCAATTAAAACTTAGTTACCGCACCACTACCGTAATTAATTTACAAATTAAAATAAGATTTGAGTTTCAGAGTTACAGAGAAGTTGTAACACAGTTAAAGTAGCCTCCTCGGATGAAGTGGAAAAGTTCGGCCTGGAAAGCTGGAGTAATAAAGAAAATCACAATTTAATATTTAAATAACTAATTTTTTGGTATTTTAGTCTTAAGAATTTAAAAAATGTTAGTTTTTTTAAAAAATAATAAATTCTTTTTTTGATAAACACGAATAACGTTTAGGTTATTAACCGATTTGAGAACGTGTGCTAATGCTAACATTTGAAAACTTTGGGGGAATATTCCCTTTCATATAAACGATGGAAAAAAAGCTTGGTTTTTATTAGAGCTGTCGCAAAAAGTGATTTCTCTGAATACCGCAAACCGAATATTTGGCTAACCGCTTGGCTGAAACACCAAATATTTGGCTGCTGAATATTCGATGACACCTAATCATCTTGATGGCTCCGATCTGCGTCATTAAAGTGTATATGTTAATTGCGTTGTGGGCGTTTTTGTTTCATTTATGAAAAGGTTGTGACACAGCAAATAACAAACTCAAGTGTATCTTGCATATTTGAAGGAAATTTTAGAAGTTATTACAAACAAATAAAGCAAAAAAAACTCCAAACTTAATAAAAAATTAAATCTTCACAACAGCTTGAACTTAAAGCATGGCTTAATTTTAATAGGGATGTCAATAATACGGTTGTCTTTTTTCATTGATGCACGTTCCAAAATTAATATCATGAGGTTAGTTAAAACACAACGAGCAAAACAAAAAAAGTTTAAATGCTCCGGGAACAATTAAGTCAGTGAAAGGTTAATCCTTCTCGGTACGCAGCGAATGGTTATTTTTGGAAGTACGCATAGTTTATGAGAAAGTTGTAATCATTTGCTATCATCAAACGATGAAAGTGTTTCATCATAACTTACCACAAAATAGCATCACAACTTTTAAAACTGTATAAGGTCATAAAGTGTTCAAAGGGTTATCATTAAAAAAAAAAGAAAATAGAACAGTTATCTTTTCATTTGGCTAATTTATAGGGCTTCAAAGTGAGGCTTCAAGAGGAACCAATGTTACTGTTTTTTATGAAATTTTTCTTAAATATTTTAGCCTTTGATAATTTGTGTACCTGTAATTGTAAAGAAGATTCAAAATTTGGGCCTAATGCTTTATTTATTACTCTTTCAAGTTCATAAGTTGTTGATGATAAAAATTTGACTCATAACAAAGAAAGCATCATGAAAAGTTTCATTTTTTTCTTTTGATTGTAAATTATTCTCAAAATACATGAAAAATTCTTTTTTAACTAATTTTCTTACAACAAAATAAGGTTTAATTTGTTTTGAACAACACAAGCTTTACAAAAAAAGTAACTTAAATTTCGCATAAAAAATGTTATTTATTCGAAAATAAGTAAAAATTTGAAACACTTTAATCTAAAGATGATTGCTGTTGTAGTATAGCACAAAGTCAAACAATTGCTTTCCATGGTAGGGGTTGTCCAAACCTCATTTGTATCTTACCCAGTGGGATCTGAAGACTTATGAAGGGCCTCTGATGATTGCTCACTAAAACAACCAAGCCAAGTGTTGTAAATTTTGATTAACTCATTGATGTGGTGGAAATAAATATGAACTTTTGGAGTCACTGTGACCGGTATAATCATGTAGCATTCTTCAAATGCATTGATGTGAACTTCAAAATCTAGAGACAGATTGTTTCCGAAGTAAAAATGAACAACATTCGAACTTGTTTAAAAGCCTTGAAATATTTTATCGCAGGAGCAACTTGACGTTTGGTCACAAGCTTACTTAAAAGATCAGAATTTTATTAAAGTCCCTTCTCTGCTCGGAGGATCCTTCTGAAACTGATTTCAGTTCGCTATATTTTTATATGAATTTTTGAGCTCGAATCGAGTTCTTTGACTGCAAATATTTTGAGGTAATGTCACAACAGTAGCAGGGGTAAGTTTTGACTGAGTTTTGGCTAAATGGTCCAGGAGTGATAAGCATTTGCACAGGGTACTCTGATTGGTCTTTCAGTTCATTTAAGTGAGGCAAATTTTTGCTTAATGATAGACTAAATTCCACATTGAATGTTAGCAACTTTCATGTCACACGCAATAAAAAATGATGTACTGACAATCCCAAAAAAAAAAAAGATTGATTTGAGGTTACGATAGTTTTCTAAAAGGTTTTCAGCAATGGCCATATTTAGTTGCTGCTTGACACCAGAATCTATAGATGTGGAACCAGTGAGGTTTGTTGTCTTTTAATATGCAGTCTGTGTGTGGTGTCAAATATGCTTAAGTTAAACTTCAAGAGGTTTTCATCACTATCAATCAAAATTTTAGTGATGCTGCTTAATTTGGAAGATCCTCTTTCTTTAGACACCAAGGCATCAAACTCAGACAGACAATGCACAACTATGATGGCGGAGATGACCTTGTTTGAAGTATAATAAATAGTTGATGCGGTGTAGAAGAGCTCCAACTTCTTTCCGACACAGACAAACTTATCCCTTAAGCCTAATTGCACCAACCTTGCTTCAAATGACTTGTTGAGAGTTGATTTAAGACCTCTGATTTTATTGTTGGAAAGAACAGAGTTGATTTGAATCTAGACCATGTCGGTTGTTGAGAGTATGGTTTTTTTTCTGAGTTTTGGCTGGATGGTCCAGGAGTGAGGAGCATTTGTACAGGGTACTCTGATCGGTATTTTAGTTCCTTTAGGTGAGACGACTTTTTGCTTAATGACAGATGCAGTCACTTTTCCCCCACTTTAGAGTCAATCTGCATTATCTTTTTCAAATTTTTAAATTTTAAACTTTGGAAATTTGAAACCCCACTTGTGTGTTGTCAGGCAAAGAGATTTTCTTGTGCCTGGTAGAGCTTTGTAGTCTGCTGCTTGGTGCACATGATACAACAGGGGGAGCATAATTGTGCTTTGATTAGCCAACTTGATAAATGAAACATGAACTTTCAAAGAACTTTACTTTTGATGCTTTGAATGTTGTACAGTCTAGGGAGCTCACCGCTGATTTAACCACTGTCTAATTTTTGCAAGTTTTTTCTGCAAGAGTTAAAATTTCCTGATAAACCTTAAGATCAATCAATCTCTTGTTTGACAAGTCTCTGAATTTTCTCCTTCATGAAATCTGAAACTTGTCTGTCACAATTTATCATGCTCAAAAAGCAGATAGTTCTTCTGCAGTCTTCACGAGTTTTAGAAAGTTAGACATTTTCCCTGTAATGGAGCACAAAAAATATTCAATACATTGCATTTACTCTGACTAAGATAATTTTGTAACCTTCTACAAATACTTAAAAATATTCTAGTAGTTTGGTTTAATTTTAAATAATTCTACTAATAAGAAATCATCAGAACTTACTTCTAGTTTAAAAATATTAAGTTAGTAAAAGTTTGCAAACTTTTTCCAAAAAGGCGACCAAATGTTTTTAAAAATTAACACATGCGGACAAATAGTATTGCAATAAAATATTAGTGTATTGAGTTTTTTGAATTTGTAAAAATTAATTGATTTTGCAAATGCTACGCCAAAAAGTCATTTAAAGTTATTTTAAGTAATAGCGAGTTTTAAACGTTATACTATTTTTCCAAACTTCATCATCAGAAACATCAATGTAAGGAAGTCTAAAATTCTGCTTTGTTTGTTGTAAAACTTTTGCTTCCCCAAAGTAAAGAACTAAGTTTTGAGAACTATTTGATTTGAGGAACTTTAAAATTTTTTTAGGTATATACTAAATATATACCAAAAAAAACCTTTTTTAAAAAGTCTCTATACAGTAAAAATTTGTTTTATTATAGGCATTTACAGATGCACAAAATTTCAAAGGCTAAAAGATTTAAGAAAAATGCTTCAAAAATAGTAAAAACGGTTCAATCATCTTCTAGTAGCCTCACTTTAAAGCCCCATAAATCAATTAAAGGAAAAGATAATTGCTCATCTTCTTTTTTAATAAAAGCCGTTTAAATACTCTAGTTTAAAAACTCCTTCTAAAGTTTTAAAAGTTGTGATGCTATTTGTATCATTTTGATAGAAACTGGTAGTGTTAAAAATGGCGTATAAAGTTTTGCTTTTTAGTTGGTATGTTTGAGCCTTAAATAGGAACAAAATATTTCGGAAAAAAAACTCCTAAAATGATTCTAGTTTAATAAAAACATACAAAATCTATGAAAAATTACATTTAAATCATTATTTGGAACATTAATAGTATTTACCCATCATTTTATTCAACCGGCATATTTTTTATGATTAAAATATTGCAGAGACCAACTAACTTCAAACTCAGTTTTCTCCCTCTAACGGTGAACCAGATTTTAATTTTTATGCTAAATGAATCATAAATGTCTCTAGATTACTGTACATATTGTCATTTTTTTTGTCCTCAATTCGAGGCTTAGGGGCAAAATTTTCAAACTGTCGACATTTTTTTCTCAATTAACTATTTTGTTAATTCTAATTATGCAAAAGTCATTGTTTAAATATTGTTTTTATATCACTGCAAAAATATAATCAAAATTGTGCAAATATAAATCATTATAAAATGCCTCTAAATAAAAGTTTGTCTAAAATATTAAAAGCTTTTTTTTATTATTCTTTATGTAGACCAATAATGAGAGTTCCATATAGACTTTGTGGATATCCATTCGAGTATTCATAAAGTCTATATAGAGCTCTTATTACATAAGTTTTTTGGTCCTTTTGATGGGGTTGACTGATATTATTGCTTGCTGCTTGCAACAATTCTTTTTACATATTAGCAAAAATCAAGTATAATATTGGAAGATTTCATTTCTCCAATTAGGGTTTGATTTATGACGAAAAAATTTCTTTAGACCAAACCTCTAAATAAGAGACCTCTTGTTATGGTGCTATTATTGCACTAAATGGCTAAAGTTGTTCTAAAGTTAACAACAACAAAAAAATTAATTGTAATATAATGTAATTAAATCTACCATTAAATAAACCAATAGTGTTAGGAAAATGAATATACCACTCAGCTTTTACAGAAAAGAGAACGTATCCATTGGATACGTTGAAAAAGATTTTAAAATACTGTCCGTACCACATTTTTTCAATTTAAGAGGTAAAATTTGTTTTATTGAGTAAAAGTCTATTATACGTCATGGCAAAAAGTCTAACATACGTCATAGAAAAAACTCTAACATACGTCATGGAAAACGTTTTAACTTTGGTATAATTAAGATAATTTCGAACGAAAATGTTTTAAAAAAAGGTGTAATTTTTTTTAAAACCTCTTTGTAGTGATTTATGGTAAAAATATATGATGGAAACTTCACATTAAATCTTTTGAAAATAAAGTCTCAAAAGGTATTTTCATGATTTATAGAGTTAAAACATTTTTAATGCTAAATTTTGAAAAAATATTTTTACTTTTCATTTATTCATTGAAATCTTTCTTATTCTTGCTTTAGTTGGTGAAGTAACAAATATGGTACATTTTAAGTTTTTAATATTTTTAGTTTTTTTGATATTTTAATATTTTTTAAGTTATTATATTTGCAAATATAGCAACTTAAAAAACAAATATTACCAACAAAAACATGCTTGCTGGTTTGAATATAAATTGTATTTAGCATTGCGAAAATTAAACTTTTTAAATTGAATTTTTTAAACTTTTTTTCAAGCAAACTTGTTTATCAATGACAAAAGTTAAATTGCTCAGAAACTATTCGTTTAATAGCAACTCCAAACCATATAAAAGTTCTTCACTCATGATCGCAAATATGTTTTGAATAGCTTAAATTTTGAGATCATAGTATTTTTTAAGAAGTAACAGAGACATTCAAATAAACTTTGTATATGAAGTTTGACTTGGGGTGAAGGGCGTGTGCCTTTCCCTCCTCCCCTGCCATTCTTTAATTCTGAGACACAATTAAAGAATGGCATTTTGCAATAAAGTCATTCGAGTCTACATATCTACATATATACATTGACTTAGGGTAAAGGCCATCTGCTCTTTACCCGCCTCTCCTACCTAAAAAGGTTTTAATTTAATGTGATTTTAACAAATCACATTTAATTAATATTAAAGGGAGCATTGCAACCCCGACCGCTTTTAATCTAAAAAAAAAAAAGAAAGAAAAACTAAACATTGTTTTGAAAAAAAAATTGTTATTAATTTGTCTTGGCTTTTAGCAAATGACTAAAATTTAAATTTCAATAATGAAACTTAATAAAACGCAATATTTTAACAAACGTCTAAATAGTATATAATGAGAAAAGCACGTTTTTTAAAGCTATATTGAATATTTATGATTTAAAAACTATATTAGAACAAGTTTTACAAGCAAAAAATTTAAATTTAAGTTTCCCGCCAATTTCATTTGTTTTGATATAACAAAGTTCTTAGCGAAATGGTGGAAAACAAGGTTTTTATGAAATCGTCAACATTTGTTTTTCTTTAATAACTTCCAGTACCGCTGGAGACCGCAGTAATCCTTTTATATCCCTAAAATAGAAATGTTAATTAAGTGGAAAATATATATATATATATATATATATATATATATATATATATATATATATATATATATATATATATATATATATATATATATATATATATATATATATATATATATATATATATATATATATATACATATGCATATATATATATATATATATATATATATATATATATATATATATATATATATATATATATATATATATATATACATATATATATATATATATATATATTGTATACATATATATATATATATATATTTGTGGAATTCGGTGGAACATTTTTTTAGCTGATATATAAACAAAAGAAAATACAATTATTTTCGGTAAAGCTGCAGTTACGCGGCCTAAAATAGTTATATTTTTGCGCTTGTTGCGCCAGGGGGTTTTGCTATATCGACTATCTTATAGCCTGACTCGCAACGGACTGCTGCTACATCGACTATCTTTTAGCCTGCTGCTACAAGGAAGTGCTGCGGGTTTGGCATGAGGCAGCAATCTTTTTTCACTTTATTATTTCAATTATATTCCTATTGTTTGTAAAGCCTCTACTGACAAGCGGAAAAATAAAATTATTTTAGGCCGTGTAACTGTAGTAATTACCTTAATTTCACCTTTTAAATGTGTAATTTACCTTACCCGTGTAAGTTACCTAAACCCGTGTAATTTACCTTAATTTCACCTTTTTTTTTTAAAGAAGTCTTTAAATTTAAACGAAAAAATCAGACTTTTTTTTTCTTTTAAGTATATTTGAAATATATAGAATCAAAAAATTATTTTAAAAATAAATATACGCTATAATTTAAATTTCAAATTCTCTAATTTAGTTGAATTAGTCACATTTCTTTAAAAATAATCTCACATCAGATTTCTTTAAAAATAATATCAATTTTTTTCACTTCTTTTACCTATAAAATACAAAATAAAAGCTTTATAAAAAAATTATTTTTACTTTTGAAATAATTTTTAATTAAATTATATTTATTTTTTTTTTATTTTTAATTAAATTATATATATATATATACATATATATATATATATATATATATATATATATATATATATATATATATATATATATATATATATATATATATATATATATATATATATATATATATATATATATATATATATATATATATGTATATATATATATATATATATATATATATATATATATATATATATATATATATATATATATATATATATATATATATATATATATATATGTATATATATATATATATATATATATATATATATATATATATATATATATATATATATATATATATATATATATATATATATATATATATATATATAATATTCGACCGTTTCCGCACATTTATTTTCTACATGACACCGCAAAGTTTTCAATTTTAACTAAAACTTAGTTAACTGTAAATAAAATGCACAATAGAATTAATGTTAGACTATTTTTAAAAAGATAAATTTTTTAATACTTAAAACACAGTTTTATTAGATAGTTTATCTAATAGACATTTGGTATCATTATTTAGTGCACTAACCTAATTTTAAATTGCTATTATTATATTTTTATCAATAATGAAGATTTCGCTCACTTTCACACACTTTTTTTTGTGAAAGTGATTGAAAGGCAATACATTTAAATATAAATAGTAAAGATTAAATAATAAAAGCAAAGTTTAATAATAAAATACTAAAAGTAGTAACTAATAATGGAAACAATAACGTCTTTTTTCATTTAGATCAATAAGAAATGATCTAAACAAACAGTTCAGCAATGAATAATTCAATTTTTTTAACCATCGCAATTATGTAGCGACATTGACACCAATTCCCAATACCTATAATTCCTTTAGATTATAGTTGCTGTTATCTCCAATTAACTAATGTAGTTTATTTCTTATTTGCTTAACACAACCTGACTGTCTAACCAATCATCAGCTATTTTTCAAAAGAAACTGCAACTGTTGGATTTATGAAGCTTATTTATTTTTGGAGGACTGCTTTTAATTCAAAGGTAATGTTTAACACAAGTAATAGGATTAGTAATGCAGCCGTTCCAGGTGATATAAACAACATGAAATGTAAATATTCTAATTAAAATTTTATTAAAAAAAAATTTTTTTTTTTAGAAAAACTTAGTACTTAGTAGCGGAGAAAAAGATTGAGATTCTAGACAGATAACTTCCTGTTTTATACTTATGTCAAATAACGATGTTTTGGAGACTGAGAAAAAAAAGCTCTAAAAGTTCATTTCCCTTTCCACCACATGTGAGGAGCAACAAGTTGGTAAAAGTTGATAGTCTTTGGTCTTGGTCTTGGCCTTGGCTTTGCCTAAAGGCCAAAAGTTAAGCCCTTGGCCATGGTCATGGCCTTAAAACTGTTGACCTTGGCCTTGGACTTGAACGTTTTAGCCTTGGCCTTCCACCTTTTCTTATTGATTTCAGAACTTTCTTTTGTATTTGCATTTTAAAATATTTACTACAGTTGGTTCTGTTAACAAGAATTATTTTTGCATACTTAAAAGCATTAGAATTTGATTTTGTGTTTTATGTCGCGGTTTAAATTGCTATTTTTGACTAGCCTTCTTAAAACAACAATCAATGACATGATTGGTTAACGGGACTTTTATACATCCATATAATAAGTCACATCACAGTGTGCCCAGGACATAAAAAATATTCATTTTTTTTATTTTTTATTTTTTCACTTTAAATAGTAAATTTATATTGTATTGAACATATGTAGGTCAGTGTAAAAATATTTTTGAAACTGATCAACCATTTTGTTTTTATAGCTGTTTGAAGTTGAAGAAAAAAGTGACGCAAAATACTTTTTTTAAAATTATACCTATGCTGTTTTTTAACAACAACTTTGAAATGCTATACATCAAAAACTACTCCAATTTTAAAACTTTTTTTCTATTCTGGTCTGTAAATAATATTTAATTTGTGAATCACTTAAAGAAAAATAAAATTTAAAATTTAAACATTTTTTTGCGCAGTTTTGTTTGGAACTAAAAAAATGCTAAGTTATATCAAAATATATCTAAGGCGAGTTTCCACTCATCCGTTTTTTTACGGGAACGGGTAGGAAAGGAAAACATAATCACGTGAGCATGCGTAATAAAAGTTTTTATTTGTCCGAAAAAAAACTGCGCATGCTCACGTGATTATTATTCCGTTCCCTTTCCCTTTCCCGTAGAAAAACGGATGAGTGGAAACTCACCTTTATTAGATTAAAAACAAAATAAGGGAAAAAAATAGGCCGCAGGAGGCCGCAAATAAACACAAATGTTTCATACAATATAAACTTTCTAGTTTTAGGTGTAAAAATTCCACAGTCCGATTATCCCCAGAAATAGAGTAACTTAGATTTTAATTGTACTTACGTGTTGATATAAGAGGTTGCGTAATTATGATAATCAACATTCAAGGACGATTCAGCAACACTTATTGAATACATGTGAAAAAATGCTATTGATAAAAAAAGAAGTTGTCCAACGATGCGAAAATAGATGGAGTACGGAGGAAGGAGTAAAACTTCCAGCAATATCAGTACAGGAAGCAACTGTTTTAATCTGCAACTTGAATCTATCTATAAATAAATATCAGGTAAAATATGCAATCAAATACTATTGCAATTAATTGTTTTTATAATTGTACGTTTAAATTATACTAGCTGAGATCGCCCCCGTGAAAATACGGGTCTTTGTATATCTATTCCTAACCGACCTTTTCTATATTTTTTCCTTATATATCCTAGCTTTCCGGATCCGTAAAACACAGCTCTTTACCAATTTACATATCTATTTCTAGCCGAAAATTTCTATACCTATTCCTTATTTACTTCAATATTTTTTAGTAAAATAATTTAACTGAAAAAAATTTAAGAGCAAAAAACTTAACATGCGCACCTGTTCCGCATACGTAAAGCTTATAAGAGGCCTATAATTAGGTGTGTTTTTCTGCTAAATGCATTTCATTGATAGCGCAGTGGTTAAATGCGCTGTCATCAGTGTTGTTTTGGAGGGTTTAAAACCTCCTCTTAGCGTAATAAATTTAAAAAATTTTTCAATCTTGGTTATATATTCATAGCAAAAAAATTAGAATATAGAAAAAAAGATTTCTAAAATTTAGTTTTCTCATTTTATAGATATATAGATATACGCGATTATTCCATAAAATGCCTGCAAACCCAACATAAATACGTTTACACTTACATAAATTTTTACGTAACGCTATACAAATGAAATTAAGAAGATCTAAGAGCACTAAACCAAAGTCATAAAAAAAAATTTATTTTTATGATTAAGAACTATAAGAATATTATTAAACGCTTATCTAAAAGTTAAGCAAAAAATGTTTTTAGGCATTGGCGTCAGTTTGTGGTAAAATAAACCTTTATGCGTCAAGTTTCCTTTTGCATTATCTTACATTTTTTTATTAATTTTTATTATGTTGCATACAAATGCATTAAAATATATAAAAGTGGTACAGATATATCATTTTCACTGATAAGAGATTGTATTTATTATAATAGTAATGAATAAATAGTTTTGGGGCCATCCATAAAGAACGTCATCATTTTTTAGCCAACTTTTGACCCCCTCTCCCCCTTTGTTATCGGTTTTCTTTTTCCCTTTATCCCCTTGAAAAGGGCGTCATAAAATCCTGCCCCCTCCCAATTTAAACTCCCTAAAAAATTATTTCATCTCACAATAATGTTTGAATCTGCTGCTACACCTTTGAAAAATAAAATTAAAAATAATAAAGTTTTTCATGTTAATTAAACTAAAATAAAAAATCTATAAAGTGACGTCCTTTTCTGACAAACTCAACCCCCCCCCCTCCCTTGCCCTTTTTCGTCCTTTTTATCTCGAACCAATCCCCCTCCCGATTTGGATGACGTCTTTTATGGATGGCGCCTTTTGTCTTTATTATAATATATCCCATAAAATTGTGTTCTATATATCATTAATTTTATAGAGTTTTTTTAAGAGTTTTATAGAGTTTTTATAAAAAATTGAAGTAAAATCTTATTTATATGACTATAATTTTTAAAGGTCTAAGAAGAAGATTACATAACTTTAGAAATCAGAAATTATCGAGAGAGGAACAAATCTTAAGTTGAAGTTTCAAATTTACAATTATTCGTTTCAAAAACGTTTAACAAAGAGTTAATTTTTAATAATTTTTTTTTAATTGCGTTTTTCTCGAAATACGTAATAAGCATATTCAAAAACAGCTGCAGCATATATTTATAGTAAAAAAATAAATGTAAAAAAGCAAAAAGCTTTTCATTGTCAAAAGAAAGTTTTAAATTTTTTCCTAGCTACGGGCTTTTTTTTTTTTTTTTTTGCTTCCACAGAAGCACATTTTTGAGTAGCAGGACTTTCTTATTTATTTAATATAGTTTTTTTCTTTATTAAGTTTCAGACAACTTTTTTTTCAGTCTATCCGCAGCTTATTAGAACTAATTACCTGAGCACATTAATAACATAAGTGTCTCAATCATCATAAATACACAACAAATTTTTTCTCCCAGTGATTTTTATTTGTTGTTGATGTTTTATGAAATTTTAGCTTGCTTAAAATCTTTTCTCTTGTGAAAGTGTATAACATCGTTACTTTACATATATTTGTATATAATCTTTATAAAACTTTAAAATTATTTTGTATTTTAAAATAAAATCGAACAAAATTAAAAAAAAAAGAGCTGCCATTGGTAGGAATTGAACCTCGGCTTACATGTTCGCCTTATCCTAAGCCACACTTTCACATGCTCAGGCAAAGGTTTTTAAAATAATCTAATAATTTTTTAAAGGAAAAATGTTATAGATCAAAACTAAGAAGGCTTGACGCAATGCAATTTTCAAGAGAAAATCAAACTGTAAAACTTGATAAATGTTTCAGTATGTTTTAACATATGTTTTAGCATTACTTTATTTAAAGTTTACGTACTTTAGATATTTAGATACGCGTTCGCTCACATTTTCTTATAAAACAAAACTGCTGCAACTCTTTCTCGCCATTACCTCGCAATTGCTGCCAAGGGTACCGTGTCAAACAGGCTCAAAAGCGCACTACCGTCAACTGGGGTGAATATGAACAACGGGTGAAAATGAACATCAACACCAAGTTTACTAAATGGTGAAGGATAACGCACGATATAACTAAATAGTGTGTTATTTTGATTCAGATGACTTAGATATAATATGAAGAAGTTAATTTTTAGCTGCCCTCAAAAAATTTTTTTTTCACCTACTTTAAACATCTCTTGTAAGTCTCAAATAGTGGTTCTGTGGTTTGGGCAATTAAACTAAATAGCATATTTTAAGAACCGCTAATCAGAACTTTTTAAAAATTAGCGTTCATCAAATTCAAATACATATTGCTCTAATAAAACTATAAATTATGGAATAACTTGCCTTTTTCAGATTTTATGGTCATTTAAAATTACATTTTCTACAAATAATCTAAGTTTTCTTCTGCAAACCTTAGGAACTATGATTCGAAGTTAAAAAAGAAAAAAAATTAGCTAGGAATATTGAACAAAGTACAGGCAACATTTTATTTTATTATACTTTCACGGTTTCCAAAAATAACACATTAAACAAATTAAATAATACTTTGGAGCTATAAACTTTAATTAACGAACTTTGAGCAACTTAAAAAGCGCACAAAATAAAAAATTAAAATATTATGTTTTGTTCAAAGTCATCCCGAATTCAAATACATATTGCTCTAATAAAACTAAAAATTATGGAATACATATTATGTTCATTTTCACCCCATTTTGGAAATATGGGTATGGTCATATAAAACTAAAAAGTTAAGGTACTTACTGCATAGTGCTGATCAGGCCTAGGAATATTCTAGGAAGCTGGAAAGTATAATGTTCTGTTACAAAAAAAAGGGTAGCGATTAGGCCAACAGTTTTCTTCTATGATACAAAAATGTTTCAAATGCATTCATATTCACCCTAGTTGACGGTACTATTAAGTTTGGCAATAATATACACTGAGGCATATTCGTTTAGACGCATCAATTTTTTTCTCTTTATCTTAATTTTTTTCTATGAATTGTCAACTGATATGCATGCAAGTTATTATCAAAATAATTATTGGTTTGTGGGCTAATAAAAATCACAAAAAAATTTTTTCTATGTGTCTTTATTAACATGAGAGTAAGTTTGATATACAAAATTACATTTTTTAATTGGAATATATCTATAGACGCAGTCATAGATATATTCCAATTAAAAAATGTAACTTTGTATATCAAACTTACTAATAATTACTAATGCGTATGTTCTCCTAATGGAGAACATACGCATTAGTAATTTCTATCTTTTAATTTTTGACATTAAAAGATAGAAATTACTAATGCGTATGTTCTCCATTAGGCTGGATCACCTCAAAAATTCTGCCTTTCATTGAACCTACTAGTCGTTGGAGTGTAACTTGATCCAACTCGGACACTTTAACTCAGTAGCAGTTTTAAATTGGTGTCCGGCTGCCTAAACTTTTCTTGCTAGCATTCCCCACACGTTCTCGATTGGATTTCAGTCCGGGCTACCAGCTGGCTATTTAAGAACCGGGATGTTGTGGTCTTTAAACCATTTCATAGAATGCCTAGATTTGTGAATTTCAGCATTATCTTGCTGAAATATGGCATTATCGTCCATGTTTTCATCCATATAAGTTATGAGAACATCATCCAACATTTCTGTATACTTTATCGAGTTCATTTTAGGTAAACCACAACACAGAGTCAATTTTCCTGAATAAGAAAATCCACCCCAAATCATTAAACTTCCTCCACCATAATTTTGTTTTGTTTGTGGGTACTTTATTCCTCTTAGATCATGCCAATAACAACTGTAAGAATCCGAACCATCTAAATTGAACTTTTTTTCATCTGAAAATACGTTTTGCCACTCATGAGTCCAATGCATATGGTTTTTAGCAAACTGTAATCTAGCAATTTTATGGTGTTTTTTTAACATTAGTTTTTGGTGCGGTTTCTTCCACTTTACGTTTGGTGTTGTACGTAGAATATGTGCAACATGTTTATTGGTGACAGGCAATAATAATTTATCCTTTATTTGAGTTGCATTTAATTTATTTTTGGTCGCTTCGAAGTGAATTCGATTAATTTGCCAATTTTTTAATACTTTGTTGCCGTTTGTTTGCTTTTTTTACACCCTAATTATCACCTTTTGCAATGTAGTTTTGTATAACATGGTCAGATCTTCCAATTTTTCTTGCTATTTCTCGTATAGAAAGTGCTGGCGAGATTTGTGAGTCACGATATAAACTAATTTGTATTTTTTCAGCATCTGTCAAATACTTTCCTTTAGGCATTTTGTAAAATGCAATAAAAATGATACTGGCAGAGCAAAAGTTACACTAAAATTACACTAAAATTTATCAATTTATTTGTGTCAAAGTGATTAAAAATCAATAATTACCGTTATTAACCTGATTGCGTCTATAGGTATATTCCAATATAAAATGTGCTTTTGTATATCAAATATACTCTCATGTTAATATCGACACATAGAAAATTTTTTTTGTGGTTTTTATTAGCCCACAACACAACAATTATTTTGATAATAACTTGCATGCATATCAGTTGACAATTCATAGAAAAAAATTAAGATAAAGAGAAAAAAATTGATGCGTCTAAACGAATATGCCTCTGTGTATAATTGATATATTTACCCAGGAGCTGAGACTTAAGCTTCTCCCAAAACTAAAGTTGCCAAAAAGGTATAATATAAAAACTTTTATACGTACTTTTCTACTTAAGGAATTAAGCAGTGATGACAAGCTTCATCCCCTGTTAACATTGTTGTCAAAGACACTGTTGAGTCTCTGCTTGATTTATCCGGGTTTTTTGCTAAAAATTATTCTATACATGTAGAGGGTAAAATTGGACTTGATGATTCTGGAAATCACAATTATTGTCGTCAGTTTTCTGATCCTCAAGATAAAAGGGAAAAAATATATTTTTTCTTTTCGGTGTCCCCTTGAAATAATAGATTTAAGAAACCAATTAATCTGGACTAATTTAAACCCTAACTCCATTAATTTTGCCAGACCTGTTACTCTAGTAGAAGAAAAAGAAACTAAAGAGAGTGTAAAGGAGTATTTTAAACAAACTCTGAATCAACTTCTTAAAAATTAAACTCAGCCTATTCTTTCAGAAAATGGTTTACAAGCATTTGTAAAAACAAAGATAAGTATGGTTGATGGCAAAAAGGTAGATTTATTTGTGGGTTATCCTGGAGCTTTCCGTCACTACTAAAATTGTTCCAAAAGTGATGCCAATGACCTGGTATGTATACTACATGGGTTCACTACAGATAAAAAAATATAATAATGTGCTTAGTACTTGGAGAAGACAAGAAAATGACGAAATTTCCTAAAAAGATGCAAAAAGACAACGGGCAATGCCATGAACTTATTGTTGAATCAGATGTAAAAATATTTTCCATTCTACATCAAAAGCTATGTGCATTTGACCACTGTCTGGAATTGTTATATCACATTGTGGGCCAACAAATCCATGCATGATCTAAACAGCACGTAAGGGGAAACACTGCTCTTAAGACAGCATAAAGAAAAGTTATTCAAAATGTACGTGAGAAAACAGGAATGCTCCTTAGTTCATCTACTTCTAGTGGTAGTAACACTAACAATGTACCAATAGCAGATTTTTTTTCGTCCAAAGAAAGAAATTCAATCTGTTTTGTAATTCTTGTAACAAAAAAACACGATAGCTTTTTGGCTTCTTTATCTAAGTTTAGTATACTCCTTAGCATTAATCAGCATGTTGATGTTAGCAAAAAAGTTGATCCTGATAATAAAAGAAGTTGGTTATGGATTGCTGATATTCCATAAACAGAAATTTCCACGGGCTATGCTAAGCTTTAGCTTCTATTAAATGCACGCACATGCCTAGAACCTGTTTATGATTACAGATGAATAACCTATTGCCAAATACTCCGAGCAGTCAAGCGAAAGTTGGAATAAGTACACTAGGTCTTATAAATTAGGAACAAGCTGTAAAGCAAAACAGTCTATGCAAATAAATACACAAGACAATTACTGCAGACTGATAATAAGAACACATCCAGTGATTGCTAGTAAAAAAAGAGTTTTACCATGAGGAATATGTAAAAAATGTAGACATACCACAAGAGGGTGTAAAGTAGCGTGAACAACGTATTTAGTGATGAAAAAATGATATTTCAAGAATGTTTTCTGTGACTATATAAAATCAATAAGACTTATAATCTCTGTATATTTATGTTTAATATTAAACTATCATGAACTCAAATATATTTCATTTTGAATTTGATATGATATCCTTTTCAAAATATTACATTATCTAGAAATTACCCAAATATTAGTTATACCACATCCCAGAATCAAGTTGACTCTAAACTTATGAATTTATTTATGAATCAGGTTCTTTGACCTAAAAAAGGAATATACAAAAATTTTCACAAGATTTCATTAATAGTTAACGGATTTATGAATTTTTTCAAAAAACTACATTCTGGGCACACAGTGCACATGATTTGTTTTAACATTTTTTATTAGTTAAAACATTTTAAAATTTAAAAAAGATTAAATCGCATGAATTTTTCTTAAAATTAAAAACAATTTTATTAAATGTTTTTAAAGGTTATTAAGTTTTTTTTATCTATTTATATTGTTTTTATTCAACTTATCTAAATCTGTTTAAAAAAAGTTGTTAATAATGTACTTTTTATAGGATTTTTATCCAACTTTCAACGAATAAGCAATAGCTTAATTATTTTCTTTGATAGTTTGGTTACTGAACTATCAAAGATTTGCTCAAGAAATGAACAGTACAAAAAACCACTTTGACACCTACTAAAAATAGTGTAACACCTCAGATATAAAAGCTCTTTACCAAAAAAAAATTAGCCTTTTTGCAAATTATAGAAAAAATAATGTTTTACAAACAAAATAGTTTTGACAAACTTGACAAAATCTTGAAGGAATAAATTACTAAAGTTTAATCAAAAAGTTTTCGTTTAAAAAGCTATACATGATGACGAAATATACAAAATTAAAAATATATATTTGACAAGTATTTTCGTTTCCATGCAGTGTCAACTCCTGTCAAGCGTATCTTTTGTCAGCGTGGATTTATAATGCGACTTCATAAAGCTTGTATGTCTGATTCGTTGCTTGAAACTTTGATGTTTCTCAAATGTTACAATGCCTTTTAGGCTATAATGTGATAGTTAATGCTTTTAAAATATAGTTAACGCTAAAAATTAACATCAACATATTTTCTATTAAAAGATTTTAATATTAGTTGTTAGCATTGAGCACAAGAATACATAAAAATGAAGAATTAAAACTTTTTTTTTATGTATTTTTTTTTGGCTTTCATATTATTTCTAAACATAATTTCTTACTGACTTCGTCGAATTCTGTGCATAACCTTGGTATAATTTTACAACATGTGGTTTTATTGTCACGGCACTTGTTACCTATAGTTTTGTTAACAGCTGGCCGTAAGGTTAGGCCAAAATTTAAGTCGTCGGATTTAAAAATGTATGCGTAGACCTTGTAAAAATAAACTTTTGTCCTTGATCTTGGTCTTGAAATATGTGGTTTTAACCTTGGTCTTGCTATTTTTGACCTTGTTAACAACTCTGTTCTCAACTAGACATATATTAATCGATAATGTTCAAAAATTCAAGTGTTCAAAAATTATGATCATATAAAGTTTACACCCCTCTATATTTGAAGGGGTAATACAATTTTGGCTTAATTCTCATGCTTTAATTTGAACGTCTAGGTCTTTTCCGGATTTTGTTGACTCTAGTTTTGTTCTAATGACTAAATAAAGTTTCATATTATTAAAAAAATAAATTGATTTTATCTTAAATTAAATTTAAAATGATAACATGTTATTTGTTGAAAGGCGTCAAAAAATGTTTAGTTTAAAACATGTTTAGGTGCAATTATGTTATAGGCTAAAACAAACATGATCAGGTGCTAAAACAAATATGTTTTGAAGCTAAAACAAACATGTTTAGGTGCTAAAACAAATATGTTTTGAGGCAAAAAACGAACATGTTTTAGTGTTGAAGCAATGCAAACAATTATAGAGGTTAGAATTTTAAAATTAGGGTTTTGTTAAAAGATTGCATAAGTGTAAGGTCTAGTTTTTACTTCTTTATTTTATTTGGATTAGTTTAATTTTTAACTATAAAATAAACTGTTAATAAAAAAACTCAAACTTTTATGATAAAAAAAAATGATAAACTTATTTGTTACACCAAAATATAGGTAAAACTTAACACCACCAATATACGCCCGCATCTCGAGTTTACAGTTACCGCATGGTGCCCAAACCTTGAAAAATACATAAATGCTATAAAACGCATCCAGAATCAGGCTACTAAAGTATTCAACGAAATAAAGACTCAGACTCACCTCATCACTCGATTGACATTTACTCAGTGACCTCATCTAAAAATACAAAATTGAGAAATCAATTCAGTTAGCTAAACATGCGCACAAACAAATGAAGTTTTCAGTGCAATTAGCGTCAGCTGCTTCAAAGCAAACTTGATCAGCTATCAAAATAATTACTTTAGCTGTCATCTTCCGTGTAATAATGTACAAGCTAGCCCGGCTAACTGTTGATGAGCTAACAAAACATGCCCACTCCGTGTAATTTAACTAACTAATTAAAATTAACACTTTAAACTGTATATATATATATATATATATACAGCGCATAGGGTGTGTATATATGTATGTATATATATATATATATATATATATATATATATATATATATATATATATATTTATATATATATATATATATATATATATATATATATATATATATATATATATATATATATATATATATATATATATATATATATATATATATACATACCCTATGCGCGCACCACTGGTGATTTCGTAGCGATTAATACTTATCATAAGTGGTGATTAAGTACTTACAAAACGGTGGTTTTGTAAAATTTTTATCACTAGTGATTGAGTGGTGATTTGTTACTAGCGAATAAGCTGATTTAACACCAATACTCTATTGATTCAGTAGTGGTTCAATACTAATCGACTAATAATATTCAACGGTAATTTTGTAAACTTTGTATTACAGTGATTGAGTGGTGGTTTTTCACAGAGAATAAATTGTGATAAGCACCGCTGGTTTAACACCAATGCACTATGGATTCAGTTGCAATTTAATACTTATTGTTAGTACTAATAAAGTACTTATTTACATTGATAATTTTAAGTAATATTAATAAATAACTATTTGAACGTCAATTTTTAGTGGCTGCAGGTACTGCAATAATTAACATATTTAACAACAATTATTGAAAATCGTTAGCTAGTTTTTAAAAAACTACAGTTATGCTTCTAAAATTCTATATCTGAAATAATTTAAACAAGTGAAATTTCGAAAAAAAACGAATCAAAAGGCAAGTAATTACATAAAACGAAAAATAAAACTTACATAAACTAAAAAAATTTTCATAACGTTTTATTGTGATTATAGTTATCTTTTTTAACAGGACTGATACTCAACACACCAGTTTATTGTAACCAATCTCTTATAAAACTGTGAAGTTAATTATTTTTTAGTTATCAATTAGTTTTTAGTTATTAATTATTTTTTATAATAATTTTTTACATTGTCATGCTGACTCCTGACCTAATCAAAAAACAGAACATTGAACATTGAAAAATTCTAGAGGTATATATTTGCATATTTGGAACATGAGTTAGTCCTATTTCTTTAGATGTACCATTTGTATACGACATCTTGTGGAACTATTTTATCAGCATTATTTTTTGTTTACACTTCTTTTTCATGATTTTATCCACATTTCTTTTTTGGGGTTGTTGCCACTAGCTAAAAACAGTCACATGTAGTACATTTAAAAAATACAATTACTTCAGCAGCTGTAGTACAGAGTTCTAGTTTTAGAAATGAAGATTCTATGTAAGCTCTGGCCAGATAAGCGGTAATGCTTACCAATACGGTTTATCTGGCCAGAAGGAGGCATGTGTTTTCTTATCAAATCTTTCATGATGCTGTATGATAATTTTGTGTCGCTCTGTTTGGTCTTCTTGGAGCATCTGATTAGTTAAAAAAAATTTTTTTAATTCTTTATTTGGAAAAAACATTTTATATTACAGCAGTTAACAAATATTTATTGTTATTAAATACCGTTTATGCTACTTGATATATAACATAATAATAGTAAATTAGTCATTTTAAAATCAAAAGGAAATAGTAGTGAAAAATCTACACAAAATTTATGAAATAATTTACATGATGGCGCATGAGAACTGTTTAAAACACTAAATAATATTTCAATGATAAATAAAGGCTCAATAAACAATATAATAAATTGATACTGAAAAATATATGATTAGCTGATGATAAAATATACTCAAGAACATCCACAGTACTGTAAGACTATAAAAAAAAAAAAGGAAAAAAAAAGAAAAAGAAATTAATGGCGTGTGAGAAGGGGAAGAGCAGGTTAGTTCATACGTTTATTAGTTTTTCCTCATTTACTGGAAGGTTTTTATTAGAAAGTATTGTTTAAAGTGACCTAGCATAACTTTAAAGTATTGTTTGCGTTTGTGGACATAGCTAAACATTCAGTTTTCTTTTCAATTTTGGCCTCAATTTTGAAAAAACTCCTGCCCTCAAAAAAATATGTATCTAAGGTATTAACTAACCTTAAGAATAAAGTTAGTTGATACGTCCTGTGAGGTTAGTTGATAAACTTCATAAGTCTAGAAAAATTGATTTGTTTAAAAAAACTAGCTATATATTCTTTAAAAAATGTTACAAAATAATTATAACATAATAATACAACGTAATTGAAAAATTTATTCAGATTTAGAACAATTAAATTAAATAATAAATAAATGAAAATAAAATGATCACAATAGTGAATCTAAGGAAAAATAAATATGGATGGAATCACATTGTCATTAGCACTGATTGTTTATGCAACAGTAGCTAATTTTCCTCTTACACCTGATGTTACTGAACCGACTTGTTTTCTTCTTTTTTCAGCGATAATGTTCTGGGTACTGGACTGAACTAAAATGCCCTGCTGCTCTATGTAATAAAATGCCGTTTCTCACCTTTTCTGCAGCTCTTTCTATTACATCAGTTGTTGTTATTATCGTCCTGGTAGTTTTTCTTATATAAACATTAGCCATTTTCCTGCAACATTGAAATAAGTTTTATCATTACACGAGAAAAAATTTCATTGATTAAATTTAAATGAGTTTTAAATGACCAAATTAAATTAAATAAAATGATTTCAGAAAAAGCTTTTTCATTTTACAGGTGAATATGCTTCAATACAGAAGTAAGATTACAAACAAACAAAAACAAAAGTAAGAAATTAGGTTAAGTGAAACAAAAATAATAATGACAATAAATACAATAAAAATTCAAGATTTCTCTAAAGCTAATGAGATTCTAATATTTTGTCTTTGTAAACATAACATTGCTTGCAGCAATCATACTTTATATTGAGACTACAATGAAGTTTTGATAAAATTTCTGTTTAAATTTATTATATAATGATGGAATTTTGAGATGAGTTTATTAAGACGAGTTAGAACTATTTTTGTGTTTTGATATATCACTAAACAGTCACTAGTTAATATGCATTTAATCACCACTTTTTGTGTATAAATAAGTAATGTATTAGCGGTGATAAAGTGGTGATTAAGTGGCGATCACTAGTGATCAACACCTAGTCACCGTTGAGCAGTACTAAATCTAAAGCATTACTAAAACTTGTAATGCACGCGTAGGGTGTTTGAAAAATATAACTAAAAAACACATTTGAACAAAAAAATAAGTTAGAGGCAAATTTATTTTTTTATAAAAAGAAAAATAATAATATAACAAGACTATTAATATATAAGTTTTACAAACTTTAAAAAAATAGATTTGCTATTTTGCAACGTCAATATGCTCATTTGAGTCAATGTATTTAAACGTGTTTTCATTTTAATTGTTATTACTTTTGGACATCACTCCCGTAATAATTATTTTTACCATTTGTGAGTAATGCCCGTATAATAAGTATAAATACTTTCAGTTTTTATACCTTTTGTGACTCACTTAGTAAATGTTGGTTGTTTGCCATTATTTTAACTTTTATATTATTATTATTCTTTTTTTTTTTGAACATTATATTTTTCTGTTGTAGAAATTTTACAACCTAGGGCTTGTCCACAAACTACGTAACGTAATTTACGACCGTTTTAGACATCCTCCTTCCCCCTTGTCACAACATCGTAACTTTTTACTAACAATTTGCGTATGAGTTGTCACAAAAGCGTTACCCCTCCCCCTAAAGCTTGACGTAATTTATGGACGACCCCCTACATAAATTTACTAATTAAATTATTGGCCGGAGCATGAAGAAGACATTATTTTTGTGTTATTGTTGAGCATCGTGTGGCAATATACATTTTTTAAATATAAAATTTTATCCAAGAGTATAGAAAAAAAGTAAGAAAAAAGAAATAAGAAAAATGTTTACAAAAATATTAGCATTTAAATAAGAAACAAAAAATAAACAAAAAAACATTTAAAAAAAAAATTGCGATTAACGATAATGATTTATGTCAGTAATTATTTGATTTAGTTTCTGAACTTATAGGGTAGTTAAATTTAAGATTTACTTAAATTAATTACATTGTTTTTTAGATTGTTTTTAATGTTTTAGATGATTTTATTGATCTATTTTAAAAGAAACAAGATAAATTAACATATGTGTGTAACAAACACGACTTTGATTTAATTTAAACTGAGTAAGTGAAATATTCTTTTCGGCAACAATATTTGGGAAACTTTCCCACCAAAATGGCGTGCGGAATTGAATTGAATAAAAACTCAGTTTTGAATAAGATTTAGGTTCAACAATGTTGCTGAAGGAAAATCACGTAAAATACTTATGTTGTACTTCTTCAAAACAAGTTTTAAATATATTTGGAGACAGTCCACATTTTGTTTTATACATAAACTGTAAAACTAGATGGATGTTAAGTTTGAGAATATTTAAGACATCAAGTCTACGTAAAAGATGTTCATATAGAACAGCTTTACCAGCTCTAAATACAATTTTAACAACATGTTTTTGCTAGCTATACAGTTTTCTTAACTTAGTTTGATTTTTACTTGTACTTGGTGTGATTTGTAATTGTACTTAGTGTGTTTTGTACTTGTACTAAGTGTGATTTGTAACTGCTGTATTTTATTCTACAATTTATTTTCGTGGTAATTATTTCAGCAAATTTTTTTTTAAGTTTAATTTAATCAAAATCTGCATAAAACCGAACAAACTATAAAAGTCTTTAAATACTTTAGGTATAAATCAAGTTTCAGATAATAAGCTATTTGGTTACGCATTCTCATAATATACTTGGCCTAATTGTTTGAGTTGAGTTTTTGTGGAACGAAAAAACTGACAAGTTCGAGTTGACGCTTGATTTTAAGTTGCTCGATAAGGTCTGCTCTTTTACGGCGTTCTTCAAGTGTTCTTAGACTGAGCTGTTAAATCGAATTTCAAAGGACAGGTATTTAATAGATGATATTGTTTTTGTCGCTCGATGTTGGACTTGCTCATGGATAGCAAAGTCGGAATTTAAATGCGGCATGAACAGCAAACTCAAGGTGAGAGAGAATGTAAATAAGATAAAGTGTGCGCTATAAACAAAAACTGCGACTGCAAATTGATTTTTTGAATCGCCCTAGCATTCTATTTGTTATTAATGCGGCTGACTTTACTTGTGGTCTGACGTTAAGGTCATCGGAGACCATCACACCAAGATCTCTTTCAACTTCAGTCATTCGAGTGGATAACGCGTTACGTCGACGTTAGCCCTAGAGTATTCGCGCGTCAACTTGTTACATGCGCAACCAACATGCATTACTTTGCATTTCTCATGATTGAAATGGAATAGCCAAATATGTGACCACTGCTCTGTCAAGGTTAGCTTGGAAAGTGAGGCTGTCCGACTCATTTTCAATTATGTCAATAATTATACTATTGTTTGCACATTGTTTCATATGATGCTATTTGGCAGTCGATTAATGAAGATTACAAAGAGCAATCAACCCAAGACCAAGCCTTGAGGCACGCTATTGGTGATTGCTGTCATTCAGATATGATGCAGTTGATGACGACATGCTGACTTTGGTTGCGTAACCAAACTGAGATTTAACCTAAGAGCACGCCTTGAATACCGTAGGCTTTTAACTTATGAAAAAGGTGTTTATGCGGCACTTCGTAAAACGCCTTCGCAAAATCTGTGTATGTGACGTCTGATGCGTGGCTACAAATAATTACTTTGTAATATTCCCTTTCTTAAAAATAGGCGTAACATTCAATTTTCTCCACAAGTCAAGAACTACACTAGTCGTGAACGAGCACTCGTAGATAATAAACTATTTGGTCGAAAGAATTTTAGCAAATCAATCAAAATCAAGCGAAAGAATTTTAGCAAAAGTAGCTGGAAATTAATATGTGCAGATACACGTGTATACGATTGTGATAATGTACACTATCACAATCACAATCGTAAAATATATACATACACAAACATAATCACACCACGGTGCCCCTACGCCCCTAATAGGAAAGTATGCCCAGCATAGTCAGGGATCCGTTTTGCAAAGTTAAAAAGTGTTTTTTGTAATACCTAATAGAAGTAACAACACTTAAAATGTTTTTACGATTACTGTTTACGGTGCTTTTGCCAGGATACACATACTCATATAACACCTGTGCAATAATACAAATACTACTGGTATGTGTGTAAATACAAGTTTGCTCAAGGTATGAACTTTTATGCAATATAAAGTTATTAAGATTTATTTATACATAAAATTTAAAAATTGATAAAAAGATTTTAAAAACCACGGTTAGCATGGATCCTTATAATGCCTACCTAGCTGTCCCAAGAACGCCACTTATTCGGAAAGTTAGCGTACACATCAGGTTACCCTGTGATAAAAATTTTGAAATCATTTGATTTTATCCGCGGAAAATAATTTCATTTAAATGTTCAAATTAAGTCAAATTTTGACTTCATAGTGCGCCAATAAAAACACTTGTAGAATTTGAACCACTCAATATAATTTGATAACAATTGGTGCAAATGTAGCCAATAATCACACCAAACTCTGAACAAAATTTCAGCGTGATTGGTTGACTCGTGTTGGAATATTGTAGTTTTAGTTGAAGTTTTGTCAGTTTTTTGCTATTTATACCTCAAAGCGTTACCAATTACTTTGAAATTCGGTCACTATTTTTAAAATAACAGTTACACGAGTGTTCTACTATGTAATACAAACAATTTTTGTTATAATTATTTTATCGGTACATGTACAGTTTTCATTTTATAGACCAAAATAGTGACTTGCTACTTAAAGCGTGATTTGAGTTGACTTATGCCAATGGCGTCGACACGACCTTTAAAGTGGAGGGGGGCAACCCCTCAATTTCTAAAATAAAGTCTATAATTTCTAAAATAAATGCCTATGTTTCTAAAACAAAAGGTCCTCGCAAAAAAAAAAGCGGGTAGGCAATGGCTCCCTTGACGGCCATGTATGCATAGCGTGATTATACCAACGCTTCCTAAGGTATAAACTATTGCCAGAATGCAAAAAAATTCCAAAACAAATTGTTAAGAAGCATTTCTAGAGAAACTTTATTAGAAAATAAAAATTTTTATTTATCTGAAAACAGAATGACTGTAAAAAAACCAAATATTTTTTAAATTGACAAAAATAATTGACTTAAAAAAATTTAGATAAGTTAACTAAGATATCTGACCAATACAAAGTTTGGAGGGCCAGTCAGAGGAAAATTACTCTAACTGAATAACTAATTAGTTTGAAGGGGTATTTTGAAATAAAACAACCTGTGTGACAAGTATCATTAGTTTAATAAGTGTGACAATTATCAATAATGTAACTTCCTTACAATAAATAGTTTAAACAATTGTTTCCTGGTAAGGCAGCATGTGTTGTTGCCTAAAATGCCGATTTGGTCTTTCAAAGCAGCAAGACAAACATTCTCTTATAGAGCAAACCAATATTGAGAAAAAACCAAAGGTGCGTTGCAGCAAATGCCTCAGCCTTTTAGGAAAAGGTTTGTCCCACAAATGCTCTCAAATAATGTAAAGCGAAAACATTTAGCAGCAAAAGATGCCAAATCATCCGAACAAATCGCATCTTGAGTTATTTCCAATAAAGAATTATCTCCGGAAGGAACTATTCAACTGGCTAAAGCATCCGGCGGGCCTCCACTTACAGTTAACCCTGGTAAATATTTATACTTAAACAATTTTAACATATATATTGAAATAAATTCTTGACTATTAAGAAATAACACTAGATAGATTTCAAGAAGTATATTTTTGACAAGTTTCTAATTTCTTTAAAAATAAATAATTTGAAAGTTTTACACAAACTTACTAAACAAAGTTTATTGTAACTATAAAATATGTATGTTTTGGTTTTAGTTCAAAGTAGTGCACAGGCACCATCATGTACTCCGAAATTAATCACTTTATCCCTTGCAAATGTGCAATTAAATACGTGCCTTTCAAACAACGGATTAAAAAAACTTGTTAGAACTATAAACAAAACATCAAGCAGTAAGATGGCAGAGCAAAATTTCTACATGAATTTTCTAACACTAGGTCAAGAATTGAACGATTACTTCACCTGCAGCGACTTAAAAATTACAGACGAAAAAACAGATTCTTGCACAGTTCATGTTGTTGCTCACTGCAATGATTTATCAAGTCTTGTGAGTCATGTTATTCAGTCCCGCAAAATTTCTGGTGGCTATTTTGTTAAGCTCGGAATTGATGGTGGCAAAGGTTTTCTCAAGTTTTGTCTAAGAATTGTTGATACTGCTTTAAGTGATGAAACCAGCTCACCGCACCAACAACAACCTATCACTCAAAGGACTGGTAAAGACACTGGAGTCAAGAGAAAAACTATAGTTGGGGTTTACCAGAAACACACTCCAATATTGAAAAAATCTGGTCACTGATTAATGCAAATGGAGTTAAACTAATTTTGGCTTGTGATATGAAAGTTGCAAATATTATTTGTGGTCTTCAAACTCATTCAAGTACGCACCCTTGCATCTGGTGTGACGTCAAACCCAATTATCTTGCCGTATCTGGAAACTTGCGAACACTGGGCTCAATTAAATCAAGCCTTGAGTCTTTTCAGCAATCTGGCGGGGTCGTTGCTAATGCAATTTAGTTGTCAAGGTGCTTTAGATACATCCTTCAGCCGGATTTTGCTGAAAAAATTTAAAATTTCAAAAAGTGTTACCTAATGATAACTAATGCAAGCGTAACACCCAAAATTCACGTTGTCTTCTACCAAATCAAGGACTTCATCAGTCACAAAGAATCCCCCTTGGGGCCCTATAGTGAACAAACTGTCGAAACTTTTCCTCAAGATTTTTATCAACATTGGTCGAGGTGTAAGCGAAATAATAATCATCCAGAGTACAAAAAAAGGTTGTTGCGCTGCATAATTGATCTAAACAGTAATCATTTTTAAAGAACATCATTTGAGTTTTTAGAAATTAGGCTGCTGAAATTCATATTTTACGGCGTATAATGAATATTTTCACCAACTTTAAAAGTTGTATTATAGAGTATTTGTATTAAAAGATAACATTGAGCTATTTATTTATAATCTTTTAATGAAGAAAATCAAAAAAACATTTTTTAAAATGTAATTAGATATTTGATGGTAATACAATGTAAAAAATAGGGTTTAAAAAGTTTTCACTTCATTTTAAAAGTAAATGTATTTAAGGAGGTCAATACAAAATATTTTAGGTAATCTACTTTTTTTTTTGTTTTAATAACTGGTAATCTTTTGACCAGGTTTTGCACTTTTTTTTAGCTTTTTTTTTGGCTGCAGTTTATACCTTAGGAAATGTTGGTATATTCAAGCGAAGCATACATGGCCGTCAACGTCGGGGAGACTAGGAGGTCATGTCCTTCTTTACTTTTTTTTTGCGAGGACCTTTTGTTTTAGAAACATAGACAATTATTTTAGAAATTATGGATTTTGTTTTTGAAATTAAGGGGTTGACCTCTCCATTTTGAAAGCTGTGTCGACACTATTAGCATAAGACTATTTAAATAACGCTTTAAGTAGATTTAAACAGAATCACTATTCTGGTCTATAAAATGAAAACTGTACATGTACCGATCAAATAATTATAACAAAAATTGTTTGTATTACATAGAAGAACACTCATGTAACCGTTATTTTAAAAATATTGACCGAATTTCAAAGTAATCGGTAACGTTTTGAGGTATAAGTAGCAAAAAACTGACAAAACTTCAACTAAAACTGCAATAAATCCTACACCAGTCATCCAATCAGACTGAGATTTTGTCCAAAGTTTGGTGTGACTATTGGCTACATTTGTATCAATTTTTATCAAAATATATTGAGTGGTTCAAATTCTATAAGTGTTTTTATTGGCACACTATAAAGTCAAAATTTGACTTAATTTGAACATTCAAGTTAAATTATTTTCTGCGGACAAAATTAAATGATTTCAAAATTTGCATCACAGGGTACCTTGATGTGTACGCCAACTTTCCGTCTAAGTGGCGTTCTTGGGACAACTAGGTAAGCATTATGAGGATCCGTGCTAACCGTGAAACATTGATCTAACGCCGAACTTTACGAGTGCTGTATGTTTGTATTGAACTGCCATTTTTTTTGGACAGCTTAAAACAGCTTTAAGAGCATATTAGTTTTAGAAAAAAAAATTTAAAATAAAAGAGTTGTGAAATAGTATTTTAATAAATTTTTTAAATAGAACTTTTGTTATTTATACTTATATTATTAACTTTTATTTATATTACTCAGCTGGAAAAACAATTCAAAAAACGGCTTTAATACACCTATTATTGACCCAAAATATGTAATATTTTATTAAATAAAACAAACATTGAAAACTTTTTGCAAAATAAGTTGAACGTTCCATGCTTCTGATTTTTACCTTAAAAATAATTTCTTACTATTTTGTATATATATATGGATATTTTTACCAAAAAAAAAGAAGTATAAAGCAGACTAAATGGGTAGCTTTATTTACCATCAGTAACATTTGTGCAAATATAATAATATTTAAATTGAAGGTCCTCAAGGCTCTACTCTTAGATCTTTACCATTTCTAATTTATGTAAATGATATCTACTTACACTTAAACATGCCAAGTTTTGTTCTTTTTGAATAAGACACTTCCATATCACTTTTCGCTGATCGCACAATGTTTTTAATACCCATTCCAATACATAAAAACTTTTATATGTTGGAATGGGTATAAAAAACTCCACAATAATCCGAGAGTTGGAAAACTTTAATGACTGGTTCAAATGAAACAAACTTTTGTTTGAAAATTAGTAAAACTAAATATATTTTATTACTAATATAAGTCCGCTGACTTCTTTTTTTAGCTTCGTCACATAACTATAAATAAAATATTAGCAAAAGTTGCACTTAAAATCCTTGGAATAATATTTGATAAAAAACTTAACTGAAAAAAACAAATTACATTAATTGAAAAAAATTGGCATAATACATAAAACAAAACACCTAACAAGTTAAAAATATTTAAAATATTTATATTTGTATATAGCTGCATAAGCTATATTAGTATTGCATTTTGACATAGAATTTGATTTAGAACATTTGTTCTTGATGAAAATATGAAAATTATAACCTCGCTAAACTGTTCAAAGATAGAGACGTTTGATGAAACTTGTAAAAAATGCGTATAAATAATAATAAACGAATAAATAAATAATTAATCATAATAGTAATAACAAGTATTGATCAAAATTTAATTAATTTAATCAGTCAAGATTAAAAAAATATGTTCTAGGGAGCATTTAGCTATACCAAAGAAAAAGACTTTCTTATTATTTTTGTGATATTTATGAAAAAGTAAATCAGTTCAAAAATATGAACCAACTATTTCTTATAAAAATTATCTTCACAAAAAAAAATTCTTGTTTAATAAACTTTGTTTCAACAAACATAGTTACGGTCTAAGTTTGAAATTATGATAAAAAAAAGTCTTTTTTTGATTGATCATCAAAACATCAAACAACTTATGATGTAACTTTAACAATAAACTCAGCTAAGAGTTTATTTTCAAAAAAAAAAAACATTTTTATACACTCTTTGAAAAAAATGAAGGTGTTGTATGTTAAACTTGTTTTTTCTATTTAGTTTGTTTTTACTACATAAGTCTCGCATTCTGAGCCAGTTTGCGTAAAAAAGAAAAATTATATATAATATATACATAACTATTTACAAAAATTTACTTAAAAGTATAAAAAACGCAAAAAAAAACTGTTTACAACGTTGGTATTAAAGAATCTAAATGTGCAAGCGCATTTTTATTACAAACTACCTCGGAGTTAATTGTTTTCGTCGAGGAACAATCTGATTGGACAACTTCCTCAAAATTAAAATTGCATGAAATGGTTTCTACGGAACTGTTATTACTAAGTTTTGGTCTGTTTAATTTTGAATAATATAATACGTAGCTTATCTTTTTTCCATACAAAGTTATAAGCATGCTGTAACAGGATAATAAATTGATGCATAAAAACGCCACTATAGATTCGTGTGGATCAACACTAAAATGAATTGGAATGTATGTAAACCAAAATAGACACACTGTAAACATAGCATAGGCAATGTATTGTGTTTCGTTAAAATTTTCAGGAAGTTTCCGCGCTCGGAAAGCCATATACCCACTTACAATAGCTAATATACAAAAATATGTTAATGAAATCCAAAATAACGGTTTTTCATTATCACAGACAAGATAATAATTGCTGCGATTAGAATCAGGTATAGTTTGTATATTAGTAGGATGATAGATATGCCAAATAACAACAGTTGAAGTTTGTAGGAATACAAGTAAAAAAGAAAAAAATACTTGAAATTTATTTTCTAAGTATTTGGAAACTTTTGTAAACCGTCCATTAAATACGCGAACCAATCTGTATGTTTTCACAACAACAAAAGCGAGAATTGTAGTAAATAAAAAACCAAATAATGACGATCTTAACATACACAACATTGGGGTTGGTTTTTTAAAAAATAAAAATGAGAACAAAAACAAAAATTTAAGAGAAAACAGCTGGATACAAGACATTTCTCTGTTAGCACCTTTAACAATGGGGTTATTCCAATTAAATAAATAGAAAATAAACACAATTATTGTAAAAAATACACCTAGTAATGAACCAACGATAATAACTATTCCAGTTGTACTGTAAATTTTTAATCTGACTTCAGTCAAATTGTTACATTGAGTTTGGTTTGAATTTTCTAAAGTAGTAGGAGGGCACTTTGTACACTTATATTCATTTATTGATCTTGTAATATAACCTCTTTCACAACGTGTACAAAACCAGCAACACTTAGATTCAGTCGAGTTAAGTCGATACGTACCAGGGTAGCAGCTTGCACTGCAAACAGTTTTTGGAGTGGATATATTTTTCCAAGAAATTTTTGATTGGTTTATATCTATTGTGGCTGGCTTATCAAAATGATATTCCCAAGTTCCGAATTCAGTAAAAGATATCTGATCAACTAGTATGTACTCATACGCAGATAATAAAAAGTCTCCATTTATATCAAACCTAACTGAATAGTTGCTTGCAGGTACAAAAAAACTTGTATTCACCACGTGTTTATATAATAATTGGTAATTTATACGTTCAGATGATGTGACACATGTTGTAAATGAACAATTTAAATAGCTGTGCAGCCCGTACGCTAAAGCATATACAGCACCAAAAACCTGCGCTGTTTTTCTTTTAGACAACATAGTTGATAAACTAGGAATAAATTCTGGGCAATCTTTAGTATGTTTACTCAAAAATTCTTTATACCATGGATTATCACAATTGATTTTACTTGCGACATTTGCATTGTGTATTTCATCATGAAGATTTTTTATTGCGTATTCTTTGAGACGCAATACAAATATATTGTGTGTTAGAAAAGAGTATTGTTTAAGCATTGCAACGATATCGTTTCCCCAAGATTCAGTTCCTAATATTAATTTAAAAACGTGTTAACAATTAGATTTTTAAAAACAAAAGTTATTAATTTATTAAATTAAAATTGAAAAAAAACAACACAAAAACAACAACCATAATAACAACAAAAACTACAAAAGGTTTTTATTAAAGTTATCAAAAGGTTTCTGAGGGGTTACAGAACTGTGTATAAAAAAAGCTCAACAAGTTTAGCTTAATAATTATGTTCTGACATAACTTGATTTTATCTGCCAGTTTTTTAGACAAAACATATTGAATTAGTTTCTTTAAATAGTTCTCAACATCTTTTATCAAACAATCTGTTTACTATTATTATTATTATTATTATTATTATTGCTATTATTGCTATTATTATTATTATTATTATTATTATTATTATTATTATTATTATTATTATTATTGTAAATGTGTGTGTGTGTGTGCATGTGTAGGCGTGTGGCGTGTTCCACAGCAGAAAATCTTAAAGTATTAAATTTTCGATCTCATTTTTGTTACTTTTTAACAGATTTTTATTGGAGTAGACTCATGAAAGTTTAATAAAAATATATTTTTAATAATTTAGTTACTTTATATAAGTTGTTTTAATAGTTGCGAAAGTCGTCGTAATTTCTAACGTCAAATAATAAAAAAAAAAATATTGTGAAATACTATTTTCCCCATAAATTGAATTGCAAAATCTAATTTATTTTAAACTGGAAATACAGCCATCATCTTTACTTTATTGTTGGTCAGATAATTTTTATATAAAGAAAATTTTAAAAAACTCTCGAAAGAACCTTCGCAATTTTTATGTAACGCAAGTTTAAAAATTTACGATCAAGTTATGTTTTTCCAAAAGTTATGTTCAGGGTCGGACTGGCTTGAAAAAACTGGCTTGAAAAAAAGAATTACCATTCACAAGCAACTTGTGATGAAGATAATGTCAACACAAATTTGTATACCAGAAACAAATTTGAATTCGCAAGATTATGTAAATTGAACTTCAGGAGTACAAAGTAACAACAAATAATACATTTTTTGCAAAATTTGCATTTATTTATGTGGCTGTTGCTGTTTTTCTGGGATTTTAAAGACTTTTCAAGTTCTACGCATTTAGATTGTTACGAAGTTAGATACTTCCGTGTCAAATAGCAAATTATACTCAACTTCAAGAGATGTTTCAAAACATTTTCTTGCAAAGTACAACAATTTCGTTTAAAGCTGGTCTATTGTTACATAAGCATTAAATTTTTTGAACCACCCACTGAGGTGCTGCAATCCGTCACAAGGCAGTTTTTAAAAAAACTTTGCAAAATTTCTTGGATCTAAACAAAATAAATCAGCATATACCATGCTCAGATAATCTCTGTTTTAAACTACTAGTTATTTGAATCATGACAATTTTGTGAACATTGACACGAAATTTATCTTTTGCACTTTCAAGTAGTTTGTTGACTCTAATTCTTTTCTCTTTCAATCCAGTCTGAACTTCAAATCCATATTTTTGTGTTCTATATATTCCAGTTGCTTGCAAATATTTAGATGATGGCGTTGTGTTCTCAAACACTTTCAAAAACAATTTTTCCGTCAAAATGAATTAAAAAATTGTCAAGGAATCTAAAAGAGCTTTTGTTCTGAAACGGACATCATTATTAAATTTGATTGATGTAGAGATATCATGAAATATTTGTAATACGTCAATGTACAAGTAATCAATAACTTGAGTTTCTTGATTTGAGATTTTGATGAAGAAATTTCCAAATATCTTAGTAAGAGCTCTATATTTTGCCCACCAAAGTGTTTCACTGAATACAAATATATATTTCAATTTTCTAAATTCAAGCCAAACATTGAAGCGTAAGTATAACTCCAATAAAAATACTGCACATGTGTTTAAAACACAAGATAAGGTAGCAACTTTAACTTTTTTAGTAAAAATCGGTATTTTTAAATTAAAGACATGCACATAACATTATACATGAATCTGACCGGGGAGACTCTATTTAACCAGGTGTTGAATCCATTGTATTGACTTTGCATATTGGAGGCTCCACCGATTGCATTGCCAATACATATATTTATATAAATGCCGACCTTTTCAAAAACGCCACATACCGAATCACACATTCCTTTTCAAGTTGTTGATGTGCAATTGACTATCGATATTACATGTTTACGTACGGCTTCTTAAACATACCGGATCACAAAAGAACATCATTTTTGACAAAAATATGACCAAGTTGCCACGACCTCAACTGTTGCCAACTAAGCAATGCCAGAATTCGCTTTTTCTAACATCCTCTTTGATATATGTTTCAAACAACGGATCAAATTTGCCAAGAAGCAAAAGAATGTTCAAAAAATTCTCATGATTTGCACTGTCATCAAGCAATGTGAACCCAGACTCTTTTGCACCTCTGTAGCTAAATCCACGCTTATCAAAAACTTTTAAGTTTCTATGATTTTTTCTAAAATTAATTGATTCTCTTTAACCTCTTCATCATGTTGGCGCGTATAAATGCTTATAATATCCTTGGCATTGATTTTAAAAACGTATGATTCTGTGCAGGCTGCATGGAGAGCACTACTTTTATGTTCTGATATTCTTTGATAAATATACTCGTAAATTTATATCCACTAAAGAACCGTAATTGATCTATGGCTTTGATAAGTGCCAGGCGAAATGAACAAAGCAGTTTTTGTGTCTTTTCCAGTGACAAGGCCTATTGTTTCTGAAGTAAAACTTGTGTTATTTAATTTTAGCGTTTATATCAAAATTGTTTTTCTTTGGATGAAATTTAAAAATGATTTCAAAAAATTCGGATAGTTTCACAAAATAATTATAGTTGTTTTAAGTTTCTTCACTTGGCTTGCATTGATTACTGTTCAATTTACACCGAATGTCAGAGTTTAGATAAGAGGTTACAATTTTCTTTTAGTAACATTTTAGTTTACGTTTATTATAATAATCAACGGAAAATAAAATGTAATCTAACTGAAAATATGATTTTTTGTTAAGATACCGGAATCTCCCGGTATCCCAGCAGCCCAGTCCAAGCCTGGTTATATTTTTCCATTTTTTTAAAAAACTGAATTTTTTTTATTAATATATGTCTGCTGTTATTAAATCTTATGTTTTTACATTTAAAAATTTTGATTGAAGATGCTAAGTTGAAACACAATTTAATTTTGAACTTGCGTAACATTAAAACTTTGCACATTAGCATAAAATTTTTAGCGCACTTTTAAAAGTGTTTTATTATTTACGCGACAAAAAAAAATTATTTATAATTAGCTCTTACTTTTTAAATGAATGGAATTTCAATTGTAATTCTTTCGTTTCGTAACTTAAAAACGACTTCTGGCGATTGTATTAAACATTGTTTTTAAATATAAAATAAATGTTAATGTTTTAAGGCAATTTGAATAAATAAGACTATTAAAAATACTTGCTATTTAAGAAACCGCATTTAAATAATGTTCTTTAGAAAAAAAGAAAAACAGTTTTACGGGCTCTTAGAGTTCCATATCCAGGGACGCAGAGTCTAAATAGGACTTTGGATTTAAAAATCACAAAAGTTTATTTCTGCCTCGTATTTGGTATCCAGGAGCTTCAAAAATGTAAAAATGCTTATAGTCTACTTTTTGGAGAAAAATAAAAAATTTTAGATTAGAGGAAAAATGAATTTTTAAACCTGGAATCCTTATGTATAACGGTGGCAAGAACTCCGGTCTCAAAAACAACATTTTTCAAGTCATTAAAGCTCATGAATTTTTTCTTATTGCAGGTTATATCATCCAACATATTTAGAGTTTTTGGACACAAGAAACCAGAAAAAAACAGTAATATAAAGCTGGAACCTATTTAGGATTTCGCATCCCTGTCTGTATCTAAGTTATGCCAATCGACTTTGATCTTTCTTTGAATATGACTTAAATTACTTCGTACACTATAAATAAGAAAGACACAGAGAATTAAATATAAAAAGGTGCAAACAGTTTTCTTCCCCTTTAACTTTGCACAATAGTCACACATGGTTTTACTAAACTTACTAATAACCTAAAATGAATTCATGTTACATTTTCATTTGCCACATGCCACATAAACTGATCTTTTGTAAGTTATTAGCTCGTTTATTTTTATGATATGAGCTGGTTTCAATGGAAATGATTAATAATTGCACGGCAACATAAGTGATGCAACGTATATATATATATAGTTTCCCTGAGAAGGTCACTTCTAGTAAAACCTTTTAAATTTTTTGTAATGAGTATTGAAGTTGCAACATTATATTAAAAGTTTCAATGCTATTCACAATAACCATTTAAAGAAATTTGAGCTAAAAGTTAAAACAAAGTTAAGAAAAGTGGTATTTTTGGTCCTAAGTTTGCTTTTTTTCAGAAATTTTAGCTAATTCTTCAGATTAACAACTTTTATAAGTAATTACTGAAAAATAAGTAAACATTTTAAATCGGATAATATTCGATAAAGATTTTGCATGTGTACCGAAAGTTACACTTATGCTACATATGTAACTTAGATTCACACTGGCGTGGAATCTTTTATTCTCTCAATTCTTCTAAGTCAAACCTCACTCATCTTAGTGGTTTTCCTCTCATTGTGCTGCTGCGATTTCTCATTGTAAACAATACTTCCATATCTATAGCCAAAACAATTCTCCAAAAGCAGACGTGTATTTACTATTGCTAGAAACCATTATAAAAGGGTTTTGTTTAACGCTAAATCCCGCTATTTTCAAGTCACAAAATCTCGTATTTCATCTCCAAAGTTAGGAGAATCTGTAACAGTGTATAAAAAAGAACAAATCTGTTATTCCTCTTCTCTTGTATGGTATAGATTTTGTTTCCTCACCTAAAGACAAAGCTAAACTGTTTGATAAGAACCTTTTATCAATCTCATATCATGATTCCACTAACCACATACTAGCTGATAAAACCAAAAACCAGGTTGATCCATTACTTGAAATTCGTATTCCTCCAACTTCTGTATCTAAATTGATTTCTTGGTTAGATAACCTGTGGACCGGAAAACATACCTGTTGTAGTCTTGCAAAAGTGTTCTCTGAAGCTGTTGTCAATACTTTCAAAATTCTTTAACTGTTGTCTATACTTTCAAAATTCTTTAACTGTTGTCTATACTTTCAAAATTCTTTAACTGTTGTCTATACTTTCAAAATTCTTTAACTGTTGTCTATACTTTCAAAATTCTATAACTGTTGTCTATACTTTCAAAATTCTTTAACTGTTGTCTATACTTTCAAAATTCTTTAACTGTTGTCTATACTTTCAAAATTCTATAACTGTTGTCTATACTTTCAAAATTCTTTAACTGTTGTCTATACTTTCAAAATTCTTTAACTGTTGTGTACTATCTTCCATTAGACTTCTACCATTATAAGCAAGGCTTTTAAATCTTTAATTAAAAAACACTTAATCTCTTATCTTGAATCTAATAACTTACTTTCTGATCATCAATATGGATTTGGATCTTCTCGTTCTACTGCTGATATTTTAACGGTAATAAGTAATAGATTTTATCGTGCATTAGATAGATGGAAAAATGCTAAGGCTATCGCTTTCAACATTTCTAAAGCCTTTCATAAAGTTTTACTTGTTGGTCTTCTCGATAAATTCTTTTCTTACGGTGTATCAGGTAACATTTTTAAAATTATTGAATCCTTCCTTACCAATCGTAGTATAAAAGTTGTCATCTGTGGATTCCACTCTTCTTCATATACTGTAACTTCAAGGGTTTCTCAAGATTTTAATCTAAGCCGTTTACTTTTTTTAATTTAGATTAACGATTTTGGCAGATAAGAGTCGGACCTGCTCTCCTGCTTTTACAGCCAACCTTCAGCAATCGTCACATCATCGTAATGTTGATTCTCTTTCTCTTTTCTTTAATACTATAATGAGCGCTGCTCTAAAGAGCTAGCGTCTATCTACTAAAATTGATTATTGTTTTTCTCTTGCCATCTACTAAAACTCATTTTTGTTTTACTCCTCATTTAAATAAGTCTTACTATTCTACTTTAGCTTTCTTAAATGCTCTAAAAATTCTTATTAGTCAAGTTTTTTTCTCGAACATCATTTCTTTGGAATTTACTCCCTCCGTCTTGCTTTTTTGATTCTTATCATTTGCAATCATATTATTAAATAAAATTTTAGGGAATATTCTGGTATAAACTCGATGCTATAAGTCAAATTTCCCTGGAACTACAAGTAAAACTTATATGAAATTTTGAACACAAATACTTCAATGTAGGCATTATTGGAAAATATAATAAATTTTGCTACCTTTTTGTATGGAACCGTCTTACTGTTTTGTGGAAAATTTTTTATTTTAATTAGTTCCTTTTTCATGCGCAGACATTGTAATGTTGTTTTAAAAGGTATTACATAAATAAAATATAATTCATATTCCGTTTCGGTTTAGGTCATTATTATAATAATATGCTATCATAATCCTAACATAATTGTTTATGTTGATTAAAAATATGTGTTAATTACCGAAAATTTAAAATTTTACAATAAAGTTAATGTTGCTAGTAATATTTTCACTACATGTAGCAAAAAGAATTACTAACTATTCTTTATAAAATTACTAAATATTCCAAATACTTTATATACCATAAAAATGTTATCTTCGTAAATATTATTTGAAAGAGATTTAGATTACAAGTATTCAGGGCCACCGAGAAGTGGGGGAGGGTAGCGATAGGGACAGTTTTGTCTTGGGCGGCAGATATACTAGGCACCAAATGAAAAGAAGGTACCCAACAAAAAATAAAGACATAAAGAAAAACGTCCTCAGGGTTGCTGTCCGAGGCGGCGTAACGGCTCTAGGCTGCCCGGTAAGTAAAACATATTTATAACTGCATTTTTATACTAAACGTAAAAAAACACAAAACAAAAGTATATATATATATACATACATATATATATATATATATATATATATATACATATATATATATATATATATATATATATATATATATATATATATATATATATATATATATATATATATATATATATATATATATATATATATATACATATATATATATATATATATATATATATATATATATATATATATATATACATATATATATATATATATATATATATATATATATATATATATATATATATATATATATATATATATATATCCCCCCCCCTATCCATGGTTTGTAGTCGGCAAATTTGACCCTTAGTCGGCAAATTTGACTCTTTTTGACTAGTTAGCAAATGTAGACTCTTTTGATAGGTTAGTCGGTAATTTAGACAGTCAGTCGGCAAATGTCGTTATGGCAGTCGGGAAATTTTCAAAAACGAGGACCTTTTTTTTTTCTTTTTTTTAGTCGGCAAAAGTTGTAATGGTTCCCCTCCCCCCCCTTCACGTGACACCTACTTGCGCTGGCACTGTATATATATATATATATATATATATATATATATATATATATATATATATATATATATATATATATATATATATATATATATATATATATATATATATATATATATATATATATATATATATATATATATATATATATATATATATATATATATATATATATATATATATATATATATATATATATATATATAACAATTTTAAATTTGAATTAAGTTGTTTAAACAAATCAGAATCCTAAAGAGAATAATGAGGAATATTTTAAAAATTAAAATAAATATTACCTATCCAGTTTATATCTTGTAAACCTCGCTCCAAACTTTTAGAAATAATTTTCATAGCGTTGTGAGAGTCACACCACAATATTACAATACGCGAATTTTGTTCAATACTCTCCAAAACTGCATCCACCTCCTCATTTTGAATTGATGCACTAAATAATTTTTCAACAGAAAAGCAAATATTTTTTTCCATAGCAGCCTTTCGGACTTCCTCAAGTCCAAAACGACCATACTCATCATCTGATGCAAATAAAGATATATAAGTCCATTGGAAGTAGTCAATTAAATCAAGTAACGCTTTTGCTTGGTATACATCAGGTGGTACGGTGCGCAAAAAGTTTCGATATACAGATCTTTGTGATAAGATCATGCTAGTGGATGAATGTGATATCTGTGGAATATAGTCAGGTAGCAATAAAGTGCTGACAGCAACACTTAAAGAGCTAGATGCTGGCCCTATAACCCCAATCATTAGAGGACTCGTCCTTTTATTTAGCAAGAAATCTAAAACATGTTGGCATGCACAAAATACATCGTTTCTTGAGTCTCGTATGTCGTATCCTTAAATGTTATGGTAAAAGTTGAAAAACTTTCAAAGATTGTTTAAGTTTTATAAAACATATAAAATAAAGGTTAATAACTACCAAAGTTAAAATCTCAATTATAACTAAACAAATCTTTTAAGAATTATGAATGAACATAGTTCGTAAAAAACATATTTCATAAATAAAACCTAAATATTGTATATATCTCACCAATTTTTATTCCAGGAAGTATGTTGTTATTTTCATTAATTTCTTGAATCGCAAGCATCATTGACGATACCCATAATATCGCTCCTTCGTTGAGAGTATAAGATTCATTTTGCAAATGATGAGTTGGGAAAATACCTCCAATAAAAAATGTTGCATTAGTAAAATGACGCAGGAGTACATTTGAGTCCCCGCATTTGTTCTTTGCTAGTTTCAATTCAATCAGTGTGCATAAATAAAATAAACTATAGGTGAATACTCGACGCATTTAATCCATTTTAAGTGTTGTACTTATCTAGAATACAAATGTATATATATATATATATATATATATATATATATATATATATATATATATATATATATATATATATATATATATATATATATATATATATATATATATATATATAACATCTTTTTATTATTAATAAATTTTGCCGTTTAAAAATAGTTACAATAATCATATAGGTTTCACAATTTTTACGTTAGCCCATCAGGACTTCTAGAAGATTATGAGGATCTTATCATGAAGCCCTTTAAAATGTATGATCATTTTTTATAAAAGTACAATGTCTGTAGTGAAATAGTAATACACTTTTAGGAATAAAGTTTAAAAAACTAGCTAAGATAAATTGTTAAACATAAAAAAAATTGTTAAAAATAAACAAAGATATTATTAATTAAAATATAACTTTCATAAGTTTCTATTTGAAGCAAGTCAAGCAGAAAAATCAAAACTTCTTTAAAATATTTTGTTTCAGAGATAAGGACTCAAATCTAAGATTTCTCATTTTCGTTTCAGTTTAAAACATAAGCAGTTAAAAACTTAAACCAAAATTAATCTCTTAGACTAAAAATAATCTTTGGTTATGATTATTAATATCACTATTTTGATTAAGATTAAATAACTTTTTATACTTTGACTTATTACGGATTATCTTATTTGGACAAAAAAATGACAAATAAATATCACTTTGACGCATGGTTGACATTTTCGCTTCCCCCTCCTCTTAGTTTCTTTTTATTTCAATGTATTTGTTTCTTTTCATTTTTTTTTTTTTTTTTTTTAAAAAAACTATTAACATTAGTTTTATTTTTTGCATGATTTTTTTCTTGAAAGATTTAAGCCATATTTTTACAAAATATCGAGAAAGTTCACTATAATGAGTACTCATAAAGGGTACCAAAAATACCATTATTAGATAATAATTTATAAATAAACAAAGTCGTTATTATTGTTTCAACAACTGTAGAAAAAAAGCAATTGGTTAAATTTTTCTTTACCGTAATTTTTAGTTTTCAACAAATCTATTTTAAAATATTTACATGTGTTCATATTTCATGTGCTATTTTCTATTTATTACTATAGCGGATAAAGTTTTGTCTGGCGGCATCTATTTGATTTTAGCAGAGAAACGATATTACTTTTAATGTTTTTGCCGCGCCAATAACATTAGGTTGTTTTTTCCTTATTCTTTAAACAAATTAAATTTATTTTACATTTTTTATAAATCATCATCGTTTTTAACATTTCTATATAACATTTTTTATTGTCGTTGAAATGTCGTAGACTGCACCAACTACGATAAAAAAACTTGGCTAAGATCAACGATAGTTAATAAAAAAAAACGACTCACAAAAAGTTTCATTTAATTATTAGCATTAAATGATATATTATTAAACGCCAAATTTTTGTTATAAAGTTTATATTAATTATTTTCAATTAATCGCGTTTTTTTATGGTAAATTAATATATATATATATATATATATATATATATATATATATATATATATATATATATATATATATATATATATATATATATATATATATATATATATATATATATATATACAGGGCCGGCGCGAGTAGGTGTCACGTGGGGGTGCCATTACAACTTTTGCCGACCAAAAAAAAAAAAAAGGTCCTCGTTTTCCAAAATTTGCCGACTGTCATGACGACATTTACCGACTGTCTAACCTATATCGAAAGGGTCAACATTTGCCGCCTAACTAGTCTAAAACGGTCTAATTTGCCGACTAAGGGTCCAGTTTGCCGACTAAAAGTCATTGATGCGGGGGAGGTTACACACCCCCTATCGCGCCGGCCTTGTATATATATATATATGTATATATATATATATATATATATATATATATATATATATATATATATATATATATATATATATATATATATATAAATATATATATATATATATATATATATATATATATATATATATATATATATATATATATATATACATATATATATATATATAAGGGTTGGACTAGCTCTTTGTGGCGGCCCGGGGGATAATATTTCTAGCGGCCCTCTATTTAATCTTAAAAAAAAATTACATAATATATAAATAATGTGTTATTTAACTCTTAGGTACCTCAACTAACAATAGGTTATTTTAATTTGTAAATATGTAATTTATATTTCTATGAAACCCACTATCTTAATTTGCAAATATTTTTTCCTTCATATTTTTTTATTGTACCTAAGTAGTAGCAACTGCGATTTATATTAATGGCCCATTGTAAGTAAAATATCAGCGGCTCATTGGGGCTTGCCCCGGCATCCTGGTGGACAAGTCCAACCCTGATATATATATATATATATATACATATATATATATATATATATATATATATATATATATATATACATATATATATATATATATATATATATATATATATATATATATATATATATATATATATATATATATATATATATATATATATACATGTATATATATATATATACATGTATATATATATATATATATATATATATATATATATATATATATATATATATATATATATACATGTATATATATATATATTAACATGTATATATATATATATATATATATACATGTTAATATATATATATGTATATATATATATATATATATGTATATATATATATATATATACATATATATATAATATATATATATATGTATATATATATATATATATATATATATATATATATATATATATATATATATATATATATATATATATATATATATATATATATATATATATATATATATATATATATATATATATATATATATATATATATTGTTCTTACTGAAGTGTAAATAACTGATTTGTTCTGAATAAAGATTGGCTGAGAACTGTTATTTAAAAAATAAGTTAATTAAAGTAAATCAATAAAATTTATAAAATAAAATTATTGTACTATTAATAACAATAAAATTATTGTATTATTTTTATTTCGCAATTTATTTATAATTATGTATAATTATAACAAATTTTATAAAAAAATATTTTTAGCTATATTCTAAAATTTTCAAAAAGAGTTATTGTTTAATCAACAAAACAAACTTTTACTTTATGACTAAAGATTTTATGACAAATGATTTTATGACAAATGACTTTATGACAAATGACTTTATGACTAATGACTTTATGACTAATGATTTTATGGCTAATGACTTTATGATTAATGACTTTATGACTATTGGACAAAAAAAATCGTTTTAAAATTATTTAATCAAATCAGAAGACTAAAAATATTATTTTTTTATTTATTTGGTCGTTTTAAAACAAAAATTGCATTTTAAATAGGCAAACAATAAAAAATTACTGAAAAAGTTTAAGAAATGAGTAGATGTTTTAGATTGGTGAATGTACTATAAATTTTATTATTTTTATTTATTTTTTATCAACTACATTTTGACTTCAATTTTCTAAATCATGTTAGGAGTCATCCATAAATTACGTCAGGGTTAGGGTTAGAGGGAGGGGAGTGGGATTGGTTAAGTGTTGCAATTTTGACGAGGGGGAAAGGGGGAGAGGTCAAAATCTGTCAAAGAATGCGTGACGTAATTAATGGACGATCCCTTAGAGTAAACAAAATACACTTGAATATATTAAGTCAAAAAAGCGTCATACTTGCTCTACCGACCAGAGTAACGTGAGTTTAGGAAGAACGAAAATATCTTAGAGTGAAAGATAGAAGTAGTCGAATTAGAAAGATAGCATAGAGTAAGCAGACAGGATAGCACACGATTTTAGAGAGTGCAATACATACTGTTAGTTAGGTCACCTAACTAAAGTACGCCAACAAAATTGTGATTGGAAATCACTTAACATGAACTATTCCTCAACTTTCTTTGTCTCCCAGTGGGCATTTCGACGTCGAACGAACGTCGAGCGACGTCGGATCTCGACGTCGGATCGACGTTGGGTTTACGTTGGAAATGGAAATGTTATTTGACGTCGGATAAACTGACATCGCGCGACGTCGGCATTCCGATGTAAATCCAACGTGTTTTATGAAAACTAAAAAACGTTGTCATCGGCAGGAATCGAACCTCGGTCTTTTAAACACTAAATCCTACGCGCTTACCACTACACCACAGAGATATATTATTAAATGTGTTTATTTAGTAATTTATACTTGTAGCTATTTGGGAATTATTACTTTGATAAGAAATAATTTTGTTTAAATATTATATAAATATTAAAACGAATAGTTATATATTATAAAAAATGTATACTCGAAAATGTTAATAGTTAAAAAACTATGCTAGTGCATCATACAAAACCTCATGATGTTTTATCAACCATTATTCAAACTTCTTTCCATTAATAAAAAACACGCTTAGTTCACATATTTATTGAAGAGCGCAATTGCACACATATTGTTGGGTTTGGATTAAATTTTCATCAGCGATGTCTTACGACGTTGTTTCGACGTTGTTTTAAGGACGTTGGATTGACGTCGGAAGACGTCAAAAGACATCGGAGTACGTTAATATTATGACGTTGCCCGACGTCTTTTTATCGACGTTGGATCGATGTCAGTACTGCGACGTTTTTTGGGCGTCTTTTATAAGATGTTGGAACAACGTCAAAATACATCGAAACGACGTCAGGGGATGTTAAAATAAAGACATCGCCCGACGTCATTTTACTGACATTGGAACAACGTCGGAATATGTCTTTTGACATCGCTGATGAAAATCGTACGTAAATCCGACGTCGGATTGACGTCGGGTGCCCACTGGGCTGTTAAACTGTTAAAACTGTTAAAACTTGTCAAAATGATTCTTAAACTGGCTAACATTTACGGTCTCAACTACTTTGTTACATAATAATTCTTCATTACTTATGGTCTCAACTAATTCGTTACTTAGATTCTTTATTACTTATTTTAGTTATAAATTCTAGTATATATTTTGAATTACGAAACTTGGAAGTGATTAAATTGTCTGAAACAGTAATTTTAGTGTATTTTTAGATTAATTTGTTATATAAAAAGAGGTTGCAATAACTATTAACTTTGTTTCTTATTAAATTATTAGCACTGAATCATGTTTTTTTTTTTAAAGCTAACTCTATCAAAAGAGTCATTGATTGAGGTAGACAAATAAAACTTTGTTATTAAAACAAATTTGTATCTTCTGTAAAAATTGCACAGTCAGGATTTGCGGAGGCTTTATAAGTAATTATTAATTTAAATAAGCAACAGCTTGAATTGATTCCTGGAGAACGCATTTTATATAATGATATTAGGTGTCATTTTCCTTAATGAGGTCTAACTTAATGTGCAATAGTGGCCTTTGCTTTTTCTGAGGTTTTATGAGCGGCTCCTATTTCACCTTTTTTTTTGCACACAAAGACCTCGGTCTGTTTTATTCAGTCCTTTCTGTAATACTGCGGCTCAGCTTCACGGTTGTCTTATGTATAGAAGAATTTTTTTTATTTTTTGTAAAGGCTCATGATAAATGACACTATTTTAAACTTTTTGATAACATCTCATCCGTTGTTGTCATATTTAAATATCTTGACACTGATGTAGTTTTCTTTGAAATGGACGGAGTTGATATCGGAATGAATGGACATGTAGTTGCCTTTTATAAATAAAGTTAAATAGCTTATTTTTCCGTTTTTATTCGATGTGACTTAAAATAATTGTTCTTTTACATAGACAAAAATATAAATAAATACATAAAACAAGTTAAACTTTTTAAAATTTATGTTTTAATCTAGAGAATAATGATGTTGCCCTATTATGCAAAAAATATCTTGAGCAATCTGATTACAAATATGTGCTTTTTTTTAATTTTGTTTGTTTCATTTTGTTTGTTTTTTTAATTTTGTTTTAATTTCTTTCTTTGTTTCGTTTCAGTTGACAAAAATTAATTGTGTTTTGAAGTAAAGGGGCACAGTTGCCAAGTTCTAAAAAAAAAAGTCCTTTATATCTAGTTTTTTATAGAGAAAAAAAAAAGGTATGAGAGGGGCGAACGCGATCAATATTGGCAATATTCACAAGATCTTGCCAATATTTGTCAAATAAATATATATATATATATATATATATATATATATATATATATATATATATATATATACATATATACATATATATATATATATATATATATATATATATATATATACATATATATATATACATATATATATATATATATATATATATATATATATATATATAAATATATATATGTATATATATATATATATATATATATATATATATATATATATATATATATATATATATATATATATATATATATATATATATATATGTATATATATATATGTATATATGTATATATATAAAATACATTTGACAAATTAAAAATACAATAAAGATAAACAGAATGAAAAATAGTTAAAATGAAAATAATAGTTTTGCCGACTTAAATTAACTTTACATTTCAAAAATATTTAAATATATTATCAGCAGGTTAGAACTTTTCTCATTAATACCTGTAAAAAAAATAAAAAAATAATCAAAGTGTTTACTTACTTAAAGTATTTGCACACCTTTTTATTAGAAAACAAAACTACATATGTCTATATACAATTTGTTTGAATTCTAAAAATTAATTTTCTAACAACAATATTTTTGTATGATACAAATTCTATCGTTTTTTTTTTTTTTTTTTTACCAAAAAAGTCTATAGCAAGTTTTGTTTGCAAATGCCTAGAAATTCGACCTCACACTTTTCACATTTGAGCGAAAATTGAACTTTAATTGTTAACAAAAGCTTCTTTTCATTAGAAATCTCAAGAAATTTTTTTATTGTTTCAGCTTTGTTTTTTTTTTACTCAGACTCAAGCACATGGTAACTTATTGTTTTTTAGTCTGACTTAAACACATCGTAACTTTTTGTTTTTTAATTTGAATCAAACGCATCGTAACTTAATGTACTTAACGTATAGAAACTTATTTACCTGATGTCATTATTTAAAGACAAATATATCTTACTTATCTCAATAACCTCAAACGCAAACGTCGACTCTATAACCTCAAACGCAAACGTCAGCCATTATTATTTTTTCCGTATTTGTTAAAGATTTTAAATAAAGATTAATTTTCAATCAATTTTAACTTAATTCCATTTTAAGTTTCTGTTTTTAAAATTAAAGATACCATCCAAAGTTATGTAAAACAGTAAATTGTTAAAATCTTTTTCTTTGGTAAAAAAGGAAATTTTTTTTGTCCGTTTTAATTTTTAAACTCACCACCACTAGGCCTAGGAGGAAACATGCTCGCTACCACAAGACCTAGGAGGAAACATGCTTGCTACCACAAGACCTAGGAGGAAACATGCTCACTACCACAAGACCTAGGAGGAAACAAAGTTCAGAAGTCTACTAAATATTTTAGATATATGTTTTTTAACTTTTATTGTATCTTCTCTAAACCATATAAATCTGTTAAGCAGAAAAATGAAGGTGAGTATTTTTCACTTACAATAGGTGCTTTTTACTGCCACGTCACTATTACTGATTTAAAAAGGTTTAATAGAATACTAAAAATTTTTCGATCTGGCAGAAAACTGTCAGTAAGAAAATTACATTGCTTTTTTATTAACTGGTTAAAAAAAAAAACAAATCAAATCAAATATATTTAATAACAAGACATTTTTATATCAATTTTACAATAGCAAAAGTATTATTTTAAAATAAATACCTAAAAATACCAATATTAAATGAATACCTGAAGATACCAATATAAAATAAATAACTGAAGATACTAATATAAAATAAACACTTGAAGATATCAATATAAAATAAATACCTGAAGGTACTAATATAAAATAAATACATGAAGATACCAATATAAAATAAATACCTGAAGAAATTTAAACAATGATGAAAATACTAACAATATTAATATTATTTCAATAAAATAGCAATAATGTTATTACTATTTTAATAATAATAGTAATAATATCAAAATAATAGTAGAAATGTATATATATATATATATATATATATATATATATATATATATATATATATATATATATATATATATATATATATATATATATATATATATATATATATATATATATATATATATATATATATATATATATATAATGGGCACTGCTCTAAAGAGCTAGCGTCCCTTGTGCCATCTACTAAAATACATTCTCGTGTTACTCGCCATTCAATTAAGTCTCATCCTTTTTCTGTGACTGTTCCTAAGTGCTTCAAAAACTCTTATTCTTCTAGTTTTTTTCCTCGAACATCAGTTCTTTGGAATTCGCTTCCTTCATCTTGCTTTCCTGATTCATATAATTTGCAATCTTTTAAGTCATCAGTCAATCGTTATCTTGCTCTACAGATTTAGTCTTTTCTCTTCCAGTAACTTCCAACTCTTATAGTGGTTGCTTGCAGCCTTGTTGGAAGTGAAGATGTTAAAAAAAAAAAAAAAAAAAAAAAATATATGTGTGTGTGTGTGAGTGTGTGTGTGTGTGTGTGTGTGTGTGTGTGTGTAATTATTTAAGGCTGTTTTGCATTGTAATAATAAAACAAAACTCGTACTTGTAAAAGAGTACAAGTTTTGTTTTATTTTTAATTTAATAATAAAACAAAACTTAATTTCAAATAGAGCGATATACATTAGAGTGTCCTCCCTCCCCCCCCCCCTCCCTCAAAAAAAAAAGTCTATACCCTCAAATGTTCGGAATTTGGTCTGTAGAAAAAGAAAATACCCATATTTTATGGTTCATGTAGACGACAAGAATTGTCGACTATTGCAATTATTGCAAGATGTGTATTTTGAAAATTTGGATGTAACTTTTTCCATATTTTTATTTTACTTTCGCTTTTGTAATAATTGTTATGAAAAAAGCATTGTTGTTAAAATCATACAGAAAGATATATTTGGTATAGTTAAAAATGTTTATAAATTTCTCTAATAGATTTACTTGTTAAATAATTTTAACTAGTAGTGACGTTGGAATAATAGGGTTCTTTCTCCATTTTTTAACGTTGTGAGAATTTAACTTTATTATGTTCATGTTTTACAGTTGTCGTTGATTATATTGATAAAATATATGTTTTTTATGTTATTTATGTTTTATAATTAATCTAACATCATTAATTTCATAATTTTAAAAATTGACTACAAATTATTTGTTAATTCCAACTTTTTGAAATAAGGTTGAAATTGACAATGAAAAAAAAACAACTAACAATTTTTAAATTTATATAAATTATAATAAAAAGATTAATATATTAAAATTATATAATTTTGAACACAAAAATAATATTGTAATTAAAAACAGAAAATTAAATTTTTTCACCATGAAAATTTGGAGATGGAACCTTATTATTCTCATCAACCGATATGCCATTTTGTCTTATACCAATTAGTATAACTTAATAAGTAATAAATAATGTGATTTCTAAGCAATAAATTTAACAAATTTGGTATTTTATTCTTTCAGTTTAACTAACTTAACAAATTTTTACTTTTAATTTTAAAAATTTATGACAGTATTTTTAAACTCTGAAAAAAGCTACATATTCAGGCCGTCAAAGTTTCACATTGCACATTTCACAAAAATGTCGTGGATTTAAAGTTGTGTGTTTTGAAGGAGATTGTGTTAATCATTTTGGAACCAATTGTGTTGTTGCCGAAGTTATTTCTGTATGGATAAAAGCAGGTTTTGGAAATTTTATTTAGAAAAGCGCATAAGTAAGGTATTTAGTAACTTTTAAAATAATGAATATTTTTCCAGTTTGTGCTCGTTTTTTGTTAGCTTAACTGTAATTATTATCAATAAAATAATTTTTTCTATCATTTACTTAAGGAAAAATTAAAGAATTTCATTAAAAAAATACACTAAAATGCTAAAAATGAAATCACTTGAGTTTAAAGATAAAACAAAACATTCGAAGAATTTAAGTTCGAATTAAGTAATCTTTTTAATATTTTAAAAATGGAGCAAAAAATAAGTGCAGCTGATAATGATCTAAAAATGAAGCAAAAAATAAGTGCAGCTGATAATGATCTAGGAGTAGTTGAAAATGATCTAGAATTCTTTGAAGACCAAATGAAGGAAATGAAAATGTTGATTGAAGAAAAAAATGATGCAGCTTACAGAGCTAGAACTGAAAAGAGGAGATTTAGATTCCTAACTATAAAAAAACAAAGACAAAAAGAGATTCATAGAGTTCAAGGAAGCCAGGATAGTAGAATATCACTATGTAGTGAAAAAGTTAGATTGATTTGAAACAGCCGACTGCAAATTTGACTCTTCAACAGATGATGAATTTGACGAAAAACTAATGAAGAAATAAAAAAAGTAATAGTGAACTACTACGTTATTAAAAATAGTTTTTATTTATAACCAAGTAATTATTTTATTTCCAGAACAACTTTATTATTAATAGAGGCATAATAATTCAACAACAATTTAAATTTTCAGAAGACCTTCAAATATTTGTTGTTAATGACAGATTGGCTGTGAGTGTTAGTTCTACAAATGCTCCAGATTGCGACAATATAATGCTTAGGATTATTCAATTAAAAAATGGTACTGGAGCATCCCAAGCAATTAAACTAATAAAATTATTAGAATATTACGAGTGTGTTATCAACTGTTTGCTTGCTACTGCAAAAAAATTAGTAGTAATACAGGGAAATATACAGAAATAATTCAATTGGTGAGCGTAAAACTTAACCTCCCTATAATATGGTTGTTATGCAGGCATCACATATAGGAGCTGCATTTGTCTCACTTCATGGAAGTACTCACAGGAAAGATAAAAGGTCCCCATGTAACATTATATTAAAAGTTAAAAAAAAAGTGAAATGAAGTTTGTACAGAAGCGAACCCTCTAAATAATATTGTAAAAATGAGTTGCGATAACCTAGAAGTTGGTTCAGTGTTGTACACTCTTGCAAAAAATACCCTTACATTCTGTTCAAAAGCTCTGCTCAAAAATACTTTTGCAAGAGGTGATTATAGAAACCTTTGCCAGCTTATTGTTTTTTATCTAGGTGGAAATGTAACTAATTTTAAATTCCATTAACCTATAAATTTGTAAGTTAGGGTTTTTTATATTTATTGAAGGAAAATTGTCTCAGTAATATGCGCGTAAAACCGTAAAATATTAATATAAATCTCTCTGACTTTATAATTATACATCCAGCAAAGTTGCTAACTTTGGATCAATTTTTTTATATATTCTATATTTTTAAACCAAACCACATAGTTTAGAAGTCTCTTGATTTTTAAATTTTCATTATTTTTTGTGACACCCTAATATATATATATATATATGTATATATATATATATATATACATATATATATATATATATATATATATATATATATATATATATATATATATATATATATATATATATATATATATATATCCTATATGTGATGCCTGCATAACAATCATATTTAAGTAAATATATGATCTTTTGATTAAAACTATATGTTTTTTTTTCCCCCTAAAAATAGTAAAATTTACATTTTAATTTGGCTGAAGTTAAGTTATTCCACGGTGCGGCGTTTTCTTTCAAATTCATAGCAAGGTTTACAAATGTTCAAATTCAGATTCAGAATTTATTTTATTACTAATATTTTAGATAAAATGGAATAACATATCCTTATGTTATAAACACAATTTAAATTATCAAAAACAACTTATTTTATATATTTAAGAAAGTTTACTAAAAGTTTTAACTTCCTATTATAATTTTATGCAATATATTATGTGATTTTGTGTGTGCTTTGTTTCTTTGTTAAGATGGAAAGACTATCTGACAGTTGTTTTTGCTTAGACTAGTAGAGCTCTTGCGCAACTTCTGAAAGCAGAGCAAACGTTATCCACCGAAAGCTGTTTGTTTTATTTTTCATCTCCGATGTTGTAGTTATTAACATATTGCTGAACCATTTAGGCAAGACTCTCTCCAAAACTTATTTAAATTTTTTTTTCAAAAACTTTAAACAACGATTGAATATACCAGTACTTAGAGGCGTCGATATATATATATATATATATATATATATATATATATATATATATATATATATATATATATAATTGAAATATGAATCATAAAACAACAGTTGTGTACAAACTTAAAAATTAAGAAGTTTTTTAAACTATTTTTTTCTAAAAAAAGTCATTTCATTGAAATATTTTAAATATTATAGTCAAAATTTCCATACTATGGTATATAACAATAAATTGGAGCAGTATTTTGTAAAAGAGGTAGTATTTTGTAACAAAGGGAGTATTTTGTAATAATGGAAGTATTTTGTAACAAAGGGAGTATTTCGCAGCAACGGTTTATTCTGTAATAGTAAAGTTTTTTTGTAACAGACTGTGTAATTCGTATCAGAGGGAGTATTTTCAATTTAAATAAAAAAAATTTAAATCTCAAAATAAAATTTGTTCACAGCAATAATAAATCTAAAATCTTTAAAACTTTAGAATCAAATTTAGATTACCAACATGAGGTAATTAAAAAACAATAATAATAATAAAGTAAATATATAAAAATTATTAATTTATATTTAATTCAAGTTTATTTAATTTTATGAAAACCATCTTCATAAATATGTAAAAACCATCATAATAAATTTATAAGAACCATCATTAATAAAGAAATGAGAAGGTTGAACTGGTTTTTTAAGTTGTAAGTAAAGTAAAATAACAGTAAGTAAAGTAACAAGTAAAGTAAAATAAGTAAAATAACAAGTAACAATTTAAAAACTTGCGCACAAAAATGTGCGCAGGCTTTAAAATCTATTTGTCGTACTAGCCCTAACTGTACATGTCTTCAAATGGACGCACGTAATTTTGATAAAAGTTATATTTAAACACTTATAGTTTTTGGGTAAGTAAATTTCGTAAGTTTTTAAATTTAAAGTTTTTTAAGTGTGTATTTTTTAAACATGCTTAAAAAAAGTTATTAAATTAAACTAGATTAAAATCTAATTTTGAATATTTTGAATACTTCTGCTAACTATAAATAATTTTTTACTTGGCACAAGCCATTAAAGAATTATTTTTTTACATATTTCAATAAAATTATTTTAATAATTTATTGATAACTAAAAAACAAAAAAACTTTATATTTCAATAAGCTGTTCAACTTTAAAAAATTGTCTTTGAAAGAACGTTTTTGTCATACATAACAACGCTGCGCACCACGTTTATGGTAGTACCGTCAGCTTGGGAAACTCTCTCAACAAAATTGTGTATAACTTTCTGTGCAGAATTATCATAAAAAAACTCAACGCTGCTTAAGCTTGGATAAAACATGATGTAAAAAACTCTTTTGCCATACAAAATGAATAGCATGCTATAGCACGCCACAATGTTAATAAATAAAAACACAACTGTAGATTCGTGTGGATTAACACTAAAATGAATGGGAATGTACGAAACCCACAAAATAATAACTATAAGCATACCATACAAAATTGATTGAGTTTCTTTAAAATTTCCCGGAAGGTTACGCGCACGATAAGCCATGCATCCATTTACAACAGCTAGTAAAAAAAAAAATAATGCGGAAATCCAAATAACTGGATTTTCATCTTTACAGATCAGAAAAAATTGCTTTTTTATATAGTTAGGAACAATCTTCAAACTAGTTGGGTAGCATACGTGCAAAATTACAACTACAATTGTTTGCATTAAAACTATTGAGAATGTGAAGGTTATTTGGAATTTGTTATCCAAAAATTTTGAAGCTTTTGTAAATTTGCAGTTAAACACATAAAGCAATCGATATGTTTTTACTGTAACAAAAGCAAGAAAAGTAAAAAGCAAGAAGCCAAATAGCGTAACTCTAAACATGCATAACGTTGGCGTGGGTTTCCAAAAATAAAAAAATGAAATGCAAAATAGAAGTTTAAGGGAAAACACCTGGATACAGGACATTTCTTTATTCGAACTTTTAATAACTGGGTTGTTCCAATATTTAAAAAAAAAAATTAATACAAACAATGTGCAAAAAACACCTAATAATGATCCGACAATTATTATTATTCCTTCAGCACTGAAAACATTTAAGCTTATCTCATATAAATCATTACATTGAGTTTGATTCAAATTTTCTATTGAAGACAAAGAACACTTAGTGCATTCATATTGGTTTATTGCGTGTGAAACCGATCCGCGAGGACAGGGTACACAAATCCAACAACACTTTGATGATGTTGAATTAACTCTGTATGTCCCAGGTAAGCAGGGCAAACTACAAACAGATTTCGGTTTTAAATTATTCTTCCAAGCAATAATATCTTGGTTTATAATAACGTTGGTAGGATTATATTCCCAGGTTCCAAATTGAATAAAGCCTTTTTGATCAACAAACATGTACTGATATGCAGGAAACAATATTTCTCCATTTTCGTCAAACCTAATTGTATAGTTGCTATTGGGAACAGTAAACGATGTATTTATAGAGTAGTTGTATAATAGCTGATAATCAATTGAGTTATAAGGTGTGTAGCATTTTTCAAACGAGCAGTTTAAGTACTTATGCAGACCATATGCAAGAGCATAGACAGCACTATAAACTTGACTTGTGTAACCTTTAGGTAAACTAGCTGCTAAGTTTGGAATGCACACTGAGTCGTTCGTTGCATATTTTCTTAAAAGCTCTTTATACCAAGGATTATCGCAATTTACTTGACTTTTTTTTTTAGCGTTAAAAATTTTATTATCAAGAACATTAATTGGATAATCCTTAAGCTGTAAAAAAAGTATATTGTGCGTTATATTTATATTAGAATACCTCAAAAGTTCCTTTTTCCAAGTTTCACTCCCTAAAAAAAAAAATATAGTTTAGGAGCCATTTTTTTAAAATCTAAATCAAATGATTTAAATTTTAAATAAATTTATTTACTTTTGACAATAATTTTACTTAATTGCTGTAGCTAAGAGAAAAAAAGTAGTGCTTGAATAAATAACATTTGTTCACAAAATAATTTTGTTCAGTGATAACATTAAAAAACTACTAGAGAAATTATTTAACTACCTTTATGGAAGGTGTTTAAATAACTCAATTACTTCTTATAAAGGTAATAAAACTATTTTAATAAATAAAACTACAAATACCCAGGACAACAATTTTGTATGTACTTAACTGCTTTTTAAAACATATTTGATGCTTCTAGTTAAATTTAGAACTAATTTATATTATTCAGGGCATGTCGAGTCTTAGGCAGAGGTACTTTGAGTTTAGACAAATGACAACAAATAAATGTACAAATCTCTATATAAATGAAATCGAATAGAAAGTAAAAAAAATTAAATACAAAATAGTAAAGTTTTTTATGACTTAGTTCTTTCAATAGTTTTTCAAAGAATGGCGACCTCATAGTCATAATTAAAAAGATGCAAGACTTTTTCTTTATGATTTTGGAACGAAGATAGCTCTTCATTCTTTTCAAGGCTGAGAATGATCACTCTCCGGTGCATCTAGCGTGTTGTGGATAAACGTTTTTTATATTCCAATACTGAGTTGGTGCACTAAAGAAAGTATTTCAATGAGTTATGTAGTTAAAAAAGCAGTCGCACTGAAAACGCAATTGGTTCGTTCAATAATTGACACGGATTTTATTCAGCAAAAGGACTTTTTTCACAAATAGCGGCTTACAATCTCTTTCATCTCCTGACATATTGCTAGTATTGTTATTTTATTGACCTCAGTATTTTCTAATGAATATATTGGATTCTATTTAGATTCTTCTGCAACTGAAGTGTCAATCCTGCCTTTGATTCGCACACGTTTGTTTAAAAAAAGAATGGCTTTAGTGCGAATTTTACTTCTCTCATGGCGTGAAAAAAAATTGTATTATTTATCCAGTCAAAAATTTCATTTTTTGAAAATAAATTTTCTTTAAGAGAGAAAAATTTACTTAGAAAAAACTAATAGACCTTTTCACCTTTTGCATGATCGTTATATGACTATTTGAACAATCTTATTCATTTCTCATCCGTTTTGATTGGAATTTAAAAAGTTACCATCAAAGTGTTGACATTCAACACTTACTTTAGTTAAAAATGTTCTTTTAATTTTCTTTTGCAATTTTTTTTGGCCGAAGACCAAAAAATATTTTCAATTCAAGTCACTTGAATAAAGTTCACTAATTATAGAAAAATCTTCTTTACATTCTTCACTGTCAATGTCAAGTTCAGTTTATCAGGTTAAAATTTAAAATTTTCTTGCGTATTTAAGTTCAAAGCAACAAAAATGCTAGCAGCAAGAAAAAAAAAGAATTTAGCTTTAAAATAATTTTTAACTCCTCTTCTTTTCGTTGTTTTCGTCGTTTATTTCTCTCTCTCTCTTTCTCTCTCTCTTTGATATTTCCCGGTTAATCATGACATGACATAATTTCTAAGAAACTTAAACATAAAAACAACTTTAAAAAACAACAAAAATTTCAATAAAAGATTTATTTTGATTATTTTTACAAACAGTAAATGCATTGTGGGAATTAAAATAAACTAATGATCTTGACAAGCTAAATTTTATTGATGTTTCTGTTTACGAAATGAACTTAATATAAAACCGCATTAATTTTTTTATATTCGGGTCTTTATTAAAGTGGACTTTAGGAGCTACCCATAAAGGATTTTAGAAGATAGAAGAGGAAGAGAACGCTAAAAAGTTAGACAATAATTGACAAAGGGGAGAGGGACTATGTTAACACCAAAACAAGTTGATCAAATTTTTTTTTCTTTAAGTTTATATTTATGCCATATTTCAGCAGCGTTTAAAATGTATTTACACGCACAATGTGGTATAAAAACAGCAAGAGAAAAATAATTATTTTTATTGCGATGTAAACAATACTGATATATCTATAATACAAGTATTGATAAAACTGCATTACTTAACTCATTGATGGTCGCATCATTCACATCGATGCCAAGCGTCAGAGAGAATTAATATCAGGTATCACCCTGCAGAAGAATTAGGAAAATGTTTAGTGGTCAGATGAAAATGAGTTTGATGCACAGATTTGATTATACCTCAGGAGGAAAATGAGTTTGTAAAGAACATTTATTACTAATAGTTTCTATCAAGGATCACTTTAACAACCCCAGAAAAGGACAAGTGAGTGAATTCATATTATATATATATTAAGTGTTTTAGCACCATTTCTTGTTGTACGTTTTAGCACCATTTCTTGTTGTATATCATAAATATCATAATAAAGTAAAATATCATAATATCAAATAAATAAATATCATAATAAAGCCATTACGAAGACGACGTCAACAAATATTGTTTTTTTTTTTACAATTATTTTAAATAGTGGTCTCCAACTATTTGAAGCAACTTTTACCCCGTTATCTATATATGCACAAACATCTCAGGAGGTTAAGCAATGACCAAAACTGCTTAACATGCAGTTTTGGTCATTGCTTAACCTCCTGAGATGTTTGCGCATAGTTGATTTCAACCGATTCCCTTATCTTCCTTTCATGATAATTGTTATTTATAGGTAAAATTTTTGGGTGCAGCCAGTCGAATATCCCATGGCATTCTTTGCAATGCTTAGTAGCTCCATAAGCATGCCAGTTGCCATTCATGCTATTAATTTGGAGTTTTATGCTTCTTTGGAAAATTCTCTTTTTTGTATCTCCAATATAAATTCCCCCACACGAACACATAAGCTTGTACACCCCAGGGTTGCTGTTTGGCATTAAACTAGATTCGTTGTTACAGAGAATTCTTTTTAAATTAGGTGGTGTTATAAAAATAACTTTGGCATTATATGTTTTAAGTGCTTTTCGTAGTTTTGGTCCAAGCGTTGGTACCCAAGGTAGCTTTATTATCGCAACATTATTTTCTAGTTTTTTTTGCAACTTTACTGTTGGGATTGTTTAAACTTGAAAAGTATTTCGCGGCAATCGTTTTTAGATTTGATCTCTTATGACCATTTTTAACAAACATATCTATTATTAACTGAATCTCGTTGTTAATGTATTTTTTCGAGCGGTTTTGGTGGCTCGTGATATAAAACAGGGTTGATATTTGAGTCGGGTTTTCTTTGTATGTTAGTTATTGCTTCTTTACGGTAGACTTTGAAATCGTAATGGTAATTATTTGTGTTAGTTATTTTAATATCTAAAAAATTTTGTTCTTTCTGATTATTTTTAACTTCTGACGTGTACTGAATATTAGAGTATTGTTGATTTAATAAAATAAGAAATTTGTTATGCTTTTGAACTGATTCAAATCTTGCATGGCTATCATCAACATACCTTCTATAAGATTTTGGTGAAAAATTGTTGATTTTCGCAATATGTAGAGCTCTTGTTTCCAATATTTGTAAGAATGCCTCGGCAATAACAACCATTAGTGATAATCCAATTAGACTTGAATTAGGTATCGTTCTAATTTCATTTTTATGCAAAAAATAATATTGACTAAAACATAGTTTTATTAATTGGTGGACGTCAGTAAGTGTTAATTTGGTTCTTGTGTTAAGATCAGTTATGTAATTATTAAGATAACCAATTATCACGGGCATAGCTTTATCAATTGATATTGATTAATCCAAAGCTATTACATCATACGATACTTAAATTTCATCTGGACTACAACAACAACAACAAGATATTTATTTTCCTCAAAATTTACAATCATATAATTAAAATAATATATTAATAATAATAATAGGAATAATAATAATAGTAATAATAATAATATAACAATAGTAATAACAATTGGTATAAGAATAATTATAATGTTATAAACAATAATAATAAAAATAATAAGAATAAGAATATCTATAACATTATAAATAATAAAATCAAAATATAATTATTAAGAATAAATATAAATAATTGATTGGGGAAGGAATCACTCATACAGAATCCTGATCAAAGGAGTGACACCAAATAATAATATTGATAATATTAATTTAAAAATAATAGTAACAATAAGAACTTTATTCATTAATAGAGCAAAAGTAACAGCAAAAACAGTAGTATATATAATAATTATAATGATAATAGTAATAATCAAAACAGCAGTAATAAAAGTAATAAATATTATTGACAAAAATAATAAAGTTTCTATAGAAATAGTAAGAAAAAAATAACTAATCATTGAATGATTAATTATTTTTTTGTGATATTGAAATCATTGAATTTCAATGATTTCAATACCTGGTGAGGGTTACATAAATAGTACATGAATAAAAAAACAAGAAAAAATCAATAACGCCTCAAAAGCGCTGCCACTAACACATAATAACATATGATATTTAAAGTTGAACACGCATATCTTTCTTATACGTTGTGCAGCCACCATAAAAACTAAACACACCAGGATTTTGTTTCGTTGACAAATGATGTAAAATTCAACAAGCGTGTTTTGTTTTTGTTTAGGTTAGGCTTAATAATTTTAACAAGAAATTCTGAGGTACCATACGGAAGAGTATTGATGATAGAAACTAGTGGTCGCATTGAATATTTTTTTCCAGTTTGTGAGCTTTTATATTGCCCAAAAGTCGTGGCAGAATACAGTCAGATAGATATGATTGTAAATACGTTTTTTTATCAATTTTGTTTTCTTTTCTTAGTTTGCGCAACAGTCTCTGGAACTTTATCATAAGTTTAAGGGTAGGATTATAGTTTAATACTATTGAGTTATTAACTTCTTTATCAAGTTTCTGAAAAGCATCGAACTCATTTATAATAACAATTCCAGAACCTTTAATGGATAATGGATAAATATATAAATCAAATGGATAAATATTAAACACATCTCTATTCTTTTTTAAAATATTAGATGCTAATCTTTGTTCTCTTGTCAGGTTAGAGTGATTTTGTCAAAATTTTACTAACATTTTGGCGTATATTCTTTGCGTCAGCTTTTTTGTTTTGTTTCTCTAAAATAAAGGTAAATGACTCAATCAGTGTTAATATCTCCATAAACGGTAATTTTTTATAAGAAAGTGCAAAGTTAGGACCTAAATTTAAAAGTTTATTTGTGGAAACGTCAATTTGAGTTTGAGTGAGGTTTAAAACTCCTAGTTTAAAAGTGGAAAACCATAACAAATTTCTTATTTTTTTTATTCTTAGAGGTTAAAAATAATCAGAAAGAACTAAATTTTTTAGATATAAAAATAACTAACACAAATAGTTATTTGTGTTAGTTATTTTTATATCTAAAAAATTTAATATTATGATTTCAAAGTCTACCGTAAAGAAGCAATAACAACCATGCAAATAAAACCCGACTCAAATATCAACCCTGCAATTATTACTCTAGTTTTTAAAGGTTTCATATCACGAGCCACCAAAATCTGCTCCGAAAAATACATTAACAACGAGATTCAATTTATAATAGATATGTTTGTTGAAAACAGTCGTAAGAGATCAAATCTAGAGACAGATATGTTTGTTGAAAACGGTCATAAGAGATCAAATAGAGATCAATTACTTTTGCAAAATTCTCTTTTTTGTTTTTTCAAATCTAGAAACGATTGCCGCAAATTACCTTTCATGTATAAACAATCCCAACAGTTAAGTTGCAAAAAAACTAGAAATGCGGGGTGCCTCAAGGATCTATTCTAGCTCCACTTCTATTTTTTATTTATGTCAACGACCTCCCTAAAGTCTCATCTAAGTTAGATAGCATAGTTTTTCCAGACGAAAATAATCTGTTTATTCATCTAGCTCAATCAGTGAACCTCTCTATAACCGCAATCTTAGAACTTATTAAACTTAACACATGGTTCAGAGCATACAAATTGTCATTAAACTTAAAAAAAACTAAATACATCTTATTTCACCCTAACCAAAAAAAAAGCTACGTTATCAAATTACACAATTATTAAACGAACTCAATCATCTAAATTTCTTGGTGTCCTTCTTGACGAGAATTTATCATGGAGCTCTCACATAAATACCATTAATACAAAAATCTCAAAAAACATTGGTCTACTCTATAAAGCAAGAAATTATCTATCGTTCAAAAATTTAAAACTTTTTTTTTTTCCTTTATACGCAGCTATCTATCATATGCCAATATAGCATGGACAAGTACCCATAAAACTAAATTAAGTTCTCTCTATAGTTGGCAGAAACTTGCTTTACGAGTTATATTTTATATTTGCAGTGTAGAAAGAGTTATATTTTATAAAAACAAACTGACTCAGGCAAACCCATTACTAAAACAGATGAATGCTTTAAACATTTACCCAAATCAATATATATCAAAATATTTTGTTTATGTTCAAACATAAAATGGGAACTGTTCCAAGTCGATTTATAAAATAACTTTTTTAAAGCTAATATAAACAAACTTAGCACTAGAGCAACTGGAAACTATATTTTCCGTTGAAAAAAAGAAAACTATCCCAATTTTCTATAGCATATCGCGGTCCTTACTTGTATAACAAATTAGTACCAAAAAATTCCTCAATATTTCTCCTGAAAAATATAAATTCCTTAAAAGCTAATCTTAAAAAACTCGTCGTTAAATTCCTTAAAAGCTGATCTTAAAAAACTCGTCTTAGATTAAGCAGTTGTATGGAAATTTTCTAATATAAATGAGTAATTTAAATATAAAAAATATGTCCCTAAAAAAAAAATTATTTGTAATATAAGTATGTATTGTTAAAACTATGAAGGCTTAAAAAATATAAGAAAAAAATAAAAATAAAAAAAATATAATGTTGCGATAATAAAGCTACCTTGGGTACCAACACTTGGACCAAAACTACGAAAAGCACTTAAAACATATAATGTCAAAGTTATTTTTATAACACCACCTAATTTAAAAACAATTCTCTGTAACAACAAATCTAGTTTAATGCCAAACAGCAACCCTGGGGTGTACAAGCTTATGTGTTCGTGTGGGGGAATTTATATTGGAGATACAAAAAAGAGAATTTTGCAAAGAAGCGTAGAACTCTAAATTAATAGCACGAATGGCAATTGGCATGCTTATGGAGCTACTGAGCATTGCAAAGAATGCGATGAAATATTCGCATGGCTGTACCCAAAAACTTTATCTATAAATAACAATTATCATGAAAGGAAAATAAGAAAATCAGTTGAAATTAACTATGCGCAAACATCTCAGGATGTTAAGTAATGGCCAGTACTGCTTAACAGGGATAACGGGGTAAAAGTTGCTTCAAATAGTTGGAGACCACTATTTAAAATAATTGTAAAAAAACAAAACAATTTTTGTTGACGTTGTCTTTGCATTGGCTTCTTTATGATTTTTAATTTTTATATTGTAACGGTTTTTTAAATTGTATTTCACGTCTGGTGATGGTCTATACAAATTAGACTAAAATATCACCAAAAAAAAAAATTAGTTAGAACGATGCTGTTTTAATGTTTTACAACTGGTATTATAGATATAAAATAATATTTCTTCACATGATTATTTGATAGTGAAACTGTCTACTAGCATCAAAAGCACATTTTAAACGTAACGACAAGTTTTTATTTGCTTATTTCTTCAAACTCTGCAAGAAAAGTTTATTATTAATAAATAACAAATTTAATAATATTTTTTTTACGATAATTCAGTACTTTTAAGAATAAATGTATAATTAAATCAAAAAAGTAAGGCATAAACGTGTTTGATTTTATTTTAGGAGGAGGGTCTGGGGTGACAAAAACTGACATCATTTTTAAGACAAGTTAAGCCAAAAATTGGTAGAGTTTGACAAAAGAGGAGGGGGTCAATAAACCGTGAAAAATTACTGACATTCTTTACGGACGGTCCGATGGGAAACTGCCTCTATGCCTATTGGGTGATCCACCACGGATTTTAATGTAAAAGCATCACTGAATAGTAAGTCAGCTTCCAATTTTACATTGTATATACTATATTTATTAGTTGAAATCACTATTACAGTACTCCTGTTTGCGAATTACCAGAAATTAAAATAATAGTTTTATTCTTTTACTAATTTTAGTTACATCTATCTCTTTTTGTCTCTTTTTGTCTCTATTTGGCAGTAATGGTATATATTTTGAAAAAAATATAACTCTAAAAAATTTTTTTGAAACAATTTGAACAATCTTTTTTTTGTTTTTTAGCATAAAAAACAAAAGTTTTTTTTGCTAAAAATAATCAAAATAATAAATTTTTACTAACAAAACTTTATAAAAAAAATATTTCATCTCAAAAATTATAAAACTTAAGGTTGCGTGTTCTCCAAAGCACAGATTTTGGTTGACAAAGCCGCTTCGCGAGGAATTAATTAAACATGCTAGTATGCGTAGTATACCAGGATGGTCAATATCAGCCGTGTAGTGAACTCTGACTATCATGCTAACGAAAGAAGCAATAATAATAATAATAACAATAAATAAATAAAAAAGTAGACAATTCACTTAAATCTACTAATCTTCCTACTGTGTGGAAGCAATCTAAAATTTTTACAAATTTTCAAAATTTTTAAAAACTATTAGTCACCAGTGACTGGTCCAGATTTTTAGGTAGTGGAGAGGAGGGTGGTGGTGCTTGTTGATACCAATCTTACAAAAACAAAAAAAAAAAAAGAAAAGCTCCTGAAATTTAAAAAAAGCCTCTAAATAAAAAAATAAAAAAAAAGAAATTAATTTTGTTGGGGGGATGCGTACTCCCTATCTTCCTACCTCCATCCTGGTTTCATCACTGATAGTCAGTAAAGTAAGTGGATTTTAAGTTTGCTTTTAATGAAAACACCTGTTGAAATATGTGTTTCTAAACATTTTTTTATAATATTTTATATATTTACACCTATTGCAATAGATGTTTTACAATTTTCTCTCTTTTAAAGAAAAGAAATTTGTTTAAGGTTTCCTTGTTATTTGTTAGTAATATATTTAATAATTTTGGCATACTTTTACCGTGGCTAAAGCTTATATTAATGTGAGAAATGAACAGAAACTTAAAAAAATTTAGCGACGTCCATAACAAGGACCTTTTTATATATTTGAGAAATTTACAAACTGTGAAGTTTTTTAAAACTTCATATTTTGTTTCGATTACTCTATAATATTTTTCTTTTATTGTTTTAATCATTTTTATTTAATCATTTTTATTTTATAAATAGCGGCTGGATTTATCAATAGATTTAAAAAATATCAATAAAACTTTAGTATTGGCTTTTAAGTTTTTTATGAAAATAATTGTCGCAAAGTTGTATAAAGATTGTGCGGCCTCTTAGAAATTTTTATAGCCATTTAGCATTTTCTTAAAATGAAAAAACCTTGCAAATAGTTCTTTATTCTCTTTACTCAATAATAAATATTGTTCAATTTTATTATTAAGTTGAATTGCAATAGAAAATAAATGTTAAATGGTTTTCGGTTGTCATAATGCTATAGGTCCTATCACCCACTAAAAAATTCTAAGTGTTGCTTTCATATTTTTAAAGTTACTTATTCTAAATACAATCGTAACAAATTAAATATAAGAGAAAGTCGTTCCTATAATAAAAGTCTTTATTTCCAGTGAAAAGTTTTTTACTGCATTGTTGCTCAATTATAGTGATTTACCGTTTTGGATCTAATTGGGAAAAGAAAAACAAATCTGAACAAATATGTCAGAGAAAACGTTAATAAACTAATTTGCCAAGGTTGTGGTGAAACAAAAATATTTGCTTATATAATTAAATCTTATATAATTAAAACACAGTATTAGGCATTTAAAAAATAAAGAATAATTTCAATAGTTTTGCTACGTAAAGGAATTAAGTAACTTTATCATTAAAATTTACCTGGATATTTCTCTACCATTAGAAATTTAATTAACTGATTTCATTAAATAAAGAAGTTATTTTATGCATTGTTATTAAAAAAAACAGAGTGTTAAGAAATAGAAATTTTCAAATTAATTACGCATGTGCCGAATTTAAGAGGACAAGACAAAAAAAGGATAAGAAAAGATCGATTCTGTTTCCTAAAATACTGCGGCACTAATAAACTTTTTGGCTAAAATCTTTAGCGTATATTAATAAAAGGACAATGATCAATGTGAACTAGAGTAGGTCTTTAATTTTATACAACATTTAAACTTTGTTGTCTTTAATTTCTTTCAAAAACAAAAAAAGAGTTCTTTTAATAGTGAATGTTTAACTGAGTTTCACATTAAAGTAGTCATTCTAAAACTTCTGAGAAATTCTGAAATTTTGCTTTAACATGCTTGATAGGAAAACTTTTTATTTTTTTATTTTTTTATATCGTTAAAAAACTGTTTCTACTAATTGTTGTGTCATGAGAACAGTTTATTATACCAACCAAAATTATTGCATTTAAAATTAAAAACTGTTTATTAGAAAGAAAAAATAAATTACCTATCCACGTTATATACTTTAAACCTCGTGCAACACTTTGCGAAATTATCATTGCGGCTGATTCAGATTCGCACCATAAAATTACAACGCTGGAGTGCCTCTTTATAGTTTCTAATATACCACCAACTTCATCTTCTAAAAGAATACTAGAAATTGTTTGAACCACAGAAAAACAAATGTTTTTTTCAGTTGCGGCTTTGAGAATTTCATCACGACCAAAACGACCATATTCGTCATCAGAAGTAAACAATGATATGTATGTCCACTGAAAGTGTTCAATTAAATCCATTAAAGCTTTTGCTTGATAGACATCAGAAGGGACAGTACGAAAAAAGTTGCGATATACGAAACGCTGTGATAACGAAATACTTGTTGATGAATATGAAACTTGTGGAACATAGTCAGACAGCAACATAGTACTCACAGCAACACTAAGAGAACTGGAGTCTGGACCAACTACTCCTACAAGTACTGAGTTTTTTTTAGTTAGCAACAGTTCTAAGGCGTGTTCACATGCACACAAAACATCGTTTCTTGAATCGCGAATCTCATATCCTTGAATACAAGTTAAAACAAATAATACTCTTGTTCTATTGTATATTCGCAACCTAAAACAAACTTAACTAAAAATTAGTTTCATTATTAAATATAATTATATAGGTATTTACCTATTTCAATTCCTGGAAGTATATCCTTTCTTTCATTTATTTCTTGAATAGCAAACATCATTGATGACACCAATAAAATTGACGCTTCATCGAGAATATACACGCTGCCATTTTTAATATGAGTTGAGAAAATGCCTCCAAAAAAATATGTTGTATTTTTTGAATGATGGAGTCCTACTGTTGAATTTCCGCAGTTTTGAACAGAAAGAGGAATTACAAGTGGAATTAGTAAAAGATTATGACAATAGGTAATGATATTTGACATTCCTTAAAACTAGATTATAAGGAGGTTGATTTTATTGTGTAGAAAGTTGATTATAATGTGTATATTTTGTAGAAAAAAACACTTCTTGACATCAGAAATATTTACTTGTTTAAATTATTTTTAACTTACAACAGGTAATATTACTTAGCGAAAGCATTACTTTTTAAAATTAGTATTTTTGTTGATTTCATCAATTTGTGTCATAGCGCAATATACAACGGATGCAAAAGCCGTGAATGCAGTTAACCTCTTTATGATTGGTTTGTTGATGGCACTTAGTAGTAAGAGTCTTCAATCTATTTGTTATATACAAAGAAACGAAATTATCTGCCGACGTGAATATATTAAATTGAGGAAAACAATAATAAGTCACTGGAAAAATATTTCAAAAACTTTACTCACATTAAAAATCATGTTACCGGTCTGAAAGTTCATTTAAAAGTCTTATAGCTAATAAATTGTTATTTATTTAAAATCTTTTCAAATATTTTAATACTGTTTACATTAAGTAAATGAAAAAATGAATTTTGTCAAGAGAAATAAGCGGAAATTCATTTTCTTTTTCAGTTCCTAAATGGTTGCAACTAATATATTGCTTTTAAATTGGTAAACATCTGTTATTTTATTAAATATATTTAATAATTTATTAAAATAATTGTATTGTTGCTTTTTTTTGTTATTTTTCTATAAAAACACGGATTTAACTTTCTTTTTTTGTTTTTAATGTTAAACAATTTGAACAAAAAGAATTCTTAAAGTTTTTGCTGATCTTTTGGTCTCGTACTTTTTATACAAGACATTCTTAATAATATATTTATACATCTGATTCATTTAATAGTTTTTATTTCAAATTTTATTTTATTTATAGAAGAGAAGTGTTTGCTTCATTAATACCAAAGGAGAGTCTAATCTTATAAAAATGAAGCGTCTGATACCATCGCAAGTTTTATGTCAGTTTTGGAAACTAGTACTATCTGAGTACTCTCTGATTTTCTCCTGATATAAGTGTTTATTTGTTTCCACCCTGAGTTTAGGTTGTAAAAAGTGTATGATTTTTCTTGATAATATTAAACGATACTTTCGCAACCAGAGCTGTGACCAAGTCATTATTTTATATGTTTAATGCATTTTTAAACTCTTTCTACTTAAGTACAAGTCTAGCCCCAAGTCAAGCAGAGCCAATTTAATTGAATTCTCGAGTCGAGTCTTGCAAAAATTAATTTAAGTATCAAAACCCAAACTCCTGAATTATTTAGTAAATAACTCATAATGCATTTGTTATTAACTAAACCCTCTTATTTATTTAAAACGTTCAAAACTAAATATGCCCAAAAGGTATTAAAAACATAATTTTCAAGTTAATGTTTACTTTTTTATTTCAACTAAATACATTTTTTTCATGATTTATTACATAAAAAAAAAAATTAGTTTAAGAGGCTGAAGGCATCCTATTGCGGACGAAGTTAAACCTAAAAAAAAAAAGAAGAAAAAACGCTGGCTGCGCAATAAAAAAAAATAGTTTAGAAAAATGTATATTTAGGTCTTTTCACTTCTAAACATTTTGCTTTAACATTCTGCTATCGTTAACATTTCACTGCAACGTGCCTCTGGTCCAATATACCAAAAAGATATAAACAAATAAAGTATTATATTGTGGCGAAAATTTTACTAAATTTTCTTCTCTAAATAGTTTTATATCTTGAATGCACTTATGACTTGAATTAAACTTCAAGTCAAGTCACAAAAAAACAAGATCAAACTCGAAGTTAAATTTCTAAATTTAAGCTAAATTTTTAAATTTAAGAGTCGTATTTTTTGAAAGACGTATATTTTTGAAGACGCACTTTTTTGAAAAAAAAGGTAAACATAAAGGTAAAAGTTAATTAAACCTTAAAAAAAAAATAGATTTATTTGAGAAAATTAAACAATTAAAATTTAAAAACCTCTAAAAAAAAAAATGTAGAAAAAAGTATATTGAAAGTGATGGAAAAAAATATTGTTTTAAAATAAGTGTAATAAATAATAAAATAAGTCATGGAATGTCGTTACCAGCAAAAACAATAAAAAGACTCCAATTTAAATATTGTATATAATAAATAATATTGTAGCAAATAAGAGGTGAGAGAGCTAAAAGAGAAAACAATTTTGTTGTATTTGGCTTAAACCAGTCTATAAAAAGCAACTTAAATGAAAAAAAAGAGGACGATAAAAGTATTAAAAGTCATTCAAAGTATAAATTTAAAGAGTATGCGTGCAAGAAATCAAGTGCTAAAGGCAGCTTTTCAAAACAGGGAAATGGTATTAAATATTTACTTTAATATTGACAAGACTAAAGCAAAAAATTTTTTAACGAAGTTGTGAAGATTTGAAGTTAAAGTTATAAATGGACATTCAGAAATGAATAATATCTCATTTTATTATGGTAAAAAAATTAACAGAATAGTAAAACTTGAGAAAAAAAAACATAGAAATTTAAGTATAAAATGGCAAACAATAAAAATAACATCGAAAATTTAAAAGAACTGTGACCAATACCCATTCTTTTAATACCAAAACAAATGATAATGCACAACTGCCAGTTATAAGTTTTGAATCCACCTCAAATAGTTTAAAATGTTTATATTGGTATAAACATGGCACCCCATCATTAAAAAAGAGTAAATTAAATAAACTTATAGTTAAAACTGAAATTATTTTTCCAGATACAATTTTCATTGCAGAAACATGGTGTAACGATACTTCTGCAACAACAATACATCTGGAACATCAATATTTCTGCAACAATCATTTTTTGGGTATAATCTTTATCGTAGAAACCTTAAAGTGGCACCATCGTAACTTTTCCCCCACACCATTTTCTTGTCTAGCCCACATCTTAATAAAACATCACATATTGCATAAAAAAGCGACTTACTGTCGGTAGCATCCACTGTAAAGAGACCAAGAAAATCTTCGTATATTATAAAATTTCCAGAAACTGATCAAACAAATATAAACATTTACTCAATACCAAAAGTGTTTCGGGTTTCATTACATATTACAGATAAAAATATTCTCGATTTAATAACACTAAGTACATTTCTTATCACATAATTTGCCATTAATTCTATCATCTCGTTAACAGTATCTTGAGACATGTACTTATTGTTTGACAGCCAGCTAAATAGAGGTGGATAATTTTCAATACTCATTAGAAGTAACTGATTAAGATTTCTTTCAATTTCATCATTCCCTTGGATAGCTTAGCCTTGTTGAGTAACACATTTTAATGTAGAAATTACACGAATAAAGCACTCCTAATGCTCATTGCATTACTTATCATTTCATTTATTATTACTTATCATTTCACTTATTATTACTTATCATTACTATTATCACTTATTATTACTTATCATTTCACTTATCATTTGATGTATGATTTTTAAACCTGCTGCATGTAGTGTAAATAACTTTTCCTGTGCCTCCTTATGAAATGATGATAGGTTGTGTTTTCTCAGCCTTTCTACAGCCTTTTTCTAATTGTCACAACCAATTGTCAAAAAATTTTGGTTTTCCGCATTTTGGAAAATATACCAAATTTTTCTCGACAGCACTAATTCAAATATAGCAAAATAATTTCTATTTGGAATAACGTATCTGAATCCAAGGGTAATTTATAATCCATTTTTTATTGAAAAATTTAAGTTGTTTGCCATACATTTTTTTGGTTGCTTCAATATCGGCAAGATTTATTTCTGTTTTTTCGGCATTCCACTCACAGCAGGAACAAGCAGGAAAAGATTTTTCAATTTTCTTTTTTTTTCCGTTTCCTTATTAAATAATTTCTTACGTTGGTAAAGTAGGACTTGAAGAATGCTTCTCATCTACAAAGTAAGAAATCAGTGTTCGTTGTTTTTTATGAGACAGTTCCGTCATGACTCTTCGTAGTTGTATGAAAATACAAGTCGTAAGATTAGGAAATGCGAATTATGTTTACTGTTCTTCTGTATAGATTTATATAATATTCATAACCGTTAGTCGCTCCCATAAGAATTGTAAAACATTGTTCAAAGCAAACACATAAAGTTATTACTTTAAATATAAAACGCTAACTGCTTTCTAGAAGCTTGTAAAAAGTGATTCGAAGCGAATACGCTAAGTTAGTATTTCAAATACAAAATACTAATTGACCTCTAGCGGCTTGAAGTTGTAAAACAAGAAGTTGTAAAACATTTAAAAGTTGAACAATAAAAAAAAGAAATGAAAAAAGTAAAACATTTAAAACAAAACTTTTAAAATAATGATTTTACAGATTTAAAAAGTGAAAGAAAGGAAAGGGGGAGGGTGAGAGGGAAGCAAAAATGCCGAGAGCCCCTACACTATTAAAATGAGGGGGCTAAAGCCCCCAGAGCCCCCGACTTTTCTGCCACCCCTGAGATTAACTATCTTTAATTTTTTAATTTATTTAATATTTTGATCTAATTCTTCTTTAATTATTTATTCAAATATTTAATGAATTAAAAATTTTTAATAAAAGAGTTTAAAATTGAAAATTTCCTTAAACCAAGACTAAAAATAAATTAAACAATTTTCTTGTTCTAAAATTTTGAGTGTATGATAATTGCTTGAACAAGTCAACAATCATCGAACTTCGAATAGTTGATTGCATACGCATAACCTTTTCTAAAAATCCATTGAAAAGTTTTAATTCAGTTGGATATTAAACAACAAATACATAAAAATGTCATAATTAAATAATCCAAAGCCTCTATAAAACAACTGCAACAAAGCAACATAATAACTGTATTACATACTTTGGTAAAATATTGACCAGACACATGAAGAAGTATTAGTTGTTTGACTCCCGGTCTTTTAAGGTTTTTAACGTACTCTAGATTGTGTCATCCATTAAACATGCAGCCACATTTCAAAAGAATTTTTAAACTAGAGCTCTTTAATAATCTGAAAGTAATTAATAAAATGTAATGTTTCAGATAAGTAGAATATTAAACAATATCTTTCAAATTGTTTAAATTTTTATCATACAACTGTGTTGTTATAAAAGATAACAAAATTACAGTTAAATATATATAATACTATTTCTATAAAAATAAAAGAAAGCTCAGCAACAAACAACAAAACAAAACAATTTTTAATATAAAAATTATATTTTATACCTTTTATTGCTGTTGCACACAATTCTAAAGGTTATTTAGTCACAGTATTCATTTAATCATAAGGTACATGACGTGTTTAGCACAAAGCATACAGCTTCAGTTTTTTTGTTTGATAGAAATAATGTATATATCCATGCACGCCGATGGTTTCTTGTCACCTCCATTCGATGAATAAGTTCTGATTTGTTTTGAACATTTCGTCTTTGTTCAAGAAGTAACCGAATTGAATTTTCAACATAGTCAATGTTAACAACTCTAGTCAAAGGAATATGATAATTTGATCCTTTATGATTCTAGTAAAGTATCAATTTTACCATTTAAATAGATGAAAAAGATTGACTCGACTTTGTTCTTGGTTAGCTACGAACATATTGCTACAGCACAGAAAAATTAATAAGCTGATTAAAAAAAAAAAAGTAAGTATAAAACTTTCATCAAGACAAAACAAATGTTCATTTTAATGTCTTGACAATGGTTTAAATTAATGAATTTAAATAAAAAATTTTCAATTATCCACTTTATTCACTAGATTTAGCCTCCAGTGACAATTAACTATTTGAAAACCTGCAAACGTTTCTTTCTAGAAAGTTTTCTTGAATAAAGAAGCTAATGCAACCGTGGATGGGTTTTGGAAATAAATAAAAAAAAAAGCGTTTGTATTGGAATAATTTTTAATTAAATAAACAAATTATTTTCTAAATAAATAAAAAAGCATTGCACATAGATTAGTATAAGTCAACCAACATTAAATCTCAAAATAAAACTTATTTTACTCCTGAAATAAAATTGTTTACATTATGATTATATAAAAGTATCATTCCTTTTGTAAAAAAAGTAAAAATTTGTGCTAACTTTTGGCATAAAACAATCATGCAACTATTGCGCATTTGTTATTGTTTAAAATACATTAATATTAAAAAAAAAGTTCCCAGCGGGCACGGCAACGTCCATATGACGTCAAAAGGACGTCTTTTTAGGACGTCCAGAACTGGTTTTAAATGGCAACGCCAGATGACGTCTTTTTAAGGCGTAAGTAGGACGTCTTTTTAGGACGGAATAAAAACGTGTTTTTAGACGTCTAAAAGATGTGAATTTAGGACGTTCAGAACTAGTGCTAAATGGAAACGCCGAATGACGTCTTTAAATAACCTTATTTAGACGTTCTTATTTCGACGTCTAAAATACGTGTTCTAACATGGCTTTACTTAAACGTAAGGTTCAAATTTATGTTTTCACAAAACTTCTTGAGAATAAGAAAAAAATAATAAATCATTTAAATTTTTTAATAATATAATTGTGCTGAGTTTTATAAATTACAACTTTGTAAACTTCTTCTTCCACTTGTTAATTTCCAAGAATCGAATTTTCGAACAGTTGACGTCATTCACTTTCTTTTCGATCAGATGCACTCTTTAAAATATTGCCACCAGCATTTTAAAGTTTTTTTTGCTGTAGGAATCAGGAAAGCAGCCTTAACCTTAAAAAAATATTGTTAAGATAAGTATGTAAAAATAAAGAGGAAAGAAATAAATAACACACACACATATATATAATTATTATTTTATAAACATAACATCAAACATCAAAAAATACGAATTTCTCAACGCTAAATTTATTTTTTTAAAGAAATTTTTGACTGGATTGTTGTGACCAGCGTATATATTTATGTATATCAAGTATGCAATATAATTGCGGTATTAAAAATGCTCTTTTTATAGTAAAATTATACTTACTTTGAAAGCATGCCCTTCTCAAATGCATTGCATGATGAGCCACCAACATTTAATAACTTCTATTTCTAAATTCAAAAGATAACACTAGCGTAATTGATATGGGACAATTTAGTGTAAGTTATATTGGGCATAGGAGCAATTCATTAGTGTTTTATTCAATTCAAAAATTTTGTGTAAATTATGTTTACTTGTAAAGTGAGCATTATGTATATAATTACAGATCAAAATTTTTTATGTAATTTACCCTTATAAAAAAAAACTAAACATTTAACCATAATAAAAAATATACTACTTTTTGCAACATTAGTATCGAGAAATGATTGATCACATTCAAGAGACTTGGCGATAGAATCATACTAGTAAAGATCAAAACTATTCTCAACTTTAAACGTTTTTTATATTTCATTATTCTTAAGATAAGTAAGTAGATGAATTAAAGACTATATATTATAATTTATATATATATATAAATTATAATAGTAAAAATATATATTACATCTTCGCTTCCAAAAAAGCTGCGAACAACCACTATAAGAGTTTGGAAGTTATTGGAAGAGAAAAGATTAAGTTCGTAGAGCAAAATAACGATTGACAGATGACTTAAAAGATTGCAAATTTTATGAATCAGGGAAGCAAGATGAAGGAAGCAAATTCCAAAGAACTGATGTTTGAAGAAAAAAACTAGCTTTAGAGCAGTGCCCATTATAGTATTTGTAGAAAAGAGAAAAAGAAGCAACATCACGACGATGTGACAATGGTTGGAGATTGGCTGCACAAGTAGGTCCAACTATGTTTACAATGCGTTTTTGCATCTTGTCTAAAAGAGAAAGGGCATCAATAGAAGATCTGCCCCAGATATGGCAACAGTATTCCATATAGAGACGGATTTGAGATTTGTAGAGATAGAGAATAGAATCTAGAGTAAGAAAGTGTCGAGCTCAATAAAGAGATGCAACATTAGCAGATGCTAATTTTGCAATGGATTTGATATACAGTTTAAAAGAAAGATCAGAAGTAAAAGTTAATTCAAGAAGATGAAGGGTAGATGACTCATCTAGTACATTACCATTCATAAATATAAGAAGATATAAATTATTGCGATAACAATTGGCCAAAAAAAATTGAGTTTTATCTGAAATAAAGTTCACCAGCCATTGTGAGCCCCATGCTGTAGCAGAGGTGAGATCCTTTTCAAGCTCAGATACCCCCTCCAAGCAAGAGAGTGTAGGCTTCTTATCATGACAAGAATAAATAGTAGTGTCGTCAGCGAACAATGCCACCTTAGATGTAATAATATCTGAAGATCGTTAATGTAAATTAAAAAGAGTATAGGGCCAAGGATTGAACCTTGAAGAACCCCTGAAGTTACAGGATATGAAGAAGATATATATATATATATATATATATATATATATATATATATATATATATATATATATATATATATATATATATATATATACACATATATATATATATATATATATATATATATATATATATATATATATATATATATATATATATATATATATATGTATATATATATATATATATATATAAACAGTCAGAACTTGGTTCTTTATATAGTATACCAATTATTATACTTGATATACAATATCAAGTGTCAAGTATATACTTAATATATATATATATATATACATATATATATATATATATATATATATATATATATATATATATATATATATATATATATATATATATATATATATTAGGTATGCGGAAATAGCCGTTTTACGGAATCGAATTTTGTGCTAAAATTCTGTGCCACATTTTTTGAATTTTTTTTTAGGTAGCGTCAGACAAACGTTTTGTTGTGTTGTTTCTTTTTAGAAAAGTATATTAACATAGATTATTTTTGAAAAGAAAAGACTTAGATCTATATTTTTATTAATCAATTATGTATGGATGATTTACTTTTTGTTGACTTTATAGATATTGAAAACTTACTTGATGTTGTCACGTGAAATTTGTATTGATGGAATGCTGAGACATTTTGCAAAACTACTGAGACATTTTTTTACATCCTTTATAAATTCACCTGCCAAATTTCAAGAAAAAATAATATGTAGCAGATAATTTTAAAAGTGTAGCAGTTTTGGTACCTAAATTTTGTTTTAACAAATTCGCGATGGGTGTTGCTGTGGTTGTGGGAGAAAGTCGGAATCTACATACTATGTATATAACAATAACAGTAATAATAATACTGTCATTATTATTTTTGTCGTTATTTTAATAATTTCATTGTTTTATTTTTATTATTCAATCATAAGTTATGTATATAATATAAATACACTATATTATGGTTTATTCTTTAATATACTTTTAGATAAAATAATATTCTTTTATATTCTATTATATTCTAAATATATTCTTTCATATTCTTTTAGATAAATTTTCATATTCTTTTAGATAATTCTTGTATATGTGTATATATATATAGATAAATTCTTCATATTCTTTTAGATAAAATTTTATATTCTTAATAATATTCTTTATATTCTTAATATTCTTTTAGATAAAAAGCAGATATTTGTTTAACAATCATTGTTAATCTAATCAATCAATCTCAGATTGATTTTGTAAACAAAAAATTCATTTTTGTAAACAAAACAATCTCAGAAAGATTTTGAAAATCTTTGGGTGTTACCATATCTAGTAAGGTGTTTATGTCTTTAATCGTGACATTTGTATTTAAAAATATTTGTTTAATTTTTGTAGTTTTACTTTTCTGTTTCAAGCAAGGAATTAAAAAAAAAATGTCTTTATAATTCCTGTTGTCTGAAACTGAAAAGTGTTATCCTTTAAACATTAGGATAAAATTTTTAGCGTGTTATCAAATGTGCTAACAGGTAATATTCCATTTTTGTTAGAGAAAATTACGCAGTATTTTAGTGTGGTTATTAATAACGTACCCCATCACAGTACTGTTGAGCAAATGGCTCATGAATTAAGAAGTATATCAGAATTACAAGCAGCAGAATGGGCTATCAATAATTCTCAGCTTACGTAGTAAGTGAGAATTATTGATAGCCCACCTTATGCCCAAAGATAAATGCCTTGTTATTGCTCTGGATCAATTCCCATGAGAAACAGCTGATGATTACATTTTTGGGCATTACATTGTACTGATTACATTGTATTGATTACATTGTAGGGCAATAGATCATCTAGCTTTTATTTATTCAAATTTTCATTTACGTAATTATGATGAGTGTTGTTAATTGAATATTGAAATATTTCCATCACAATATCAGACAGAGTTGCAGTTAACAATCTAACCATAAGCAAAGTTAGTGCAACTCGGGGTAAAACTCTGAATTAATTAAATTTTTATTTGCACCCTCTTGATGCAATTGCTACTGAATGTCGCTCAGCATTGAAGTGTCTAGAGACAGAAAAGTTGAAATATTAGGCAATGATTATGTAGCTGTCAAAATTGATTTAGCTATGAATAAGATGAGGTTTAAAGACGGTGAAAGCAATCCAGAGAGATTTGTTACTTTTTAAGACCACAAAAAACTACCTAGGTGTACCATCCCTAGATATCGAGGAAACCGTCTTCATATTTTCTTTTTAATACTTGTCATATATTTATTAAACACTATGCTAATTTTCTAAATTTTCTGATCACTAGAACAGTCAAATGTGGCAGTTTGCAAGCAGCTCTGCCAGAAGCATTTTGTAATGCTACCACTTTAAAAAAAATGTGTGTGCTTGGTGTATTTGGGAAACTGCTCAGTGGTCCGTGGATGACAAAGTTTTATGTATCAGCTGAGGATGCAAATTTTGATCATCTTGCCGGTATTCAGATTGTAAGAAACATTTCGGAAACAGTTAATGTTTGCAAATCTAATCCGGCTGCACTGTTTTGCAGAGCAACAGATTTTTTTGTGGAAATCAAACGTTTTTGAACCAATAACATATTAATGCTGCATTGATGACCAGGTTATTAACATGACTTCAGCTTGTCTTAATGCAGTAAAGGATGTATTGATTAGACAATGTAAAAGGTACTTCTCCTTTTTCATTACAGAGACACTTAAGCAGGAAACAGCTAGTGCAAGGTTTTACAATATAGATAGTGAAGAGTTAATTGGTATGTTTCGTGAATCTAAAGGAAGATTCCCTAATACAACAATTTTATATAATTCTTGAATGAAAAGGAATTAGTGAATGTAAAGGAAGATCCCCTAATGCAACAACTTGTTATATTTCTTGCAAAATAAGATGAAAAAAGAATAGGACTATTTATTATCTTGATAGTTTAGATTACTAAGTAAAAAAATGTAATTAATGGTCCATTTTCACAGCGCGTAAAGAAAGAAAGAGAAATCGCCTACAACATGGTTAGTGAAACTTAAATTTTATATTTTGTTTTAGATTACTTATTTAATTAGAGATAATATTATTTTTAAAAAAGGAATTATTTTTGTTAATAGTACGTGTTAAACAACCACCACCACATCCACCCCTAACCCAAAGATCTCATCTTTGGGTTAGGGGTGGATGTGGTGGTGGTTAGGGGTGGACACATCTCATATATGGTGGTGAGCTGGGATCAAAATATTAAAACTTCTGTTTGATAAAAAAAACAATTTTCAGTATTAAAATACTTTTTTATGATAGAATATTCAATTTTTTGGTGGTAAAAGTCGTAGTTTGGGGCCCCCTCTAGCTGTCCACTCACGCCCTTTGGTTAGATGCTACTATGAAATTGTAGCCCACTCTTACATTTTTCTTTTGATACCAAATTATAGAAATTTCAACAAGAATTTGCATAGTTATAACAATTTTTGATACAAAAAAAATTATTTTGACCACAGTTTCTTTAACAATTTCATATATTCAAAAATTGTCACTAAAAACCTTATAACTTTTTTTTGAATTGTTCAATTTTGACAATTTTTTCACCGTTGAAATACTGTATTAATGCTCTTTTCAACAATATATAACAATATAATATTTTGTAAATTTAAAATTTTCATGTCACATACCTATATATATATATATATATATATATATATATATATATATATATATATATATATATAGTATATCATATACCCAGTTTTTAACTATTTATTTCAATATCTGTATTAATTTCAATATATGTATGAATATTATTACGATTCTCAAGTAATATAATGTTTAAATATATATATAGAAATTAGCAAGAACCTGTCTATAAGTCGCTTTTCATAAGGTGTTTTTAAAATTCTCCTTGAATCTTTGGGAAGTTCCAAACCTTGATTTGGCAATATATCAAGAAGATCATTAACTAATGTACTGGTTCCATTATTTAATAGCTCAATGTTGTCGAGTAAAGACATTGAATTCAAAGAATTATCATGATAATTGTTCCATGTATCATTAACAGGTTTTCTTATGAAAAATTCGATTCTGCATGAGATGTCTAAATCTTTGAAATTGTTAGAACTTGGTTCTTGATATAGCAATACTATACTAATAGTATATCAAGTATATATATACATAGTACAGCATATATTCAGTTTAAACTGTTTCTTTCATTATCTGTAAAAATTTCATTACCTGTATCAATATTACCACAATTTTCAAGTAATTGATGACAAAAACAAAAATTAGATAGAACGTGTCTATTAGTCGTTATAAAAAGACTTCTTTTGTAATTGAAATAAAACTTGATTAAAACTGCGTTACTTAAAAATTTTAAGAAGTTTAAATCGCTTGCGTGATTTAACTAATTTTTTTTTTATTTAATAAAGCATTCTTGATATTTTTTGGACGAAAAAATTATTGGACGCGAAAAAGACGTTCAAAAGACGTTTAGAATTTTAATGGGACGGACGGACGCGATTTGAACGTCCTAAGACGTCTTTTTTACGTCCTGTGCCCACTGGGTAAGCTTTACCGGAACAATCTGATACAAAAAAATTATCACTCGCATGTCCACTTGCTGTTCCATTATGTAAAGTAGGAAAACAATTGATAGTTGACTTAGACATGTCCTACTTTTTAGATAGAGTTGGTCTAAATTTTCAGCAATATAAAAAAATATAAATTAAATCACAATTCTATAAAATAACAGCATTAAGTTTTTTCTCATACGATTGAAACTAAATCAAAATGCTTATGGAATTTCCAAGTTTAACATTGGATTAATTTTTGCTATACGTTCAACGTTCAATGCTATACGTTCTCTTTATACCAACTTTTCTTTGTTTTTTTTTTTTTTAATTATAATTTTTTTCTGATATTTATCATACTCACTCAGTACAATTGTTGATCAAATAACGACTGTAAACTTTAGTAAGAAACAACATTTCAGCTCTGCTAATAGAATCTCCGACCATTAACTTATCTGTCAATCTCTGACGGCAAATAGAGTTATTTTGTTGTTTCTCCTCAAAGAGAATATTATCTACTCTTAAAATCTAACGAAATGAAAAAGTCAAGTTATAACATTAAATTTAAATTCTCAATGAGAGTTGAAGCACTTTGAAAAAAAGAAAATTTCTTTCAATTCTTTAACTTTGTCCTAAAAAATAAAAATGCAAAATTTAGTAATCACCATTATATTTTAGATATTATCATATTCATTACTATTTAAATAAAATTATTACCGGAGTTAGGGTTGGCAATCAGCATTATTGATCTAACGGGCAACCTATAAGTAATTGAGGTTGGCAAAAAATCTCTGATTTGATTTTTATGTTATCTGGTAAAACATTTGTTTCAAATTTTTTTGCCAACCTGATGCCATCTTTTAACCGATTAAGTTCAGCAAAATATTGCAGACCTCATTTTTTTTAATTCTTACGGCAAATGGTATATTGCTATAATAGGAAAGCATTGATCTTAAAATGAAAGCAGTGTCATTAAATTTCTATTTAGGCTAGAAATTTAACTACATAGTTTACCCATTTGTAATTCTTTGAAACTTGGAGCTGTATTTGTAGGACAACTATTGGTAAAGGATGAAGCTGAAGAAGTCCAAAGCAACTCAATAGGCGTTGCGATGGAAATTTTTAAAGATGATGAATATTTACCATCATCAGTTACAGATCGTGCTGCTCCAAATGTAGTAAACACAATTCTTGTGGAACCTGAAATGACTATAGTACATGTTGATGGCATGGAGCCTGAAATGCCTGTAGTACATCATGAAACAAGTTTTTCGAACAAAGTGTCACCAAGTATTGCTTCATTGCTCTCACCTGAAGTTTTGAAACCTTACCCGAAAGCATCTGCTAGAAAAAGAAGTGTTAAAAGTAGGCAATTAAAAACAAGGATTTTGACTGATACTGTTTAAAATTTCACTTTTTTTTTTAGATGTATTATATAATATACACTAATACCCTTTACCTAATGCATTTGTAGTACTTAGGTATAGCAATATTAAACATGTAAATAATGTTACTCATATAAGATCAAAGCGCCCCATATCGGAGATCATAGTACCCCATTGCATGGGGTACATTGATCTTTTGCAAGGGTTGTTGTAATGTTCAAATATATCATGTTCATTAATGTTTTTTATTAAAACATTTATTTTTACTTAAAGACAGATTGTTTTTGTTTAGTTTAGTAATTAATAAGTTTTTATATCTAGATCGGGTTGTTTGCAGTTTTCAAAATACTGCAACGGCGATCAATGCGCCCCCATCTCCCCTAAATCATTAAATCATCTCTTTGTTTGTATATTAGTTATTTGATAAATATAATAATGTATCACTACAAGAGGTTTCCGTTGGTGTGTGCTCAACTTTGGAACTATCAATGAAAATCGGATGAATTTAGGATGTTTCTTTGTTTCAGTTATATCAATAATGGAAAAATCAAAACTAATTAATAATAGTATTATGTTAAAATTCTCAGAGTGCTTTTTTAAAGGTGATATGCTTAGATGAAAAAAATAGGGAGCGTTTATTTTATTAAGTTAAATGTACATAATTCGCTTATATCGTAGTATTTACAAACTATGCCTAATGAAGAAATTCTTCATCGGAATCTAAAACACAAAATGAAACATAATTTTTAACTTGATTAAAGACTTTATTTGAATGAAAAAACGGGAAAAAAATGGCTGTACTTATAAAAAAGGAAAAAAAAAAATTTCAAATTTTTTCTTTTTAATAAGTACAGCCAGAGGCGATTTGAGGTGTAAATTGAGGGGAAGGGGGATAGGAGGACAAATTTAAAAAAATATTGAATGGTTTTAAAAAAAGCAAAAAAAAAAATTTCCTTAAAACTAAAAATCATCCCTCTTAAATATGTCAAATAACAGACTAGCAGTCTGTCTACATTCCTCATAAAACCGACTATAACTTGAAATTGCTTTCTTTAGGCGGTAGGGAAGGGAGTAACACACCGTTGAATCGCACCTGTGTACACCTCTGTAAAATTTGCGAGAGAGTGAATTCATTTACTTATGGAATAATTTGTGGTAAAATAGTTTGACCTCTAATCCACGTTTGCAGCAACCTATCTGCCATTCTAAATCCTTGTTAAACAAGATCATCTTTTGTGGCTAATAAGAATGAACTTAATGTATATCCAGACTCTGAATAAAAATATTTACTCTAAAAATAAACTTTTATATTATTGGTAATGAAAAAGTATAAAATACCCCAGAAAATTTTGCATACCATATAAATTTTGTTGTAATTCATTAGGAAGAATCAAGATATCGAGTATAGAAGCCAGTGTGTTTACAAGACTTATTATTTTAACTAATTATAAACTAAAAAAGCAAGCACGTACATTCACTTAAAATCTTGGGCAAAAGCCAAAAAAGCCTGAATTTTTAAAGTGTCTAAAATAAATATCATATTGGCACTCTGTACTGAGTAAAAGTTTTACTCAGTACATAGTGCCAATATGATATTTATTTGAAACACCCTAAAAAATTCAGACTTGCTGTTTTTTTAATATTAAAATGTGCAAAGTTTTTCTTTATTAAATAGGTTTTTAGTTGATAAGTTTTACTGTAAAACTTATCAACTAAAAACCTATTCAATAAGGAAAAACTCTGCACATTTTAATATTAAAAAAACAGCAATTCAAGCTTTATAATAGTATTAAAAACTAAAAAGATTATTTATTAGAGAGTTGCATCTTCAAAGCCTGCAGCCGATGCTTTTTCGCTAGTGTGTAACAAATCTCAGTAAAATTACATAAAATGAGTGCACAACTCTTTTTATTTTATTTTGCTATTTGTATAAACAAAAATTCCCTTACACAAAAAAATAAAATATAACTGCAAATGTATAAATGATAAACAAACAGGGGCTCAAAGAAGATATGAATGGCAAAATACCAACCTAATCTTTTCATAGAGCCCCTAGAGATCATAACAATAATTTTAAAATATGGTCAATAAATAAAGTAGAAAATTTAGAGAAAAAAAATAGTAAAAAAGAAGATATAATACTTAAAAATAAAAATGGAGAGAAAAAAAGCTTAATTTTCTTTAAGAAAAAAAACCATATCTACAAATATTTTAACGAAATGGTCTTAATGTACCATAACTTTCACTTATTTTACGTGTGGATATTTTGGGATTTCGTATTTTTCAATTTCACCATTTCACATGTGGGTACTTCACACAATTTCACGTGTGGATGTTTTTCAGTCTTAAATATTCTCTAAAATTTAATAAACAACTCGTTGATGTCAAAGGTGTATCAAGCTTTGTTTTATCAAAATACTTTCCAACAGTTGGCTTTAAATGCAATTTACACGAAGGATTGGGGTTAAAACTTGCTTCTAAAATTATGACGTATATAAGTTTAATACTTTACAGAAAATACGCTTAACTTTACATGCTTACTACTTCAATTTATATATTGTATATAAATTTAATATGACATTTGATATGTAAACTATTAATAATTATTAGTAAATAAGTATTTAATATTATAAAAAATAAAAATGTTTAATATAACTTTGTAAATATGTAAGTATGCAGGTATATAAATAAATTTAAAAAATTTAAATAAATAAAAGAAATTGTAACATTGCAATATACTTTTGGTTTTTGCATTTTTTCTTTAGATCTACCTAAAAATAATACCAAAAGATCTAACTTAAAATAGTTTTTACAAGGTTGAAATTAACTGCTTTAGACATTTGGAGCATTGGTGAGACTGGAATCACAACAGTGCAGCGGCTTTATTATGTTATTGCACGCAGAGGTTTTTGCTAGATATGTCGAGTAAATCAGCAGAAAGAGGAACATTCTTAGCGGGCATTTATTTTTAAAAGTTACATTCTAAATTTATTTTAAATGTCTTTCAAACATTCTTACGTAAAAAACGTTTAAAAGACATTTAAAAAACGTTTAAAAGACATTTACAACGTACATTTTAAAAACAAATGCCTGTAAGATTAACGACTATTGCTTTGGCGGTTAGTGCGATTGACAATAGGTTACCTTCATATTTTATCTTTCCCAGAGCTTATTTTAAATCTAACTTTATTCTTGATGGACCTGTAGGACCTGATGGATCAGCACATTCTTCAGGGTAGACGGCAGAGACAAATTTTCCTAAATATATCATGAACATTTTGTATCAATGATTAACAATCAAGGGAGGTATTTAGCTTTGTTTTTTTTTCATTAGTTTACAAATATTTTAGAGCAAAAATAGCTTTTTTTTTACCATACTGTAACGTTTGGGATCGAGCCAATTCCCTTGATAGTTATTTTGGAATATTCACTTTAAATAATCATTAATAATTACCATAAAAGCCATTCCCTTTAAAATGTTTGTAATACTGTCTTTAGATAATCAAAATGATTGCAAAACTATATCCTTAGAGACAAATTTTGCACGAGGAATTCGCATATATATAAAATAAAAAGCTATAGCGCTAAACTAGCGATAGTCGAGATACAAATAACTATGAACATTTTAACAGTATTTAATTCTATGTATTATATTTAGTATATAAATGTAAATAAAAGTTAAAAATGTTAACATGACTATCTTTCTTTTAATCATGGGGCTATAGAGGGTGTTCCAACCCCCTCAAAGCTGTCATTTAAGTATTTTAGTTGGCAAGTTTTGAACTATAGTCGGCAAATTGAAAATATTGAGGAGCTTTTTTTTTTTGGTGTCTCTAGTTGGCAAAAAATTCATACAACAATCCCCCCCCCCCCCTCCAGAGAAGATCTCTTCGGGACTGCCCTGAATGAGTCACAGAAGTTCATATTTGAAGTAAGGTCTTATGATACTATCAGAAAACCTGAGGTACTAGAAAAGTTAAAAAGATAAAATAATTATGACATTAAAATAAAAATTTTCAAAAAATATTGACAAGTTACATATTAATACACCAATTTTAATAAACACAATTATAAGGATTATTTTATTAGAGCATTTCTATGTTTTTGAATGTTATTCTTATTTCCTAGATAATACTTTTTTTTTCAGATTGAGTACTTCATTTATTTTATCAATAAAAAAGATTTTCTTTGTTTATACTTTTTGATTATTATTGTTTTTGTTCTTTGATAAGTTAAGTATTTATAAAAAGAATCGAGTCACTATTTTAATTTTTCCTACAAAACCTCTCGTTGAACCATTTTCCTTGTTATAATTATACATTTAATCGTTTACCTAAAGATCATTTTGTTAAAAAGCAATGATGTGACCAAAGCATGATACAAATTCCCAAATAAAATACACCAGTGCTGACAATATGGGGTGTTGTCCTCTATAATATGGATGTGCAGATGAGCTTCTAAAACTTGTTTAATGGCTGAGTCTTGCCATTAAACCTGAGTTTAATGACTGATGTATGTATATATATATATATATATATATATATATATATATATATATATATATATATATATATATATATATATATATATATATATATATATATATATATATATATATATATATGTATATATATATATATACATATATATATATATATATATATATATATATATATATATATATATATATATATATATATATATATATATATATATATATATATATATATATATATATATATAATATAATGTAATGAACCAATAGCATAAAATCGAGATTCAATTGACAGTTGTTGTACTGGTGAAATGTATTTATATAGTATAAAATAATAATTCACTCATGAATTGATTAAATTGACAAAAATTCTATGAAACTTTTGACCGCGTATTTTACAAAATGATAATGGCGGATTGTTTTTTTATTTCAAGTTTGGTTTCAAGACTGTCGGTACCTTACTAAATAAAAACGACTTGAAATCAGATTTTTTAAGTACGAATTCATTTCAAGTTTGTTTCTTGCATAAGACTTTAGTCAGTCTTCAGATTTAAAGTATAATTGAAATTTCAAGTTCGCTTCTTGCATTCCACCCAAAGCGGTTAAGTTTTGTTACGCTTAACGTGTTAAAATAATAATAATAATAATAATAATAATAATTATTATTATTATTATTGCTATTATTATTATTATTATCATTTATTGTTAAACATAAGTTAAACATAAATAAACGTATTAAACATAAATTACAAGATTTAAAAATTTAAGTTAAGTTAAATATTTTCTACTGTTGAAAAAAAATTATACTCATAAGTCGTTTAAATAATTTTGATTTACGATTTAATTTCTAATAAATCTTTATCAAAAGTTTGCAAAAAGTTTTTTACGCAAGAAAAAAAAATATAAAAAAGTTACTTTTTCGGTACCAAAAACTCAACGAGATAGTTTAAGAAAATATTTCATAAAAAGTCTATGAATTGAAATATTAAAACACATATATCTTTATGAATATGAAATATTAAAACACATATATCTTTAAAACTAAAAATGCTACAGAAGTTGTTGAAACCTTTTTGTAAATGAAATAGTTAAGGAACGCAATGCAATTAAAATAAAAAAGATTTACATCAATAAAAGTTTAAAACTTTAAAAGTTGCCTATACTCCCTATCCGAAATGCTTTTTTTTGCTGAAAATAGTTCCTTAAAAGGAGATGCATATTTTGGGTTAAATCCATGTATGTCAATATATTTCTTCCTCTTCAAACAATAAGGCATGCTATCGGAAAAATCTGCCCACCATTCTTGATCAAAAAAGAATGTAAGATAGCTTAAATGTATTTAAATCAATATATTTCTAAAAAATTAAGACTGTAAAGATTACATATTACTAGGAAAAAAGCAAAAAAAAGGTTAAGTTTTACAAAAAATTCTGACTTTCTTTTTGATGCCTCCCATAAGTTTCTGGACAGAGTGATTTTTGTAAATTTTACCAGCGTAATCCCATTTTTTCTTCAAATCTGTAGCTGATTTTACTGTTTTTCCACTTAATTTCAATTTCTTTTTTATGATGGTCTAATAATTTTCAATAGGACGTAATTCGGGGCAGTTTGGAGGATTCATCTTTTTCGGAACCAACATCACTTCATTATCATCATAAAACTTTTGAGCATCTTTTGAGTAATGTATTGTGGCTAAATAGGCCAAAACAATACTGAAGTACTTCTATGAGCTTTAATTAGTCGTTTTATACGAGAAAGACAATATTTCACGTATTCCGAAGATTTCATTGTGCCCAAACAAACATGAATTGGCGATTTTTTGCCGCAAGAGCAAAGTGCCTGCCAAACCATTAATTTTTTCGAAAATTTATCAGTAATTACATACTTGTATTTATCACTCACATTTACTCTTGTTTTAGATGCATAGTAGCATTGCCCAAGAATTTGTTTAAAATTCATTTTAACATAAGTTTTGTCATCCATCAAAATGCATCCATTTTGTTTTGTTAACAAGTTGTCATATAACTTTCGAGCTCGACTCTTTGCGGTTGAATTTTGTTTATCGTTGCGATTTGGCATTTTAACTACTTTAAAACTTTTTCCGAAAAAACCTTCAGTTTTTTCGCTCGAAATCTATCAGACCAATCAGGATGTTCTTCCAATGAAGTCTTTAACAGTTCGAGAGCTCTAAAATTTGCTGTGCGTTTTTTTCGACCACTTCCTTGTTTTTTTTTCTGAATAGTTTTCTGTTCTGAAAACCGTTTAAGAACAGTATCTACAGTTCTTCTTGGTATTTTTAATGATTTTTCCAACTTTGTATTCGATAAAGTTGGATTTTTTAAGTCTTTGTCCACAATCAGAAATCTTTCTTTAGTTTGCTCGGTTGACATTTTGAAACTAAATATTATTTTTAATTATTTTTTTCTGCCAAAATGTTCTATTATACAAACACTACCACACACAAAAAAATATTTCAAAAAACGACCGTTAAGTAGCTTTACCACACCGCAAAAGGTGGGCAGATTTTTCCGATAGCATGCCTTACTTTGTAAAAGAGGTTCATTGCATAAACAAAATTAGTAAGTGACTTAAAAGGTTTTTGGCGGAAGCAGTTTTATGACTAAGTTTGACAATTTAAATTTACTTTGTTCTGATTGGTTTAATTGTTAACAATCGTCAATAATGTCAGATTTATCTCTTCAAGTCAACAAATTTGTGCGAAAATTTTAGCTTTAAAAATGTATTCAAGTGAAACCGAGAGTGATGGTTAGACAAAAAAAAGATAACGTCCCAGATAGCAAGCTTACATTGGACTAACGTTGGGCCAATGCATGGTGCATGGCCCAACGTTGAAAGTCAATGTTGGCCAATGCAGGTTTGATCATTGGTTAAGTATTGGCCCAACGTTGTGCACAACATTGGCCCAATGTTGTATACAACGTCTACCCAACATTGGTACAACTTTATATATAACGTTAGGCCAATATTGTAAACAAAATTGGCCCAACGTTGTATACAATATTGGCCCAACGTTATACACAACATTGGCCCAACGTTGTATACAAAATTGGCATAACGTTGTATACAACATTGGCCCAATATCGTATGTTATATATCGGCCTAACGTTTTATGCAACATTAGATCGTTGTTACAAATAAGATTATTTGCATCGCTACATTGAAAATTTATAGAGAAAAAAAATAATATATGATACAAGTATAAAAATTTATTTATTTAACATAATTTATCGGTTAAATATACATATTGCAAACACCAAACATAAACCAAAAACTGACACATTGAGTTTTAAATAAAAAAATTCACAATAAAATTTATAGAGTAGTTTTGATATTGGCTGACCTACTTGTTATTGAATCGTTTTTAGCTTATGAAATTTGGTGCCCACGATTATTATTTTTTCTTCCGCTATCTCTATTATATGTCTCCATAAGCCATGCTTATTTGACTTCACAGTTTCTGCAAAAAAAATAGTTGTTTGTTTAATTATGCACTAAAGAAACATAACAAATTAAAAGTAATTCTGTAATGCAAAATTGAGACTGAAAAAATAATATTTTCTAAATCACTTACCAATAGCAATATAAGCAATCAACATTTTTCCTATTCCAATTTTTTGTCCTCTCCCTGTATAATTTAATTTTACAGCTAGGCCATTTTAAAAAACAATTCTTAGTAAATAACATATACAATCTTCTTTGTCTTTAACTCCAATTTGTGCCAAATAATTAACCTGCAAAAATACGCAACTTGGCAATAAGTAAAGTAACTTTTGTTTAGACTTAAATTAATATAAAATGTCATTTACAAGAAATCTTCAAAGATTATTTTATTTAAATTATATAAATTGTATTAAGATATCATACAAAATGCATTAACAGATCATAAGAAAATATTTACCATTTACTTAAGTATTTTCTTGTCTTTTTTCTACCAGAGTACTTGAATTATTCACTGCTTTTAATGGCAATGACACTCTTTCAGGCAATACAATAATTAGCATATCTTTATTATTCAAACTTTTATAACTGAATTTGATGTGTTTTGTAATTCACCAAGTTGCACTTCAATACTTTCCCATTGTGTCAATAATACCAGCAGATCTTTCAAGGATACAAACTTATCTTGAAACAATAAAGTTAATTATATTATTAAGAAACTATACAACTAATTATATATTATATTTAGAATTTATGAAAGTAAATACAACAATCGCTAATAAAACAGATAAAATTAAAGACAGAGGGGCAAATTTTTAATGATCAAAATATATACTTGCTAATGGCTTCATATTATTTTTATGAATTATGAAATTTCCAGGTGTGCATTCAATTTCTGGCATTGACACAAAATAATTCTCGTTAATGTTTAAGCTTAAACATTAACGAGAATTGTTTTGTGTATCTTATAAAATACATATTGCAATGTAAAACAAAAAAATTCATATTAAAACAATGTTTCTCCAACAGGGTTTGTAGCCAACTGTTTACTTAAATTCAATGACTTTTTTGAAAAATCAGATGAATTTCCCTGACCATTTTTAACAATGGTTTTTTCAAAATGTTTAAAATTACTATCTACTGTAATGGAAATGCTAAGATTGTACATGCTTTGAATGACAAAACTTATAAAACTTAGCTATTAGTTAAGTTGGATATTAGTATGGAGCTTATTATACATGTTAGAATGGATCTTATTATGAAGGATGACTGAGAATGAACATTAAGAAAAACAAAAGTTTCAGAAAAAATAAATGGATAGCACCAAAAAAAACATAATAGATTAATTGAACGCTGTATTTTGAAAATGTGACAAGTCACAAAATTAAAATTTTACATCAGAGTGAGAAACATTTCTCCTGTTAAAAATTTTATCTTTATTTTATATGAAGATTTTTTTTTTTATCTAAAAAAAGTATTTATTTTATCTTTTCCTAAAAAAAATATTATTTTCAAATAAACTCAGTTTTAAAAAAAGTGTGACTCATCACGTTTTCAAAATACACCATTCAATTGTGAAACGAGTAACTAGAATTTCTTCTAGTTCTATTTCTTCTAGAAAAACTTTTTAACTAGAATTACTGATTTTTCCATGACTATCTAAAGAAAAAAATAATTACCTGACTTTTCTTGGTTTTCCACGACTTCAGCCAATATTAACAAATTTTCCAGATTTTCAAGGTACAGTACGGACCTTGTTTAATGTTTGCAAATAATTTTTTTTAAATTGCAAATAATTTTTTTTAAATTTTAGTTCTGAATTTTATTAATACAATTTTTAAAAATAATGTCATCTATAAAAATATTGTATTACCTTCGTCTATTAGATAAATTTAAATAAACGTTTACATAATGATTAATAATGAACCACCAGCAACTGTTAAAACTTTAAACTGATATGAATACTCTGTTGTTTTTTTCAACAGTTGATTTCAAATGGGTTTTAAAGTTAGTGACACCAACTTTGAAATCCAGCAAATATTTTTTGTTATGTTCATAAACTTAAAACAACTAAAAAACCTGGTCAGTTTTTTGCAACTAAATATAATTTCTGTGGTCAGTATTCAAGAGCAATCTCTCTTGCTTCCCAACCAAGCCTGTGGTGTAAGCTTTGATATGTTGATTATTATACAATAAAATGTTAAATAAGACTCTGACCTTTTGACTGTAACATATGAAAAAGTCTTTAAAATTTTAAAAGTTAAAGCTATGAATAAAGATTTTTAATCATCAGACATAAAGACTTTTATATAAAAACTTACCATTTAATAAATTTTGTTCATTTAACTACTCAGAGCAAACATTGAACTTCTGTAAAGAGTTTAGAGTTACAGGTAAATTTCAAAGTTTAATAATATTTTTTGTTTTATTATATGAAATTGAGTATAAATCATCTACACCAAGATATACACAATAATTTGTCTCTTTAATCTTTATTTTGGCTGGTAATTTTTCCTGTCTTCCTTTTTTGTCTCCAGAGCAGAAGTTTAGCCTTCTGTTAAATTCAATCTTGTAATGCTTTAAAAATCTATAAATCAAGTCATTAATTATTAAGTTATAACTAAAGTTAATGTTAGGTACGTAGCAATACGTGTTTCACGGTACCGAGTTTTATACCAAAATACTGTTCTCCGTTTTTTCGACTTTTGTGTTGACGTGCATGGTAGGATGGTGTTTTGCAGTCTTATTTTTTAGAATTTTATATTAACATAGTTATTATTTAAAATCTAGAGTAATTAAATTTTATTTCTATGTGTCTTTTGATTACAATGACAAACTTTTTAAGGTAATTTATTTACATCCAAAACTTGGTAGTACTTTAGACGTTTAGTAAACCTTGAAAAAATGCTGAGTAAATTTTCCTACCTGTTCTTATTTTTAAGTTTACATATTTTTTATGCACCTTCCCAATTTCATTGCTTTATTTTGATTAGCACATTCCTTATTTTTACAAGCACTTTTGGTACCTAATTTTTTTTTTAACAGTTTAACGGTGAGCGGATGAGGGGGATTTCGTTAACAACATTTAGCAATATAATCTGATACAAATATAGATAACTGTTCAATTTAATCTAATTTAGATTTAATTTACTTAAATTATAATCAGTTATCCATTCATTGTCGATGAAAGAGTATAGCCTAAAGGTTTAATTAATATATATTTACAAACAATTTTTTTTATGATATAAAAAAATTATTCTAATTACTTAATTATATAAAACTTAATTATAAAAAATTACTTATGTGTAAAAAACTTTTCTTTTAGATAATGAAGCACTTCGTAAAATTAGTCAGTGTATTATATCAGGAATTATTTGTCATTTTGTATTTAAAAAAAAGATTTTAAGTTAGTTGGTTTGAAGATCTACATAATGTAACTCATCCTTAAGAGTTTATGATGTCTGACTTTAACTTATGACATATCTGATGTAATTATGTTTGTGATATAATCACAAGTTTGACTTTTGATTACATTACTTTGAATGTTTAACTTGAAGTTAAAAGGTGTTGTTATTGTAATTTAAAAAATGTAAATAAAAAGGTCAAAACCTAAGTGCCTTTATGTGTTAGTATGTAGAACTTCATCTTTATCTAACCAAAAAAGAAGTTAATGTAATTCTGTGCTATATAAAAAGTGTTTAGAGTTCAAATTTTGAACCCGACTGTTGTGTACCAAAAGTATTTAAAATTTTTATTGTACTTTTACTTACCTCATTTTTATATTTTTTTATATTTATGTAGTTATCCTATTGTTCATTAGTTATGCAATTAAATAAATTTATAATTTTTAAAGGTATCATGCCTCCCAAGACAAAAATAATGCTTATTGGCAATTTAAAAAAATATATAATAGCTAACTTTACATTGGCTATCAAAACGAGCATTGATTGTAGAAATGGACATATACTGTTTATATTTATTAACAATGGAGAGTTATTTAATAAAACTGTTGCACAAGTTTATGAGCATTTTAGCATTAACACTTGAAAAAATGAAATCCAAAAACTTTTTAGTGTAGTAAAAAAACGGTCTTATAACTTTTCAAGAAATACCACTAATGTAGCTGACTTTTGCAACAAGCCATTTGAGTTCCATGCCCTGGTGCTGACAGTCTCACAGTCATTGCCACTTACCTCTAGTCCAATTGATACTGTTTCTTGTTCCTCAATTGCATCATCAGAAAATATCAGTTTTATATCTCCAGTAAGTAGTGCAAAGCTAACTCCCACAAACAATAGCAAAAATAAACAAATCTGCATATTTTATGAGAAAAAATGACTCTTACAAAAAAAAAGTTACCGAGTTGGTTATTTTATTTGACATCACAATTAGCTAACTCTTCTAAAGACAACGTTATAAGATAGCATTATTGAAATCTAAATTGAACAACATGCCCTAAAATAAAAGTTTTAAGACATTTAAAGTTTAAGCATTTTAAGTAAAGAAGAAATTATAAAAGCTTCGAGAGCTGGAGTTAAAAACTTAAAACAAAAAATTTAAATCATGTTACTGCAATATCCCAGACAGCAAGCTTACATTGAACCAACGCTGAGCCAATGCATGATGATGCATTGGCCCAACGTTGAAAAGCGATGTTGGCCCAATGCAGGTTTGATTATTGGTTAGGTATTGGCCCAACGTTGTGTACAACATTGAGCCTATGTTGTATACAACGTTTACCCAACAATGGCCCAACGTTGTATATAACGTTAGGCCAATGTTGTAAACAACATTGGCCCAACGTTGTATACAGCATTGGCCCAACGTTGTATACAACATTGGCCCAACGTTGTATACAAATCGGCCTAGCGTTGTATGCAACATTAGCCCAATATCGTATATCGTATAACGGCCTAACGTTTTATGCAACATTAGATCGTTGTTACAAATAAGATGATTTGCATCGCTACATAAAAAATTTATAGAGAAAAAAAAGAATGTATAATGCAAGTATAAAAATTTATTTATTTAACATAATCTATCGGTTAAATATACATATTGCAAACACCAAACATAAACCAAAAACTGAAACATTGAGTTTCAAATAAAAAAATTCACTATAAAATTTATAGAGTAGTTTCGATATTGGCTGAGCTACTTGTTATTGAATCGTGTTTAGCTTATGATATTTGGTACCCACTATTATTATTTTTCTATCACATGTCTGCAGAAGCCATGTTTATTTGACTTCACAGTTTCTACAAAAAAAAAAGTTGTTTGTTTAATTATGCACCAAAGAAACATAACAAATTGAAATTATTTCTGTAATGCAAAATTGAGACTGAAAAAATAATATTTTCTAAATCACTTACCAATAGCAATATAAGCAATCAACATTTTTCCTATTCCAATTTTTTGTCCTCTCCCTGTATAATTTAATTTTACAGCTAGGCCATTTTAAAAAACAATTCTTAGTAAATAACATATACAATCTTCTTTGTCTTTAACTCCAAATTGTGCCAAATAATTGACCTGCAAAAATACACAACCTTGTAATAACTAAAGTAACTTTTGTTTAGACTTAAATTAATATAAATTGTCATTTGCAAGAAATCTTCAAAGAGTACTTTATTTAAAGTATATAAGTTGTACTAAGATATCATAGAAAATGCCTAAACAGATCATAAAAAAATTCTAACTTTGTTACTCAAATTTTTATAACTGAATTTGATGTGTTTTGTATTTCACCAAGTTGCACTTCAATGCTTGCCCATTGTGCCAATAATACCAGCATATCTTTCAAGGTTACAACCTTATCTTGAACATTAAAGTTAGTTATATTATTAAGAAACTATACAACTAACTACATATTATATTTAGAATTTATGAAAGTAAATACAACAATCGCTAATAAAACAGATAAAATTAAAGACAGAGGGGCAAATTTTTAATGATCAAAATATATGCTTGCTAATGGCTTCATATTATTTTTATGAATTATGAAATTAATTTCTGGCACTGACACAAAACAATTTTCGTTAATGTTTACACATTAACGAGAATTGTTTTGTGTTTCTTATAAAATACAGATTGCACTGTACAACAAAAAAATTTATATTAAAACAATGTTTCTCCTACAGGGTTCGTAGCCAACAATTTATATAAAAATCAATGACTTTTTTAAAAAATCAGATGAATTTCCCTGACCATTTTTAACAATGGTTTTTTCAAAATGTTTAAAATTACTATCTACTGTAATGGAAATGCTAAGATTGTACATGCTTTGAATGACAAAACTTATAAAACTTAGCTATTAGTTAAGTTGGATATTAGTATGGAGCTTATTATACATGTTAGTATGGATCTTATTATTAAGGATGACTAAGAACGAACACTAAGAAAAACATAAGTTTCAGAAAAATTAAATAGGCAGCACCAAAAAAAACATAATAACATAATTGAGTGCTTTATTTTGAAAATGTGACAAGTCACAAAATTAAAATTTTACACGAGAATGAAAAACATTTATCCTGTAAAAAACTTTATTTTTATTTTATCTAAAAATTGTTTCTTTTATCCAAAAAAAATCTTTATTTTATCTTATAATTTTATCTTTTTCTAAAAAAAAATATTCTTTTCAAATAACCTCACTTTCATAAAAAGTGTGGTTATTTGAAATATAAAGTTGTCCAATGTTTGTAAATAACTTTTTTTACATATTTTAATTCTGAATTTTAATAATACAGTTTTTAAAAATAATATCATCTTTAAAAATATTGTATTACTTTCGTCTATTATATAAATTTAAATAAACGTTTATATAATGAATAATAATGAACCACCAGCAACTGTTAAAACTGTTAAAGAATACTCTGTTGTTTTTTTCAACAGTTGAATTCAAATAGATTTCAATGTTGGTGACACCAACTTTGAAATCCAACAAAAATTTTTTGTTACGTTAAATCGACTAGAAAACCTGGCCAGTTTTTCCGTGGTCAGTATTAGAAAGGGATCGCTTTCGCTTCCCGACCAAGCTTTGATATGTTGATTATTACACAATAAAATGTTAATTAACACTATGACTTTTTGACCATAATATATGAAAAAGTTTTTAAAGTTGTAAAAGCTAAAGCTATGAATAAAGATTTTCAATCATCAGACATAAAGACTTTTATTTAAAAACTTACCATTTAATAAACTTGTTCATTCAACACGGCTGTTTCAGAGTGGACATACGGCTTCTTGTTATTTTTTGAAAATAATTACTTAGGGGGTGTTACTAAAACTTTCATAACTTTTGAAATATTAAAGAAAAATACGTTCTGTAAAAGGAATATGAACACTGACTAAATATTTTATATTTTATTATTAATATAATAATCCAAGGCTGCTCTGATTTTTAAATAAACGCGCATAATGACGAACTTGGCCGAATTTCGAAATTTTAAAGGTACTTTTTAGCAAAAATAATCAGAAAAATTATATTTCTGTTGACTAATATAAACATAGTTAGACCAATTATAAAATATATTAACATTATTTACACCGAATGCAAACTAATACAGGCACTACAATAGACGTAATAAAAAAATCGCAAAAATTCTCCACGAGTCAAGAATATTCCGCTAAACTTTGTTTATTTTATTGTCTCGCCAAAACAGTAGTTCAGTTGAAATTGCTAAGATAATTGCTTGGGACGTAACGCATTTAAGGTTACGTCATCGCTTTTTAATGTTTATAAAAATTTACGGGAAAACTGAAAATATTTGTTGCTAAACATGCTAAGTTTGAAAAGATAATAGCTGACATAGCTATAGGTACAGAAAATAGGTTTTTTGTTTTCATATGCATAAAAGGTTAAATTTTCAATAACTTATGTTACTGATCAAAAATGTTAAATTTTACATTTAAAAATAATAAAATTAAATATATAAATGCAATAAATTTTTTTTTTTTTTGACAATTACACACCAGTAACGTTAGAATATGATAAAATAGACACTCATTAATAAGTGCTCTAAATTTCAACTGTTAAGCATGTAGCTATGTCAGCTAATCTTTGTTGGCCCAAGACAGGTTTTCATTAAAAATCTCAAAAAACAGAAAAGTGATCCCAAATCAAATTCAATATTTTAACAATATTTTATTATAGTCCGTTTAATGTAAATATTTTTTTAACAAGGAAAGATAGATCTTTTATTTATTTTTTATTCAAAGATGAAAGCATTTCTAGAAAAAAAATACTATTATTTTAAAGTTAGTGAATTTTTATACTTTTTATGCGGAAATACTTTTTTTTTTGATAAATTCATGACGTCATGCCCACTTTTATATAGAGTGAAACAGCCGTGTCAACTTCTCAGAGCAAACATTGAAATTCTGTATAGAGTTTGGAGTTACAGGTAAATCCCAAAGTTTAATAACATTTTTTGTTTTATTATAACAAAATGAAGATAAATCATCTACACCAAGATATATACAATTTTTTGCCTCTTTAATCTTTATTTTGACTGGTCATTTTCGCAGTCTTCCTTTTTTGTCTCCAGAAATTTAGCCTTCTGCTAAATTCAATCTTGTATTGCTTTAAAAATCTATAAATCAAATCATTAATAATTAAGTTATAACTAAAGATAATGTATAAGCTTAAAGTTGTTAATTGCTGTACGCAAACTAAATATAAAAAATAGCCAAAATTGTTAAATTAAAAAATAATTAAACCTCAGAAACATGGAATATTAGAAAGCTCTACATACGTAGACTATAAGTTCTAGTAACATCACCTTTTGTACATTGTTTTAATATGTTAGTAGATGGGGTTTCATAATCAAACACAGAAAAAAATAAAACAAAAGAGACATATTTAAAATGTAAAATATCAGCTTTTAACAACTTTAATGGCATTGAAGTTGACATTGGCATTGCCAATGGCATCGACAATGCTACATATATATTATTGATACCTTTAATAATATATCTTATAATAGCTATATAATCTAAACTATTATAAATAAATTATGAAAAAAAAAAAACTTATACCGTATGACATTTTAAATGTTTGATTTATTTAATAAAGAAAACATTTAAAATGTCTTCTTTATTAAATAAATCAAACATTTGAAATGTTTCATTTATTTAATAAAGATTATTAAATAAATCAAACATTTGAAATGCCAATAGAGTAATAAAAATAAAATAATAAATTTAAGATCTTACACAAAGTATTAAGCATATTGTTTAAATGTTAACAAATATTTTATTATTTAAAAAAACAAAATATCAAGTCACGAGAATCTCTTGAAGTTTATTTCTTATAAGGAACCTTTTAAGATTTTTAGAAGATTAATAAATATAGCTTCTTCTTTTTATAATTAAAAAAAAAAAAAATGAAAACAAAACCTTTTTTTATTCTGTCAAACGATACCATTTTAAGAAATGTTTTTAAAGTATATACTAATCCTCAACTACATTGGCCGAATATTGGCTACGGTATAAGATTTTTATAGCAAAATATTAAGCCTAAACTACATTGGCCAAATATTGGCCCAACGTAGTACGATAATTGCAAAAAACCGATTTGTAGAATTGCAATATTACGCCGAAAAAAAAACATTGGCTAAATGTTGGCTCAATATTGTACGATATTTGCAAAAAACTGACTTGCAAAGTTTAAAATAATACGCCGAAAAAATTCATTGGCTAAATGTTGGCCCAACGGAATAAACTTGCCAATGTTAAAACTTACATTAGGCTAATGTAAGCTTGCTGTCTGGGTAGGTATATTCGCAATCTTGTAATGGAAAAAATAAAAATAAAAATTGAAGCTAGAGAACAGCTAAGACAAATATTGCTCAAACATAATACTGTTAGTAGAGAAAATAAAATTGAAATTGCTAGATTAGGAAATGATATGACCCAAATGGAAGAGGTTGATTGTAATGCTTCAGTTACGTCAGGAGATAATGAAGCTTGATGAACCTTAAAACTTTAATCATTCACTAAAAGCCAAAACGCAAGGTAGTATTTGTTGTAATTCATAGTATTTTTATTTTTAAATATTTATTTTAGGTGGGGGGGCGGGGGGGGGGGGGAATATTTGAATGCTGATGTAAAGAAAGAATCGCAACATCTTGTAATGTGGTAAAATATGTTTTTATAATAATTTTTATTATCTTATACAATAGCATTTAATTTTTTTTAAATCGCATTACAAAAATTTAATTCTTATTATAGGTTGGAGGGCGTTGTGGCACACACCCCTTCCCTTGATTCTAAATGTGCACTACTAGTGTAAAGACGAGAAATTTTTGTAAATGTTTAACAAAAAAAATTTGTATTTATTATTAGATTTACTTTTTTTTAATAAAGATAAAAATATTTATTGAATTTTTTTTTAGTTATAGGGTGTGTTAAACTGACACCCTAACACCCACCATAACACATTAATAAAATTCTCTTATTTTGCAATGGTCTGAAGCAAATTATAACTACTTCTTGCATATGAAAGTAAAATTTTCCACAAAAAGTTACTCTTTTATTTATAAAAATTTGCATTTATTACCGGGTAAGCTGTTGGTTCGGTGCCCCTTCTAGCCCCCCTGATACGCCCTTTGGCTAACAACCAATATAAATTTGTAGCCTATTCTAATACCTTTCTTTTGATATTTAACTTTTCTTAAAGTTGTTAACTGTTGTACGCAAACTAATTATGAAAAATATCCAGAGATATTAAATTAAAAAATAATAAAACCAAGAATAATGTCCCTCTGCCTCAGGAAGACGGACTATTAGAAAGCTTTACATAAGTAGAATATAAGTTCTAGTAACATCACTTTTTGTACACTGTTTTAATGTTAGTAGATGGGGTTTCACAATCAAACACAATCAAAAAAATCAAACAAAAGAGACATATTAATAATGTTAAATACCAGCTTCTAACAACTTCAATGCCACATATTATGAAGTTGTTAGAAGTATGTATTAAAGTTGTTAGAAATATGTGACATATATATTATTGATACCTTGTTTATCGTTTTCAAATTGTTTTTATACCTTTAATAATATATCTTAAAATAGCTATATAATCTAAACTATTATAAATAAATTATAAAAATATTTCAAATGTTTGATTTATTTAATAAAGAAGACATTTAAAATGTCTTCTTTATTAAATAAATCGAACATTTGAAATGTTTCATTTATTTAATAAAGATTATTAAATAAATCAAACATTTGAAATGCCAATACAGCAATAAACACAAAAAAATAACTTTAAGGTCTTACACAAAAAAAAATTGATTATTGCCTTTATTATTACATTAATAAATTAGTTTGTAGTAAAAAATGGTTTAAGCATATTATTTAAATGTTAACAAATATTTCATTATTTAAAATTATATACATTAAGTCACGAGAATCTCTTGAAGTTTATTTCTTATAAGGAACCTTTTAAGATTCTTAGAAGATTAAGAAATATAGCTTCTTTTTTTTATTTTTATAATTTAAAAAAATGGAAAGATAATATTAAAACCTTGTTTTAATCTGTCAAACGATACCATTTTTAAAATTGTTTCGCAACAAATATTACTAGTATGTGCTAATCCGCAACTACATTGGCCGAACATTGGCTACGGTATAAATGTAAGAACAGAATTTTATGGCAAAATATTAGGCCTATACTACATTGGCCAAATGTTGACCCAACGTAGTACGATAATTGCAAAAATGCGATTTGTAGAATTGCAATACGCCGAAAAAAAAACATTGGCTAAATGTTGGCCCAATATAGTACGATATTTGCAAAAAACCGATTTGCAGAATTTAAAATAATACGCCGAAAAAAAACATTGGCTAAATGTTGGCCCAAGGGAATAAACTTAGCAATGTTAAAACTTACGTTAAGCCAATGTAAGCTTGCTGTCTGGGGTATAATCCTTTCCCAGACAGCAAGCTTACATTGGACCAACGTTGGGCCAATGCATGATGATGCATTGGCTTAACGTTGAAAGTCGATGTTGGCCCAATGCAGGTTTGATCATTGGTTAGGTATTGGCCCAATGTTGTATACAACGTTTACCCAACATTGGCCCAACGTTGTATATAAAGTTAGGCCAATGTTGTATACAACATTGGCCCAACGTTGTATACAACATTGGCCCTACGTTGTATACAACATTGGCCTAATATCGTATGTTATATATCGGCCTAACGTTTTATGCAACATTAGATCGTTGTTACAAATAAGATGATTTGCATCGCTACATTAAAAATTTATAGAGAAAAAAAAAAAAAGGTCTGATACAAGTATAAAAATTTATTTATTTAACATAATTTATCGGTTAAATACACATATTGCAAACACCAAACATAAACCAAAAACTGACACATTGAGTTTTAAATAAAAAAAATTCACTATAAAATTTATAGAGTAGTTTCGATATTGGCTGAGCTACTTGTTATTGAATAATGTTTAGCTTATGAAATTTGGTGCCCACGATTATTATTTTTTCTTCCTCTATATCTATCACATGTCTGCATAAGCCGTGCTTATTTGACTTCACAGTTTCTGCAAAAAAAAATAGTTGTTTGTTTAATTATGCACCAAAGAATCATAACAAATTGAAAGTAATTCTGTAATGCAAAATTGAAACTGAAAAAATAAACTTTTCTAAACCACTTACCAATAGCAGCATATGCAATCAACATTTTTTCAATTCTAATTTTTTGTCCTCTCCCTGCATAGTTTAATTTTACAACTAGGCCATTTTAAAAAACTATTCTTAGCAAATAAAATATACAATCTCCCATTTGTCTTTAACTCCGATTTGTGCCAAATGATTGACCTGCAAAAATACACAACCTAACAATAATTAAAGTAACTTTTGTTTAGACTTAAATTAATATAAAATGTAATTTACAAAAAATCTTCAAAGAGTATTTTATTTAAAGTATATAAATTGTACTAAGATATCATACAAAATACATAAAAAAATTTTAAAAAAATATTTACTATTTACTTTCGTATTTTCTTTTCTTCCAGAATACATGAATTCTTCACTGCTTTTAATAGCAATGACACTCTTTCAGGCAATACAATAATTAGTATACCTTTGTTACTCAAATTTTTATAACTGAATTTGATGTGTTTTGTAGTTTACCAAGTTGTACTTCAATGACGACTAAGAAAAAACATAAATTTCAGAAAAAATAAATGGATAGCACCAAAAAAAACATTATAGCTTAATTAAGCAATGTATTTTGAAAATGTGACAAGTCACAAAATTAAAATTTTACAAGGTAGTGAAAAATATTTCTCCTGTAAAAAATTTTATTTTTATTTTATCTAAAGATTGTTTCTTTTCTCTAAAAAAATCTTTACTTTATCTAAAATAATCTTTATTTTATCTAAAAAAAATTTATTTTATTTTAATATTCTTTTATTTTAAGTGAGGTTATTTGAAAAGAATATTTTTTTGAAAATATTCTTTTCAAATAACCTCACTTTTAAAAAAAGTGTGACTCATCACGTTTTGAAAATACAGCGTTTATTTGTGAAACGAGTAACTTCTATCAAGAATTACTGAATTTTCCATGACTATCTAAAGAAAAAATATTTTCCTGACTTTTCCAGGTTTTCCACGACTTTAGCCAATATTAACAAATTTTCCAGATTTTCATGATGTTTGTAAATAATTTTTTTTACATATTTTAGTTCTGAATTTTAATAACACTATTTTTAAAAATAATATCATCTATAAAAATATTGTATTACCTTCGTCTATTAGATAAATTTAAATAAACGTTTATATAATGAATAACAATGAATCACCAGCAACTGTTAAAACTTTAAACTGATATGAATACTGATATAAATACAAATACTGTTGTTATTTTCAACATTTGATTTCAAATGGTTTTCAAAGTTGGTGACACCAACTTTGAAATCCATCAAAAAATTTTTGTTTCGTTCATAAACTTAAATGTTCTCAAAACAACTAAAAAACCTGGCTAGTTTTTTGCAACTAAATATATTTTCTGTGGTCAGTATTCGAGAGCGATCGCTCTCGAATACTGACCACAAAATTCTTTTCTTGGCCTTGGCGAACAAAGAAGCATGGTTGGGTAACTTAAGAATACCCTCCGACATTAAGCAATGCAGCGTGCTGCACAAGGTTTAAATACAATTTTTTTTCCACCTCCATAAATATTCGCCCAGCCGCTTTTTTGGCTGAGGCATTGTTTGTTATCACTTAGATAACATTCTTTTCAAACGACTTCATCAAGCAATCTTAAAAGCAATTTGCATGTTTCACATTATTCAATGCATCAATGAACTTTAAAAATTCAGTATCTATTTGGATGTTAACTAAAAATTTTATCAGTATAGACCCCTTTGTGTCAGTTTAACTGTCAAAAATAGTACTACAACAGGTCTCAACCCATGAAGTTTTTGCTTTATCAACAGTGAGAGCAATTGCATTTTCTTCTTCTTTTATATCCCATGTTCCCCATCCAAAACTTACAAATCTACATACATTGTTCATCATGGCCCACTATAAACGGACAATAAACGGACAATAAACATTTGACTAAACGGACAATAAACATTGGACAACGGACAAAACGGACAATAAACATTGGACAATATTGAATTCTCATAAAAGAAACTTCCAGTAGACTTGCGAATCCGTCTTCTTTCAATTTTTTTTCAACTCTCTTTTAAGGTTAATTAGTGCATTTGATAACCCGTGGAGCATTCAGCACCCCTGCTACCAATGGTTTCTTGTTGTGTAAAGAAATCTATGAACTTGTTTGTTGAAGTTGACAGAACATTAGCATGGTGGTGCTGTGTTTAAATGTGGATTACCTCGAGTTGGAAATGGCTCTTTCATTCCCATTTGACTAACCTTCTAAATTTCGTCGCATTTATTGCTTTTCAACAACATTTATTGCTTTTCAACAATAAAGACTTTACTTCTTCTTGAACCTCAGTAGGAACTCGTGAACAACTTGCAACGTACTTATCTGTCTTTGCAAGATGCTCTTTCAGCTATATAATTCTTAGAGTTATTCTCTTCTTAAAAAAAAATTTTACTTAACATATATACAAGTTTTGCCTTCCTGTAACGTGATTGGAAGAAGTATATCACAATAATTCCAACCAGGCTCTCATGCTTTTTTTCGACAACTTTGTCATACCGTTAAAGCTCTAAATTTTTGAAATAGTCAAGAAAAAAAAAACAACAATTAACAATCATAGTGAGCTGCAATTGATTATAATATATTAAATGAAGATAGATTGTTGTGCAAATCTTTAGAGATAAATATACTAAAAGTAAAAAAATAGCACAGAAGTTAAAAGGACAACCACAGAAGGGTTTTTAAATATTATTTTAAATGTTTTCATGGTATCATGATAACATAAATGTTTTCATGGTATCAACATCATTCGAAATATAAAAGTTAGTACACTTTATTAAATGAAGGTAGATTGTTGTGCACATCTTTTGAGATAAATACAGATTTTTCTGGAAAAAAATATACTAAAAGTAAAAAAACAGCACACGAGTTAGGAAGAAAACAACAGAAGAGTTTTTTAATATTATTTTTATTGTTTTCATGGAGAGCATCATAAGAAATACGACAGATTTAATGAAGCAAAAGAAATAGATTATTAGTTAAACGTTTTATGGTTATTTTGAGACTTAAATGATCAAGAAATGCAAAATAAGTCTTGAAAATTGAAAGAAATTTATGAAAGTGATATTGGTGATCATTTTACTGATGAAATACTACATTTAAAATCAATTTATAATGCCAATATACAAAATATTTTTTCCTACCCGTTGAATAATTAAATAAAGTATGAAAAAAATTGATTTGCTCTTTTCAAACATAATTGCAATAAGGCTATTTTGTACAATTTCAATGGCAATATTTCAAGATTATAGGTCGTAAAGTGTGTTGAAATAAATAAAAAACATATCAACAATTACAAAAAATCGTTTCAAGGATTTATTTTTTATATATAAACAAATATATAAAAAAATACATATGTTTATAATTTATAATAAAGTTGTATATATAGGAAAAAGGGCAACACAGGCTTTAAAGAACCTAATCTCTCATAAAATAAGATTCAATAAAAATATGGACACAAAATTAGTTAAAACAACAATTGAGAGTCTAAATAACAAAAAAGGCCGGCTATGGTTCTACTAATTAGGAAAGTTCTATCATTTTATGCTCTGTTTCTGTGTCAAATGCATCAAAAAAAGAGGACTTTAAATACAGAGAACAGTTAAAAAATAAAAAGTTTTTGATGTCTCTATTTTAGCTTAAGTTTTTTGTAAAGTATACTGTCCAGAATATCATATTGAAAAAATGTCACTGGCTGAAAACCTTTTCAAATAAAAAAGAATTAGCTTCTTCTTTGAACGTATGATGTGAACGTGGTTATCGTTCATCTTTTATATTTACAAAATGTAGTTAACTTAAGCATGAAAAATTCATTTTTTGCTAACCTGTTCCATAACGCATAATCCAAAACAAACCAGTAGACAACAATGCGCAAACCATATGTTGAATCGCCTCTGTCTGTAATAAGTCATGTAAAACCTCTTCACAAATTCTTAGTGATGACAGTCTTTTACCAATGTATCTCTATAGATTAACACAAAATTCCAACAAGTCTTTTAGTACCATGGTTTGGGAGCGAGTCCTTAGAGTAAATTTATTGATTTTAAAAAGCTAAAAATTAAAGTTTTGATGCTGCGCGCAGTCTTAACATTAGAAGTAAAGCATCTTTACAAGTTATAAAGGTATTAGGCTTAACCCTGACCATTAAACAACAAAAGGATGCATCTATATTAACAAATGCAGACTTCCTCAAGCACACAAACAATGCTAAGCATTATAAAAAAAATCATTTTCGGGAAGAAAATGTCATTTGATGACAAAAGTAATCAATAATAAAAGGACTAAATATCTAGATATCTAAAAAAAAGGACTAAATATCTAGATATTTAGTCCTTTGCTTCAGAGTCTAGAGCTTTTGAATAACTTATATATATATATATATATATATATATATATATATATATATATATATATATATATATATATATATATATATATATATATACACACATATATATATATATATATATATATATATATATATATAAATATATATATAAATATATATATATATATATATATATATATATATATATATATATATATATATATATATATATATATATATATATATATATATACACACATATATATATATATATATATATATATATATATATATATATATATATATATATATATATATATATATATATATATATATATATATATATATATAATATATATATATATATATATATATATATATATATATATATATATATATATATATATATATATATATATATATATATATATATATATATATATATATATATACAGACGTGTTCAAATTATTAGACTATAGATTTAAGAAAATTATTTTCCGTGATTGAGTTTAAATATCTATTACATTTTCACAAGTATCACAGTTAAAAGATTTTAAGTATAAAATATGACATTTTTCTAATGTTTTTACATACTTTTTATATTTGGCAATGTCACTTTTTTTTTGTTAGAGCGTTTTCAATATTGGGAGGCAAGTCAGCGCATGTTTTTTTTCCTTTAGTAGCAAAACGTTGCAGCAGTTGTTTGGGTGTCATTTTAAAGTAATTTTAATTACTTTTAATTTATTTTCTTTACAAAATTACTTTATGTATAAAAACTTAATTCGAATTTACTTATAAATTGTTTTTGTTTAGGAATTGTACAGTAAAACTGGTGAAATTATTTTATTTTAACAATGGGCAAAAAAAATCATCTTTCCCCCAAAAAATATTCTGCTGTAAAAACTTTGTTGGGTGAAAAGGTTTACACACAAACTCAAATAGCTTTAAAAGTTGGTGTAAGTCAAAAAACAGTAAGCAGAATAAAAAAATGTGTTGATAATCAAGAGCCATATGAGCACCACAGAATAGGGAATTGTGGTCGTAAAAGAAAAATAACCCCAAGGACACAAAGAAATCTGGTTAAAATGGCACTTAATAACAGAAGAGCCACATCTAAGGTGTTGTGTCAACAACTTAATGAAGCAGGAGTCGATGTTTCTCCAGTTACTGTTCGGAGAAGGCTTTTTGAAAGTGGTTTAAAAAGTCGTCGTCCACGAAAAAAACAAAAGGTTACACCAGCGATGGCTAAAAAGAGGCTAGAATAGGCTAAAATTCATGAAAACATGTCTATCTATGACTGGAGTAAGGTAAAATGTATGCAAAAATTGTATTCAAAGTCATTTTGAGAGTTTTCACTTAACATTTGATATCAAAATTTATTTTAAATATGAAGATGAGTTCTAAAAAAATTTAGGCAATTTTTTTTTCTAAAGAATTTCTCAAATTTTATCTGTAATTTTTTGCAAAGTGTTTTTGTGTACTCATTTGTTTATTTATTATATCCAGGTATGTTTTAGCGATGAATCCATCTTTTTGGTGGTGGAAGAACAGAGCCAATATGTTCGAAGAAGACCAGGAGAAGAGTTCAAGGCAGAGTGTGTTAGCCAGAGTGTCAAGCATCCAACGTCTGTTATGGTGTGGAGTGTCATGTCAATACACGGACCGGGAATGTTGTACATCATAGAAGGCACCATGAATCATGTACAATATATTAAAGTGCTACAAAATAGGTTAATGCCCCAAATTAAGACATGGTTTCCAGAGGGAGATGTAATTTTTATGCACGATGGGGCTCCGTGTCATAAAGCCAAAAAAGTGACAGAATTTCTTCAGCAGAGCAGAATCAAGACATTGCTGTGGCCAGGAAATAGTCCCGACATGAACCCCATTGAAAATTTGTGGGCTGTTGTAAAGAAAAAGATCAAGAAAGAAACAATTACTACCAAAATGCAACTCATCGAAAAACTGATACAAATATGGCATCAAGACCAAGACATCAAAAACATTTGTAAAACTCTGGTAGAAAGCATGCCGAGCCGCATTAATATGCTTATCAAAGCCAAGGGGCTCCATTCCAAGTATTAATTAGGGTTTTTTTTATATTTACGAACGTTATATCTGTAATATTTTTATAAAAATAAAAAAAAAACGAGAAAAAAATTTTAGTCTAATAATTTGAACACGTCTGTATATATATATATATATATATATATATATATATATATATATATATATATATATATATATATATATATATATATATATATATAAATATATATATATATATATATATATATATATATATATATATATATATATATATATATATATATATATAAATATATATATATATATATATATATATATATATATATATATATATATATATAATATATATATATATATATATATATATATATATATATATATATTCATATATATATATATATATATAAATATATTCATATATATAATAAGTATATTACTAGAAAAAAATATTTGGAACTTTTTATTGCCCCTATTGTTATGAGTGGACATTTATCATTTCTTTTAAGAATATATCATAAAAAAATTTTAACCCTGCAAAAAACTCACCCTCCAAACTGATTTTAATTTTACATATAGGCTGCCTTATCCAAATGCTGAGCTTTGTAACATTTGTTAATATAATAATTCAATATAATTAGAAATAATGCAATTTCATGTTCTATAAAGAAAAATAACCTACAAGTAAATAAAGTCTGTTTAAGGGTAACATTTTAACATTTAAATTGTTTGTAGCTCTCTATTTACTAAATATCAATGTAATAACTATTTTTTATCTAATAAATTTCATATTTATTAGTAATCTAATATTTAGATTCCAATAACCTGTTTCTTTTGGCACCAACACAGCATTTAACTGATTTAACTATCTGGAGAATTACAACTTGGAACTGCAATGTCTAAAAACGCGCCTCCTTTAGAGAAGAATAAGGAGATTTGGTCTTCAAATCTAATACAATTTCAAAAGTGCTAAAAGTCAAGAAAGTATACTACCATTGACAGTCTTGATCCGATGCGAAGAATTTTAATGGAGCAGAATATCTTCGACAGATTTAAAACTCTTGCTTCCGATGTAAAATGTAGAAAAGAGCAAATTGTAATGATAGCAGATGAAGTGAAAGGTCTATGGAATAATTTGAATCTGCCAATTCAACAAGGTAGAATACGGTTGCACGAAAACTTGAGAATGTAATAAAAACTTATGAAAAGCATGCTCGAAGACCTGGAAACAATGATTTTAGTAAACTGTTTAATGTAACAGGCGAGGAAGGAGAATGGATGTGCAGAGAAGACTGGGAGTTTTATAAACTGCAGGTTTCAACAAAAGGGAAAGTAGGATATTGCACCAGAAAAAAACACACACAGGGGATACATCCAAGAAGAGTGAAGATGTTTAAAAGAAGAGTGTCAGTAATACAAGAGTCTATTGAAGTTTGGTAACTGCAACAAAACTGAGTATAAGGCAGGCTCACAAAGTATGTGAAACTTTGTACAAAAACGGAGTTTCCATACCTATTCCAACTCAGAGTGGCATCGACAAAGCAATAACAAAAAAAGGAGAAAAGGTAAAAAGAAATTTTAAGGAAAATTTTAAAAATGAACACTGGTATCTACACTTTGATGGTAAGATATATATAAGAAGGAGTGTATAAGAAGCCTGTATAAGAAGGAGTGTATAAGAAGTCTGTATAAGAAGGAGTATCAGGTAGTTGTTTTGAAACTAGAAAAAAAAACGAAACTAGGGAAGTCAGACTTGCTGTCCTTCAAATGACAAATCGAAAAGGTGAGACAATAACAAATAGAACAAAAACTGTGCTTGACGAATATGAACTAAAGCCCTCAATAAAAATGATTGTTTCTGATACAGCTGCAGCTAATTTTCTTGATCACTTAGTATCATGCTACAGGTATTTCAAAAGTACAGAAAGTTTCCAAAAGTGCATTACCGATCACTGCCATCTATCAGTAATGCAAGATGGAACTCAAGAGCCATTTATGTTTTGCTTAGTTTCATCCTGATGCCAGAGTTTAGACAAAGGATACTCTTTATAAAGCTTGTAAAGAGTATCCTAAGAGTATCCATGGTTAAAATATCTGTGCCGAGCGTGCCATTAAAGTAAAGCAAGACCTGCTTCCACTCTACAGATCTACTGAAAAGTTGAATGTTAAATTTCTTTTAAGTAATGAACATTTGAAAAATATTGGTATATTTATTTCTCAGTGATGTATTGTAAAACGTAAAATGTTATTGTAAAATGATGCAACTTTTATGTGAATATACTTATATGTTATATCTTAGACACATCATTTTCTCATTTGGAGGGTGAACTTTTTTTAATCGTTATTTGTACACAAAACCTCCACTAATTATAATATGGGCATATAAAGTTATAAAAATGTCATGTCCCTATAATACACATACATTTACATTAATTTTTTAAGAATTCTTAGAAAATTTTTAGTTCTATAACATGCAATAATAATTTTTGTTTTAAATTTATCAGGGGGCATACCCATTAAGATTACTGATATTAGATGTCTCAAAGCCGTCAGAATTTAAACCTCTAAAAGGTATTAGCATTAAAGATGGTTGTTAGATACCTTCGAGATTCCTGTCTAAGATAATATTTAGACATCTAATAGATGTTGAGCTGGCTGAGCAAGAGCATTAAATATTTCATTAAAAGATATTTGAAA
>NC_061169.1:9787211-9807211 GCF_022113875.1 Hydra vulgaris | reverse complement strand
TTTTGTCTCATTCATTAAAAATAAAAATTTATGTTTTTTAACATTTATAAAAAATATCTAGTCAATCTGATTTGACACTCTGTGGTAAAGAAAAAAAAGTAAATTTAGAAATGGATATACATCAAGTTGAAAAAGTAAATATTTTTTCACAATATTTTAAATTAGTAATTGCATTTTTTATTCTGGTATATTTTCTTTAACAATTAGAAAAAATATCTAAATGAATCTGATTTTACACTCTCTGGTAAAGAAAAGAAAGTTAATTTGGAAATGGATATGCATCAAGTTGAAAAAGTAAATATTTTTCTACAATATATTAAATTGGTAATTATATTTTTTATTCTGGTATATTTTTTTATAATTTAGAAAAAATATCTAAATGAATTTGATTTTACACTCTCTTGTAAAAGAGTTTTTCTTAAAAAAATCAAAAGAACAAAAGAACCAATAGTAAAAGGCATGCCCTGTACCTGGGTGTAGGTCAGTTATTATTAATTTATCGAGACATATAAAAGAAAACAAAAAAATGGATTACATTATATTAAAAAATCTGCGTCAAAAGTAGTTTCCCCCCTTTGGACTTGAAAAGAAAAAGTTGCGCAAAAAGTTGTGATGTAATCAGACCTCGCAAAAGTGTTACTAAGTCGTGCCCAGTTGATGGATGCCTATCAACAATATCAAACTTATCTGACCACTTTTGAAAATCTCACCCAGATATTTACAATAATGCTGAGCTGTATGATGAAATGAAAAAAAAGCAATAGTTATTTCGGAAAATGATAAAGAACAAATAATGTCAATTTTCACCTCAATCAATCCATTGCCTTCTGATGATTCAAACGATTCAGAAAATGGTTCTACAAAATTTGCTTCTGATAAATATAAAAACTTATTTCCCAAATTGATTCTTCAACTGACACTGACTCAGATTATTTAGCTGAGTTAGATGAAACCGATGAGTCTAAAGATGAATATTTACCTGATGATATCAATGAAAAATCCATTAATGCTGTTTTAAATAATTTCGAAATCTATTTATTAGGTTTTAAAGGTGGTAAAAAAAAAGGAAAAACATGCTCGCCAATGTAAAAATCAAGTTAAATGTATTCTAAATTGTATTAGTTCATCTCTGACATCACTTGATCTTTTGTTTAATCTTCAAACACTTAGGGAGGAGTGGCTCCTTCCCTGGGTTGGCTCCTGGAAAAGATAAAAATGGTAAAGGTCACCTACCAGGATCATTAAGATCTTCCTTGGATCACTGAGTGAGTTTATAGAATTTTTAATTTGACAGAAAACAGTTTCTTGGGCAAAAAAGATGTTCGTTTCTTGCACTATTAATCTTGATGTGATGAAAGGGCCATTAAAAGATATTAAAAACTGGAGTGCAAGCTATTGCAATGAAGTGGATGAGCGAGAGTGGGATGTTCTAGAAAAAGACCTCGCTAATATGATTGATCCGGATGAATTTCAAAAAGTCTACAATTCTGAACTCTCTCAGCAAGCACAAAAACTACTGAACAATTCGATATTATTTGAAGAAAGTGATTTTAGCAAAGAAAATTTTGTTACAGTTAGAGATTATTTAGCTAGTCTATGCTGTTTGAGAAACTCTGCTTGTGCTGGGAATTGCATAAATATGCTTCTTTCAGAATTTCAAGCTGCATACGTTGATAAAACAAGTAGTTATACATTATAGTAAACGTAAAAGTTCATAAAACTAAGCGAAAATACGGTTCAGCACAAGTCGCCCTCACACCTGATATGAATACTCAAATGAGGTGTTATGTAAATGTCTTTAGGGATACAGTTGTCCAAATAAATGAAAAAGATCCATTAGATCCAGGCAGCTGTTTATTTGTTACATGGTCTTTCAAGTCACTAAATGGATTTCAACACGATTTGATCTTTTTGAAAAAAAGCCACAAAATCAAATAGACAATGTCCAGTTTTCAGCAACCTTCATTAGAAAAAGTCACAACCACTTTCTATGCTTCAGAAGAAATAAACAATAGTATTAAGGATAGGCTGGCGAACCATATGAAGCATAAAAGAGAAGCAGCTTCTCGCAATTATAATCTATACAAATTAACGACTAATGCTGCTGAGCTTACAAATCAAATTAAAAATAAACTTTTGGAAACTAGCATTATAAATTCTGAAAACTTTTCAAATAATTTTACATCTGAAAATCTTTCAGATAATATAAAATTGCCAACAGAGTGCATTAGTGATGAAAGTACCTTGAAACGTGGATGGAATGGTGATGAAAATTTAGAAGTTAAATGTTTATTTCAACATCATGATTTTCAAGGATGTTTCATTCCCTATATTCGGGAACAAATTAAAGATATTTTAATTTTGATAAGAAAAAACCCAAAGGCCATCTACGACAAACTTTTGTCGATAACAAAGTCTGCAAATACTTTAGAGAAAAAGAATCGAGGTGAGAAAATGAATGCACAAGACAAACGTTTTTTAATGGTGCTTTTTAAAAAAGATATTATGCGAGACGTTTCTACTTCTGAAAATTCGGTTAACGAAAAGTTAATGCGTACCACTCCTGGTAAAGAGTTGCTAAACAAAAACAGATAGCATAAAATAATTAATAAAATCCGTTATGAAAAGAACACACTGAAGCAATCACTTTAGTTAACGATATTTAGAATGATTTTGTATAGTTATAGTTTTTTGATGCATTACATTAAAATGTCAGTAAAAATTGATTTATTATTTTTATTATAGTTAAGTTGAAAAAAAAAAATTGTACGCATACAGTAAGAAACTTCAAATTATCATAAAAATTTCGTTAATTATCTTTTTTGTACTTCACCCGGTTATAATTGATTACCGGTTCCAAATACGGGAAATAACAAATATTGTATGACACCACAAAGTTCTTTTTGATAATGCAGGTGCAAATCATTCCAGATTCTTACAAGAGTCTGGTAAGATTTGAAATCGATTATAAGATTCTGGCAGGATTTAATTTATAGATTATAAGATTCTGGCAGGATTCCATGTTGTCAGCATTAAGTAGTCAATGAACCCTGATTATATTCAATGTAATCAAAATTAACAAAGAAATTTGCAGTATAATTTCATATTTCATTTTCCAGCTTTCTTTAAACTGGACAATGTAATTTTTTCTAATTAAAAGATTCTTGCTCAGTATAATTTTACTCTGCCAAACCCTTTTCTGCAAAAATCTGAAAAAGTCTTTGAGATATGAGACAACACTTCAAAAATATAAGTTGTATATTATACAAAATTTTTTGAAACTTGGAAATGTTTAACATGTCCAAATTTCAAAAATCAGGGCTACAAAATATAACATTATTATGTTGTGTAGTCCTGATTTATGACTAATATAGTATTCAAACATAATTCCCTTCTCAAGAATATATATGCATATATATTCATATATAGTATATATAGTATATATTCATATATAGTATATATACAAAAATCAGGACTACAAAATGTAATATTATTATGTTGTGTAGTCCTGACTTATGACTGATATAGTATTCAAACATATTTCCCCTCTCAAGAATATATATGCACATATATGCATATATAGTATATGATATGCAATATATGCATATCATATACCTGTATGTGATATACATGAACACATATGAAGACCACACTGGTAAAACCACAGATGTCAGCCTTTTATCATTTTTAAAAAATTGAATTTTGTGTTTTAATAATAGTGGTTTTTTTCAAAGATGCGTTGTATTTAAATTGTTATTATGCTTTGAATTTTGAATTTAATGTAGTTTAGTACTAAAACATCATAAAATTACTTCAAACTTGAAATTTTATTAAAGTGGGCTTGTTTGGTTGTATCATTTGTACACAGTTGTAGTCAGGGCCGTCAAGAGGGGAAGGGGAGCAAAAGGGACAGTTTGTTTCGGGCGGCAGATGTCCTATGGGCGCCAAAAAAGAATAGGTTCCTAAATAAAAAAAGAGACTTTCATTGATAATATAGATAAACTTTAAAAGATACGGGCAGAGGGGACTTTATCCTCCTCTTTTTTTTTAAATGCAGGGGTTTTGGTATTCCCCCCTCCCGCCCCAATATTTAAGTTGTTTTTTTCAAAATTTAATTTTGGTAGTACCAAATAAAAATAACATTTTACTAAAAATGTTGCGCATAATGAGAGACACTAGAACCATAAAACTGAGAACCAATTTTAAGTTATAATCAATAAAATTAAATTTTAAAGTTTTTAAGTGTACTCCATCCAGTTATTATTTAACACCAGTCCCTTAATTGTTGTCATGTTTGTTGTTTCTAATATGACAACAACCACGAAGATAATAGAAGATGATGCGCATTGGTTAGAGTTCTGAATTATGAACCTGGAGTTCAATCCCGGCTCCATACATATAAGCGATATTTTTAAGAAACCTTGTGAAGCGATTGCCTGAGCTATAGCTATATTGACAGTATACAGTCAATAGGAAAATTAAGATTTTTATTCTGTACTGATCCTTTCTGAACAAGTAATTAACGAATGCTGAAACTGAATTGTTTTGACGGCACCTTAACAACGCCGGTGCCGGTTTATATGAACAACATAGATCACATGCATTTTTCTTTGGTTGAAACATTGCTATGTTTTCATCTTTCAAAATATCTTCAAAAAGGTTTCTGGAAACCACTCTCTGTCCATTTTTGTAGCATTTTTAACATAGATACGATAGAGCTCAAGTTTAGACTGTATTAATGGTTCTAGAAACAACATTTTACTTTCTTTTTTGCAGCAGTGAGAACGCAATTTAGGCAGAGCTCTTTAAAATATTTGCACTAACTCTTTCAAAGAATCCCTATTAGATTTTTCTTCTAGCCAGTACCTAACTGTTCACTCTTTAATACCCAGTGTTCCTAAAACGTCTTCAAACATACTCTCATTTTGTTGTTATCTAACTTTGAATAATAGACTATAGTAATACTTCGCCTTGTATTTGCCCTTTCAGTAGTTTTTATTTTAGTCAATTTTTTATCAACTAAAGATGAAACAAAGATTTTCTTGGCTACCCAGCTCAACTCCCAAAATTTTTTAAAAATACCTTATCTTTCACTTTGTGTAAAGTTTTTGCAGTTAATTATATTACTTTGTAAGCATTTGTTTGACTTACAAGCCTTTCCAAGTTTTCGCGCAGGACTTATAACGTCTTGTAAAAATTTTTCCTCACAAATCTTTCTAAAACCTGTGTATTCTTGACCTAGCATTCTCAAATTCTTATTCCTAGATCTTTTTGAAGACATTTGTTCTGCTTTTCGTTTCTTCAGGTTCCAAATTTCTTTCATGAAAAAAATCGTTATTGCTGTCTATTGATCAAGTGAAAGCTTTCTGTTCAACATTTCTTATTACGGAGATTAGATTTTTATTTGGATCAGCAACAGAATCATCTACTGAAAATCAAAAGTTGGTAATTCACTTGGTGAAGTAAAATATGGTAAATTATCAGTCATTTTCTTTTAAGCTTTCAATGTCATAAATTCATGTGTTTCATCTTCTTGAAAAAAGTTTGCTGTTATTCGCCATTTTACTCTTTATCTATCTGATCTAAAAAAATCCAAATGCATCAGCTTTATAAAAAAAGAAAAAATATTCATAATGATTTATATAATTTAGTAATATTTTAAACTAAATATTGCATTTATATAAACTAACGGACAAAATGTTTACCTTACAATATTCAGTCATTACTAATGACTAAATTTTGTAAGGTAAACCGTGCTAATTAGCACGGTTAAGATGAAATTTAAACTGAGAATTTTATTAAATACTAATTTTATTTAAAATTGTTTAAAATGCCAATTTTATTTAAAGTTATTTACAATGCCAATATTAACAAACTAGTAGACTCCCATCATATTGAATTTAGAAGTAGGAAAACTAATCCTATACAAAAGGTATAGTCATGCAATTATATAAATAATAAAAACAAAATAAAAAAATGTAAACAAACACTTTTCCTTTTATGAAAACATGATTGCGCATTGTTGTTTTTTTTAAAAAAGATTAAACTTAAAGAGGCAACTTTTTTTAAAAACACGTTGTTTTTGTTTGTAAAACGAGTTTTAAAAAAAAAGTTTTTATTACAACAAAAAAGTCTTTTTTACAATTTTGTATAGATAATAAAACTAAAGCTTAACTGATATGGTGTTGATTATTTTCATTTATAAACCGAATTTGACAACACGTAACAAATCAGTTACGCTCCAGATGATAACGATGATAATCTTTGATTTTTGCTTTTTTTATCAGTATATATAAGTTACGAAAAAATAATACTTTAAGGAGACATTGGTTGAAGGAAAAAAAACAAAATTTATTTCTAATGAATCGAAACGGTATATCAACAAAAATAGTGTTCTATTTTAAAAAATCTAACATACTAGAAAAAGTATAATATAGATATAAAAAAGATTAATGGCACTTTTTTAAAAATAAGCTTATGTCGCCCTTATGTTCAGTTATTTATAACGATAAGATATACAAGTAAATGATTAAATATAGCGTATGCGATTCTAAAGAAAAAACGGATCACATAGCTATATTTAATCATTTACTTGTATATCTTAATGTTATAAACAACTGAACATAAGGGCGTTATAAGCTTATTTTTAAAAAAGTGCCATTAATCTTTTTTACATCTATATTATACTTTTTCTAGTATGTTAGATTTTTAAAATAGAACACTATTTTTGTTGATATGCCGTTTCGATTCTTTAGAAATAAATTTTGTTTTTTTTCCTTCAACAAATGTCTCCAAAAAGTATTATTTTTTCGTAACTTATATATACTGATAAAAAAAAGCAAAAATCAAAGAAGCTATTACACAGTGCAATAGCTGCACTGAGTAATAGCTGTGAAATAACAAAAATAGAAACATTTTGAGAAATATTTCAAGCCCATTTTGAAGAAATAGTTAACGAACACCCAACAAAAATTAAAATTTTATTTTTTAAAATAACTTTATTATCCTTAAATGTAATTCATAATAAACTTCATATTGAATATAATATCTTCTAACCGTTTTGTGAAAGAGTTTTTTTAAATGCGTTACAGGTAGATGGGCCCTAAAAACTCATGGATCCGAAAAGCGTGTCGCTTTTAGGGTCAATGAGTACCTGTATTTCATTAGTACTTGTAACATTAGTACCGGTAACTTTATATTTGACAAAATAGTTTTTAGATAGGAAATTGTTAAAAATAACCAAATTAGCTTAATCTTGTAAAAATTAAACAAAAAACACTAGAATATTTAAGTTAACAAATGTATTATTTTTAAGTGGTTTTGGGGTCCATTAACAAAAAATATATATACGGTTAAAAATTCAATATTAGAAGAGAGTTTTTCTTTTTAAATTAAATTTTTTTTTTCCATTAACAAGCAAGTAAAGATAATTGTTTGTAAAATAAATTTACATATAGCTGTAAAATAAATTTACATATAGCTGTAAAATAAATTTACATATAGCTCTATTTGTCTTTAAGACAGATTAAAAGTATTTTTATACATCCTTGAAACTATTGACTATTAAGTAAATTGATCAACTAATTGACTTTGCAATTAAAAAGCATAATCTGTAATATGGCTATAAGAACTATAATGTCACTTGGTGTACTTCTTTACTTTCATGCTCAATAACCTTACGTTTAAGGGAATTGTTATTTACTGTAAGATATCGAAATTAAAGCGTGAACAATGCCCATCAAAAAACAAAACTACTGGCCGTGCCACTTTTTTTCAATAAGATATTCATCAAACTCTTTATACATATCTAGTAACGATGTATGATCCGATACACCATGATTGCACGTTGTTATCAGAAGATGCTGAATATTTGTCACAGCTTCCTGTGGAGCCATTTTATTAGTTATTCCAACATTACTTGACAGACACAAAGGTCTCTTATAACCACAAAGAAATATAATACAATGTCATCCTTTTAATCTCTGTTATAAATATTTATGAAAAAAATTGATATGGCAATAGCTACCTGAAAATGATACTATTAGATGTATGGTGACGAACTCACGGTTCTCTTTTTAGATTTTACAGCATGTTTTCCCTTTTGCAGCAAATACAAAACCAGCAAGAGTTCCATTAACACCAAAATTGATGAACTGCGGTGTTTCGTCGTGATTAAATATTCTCCCTATATTACTTTATCCAGACCAAACTCCTGTCTCCTTTTGTTCTGCTTCAGTCATAATGCGAGCCTCAATCAATTCTTCTGCAAGAGCGTAAGACAACCATTAAAAACCATTAAAGACAACCATTAAAGACAACGATTAAAAACAATAAATAATTAAAAACAATAAGTAACTTAGTTTTGCTCAATAGTTACAATAGTTAATGTACTTTACATTTATTTAAAGAACTTAACATAAAAGTACAAAACTAATAATAAAGGGTAGCTCTATGTAAAATTTTAAATAAAACATGAGTATATTATAAAATTTATTCAAAAAACAATATGTACTCATACACAAAATATACACATGACATTTCTCTTGAGCAATTGAGAGCTCTATTTATTTATACATTTCCTTGTCGTTTGAGTGTTAAGCTTGGATTATTTGCATTAAAGCGCATCAAGAACGATTTACCTAATCTGAAAAAAATTATTTTTATATATTTTTTGTTTCAAAAATTTTTTAAAACAAAAAATATATAAAAAACAAAAAAAAAAGCATTTCTAGCAAGCTACATTTCCAGTAACTACAAAAGACTTTCTCATACCATATTATCTTTTACTACTTTTTAAAAAATATATGCAACAAACAAAAAATACTTGTTTTTAGTCATAGCATTTTTTGCATTTGCAGATAATGCTGCAAATTTTCTTCCACCTTTCAACCTTTTATTTGTGTATTGTCTAACTTTTAGAGCATCAAGGATAAGTTTTGTTAGTTCTGCTTTGTTTATGCCTTGCATTGCTCGATTTTTATTTACAATGTATGAAACAGTTGACATCTCTTCTGTCTCCAAAAGAATTGTACAGTACTGTCTTTTAAGACCATTAACAGTTTTCCCATCAAGCCTACGGTTTTTTGTTTCACGATCTATAATAAGTGGGAATTGTTTTGTTTTAATTGCAGTATGTCTTCTTACATTATTTTCATTACACTAGTGAACAGCAACTTCAAGTTGTTTGTTTTTTTCTGATGTTGCTTTTCTTTTTATAAGTGCTTCAGCATTAAAACTTGGATTTAGTGACTTCATTTTGCAAGCGTATTTTGAATTTTTTATTGATGTTATTAATACTTATTTATTTTCCTGAACGTAAAATATTTTCGAAAATTCACTGAACTGAACTAAATCTGTCCTCTATGAAAGAATATAAAATAAAATCTCTTTATAAACTCTTTATCATCAAAAAGCTTGTTACAACTTCTACAAATTTACACTGATTTTTGATTTTTTGTAATATTATATAGATTTTTTTAAAAACTAAAATAACTCATGTGGTTTTTGGGGTTCCATCCATGTGGTTTTTGTAGCGCCTTAGGCACCTCCTTAAAATATAAGTTCGCAATCAAAATACTTTATGTAGTGAAATTTAATACAACAAGCATATCCAAAATATGGAAAAGTTACAACTGTTTTTAAAAAAGTTATAAACAATTTAAGTCATGTGGTTTTGGAGGTCCCATACTAAAATATAGAGAAACTTTACTGAAAAAAAAAGTAAAATAAAAATACTAAAGTACTTCTAACCCTCTCGGAAGAACTTTTACCATAACAAAGCATATAAAAAAGTAAAAAAAACTTAAAGTATTTGTTTTGTATTAAAGATATGACAAAGAAAAAAATCATGTGGTTTTTGGGACCCGTCTACCTGTAATACACAGAAATCTACTAGAACAGTTTGAAGCCTCATTAAAATTAAAATTAGATATATAAAATTAACTAATAAAGCGACTAAGTTATCAACATTTTTTGGTAACTAAATTAAAGTGTTACCTCTAATTTATTTATATAAATTTTTTTTTCTTATTTTAATTTTAAGGTCAATTTTTAGTTTAACGATACTCTTTTAGTTAGTTTTTTTGTTTTGTTTTGTTTTCGTTTGTTTTTTTCAATTTTATTTTTACTTGAATGTTATTCTTTACTTAAATATTATTATTCAAATTTTTCCATAAACCGACTACGAATTGTTAGTTATTTTACTCTTTTTTGAAAAAATACTGGTAATTTTTATTGTTAATTAGCTAATTTTGTTGAAAAAGATTTTAATCCTTTTTTTTTTAACTATATAGTATTTCCTTATTTTTATTTGAATTTTGAACTTTGTACAATTTTAATTTGTACAATAATTTATTCATTTTTGATAAACCTTATTAATTTTTTTTTTTAAACAATATAACTAAAGCATATGTTTATAAATATAAAGTATATTACCTTATAACTCTCAATTTTGAATATAAATATTATTATGTTTATTATATATGGTTTCTAATCTTTTAATTCTTAGTCTTATCTTATTTATACTTTTAAAAAAGTCAAGAATTATTTTAAACTTTTTTACAAAACTTTGTTTTTTTCTTTTTCTTTTTTAATGAAAATGGATTTATAGAGTTAAAAGCTTGGTATGGGAACTTCTTTTAACTTGGTATGGGGACTTCTTTTTGTCTATTTAAATATTTTTGAACGCAAAACTTGTAAGTAATAAAAGAAAGTAGTACTTACAAATTTCGCAATATCATATGATATTAACAGCTAAATAAATTTATGAAAACATTAATACAATTTATAGTTTTTATATTAATTTCTTGTATAAATTAAAAGTAAAAAAAAATTATGATAAAAGTCGATAAGAAATCTACAGTAGTGAAACTAATTTTACTATATTTTATACTAATTATTATAAAATCGACAATATGTCGACTTCATAATAATTAGTATAAATTGTAGTAAATATTGTTTCTACGGAAATAAAGAAAGTTAAAGAAAAAAATAATAAAACAAGAAAATTAAATAAAATAAAAATATAGAGAATGAAGAAAAGCAAAAACAAAAAAGAAAAAAAATTAAAAAAAATTAAAAAACAAATTAAACAATTAACAAAAGAAAACAGAAACGAGAAAAGAAAAAGGAAAGACCAAAAGTTAAAATCCAAAGTTAAATGTAAAAAACATTCAAAAATGGAAAGTAGATAAAGGAATTAAATAAAATATAAAAATTGCTCCGTTTTAGAAGAAAGAAAAAAGATTATTTTTTAAATTTTATTATATTTGCCTAATATGATTTACTTTTTTATTTTAATATTGCCATTTATTATGAAAAAATTCTATTCTTTTCGTGACTAAATGTAATAATTTTTTTGTCTTGTTTATTTATTATCATTTTTTAATGAAGTAGTTTTTTTACTTTTATTGTTTTTATTATGATTATTGATATTAAGGTTATAATATTTATTAAATCATTGTTTTTTTGCAGTAATTGTTTTACTTACACGGTAGGTTGTTACGATTTGTCAGTGCACAATTATTCGTCACTTTCCTGTCTGTGCATTATATTCAATATTTGTTTTAAAATTGGTATTAATTTATTATCATACAATTTCCTTATTATTCCTATAATTTTAAATTTATCATCATTATTATTATCTTTGATATTTGTATTATCAATCCTATTTCATGGTATTAACTTAAAATTAGTTTTTAACTGACCTCGATCTTTTATCCTGTAATCTTTTATCGAAAAGATCTTTTATCCTAAGATCGATCTTTTATCCTAAGATCTTTTATCGAAAATATATACTGACCCAAACAAAATTTTACGTACTTAATGCGTATTTAAGCACAATAATACGTAAGATACGAAAATTTACGCATAGAGTACGTATTTAATTATACGTAAGTCTTGATCCGTATCTATACGTTTTATTACGCACTTACAAAATATGTTTTAAGGTTAAAATACGTATTTTTAGGTATTTTAAAATACAATTACCGTATAGTTACCGTAATTTGAATATAACCAACATGCTTCGTATTTTTTTTATTTTCCTTTTAGATTCAGAAAGTTGTATTAACAATTTATTTTTTATATTGTCAGTACATCACTTTTATAATATGCAAGTTAATATTATAACAATAATTAGAATTAGAATTATTATAGTTTTAATTGTTGTTGAATTATAAAAGCAACCTCTTTATGTCACAAATTACGATACTATTTTCAATACAAAATTTGCATTCAAAAAGTGTTAAATATTGACTTGTTACAATTTCAATATATACAATGTTTGCAAATATGCTGAATATATTTAACTTCTAAATAATTTTTTTTATCATTTTATATTTATTATGTGTTTTATGTTAATTTGACTTTTTTATTACAGAGTCCTTGGATGTTCAATATATAAAAGTTTTACGTAATGAAATATAAATACTAATTAAACTATTTTTTTATGGTCCATATATATATATATATATATATATATATATATATATATATATATATATATATATATATATATATATATATATATATATATATATATATATTTATATATATATATTTATATATATATATAAACATATTTATATGACGTTTTTTTATGTATATCTTCAAACACTGAGTGTTTCGAGCTCAATTATATCTTTGCAATTTAATATTGATGGTCTTCCACTTTATAACAATTCTGAAATATCATCTTGGCCTATTTTAGTAAAAAAAACTTGCAATTTCATGTCACCAAAAGTTGTTGCAATTTTGTGTGGAAAGAGAAAACCCAATTTACATGATTTTTTTTCTCAATATGTGACCGAAATAAATTATATCAAAAGCAGTGGTGTTACAATTAACTCGCACTTATGCAGTACTCATATAACTAATTTTGTATGGGATGCCTCTGCACGTGCATTTAATAAGTGTATAAAGTATCATTCAGGCTATTCCAGCTGTGACAGGTGCACTGTAGAAGGTGAATGTCATAACAAGGTTGTATTTTTAGAAACAGATGCACCCCTGAGAACATTATAAAGTTTTATTTCAAAAGAAGATAATAGTCATCATAACGGTGAGACGTCTTTATTAGGAATTCCTATTCATCTGATAAATAGCTTTCCAAATAACTATATGCTTTCTGCATGTTTGGGGGTTGTTGGAAGACTTCTGAACTTTTTGTCTTCTAGACCATACAGTGTCAAGTTATCTTCACAATCACTAAAAATTATATCAGCTCGCTTAATCCATATTTCATTATTCTTTCCTGCCGATTTTAACAGACGGTCTCGTATATTAGATTGTCCATCCAATTAGAAAAGATTTTTTCAACATCTTAAATTCAAATCTCTGATAATGGGAAAAAACATAGGAGGAAGAATATGGGAGGCAACAACAATTAATAACATTATCAGAGAATGGAATTGTATGCAATGTGTCACTGAGACAACTAACTTTGAAAATAGAGAGTTTTGAACTAGCAAGTGGCTCGTCATGAAAATCTGTTTGCACTGTAAAACATCTGGCAAAGAGTAAAAGATTTCTTTAATCTTCTGCTAAAATGTTAATAATTTGATAACATGTGATTAATCATTACAGAGCTATCACGCAAACCACTTGAAATGACAGATCTGTTAATTTGAGTCAAAAAAGTGAAAGATATGATATTCCTAAAAAATTTAACAAAAATGCGTCTATAATAAATTGGATGGACACTATAAGCAAATCTGACCAATTGCAATATGATGAATTATTGTCAAATTTTGTTTTTCGAACTGGAATTCCATTAAACTATTCATCTTTTAATAACTTTATAGGTGCTTTGAGACCAGCTTATTTAAACCATATGCATTCAGAAAAAAATTATTAGAACTACTCTTCTGCAGAATTATTGGAAAAGTATTACATTATTGGCTTAAAAATGATTAGCGAAAGTTCTTATTTTTCAATTTAAGTGGTGGTTGGCCAAATATAAGAAATGATCACCTTGTAAACTCTGTGTTATCATAATTCTTGGAAAACAACCCGTTTTTTTAATCTATAAACACTAGTAGTATTTCTCAAACAGGAAAATCTATTGCTGAAGGTATTTTAAACTTTGTAGAAGAATTAGGAAGTGATAAATGTATTTCAATTATAACTGATAACACAAGTTCAATGAAAAGTGTATGGAACATTATTGAATGTAAGTTTCGTAAAAATTTTTCTTATGGGTGTGCTGCTTACGTTATTAATCTACTCACTTAAAAAAATAGTATAGAATTCAAAATACTTTAGTGATTCCTGTTGACACTCGTTGGTATACTCATTATTATTGTTTATCGAAATTAATGAATGCTAAATTTATTATTGAACTTTTAATTGAAGATCACATTATGTCAAATATTAAAGAATCAGAGAAAAAAATTATTTATAAAAATTGTTTCTGATTGTATTTTTTGGAAAATAGTCAAAAGCTTATCAACCATACATAAGTTTCCAAGTAATATTGGAAAATTTGAAAGTAATAATTATGATATAGCAAACATTTACAATGATTTTAAAGGAATCCTCTGCCGTTTTAAAATAAATGATTTAGATTCAGGAATGATTGTCAAGTTATTATATAAAGGGTGGGCTTTTATCAGCATAGAATCTATGGGTTTTGCTTTTGTTTTATCACCAATATATACTAGTAATGACATGATTAGTTCGTTAGAAATTAGACACTTTAAAACACTTTAAAAAAAATACTTTACAATATTTAATGATTCAGAAGAAATTAGCTATTTTTGCCCCTATTACTGGGCAATTGTTAAAAAAAGTAAACTTCCAAACTTAATTAAAATTGCAAATCAGGCTATTCACAGTTCTGACATATTCTGCTTCTAGTGAAAGAGTTTGGAGCTTAGTAAAAATTAAAAACAATTTAATAAAACCAAATAAACTTATTGCAACATCTAATCGTCACAGAGTAAGCACTCTGTTTAAAATGTTGAATTTACCACCACAGGACAGAAAACATTTTTACCCACATGTGGGACATAGCCAAGCCATAGCTTGGACATAGCCAAGCCATAGCCTGGACATAGCCAAGCCATAGCCTGGACATAGCCAAGCCATAGCCAAAACATTTCCAAGCCAACATAAGGGACATAGCCTAGCACCACCAGCATTACTTGAATACTAAATGTTGGTAGACATTTGATTGATCTTGAACATGGTATTGTTCTCAAAAAATTAAATTCTTAAAACAATTTTGCTATAACCCTTATTTTAGTAGATTTTAAAGAAACTCTATTTTTAACTTTTATTTTAAAAGGATAGAAAAGAATGCTGTCAATGCTGTCAATACTGTAGCTCAGACATCAACCAGTGGTTTATATTTAATTTTTTTTAATTTAGTTTTTTTTATCTTATTTGTGTACTTGTTTTCTGGAATAAAAAATATAAGATTTAAAAACAGACTGGATGGAACACATTGATGATTCAAGTGATTGTAAAAACTATGACAATGATTGGGTGATTGGTACAATAAGTATGAGAGCAATTACGTGTAGTTCATCCTGAATTTAAGAAATATAGTGAGCACCCAACTTTCACATTGTGAAATATTGCTATCTAGACCGTTTTCCATAGCATTCACTGTTTTCAGGTGCCCCCCAAATTTAAATTTTAGGACTTTTTTTTTTACGTTTTTTTACAGCAAAAAATGTTTTCTTGTCGTAAAAATACGTAAAAAAACTATAATAAATTGTATACTAATGTGATCATGTGTACTTACCATTAAATCAATAAAGCTTATTTAAACGCTTAGTCAACAAAATATTTGGTGCTAACGCAGACTTTCCGTCTGCGTTAGCACCAAATATTATTAAAATACTATATATTAAAATACTTAATATATTAAAATACTATATATTAAAAACTAAAATACTATATATTAAAATACTATATATTATAATACAAATATTATTAAAATACTGTATATTAAAATACTTTTTTGTGAGAAAGTATAATTATCATTGTAACTAAAATGAAAATGCAAACTTTATGTCTGAAGAATTTTTTCACGATGCAACAAATGACGTTTGTTATGTGTTTATTATTGCAACATTAACGTTACAAACATATGCTTGTAACAAGTATAAAACCATTTTGTATTTAATAAGCAATTATTATATAAATAAAAAATAGGTTGTGCAAAAATCAAAAGCTCTCGTAAAAAGTAGTTTCTCGTAAAAGTAGCAGCTCTCATGGCTTGCCATGTTTATGTTAGGAGATCTTTTCTCTGGTCTCGTGCTCATTTACTCCCGTCAAGGCCTGCTAACTTACTTATGGCAAAATTACTTGTATCTTAATTTTAAGTACTAAAAGTTAATTTAAAGTTAATTGGCATAAAATGGTGAAAGTACCTTATTCCTAGCAAAGATCTTCCTATAGTTAATAGTATTCCTTTATGTTCCCATATTAGTATGCGTAATTATTTGTATTTTCATAGTATTCCTTGGTTGTAACGGTGGTTGAAGTCCATTTATTTCTGTTTTATTAACCATTATAACTTGAGTGTTTTTTTATTTTGGTTTCTAAAATTTCAAATATTTTCAGACTTTATAATTAAGATATAATAGTAAAAATTATGTTATTAAACTTTAAAACTATCATATCCTTAATCTTAAATTAAGATTAAAGAAAAAATTACCCTGACATGCGCATCCAGAGTGTTATGATCAATGGTTTATTAGTCATTATTTGTCAAAAAAGAACTTTTTACATGAAGAGATAAGGAAAAAATAATTTCTCAAACGAGTCCTTTTTTTTTTATGTTTATATCATACTTTATATATATAACTGTTATGAAGATTTTGAAACATCTGCTTTTATTTTTTTTTAAACCATTTAGTTTTGCTTGGTAAGCAAAATATAATTTTAGTCACCATGTAAAAATGTTTTTTTTTAAACTAAACCAATTTGTTATCAAATATTAGGAATAATAAGTATATCTGACTAGGTGAATTAGGGCAGGTAATTGTTAGGGAAGAAGGTTGCTTTGACATGTTGGGCATGAAAATGCAGATAATTAGAATTAATGTGGAGAGCTGGATGTTTCAGTCTTTGCCAATAAGTACAATTTTAAAGGTAGATCATAGTGATGTCTATTGGTTAATAGTAATATTACTTGATAAATCTGTTAAGATTTTTTATTGTAATACTCTAATGTACACAAAAAATAAAGTAAATATTTTTTAAACCAATGATATAATAAAATCATTAACACTTAATATTTAATAATAATACAAATTAAAATTAAAGACACTACAATACAATAGTATTAATAGACTGAATAATACAAATTAAATTAAAGACACTATTCATATAAATATGAACTGGATTAAATGATGGATTATATATTTTTAACTGGTATATATAACTTAATATAACTTAATACATACTATATATAACTTAATTTTAGACAATTTCAATTTGTTTTTTTAATTTGGTTATTATTGATTCATAACTTTTGAACAAATTGATTTTATTGAGCTAGTATTTTAGGGTTGAGTTTTCTACATAAAATCTGTTGATTGTCAAAATATAAAGCACATCTAAGGTGTGCTTCAAATTTTGACAATCAACAAATTTTATGACATAACAAATATAAATACACCTCAACCATCAACCAGTGGTTTAACTTTATTTTTATTACATTTAGTTTATTTTATTTTATTTCTGAACTTGTTTTAAGAAATAAAAATATTATTTTAAAACAAACTGGGAGACTGGACACTTATGAATCAAGTGATGATGGGGATGATTGTGACATTGATTTGATGCTTGATACAGTAATCAGTAAGTACAATATCAATTATGTACATTTTACTCTTTTTATGATTATAGTGGATAATAAGTATTTTGCTATCATAGGAAAAAAATCAATTAAAAGAGTCTATGAAAGAATCTAAATGAACAAAATGAAACTGGTAAGTAAATTAATAAATATTAACAATGATATAGAATGATTTAGTACAATTACAAAAAAAATTTTTTGATAAACTTTTGTTTTGTAATAAGAGTGAAAAAATGAATATAATATAAAAAATTTTTTGGAACTATTAAAATTTTCTGACTTGTCCCTGACTTTTTGTAAAATTTAATAAATTCCTCAACTTTTCTCTTTTGATTTTTTTGATTAAATTTCCTTGACACTTCTAGGTTTTCCAGGTTGCTAGCCACTCTGTTACATCATTTATAGCGTATTTATATTTATTGTGTCATTATTTAATTTATTTCTGTCACCTAATTTTAAATAATCTTTTAATAACAGGTTTGTATAAAAAAGAAAAAAAAACAGAGCTCTTACACAATAAAATAGCTAAAAACAAAACTGGTATAATATCTGCTTTAATATTGGTATAGATGACAAGTATAAACTATATTATACTTTTAAACTTAAATTTTATCATAATTATATTATATGGTATTTGTTGTTTAATAGATAGAAACTATATTTTTAGGGCGTTTATACTTTCAATGAAGTAACGAACAAATAAATCATTTTTGCAGTGCTTTTGGTTTATTTATTACCAGGAGTATTTTCTAAGAAAATTTAAAATCTTATCATTTTGAGTTTTTTATGTTAAAGGGGTTATTTTGGTTAAAACAGCACTACCATTTCAATGAAAATATATTCCCACATTCCTAGTAATAAAAAACACACAAGTTTAATTATAAAATTGTTAACAAACTTTCAAACTTTTATTTTAAAGCATTAAAGCAAATAAATGAATTCAGTTAGCGATATAAAATTGATCTTCACAAAGTAAGAACAAAAATCAATAGTGAGCGCAAAAAAATGATTAACTTACAGAATTAACGAAATGGAAATTTCAAACATATAAAAGTAAGTTTTATTTGAAAATAAGGTTTCTTAGAAAAAAGATTTTAACTTGTTTTGAAGTAATTAAGGAGTTTTTATTAGTCTTTATTAGGTTTATTAGTCATTATTTGTCAAAAAAGAAATTTTAACATGAAGAGATAAGGAAAAATTAATTTCTCAAACGAGTCTTTTTTTTTTTTATGTTTATATCATACTTTATATATATAACTGTTATGAAGATTTTGAAACATCTGCTTTTATTTTTTTTTTAACCATTTATTTTTGCTCGGTAAGCAAAATATAATTTTAGTAATCATGTAAAAATGTTTTTTTTTTAAACTAAACCAATTTGTTATCAAATAGGCAACATAATCAAAACTTATTAAAAGCATAGTAGTTAAATATTACAGAATGTCTCGATCATCTTTTTAATCCTTGAGGTTGCATTAACATCATCTCTGATATACATAAACTTTAAAATTAATGATTTTTAAAACATTGAAAAAAAATAAACATTGAATAAATCCACATTCAATGATCTTTTTAAAAACGTGATAAAACACATTTTTTTCTGATAACTTATTCTAAGGATAAGTTACCACAAGTTCTTTTTATTTTTATTAATACTTATTTATTTGAAAGACCTATAATAACAATAACAAACACTAATAAGTTTCATAAAATCTAAAGAAAAAAAATTGAATAAATTTTCAAGTACTTAAACTTATAATGAAACAGTAACTAGCCTATATTAAATAATTAAACCAGCTACTGTTTCACAACAATATCTACTTAACTGCCTGAAGTAGAAAGAAGTAAATAACTTATGACATAATTCAAATTAGTAAAATACTTAAAGTTTAACTTACAACTTAAATCTTCCAGATGAAAAAATATTGTACAAATTATTAAGCTTACAAAAACATTTTAAAGTTAGACAATAACAAAAACTATTTTTTAAACATATTACAAATTGTATATTTTAATATACAATGTTTAAGATTTGCTTTCTAAATATATGATATCATGTATAAACTTTGTAGACTTTAATTAAAAGGTTTTCCGTTTTAGAGGAAATAACAAGTTGTTAATATCAGTATTAACTTATTTTTCTTAAAAAGGATGGATTATACTCGTGAATTTATATATAATAACAATA